>JAQPPZ010000861.1:1200000-1807500 GCA_028583015.1 Wollemia nobilis | reverse complement strand
GGGAGCTCCTGAGCGTGTAACAGATCACCGGAGAGAGGCAGTTACACCAGGATCTGTGGAAGGATTTGAAGGAGAAAAAAAAAAAATGCCTCCACGAAGAAACCGTGGCGGAGTAGGAAATGTGGTGCCGGCCGAAGACTTTCGAGCCTTGCAGAGACAAGTTCAAGCCCTGCAAGAAGAGTTACGCAGAAGGCACGAGCCCGAAAGGGATGAGGAAAGTGAAGACGAAGTTGAAGAAGAAGACCAGTCTGAGGAAGAAGAAGAGGTCGTGGATCCTGCACAAGCCAGGTTGTACAAGGCCATCTCTCAGATTGGAAAGCAACCTAAAATGGAGGTTTCTACATACTCGGGAAACCTAAATCCAGAAGAGGTGATTGACTGGATAAATGATTTAGAAGAGTATTTCGAATATGAGGAGGTTGAAGACCCTAACCGGGTCAGATTTGCTAAGACCAAGTTAAAGGGTCATGCCAGCATTTGGTGGAGGGGAATACAGTTGGAGAGGAACAGAAGAGGGAAGGAGAGAATAACAAGATGAGATAGAATGGTGGAAAAACTGAAAAGACAGTTTATTTCGACAGACTACGAGTTGGATCTGTTAAGAAAAATGCAGAGTTTGAGACAGACGAACAAAACTGTCCAAGAGTACACCGAGGAGTTTTACAAGATTTCTATTAGAACTGGGCATTTAGAGGCAAACAAAGAAAAGGTAGCCCGTTATATCAATGGGTTGAGACTCGGCATCCAGGAAGAGCTGAGCCTAGTTCGGGTAAGCACCATTGAGGATGCTTACCGATTTGCCTTAAAGGTGGAAGAAAAACTGAATAGGCGGTTTGAAGGCAAGCAAAGAGGAAGGGGCCATGGTGGAAGAACTGGTGGGAGAACCAGTGGAGAAAAGTATAAAGACCCGAAGAAGACTGGTGAAGCCAGTAGTAACCAGGATCAAAGGGAAGAGGATGTTTATCAGCCCCGAGATCAGAACAGCTACCCAAGAGGACGGGGTGGATCTGGACGAGGATTTGGAAGAGGAGTATTTCGTGGGACATGTTTCCACTATGGTGAAGAAGGACATCGGGCATTTGAGTGTCCACAACACCGAGAAAGGACGAACAAGAGGCCTGAGGGTCCAGCCAGGGCTGCTGTGGCAGAGGAAGATGCTGAGTCTGAACATTCAGAAGAAGCAGAGAGAGGGGAAGCAATGATCGTAAGAAGAGTCCTATTGAATGAGGAGAAGGACACAGATCAGAGAAGAAGTTTGTTCCGCACAAGATGTAAATGTGCGGGCAAGGTTTGCAATATAATTATTGATAATGGTAGCACGGACAACCTGGTTTCAGAAGAAATGGTTACAAAGCTACAGTTAGAGAGGAAGAAGCACCCGCATCCATACCGGGTCGCATGGTTACAGAAGGACCATAGAGCTTTGGTCAATGAGCAGTGCTCCGTTAAATTTAATATTGGAAATTATTGTGATGAGGTCCTGTGCGACATCCTGCCTATGGATGCTTGCCATATGTTGCTGGGGAGGCCCTGGCAGTTTGACCGGAGTGCAGTGCATGATGGCCGTGCCAACACCTACTCATTGACAAAGAATGGTGTACGCCACAAATTAAAGCCCTTAAAGGAAGCGGGTGAAAAGGTATGTAACAACTCCAAAATCTGTTTAGTTGAAGGGAGAAAGTTCCTGGACGGGTTGAAGCATGAACATTTATGTTATGCAATAATCCCTAGAGTTAGGGAGAAGGAATGCCAGGATACCCCAGCAGAAGTCCTAGATCTGCTGGAGGAATTTCTAGATATTGTGTCTGATAATGTGCCTGAGGGTTTACCCCCAGTAAGGAAAATCAGCCACCATATAGATTTGGTGCCAGGATCGAGTTTGCCAAATAAAGCTGCACACAGAATGACGCCTGTAGAGACTGAGGAGTTAAACAGGCAGGTCCAGGAATTGTTGGAGAAGGGATTGATTCAGGAAAGTTTGAGTCCATGCGCAGTACCTGCAGTGCTGGCACCAAAGAAGGATGGAGAATGGAGAATGTGTACAGATTCACGGGCCATCAACAAAATCACTATCAAATACAGATTCCCGTTGCCAAGGATGGATGATATCATGGACTGTTTAAGTGGAGTTGAGTACTTCACGAAGATTGACCTAAAAAGTGGTTATCATCAGATCCGTATCCGAGAGGGAGATGAGTGGAAGACAACCTTCAAGACAAGAGAAGGCTTGTATGAGTGGTTGGTCATGCCATTTGGGCTGTCCAATGCACCAAGTACCTTCATGCGACTGATGAATGAAGTACTGAAAGAGTTTCTGGGAAAGTTTGTCATTGTTTATTTAGATGATATATTGATATTCAGCAGAACCCTGGAGGAACACCTGATGCATATCAGGAGGGTTTTTGAAAAGCTGCAGGAAGAGCAGTTATTAATAAATCTAAAAAAGTGTAATTTTGTCAAGAAAGAGTTAGTATACCTGGGGTTTGTAATCTCAGCAGAAGGTCTGAAAATGGACCCAGAGAAGGTGAGAGCCATCATCGAATGGCCTACCCCAAGAAGCACAATAGAAGTAAGATCATTTCATGGTCTAGCCAGCTTTTACAGGAAGTTCATAAAGAACTTCAGCAGCATTTGTGCACCTCTCACAGAAACAATGAGGGGGGATAAAAAGGAGTTCAAGTGGACATTAGGGGCTGAAAGGAGCTTTGATGCATTAAAGAAAAAGGTCACAGAACAGCCTGTTTTGGCACTCCCAGACTTTGACAAGGTATTTCAGGTGGACTGTGATGCCAGTGGCAGTGCAATAGGGGCTGTACTGAGTCAAGGAGGCAGACCTGTTGCTTATTTCAGTGAGAAGCTAAATGATGCTCGGAAAAAGTATTCAGTTTATGACCAGGAATTTTATGCTATAGTTCAGGCTCTAAAAAAGTGGAGACACTATTTATTGCCAAAGGAGTTTGTTCTATTTACTGACCATCAGGCTTTACAGTACATTAACAGTCAAACAAAACTGAATCAAAGGCACATGAAGTGGGTGGAGTTCCTCCAAAGCTATACCTTTGTGCTGAAGCACAGAAGTGGGAAATCAAATAGAGTTGCAGATGCCTTGAGTAGAAGGCAGACTTTACTGATTAAAATGACAGTGGAAGTAGTGGGATTTGAAGAACTGAAGGGTTTGTACCCTGAAGATCCGGATTTTGCAGAAGCCTGGACGGCTTGCTTGACACCTATTATGGACAAGACAAAATGGTTGGATTTCCTAATCCAAGATGGAATGCTGTTCAAGGGGAGTAAATTATGCATTCCAAGAAGTTCCATGCGGGAAAACTTAATCAAAGAAAAGCACAAGTGGAGGACCTGGTTGGGCATTTTGGTCGGGATAAGACCATTGCCCTGGTGGAGGAAAATTACTACTGGCCACAACTTCAGCAAGATGTGCGGAAGTTTGTGCAAGGTTGCAGAATATGCCAGATGGCAAAAGGTGTAAGGCAAAACACAGGATTATACCAGCCATTACCTGTACCTGAGAGGCCATGGGAGGACATAAGCATGGATTTTATTCTTGGATTACCGAGAACACAGAGGGGAAATGACTCTGTATTTGTGGTGGTTGACCGATTCTCCAAAATGGCACATTTTATTCCCTTCCAGAAGACAAGTGATGCAGTTCACATTGCAGGGTTATTCTTCAAGGAAGTGGTACGACTTCACGGTCTACCAAGAAGCATAGTTTCTGACAGAGATACAAAGTTTGTTGGGTATTTCTGGAGAACTTTGTGGAAGAAGTTGAAGACAGATCTGAAATTCAGTTTTGCATACCACCCACAGATCGACGGACAGACAGAGGTGGTGAATAGAAGCCTGGGTAATTTGCTGAGATGCTTGATAGCAGATCAACCCAAGGGATGGGATTTAGTTTTACCACAGGCGGAGTTTGCATATAACAGTTCAGTCAATAAGAGCACAAATAAATCTCCATTCCAGATAATATATGGGAACATCTCGAGAAATGTGTCTAAACTGAGAAAGTTGGACAAGAGAGAAAAGTGCAGTGCCGAGGCAAAAGAATTTGCGAAACATATGAAAAGTCTGCATGAAGAAGTAAGGAAACAAATTATAAAAATGAATACTCAATATAAGACAAGGGCAGACCAGAAGCGGCGGTTCAAGGAGTTCAAAGTAGGAGATGAGGTCATGGTGCATCTCAGGAAGGAGAGATTTCCTGCCAAGACTTATAACAAATTGAAGATGAAGAAGTTTGGGCCATGCAGAATACTGGGAAAACGGGAGTCAGGGAATGCATATGAAGTGGAATTGCCAAGTTGGCTTGATATTTCACCTATTTTTAATATTTTAGATCTAGTGGAATATCATGAGGGAGAGAGTACAGAGGTACCAAGTGCAGAATTATGGCAAATTCCAGCACCTGCTCCAACCACAGACGAGGTCGAGGAAATATTAGACACTCGTGAAGGCAGAAGCACCAAAAACAAACAGTATTCTGAATATTTGATAAAGTGGAAGGGCAGACCTGTTGAAGATGCAACTTGGTTGTCGAAGACGGAGGTTGACCGCCTGGGTCTTCCCCTAACAAAACAAAAGTGAGGATCACTTTTAATTTACCTCGGGTGTCTGATGCAGGAGCATCCGACGGGAGAAGAGCAATCTTGCATCCTCCAAAATTTTTTTAAGTTTTCTAAGTACTTTGTATTTTGATTTATTTCAGTTCTTTCCCAAGGGGGGAAGTTTTGTAAAAGAAGGGAAAAGTTTCGGGGAAGTTTGTAAAGCAAGAGCAAAAGTTGGGAAGGGGTCGCGAAATCGTGACCTCAAAAGCTCGGCAAGGGCAAGGACCAATTTTGGTCGCGATATCGCGACGTCGCGATATCGTGACATCGTGATATCACGACAATAGTTAGCAGCTTCAGCAGCGAGGAGTTTTCGTCGCGATATCGCGACGTCGCGATATCGCGATGTCGTCGCGATATCGTGATATCACGACGTGAGTTAGCAGCAAGGGCAAAGGGGAGCTTCCGTCGCGATATCGCGACGTCGCGATATCGCAACGTCGTGATATCACGTCTTTTCATAAGCAAAGGCGCATTGCGGACTAAGAAGGGGGGACAGTTTGGTCACGATATCGCGACATCGCGATATCGCGACATTATTTGCAAAACGAAGCAGGGGAACAGTTGGGTCGCGATATCATGACGGATAAGGAGACAAGCCATAGTGAACACGCGAACGGCCAAGCAGGGCCGAAATAGACACGTGGCCGCCACGTGTGTTAAAGCGACACAGCCAGTTGAAGACAAAGCCAGAAATAGACGCACCGGCTGCCACGTAAATTAAAGATAGAGTTGGCGGCCGCGTGTATTAAAGATGGAGATAGCCATCACAACAGTTGCAGAGCATGGACAGTATGGGTAAGACGATGGTTCAGAAGGACGATCTGACCAAGACGGCGGTTGCAGGTCAGAGAGAGGCCATTAATGCGAGCTTCATGGTAGATCGGGCAGATTGCCATTTATGACAAAAATTTTGAAAAACCCGGGGAGGGGGAAAAATCAAATTGAATTTTTTTTTAGGCGGGGCATTAATTGCCTAGAGGATCGGGGCCTCGATAAAAACCCAAAAAATTGTAAGGGAAGGGATGGTGAGTTCGGGATTGCAGGGAAAGAGTTCTATGCCTGGAGATGATATTGTAAAAAAAAAAAAAAACTATTTTAAGCAATTGACAGTGAATTTATGTGAAGTATTGTTGTGTGAATCTCGGCTTGCCATCAATATTGCATTAATTCATGTAATCGTATGTCTCCCTTTTCCACAATAATTTTGGTTAACCTGATATCAAATCTACCTTCTAGGTATTTTTATTTTCCTTTTTAAGACCCCAAGGTTTAGTAGGTTTGTTTTCATAGGTTTTATGTTGTACACTACTATTAGTATAAAGCTAAATAATATTTTCATATATTTAATCTTTCTCTTAAGCCAATTTTGAAAATCTAATTGTGTTTTATTATGAGGGTTTTGTAGTTTTATTAAGGATAGAACCTTTGGTATAACCATAGTTTCCCTTGAATATATTTTATAATTACCTTTAAGGCTCTTCTCACTTCTTCTAATAGCTATAGAATAACTGCTAGGTCTACAAATAAGTGAATTCTATAATTCCTAGAAATAAAGAGGATCTCACTCAATCCATTACTTATGAAAAATATATTGTTAATCTTTTAGAGATTAATTATGATCATGACCTTTTAATTAGAGATTGGATGAGTATATATTTTGATTTTGAGCAATAAAAATACCGCAATATAGAGTTTTATGGACCTTATAGGTCTATATTAGGGTCTCAAAAGGATTTAGAACATCTACATTAGGTGGAAATAATGAATGCATGTGAACATGTGATCTCCGTGTAATGTGGCAATCATGGAAAAATAGTTACAAACATAAATGGAAAATAAATAATGTACATCCATGAAGTACCATACCCATTATGAGGCTCATGATAAAAATAGCTATGTATATGATGACCATTAGAGAATATTTGGCCTATCAACTAGATAGTCATAGATGTGATACTAATAAGAAAATGGAGGCCTCTCGGAGAGAAAAAACCAAACAAATATAGGATATAATGAACAATATTACTCATATTTTAAGTATTAATAGAAACCTTATGGTTTAACATATTATCCCTTCTTCAATATTGAATCCCAATGTTCCTCCTTCACCTATCCCAAATAAAATTGAGATGGTTTTACCTATATCAATTGGTCCTACTTTGATAAACTATCAAATCCAATCTCTAGTCCTTGATGTGGAAGCCATAAATTTGTTTGGGTATGTTCTAATTTACTTTATAATGGGCCAAATAATATACAAATATTCATTAATAAATTCACTACTTATTATAGGGATTGGTTATACAATGAAAATATTTGCTAAAGTTGATGATAAGGTATTTCATAGGAAAAGCTCTTGATTAGTTTTCATCCTGGTCTAAACACTCTATAGTCTCCCTAGATACATTTTTTGAAAATTTTAAACAAGAATTTGATGATGAAATGACTATAATAGAGGCAATGGATGTCTTTGTGAATGCTAAAAAAAACCCTAAAAAACTTTTTATTGATTTCCACAAAATGTGGAAAAGGCTTAAATTTCATGCTAATATGAACTTAACCAAAGATTAAATAACAACAATATTTGTAAACAATATTATACCATTTTTTAAAGCTAATTTCCATGAACATAATCCTTGGGGTTTACCCTCCATATACATTGGAAAAAAAAGAAGTCCAAAAATCCTTGAAACATAAAACCCCTTACAACAATGTTGTAGGGGGTGGTATTTGTAATGTAGATATGAAATAAACCTTTCACAAGTTAGAGATAGTTGGAGCTCCTGTACATATATTGACCAAATCTAGTGGTGGTTTGATACCTAATAATATGATGCCTTAATGCACCCATAAAAATATTTTCAAAATATGTCCACCACCTAGGCTTTAAAATTATTATTTTAATGATAGGCTTGAAGTATTTGCATAGCATAATCCTAAAACAAATTCTTTTGGAATTATGGACATCACAACTCTATTGCATGGAATTGTATAGATTCTACCTCAAATAAACTTTTGGTCCTAACCTTATCATTGATCAAGTCAATAATAATAGGATTAATTTATTTCAAGAACATAAGTAGAGTCCTCAAAAAAATCATAATCACCCTTGCAATCAAATGTTAGGTATCTATAATATACTATTCCCCAACCATGAACAACAAGCTCTTAATAAACAATAGGGTGTAAATTAAAATTGTAGTTAAGGGTTTAATCAAGATGACCATCAAAATTATAAAAATTAAGGATACAATTCCAATGAAAGAAAACAATAATGGGGTTAGAGAGACCATAATAAAAATTCTAAATACCCCAAAATCAAATGTTGTAGCTCACAAAATGCCTCTCAAGTTAACGAGGTCTTTTTCCAACCTAGACCAAATGAACAATACATTTATATTCAACCAAATGTATCTTATTATGTCAATATTTTATACGTGCAAAGATAAACCATTTCATTCTTGGAGCAATTAATTGCTACTATTACTAAGAGCAAACCTCGATATAAAAATAAGGATAAAGCAAAAGGACCTATTCAGTCAATGGTCAATCCAACCATGGTTTATAAAATTTTAAAAACTCCTTTGGTCATTGAGAAAACAACTATAAACATAAAAACATCAAAAAACATAGAAAACATTCATGATAGGGCCTCAACCTCATCCATAGAACCTATCACTTCTAATAATATCAGAATATTATGATCACCACTTAATGCAGCTATTTGGAACCCATGATAGAAAATCATTAATATCTCACTCAACCCAAGGAATCATTTCTTGATATATTCATGAGTAAAACTAAAGTGTGGGACATAATTGAAGAGCCATGTACAACCCCTTATAAGGTTCCATACATGGAATTACGTAGGACATCTCTTTATCAATGACAATGCTTAAGAGACTTACTAGATGTGATGGAGATGACCAAACCAAGTGTTATCAACATTATGTCCACCATTCTAGGGTCTTATGAAGTGCAATACATTCAATCACATAAATAAAATATTTGCATTTATGCACATACTAGCCCTAATTTGGTTATAAATTTTCCTTTGAAAAACATAATTGTTGTTGATTATTTTGCAGGGTTTGAAAATATGCTATTGATGATAAATATTTTCTTATAATAATATGGTGGTCTATAGGCCTTTGGTTGATAAATTAAGTGGTACACATAGATAAACTAAATATCCCTAGTGAAAATACCATCTATAATAAAATTCAATGATATGCATATAATGGTAAAGCCACAAGACCCTATGGGTTGGATTTTGTTTCCAATTTTAGTTAGGCCTAAGAATTAAGAGTGAAGTATATGGTGTTTTATATTTAAACCAGCAATAACATTCTATTAGGTAGGCCTTGTACTAGTAATATGAGAGCCATAACTTATTCTGCTTATCAAGTGGTTAAATATAACTATGATGATAAAGTCTTCACCATATAATGAGATTTAGATAATTGGGGGCATCATCCTCCAAACCATAAATTTTTCTTTATTTCTTCTATGGATGAAATATAAAAGGTTCAAATTTAGGAACATGAGACTCAATATACTTCTATAAGGAAGTTATATAATGGGTATCCTAAATTTCTTTTGAAATTCCCCTAAGATAGGTAAGAATCAAAAGATGATTAACCTAACATGGATGTTATTACTTCCCTTATTCAATAGGTAATATAATACTTGAAACTAATTTTGAACCCTAAGAAGAAATAAGGTCATATTTTGTTCTAGAAAAAAATGGTCAAATTACATAAAAATCTTGAGAATGATGCCAAAGTAACATTTTGTATGGATAATGATAGCAAGGGAGAGGAAACTAATAGTGAGGTTGATAATTATTTTTAATTAAACCCTTAACATTTAAAATAAACATGGCCCTTATAGTAATATTATTTAGAGGTGTGTTTAGGGAATTATTGGGTAGATTTAGTGGAATTTCCTATTTTGAGTGATGATGATAGTCAATATGATATAATGTTTTGTGAAATTGCTTACGGAGATAGTGGTAATTTGTTTGCTTATTGTCTGCTTAGAAATGATGAATTTAATTTATAAAATTATAGGATAGATAGAAATAGACCAATTATTATTTCTATTATCTCTATATCAAAACCTTTAAGCATGTCATGTGAAACATAAATTATTTCTTTTCCTAGGCATTTAACAAAGGCTAAAATCTATTAGTTCTAAAATTGCTATGAAGATAGACGAGGTGGTTGTTTTATCTCTAAAAATTTCAAATGATATATTTTTTAAACTATCCTAAAACAAAACCCAATATTGGCTTGTCCATTACTAAGATATTTTCAACATAATTGGGATCACCTTCTAAATTGGTGATCCTAGACATGACTAGTTCTCTAGTTATTTTTGGGTCTGCTTGTATTGTTTTGATAGTCCTTAATGACTTCTTGAACTATAAGACCCTACTATGGTCAAACTATATTATATTTTGATATAATAGATATACCCTCTTAACATGGTGATCCTAGTCTCACATATTTTTGTGTAAACAATAAAATGCCCAAGTATTTACTACTATTGCTAATAGTTTGTTTCTAGGTTTGGAAATATTTTTCTACATAGAAAGGTTGTTTGACAATTGGTTTGGTAGTTTTATTGGTCCTACACTCTCTTGTTAATAACACACTTTATTCAAGCTGAGTTTTCTCCTGAATTAAAAACTAGAGTAATTGTTAATGCTTTGATAAAATTTTACAAGCAAGTAGAATCAAACCTTGGTATCCACATCCCTATATTTCTTAATTCTCAGTCACATGCTCGCATCCTCTTTAGTATTAAGGGAAAATAGCATGCAAATAAATCAACCATTCAAATATTTAATAATTTTCTCTTCTCCTATCATTACCTGATGATGAAGTCATCCTAAAGTTCTTATATGATAATGAAGAAATTATCTCCCAACAATACAATATGAGAGGGTTTATTCAAGAACTAAATCCTAATTGGAGGAGGTACAAATGGTATGATTATGTTTTTAATGTTGATATGAGTTCTAAATTATATAATCTTACCACTAGTCTAGACCATTTTGAATAAAGCAATATCATGAAGAAATAACCTACTATAGATGTTACCATACACACCCCAAACAATCATGCATCCTCAAAAATTGGGGTTAGCATATCTAATGAAGAACAATCCATATTTAATACCTTGATTAAGGAGTATAAGGGTTTTTTTGCTTGGGAATAGTTTGATATGCATGGGATGTATGAGGATTTAATTTTCCATAATATTCTTACCTTTGAGGATGCTTCTTCTACCTATAAAAAGCAAAGAAGGTTCTCTTCTCTCATTCAAGACCTATACAAAATTGAACTCCAAATTTTGTAAAATGTTAATTTTATTAGACCTATTGACTATTTGGGATGGGTATATAATACTGTGATTACAAAAAATAAGGAAAAAAATATTATATAATTTCTTTTTTATTTTTAAAATATCAATCTAGCTTGTATCTTTCTCAAGTCTCCAATTGTCCTAGTTATTCCCATGGCTTTTTGCCTTACCTTTTATGCATTATTAAAATTATTGTAGAATGTGGGGCTTTAATTTTAGGTATTCTCACTACCCAGTGCATGAATATTTAACACATTAGAGTGTTAGGATACTCCCAAATTATGGTCCATTAGATCTCTAATGAATATGCTATCAAACATCCCCATTTGATCCCTTACCATCAAGTAGCTACAAATTTGATCAATGATTTTGAGTCCTTCTCCATTAGGCATTACCCAAGGGGATAAAAGGATGAGGCTAATTATCTAGCCACTTAATGTTAGAAGTATAGTATATTATATCATTTGGGTCATGTAAATGTACCACCTTATGCACATAGCTAGAGTAGGAGATTACTTTAGGGGGAAGTTAGCTAGTTACTTCAAGAGATGTAATAAATGCACAAGTGGCAATGTGCAAGTTGTATTGTGCAAGGTGTACCCTTGTACAACTAGGTAGAGTGTTGGCCAAGGAATATATCCTCCTATATAAAGGGCCTCATAGATCAAGTCAAGTTCTTATATAGTGTAGCGTAGTAGATATCGGTGCTCTTGTATGGAGCACAATGTAGCTCTTTAGCTCATAGTAATGGAGTGACCATTTCCTCCATACTACATTGTAATTTCATCATTTATATTTATAGTATATATATATATATTTTTTTTTGGTAGATAAGATACTATATCATTAATACCGAGTTTTACAGGTTGACCCAAAATATTTTACAAAAATCAGCCCAGGGCTGTTGATGAACATGTCCTTACTAAGGATCCTATTTATGTAAAATTTACATGCCACAAAAGCCATTACATTAGGTAAGGCACATAGCCTATTATCAAAAAGAAACTTCCCATACAACATTTTGGGTATACCCCGAGAAAACACACTTGCATCATAATTACAAAAAAATAAACAGACACGGATCCCTTCCTTGAAATAGTGGAGAAAGAAAAAGTTGCAGAAACACATAGCAGAGTACTAAAAAAACTCCCACAAGCTCTGTATTGACAGTTACTCTTAATAATTCTTTGGTAATTTCTTTCTTCTATATATGAAATGCTTTGGGACCACATCTTGTCTTGTCCAATCAACCTTGGAGAAGTGAACCTGCTGGCTAGATTTATGGTGGTGGCTATCTGGTGGTCCACGTGGCTCTGGTTTGAAGTCTTATATTGTCATTTCTTTCCTGCCCTATGATTATCAACCAACCTCAAATTACTAAGATGACTAGGAGCCATGTTATCTGATATGTGACTACCCCCATTAGTCTTTGTGGTATTTCCAAGCAACATCCACCAAGATTGATAGCTCGGATAATTTTTATTATGAGTCCATTTCAAAAAAGATATGGGAATACTCATAGCCTTTAAACTTACAATGCCTTACCTATTGGTAAGTTCGACTATCATTATTTGCATTCTAGTTGAATAAGCTCCTCTACTTCGCTCGGGACATCGTATTCCCATTTGAAAATTTTGTCACCATCGACACCCAAATTTGCCAGCTTATCAAAAAATTTGTTAGTTTCTTGAAATACATGTTGGGCTTTTCTGTCTTGTCTTCCCTGGAAAAGGATCCTAACATCTTCAACAATTATTTTAATCCTCCAAGGAGGTGTTTTCCAATTATTGAGGAGATTTATAACATGCATAGAGTCTCCTTTTACGATCAAATTGCCTTCTAAGTCTTGAGTGATTTGAAGGCCTCTCCACATAGCTCTAGCTTCAGCTTCGTTGTTCGTTCTTGTTCCCAAATATTCAAAAAATGCAAGCATCACATTCCTATTATGATCTCGTACAATGCCAACAGTGTCTACTTTGCCAGGATTGTCCTTAGCCACTCCATAAAAATTAATATTAAACCAAAACGTAGGAGGTGGGGACCACTTAACATTGGCTCTAGGGTTGACTACCCTAGGCACAGACTCATATAAAAAGGTTAAGCTTAAATATTTAACAATCATAGTCTCCTACAAATGAGGTTTACGGCTATCAAAAGGGATAAGGTTCACATTCTAGCTGGCAAAGGATAGGATCCTGGAAATGATAGTTTGATGATCATGGATAGACTCATTAAAGACTCTATGGTTCCTTTATAACCACACCTACCAAAGATAGTGATTGAGACAAATTTTCCATATGTATCTAAGTCTTTGGCTTGAAAAGGGGCAAGGCCACTAGACGAACAAATCAAGTACGATGGCTAGTTTAACCTAGGAAATATTGAAGGCCTAAAAAACCCCACTTAGGACAATCAAGGAAAAAGGGAACTCAAGAAAAATGTGATAAATGGTCTCCCAATTAGCCCTGCATAGATAACAATGATTAGTGATATAAATACCTTTATGCATCATATTATGAATGGTTAGAATTCTTCCTTGGATAACCAACCATGAAAACACTACAATTTTTGGAATTAAATTTTTTATCCAAACTAAGTCCTTTTGGAGGACAAAATCCTCGTCATAAAGCAAAAGCTTATAAGCTGATTTAATAGTGAACTACCCATTTTTCGTAGGAGCCCAAGTCACTTGATCTTCCTTGGGTCTGATGGGGATAAACTGTTTCCCAAGAATGTTACAAAGATCATTTGATTCTGATTGAAATCCCTGAATCCTTATTTGTTTCCACGTCATTTTGCCTCAATCCTCAACCATATAATCGGAGACTTTTTTGCCAATGAGTTCTTCCGTGATATCTCTGATTCGGGCTAAGTTAGGATATTGTGTCAGTGGTTCATCCTTATCCCACCTGTCATTCCAGTAATTTATCCTCTCACCATTACCTAAAATCCATCTTAAACCTTTTTTGATGATTTCATTACAATTGAGAATTGCTTTCCAAAAAGCAGAACCTCTAATTGGAACTGAGTCACTTAGAAATTCCATATTTTGAAGATACTTTCATTTGATGAATGGCAGACATGGCACTTTATTTATAGTATATTTCAATCATATTGTAAACTCACTTTATTTCATATTTATTGCATATTATTAGGACCTATGTTAGATATCTTCCATTACATATATCCTCAAAATCTAACAATGGTATCATAGCCATAGTGAATCGAGATAGGAGGCCCAACATCCATCATAAGAGAAGTCTAGTATGTCAAGAGAAATAGGGATAGAATCACAAGTGAGGATTGAAATAAATATTAGTTGTAGAAATTCTAATATTATATTTGGTTAGAGTCTTTCCATAGAGTTATAGAAGAAAAAATCATGAATACTAGGACTCAACATTCATACCACTAGATTGACAAATCAATTAGTGAATATTATTATCTCCAAAATTACAAATTCTTCAATTCTAATTTTTAATAGCTTGTTGTAGGAAAAGGAGATTTAGCAAAAGGTTGGAAAGCTTCCTACAAAATATTTAGGAAGAATATCTTCTTAGAATCATTCCTACACTTGCAGCAACAAGGAGAAGATTAAATATTTTAAAGACCTCGAGAAAGGTCTCATTACAAGAGCTACAATCCTACAAATTGTAGAAGTAAAGAAAAGGCCATGATAGCCTTATAGAAGAATCAAGGAAGAAGAGACTCCAAAAGATGAGTCAAGGAGGAGATAGTAGATTGGTAATATTCATTCAATATCAATACCTATAGAAGTGCAAAAGAAGAAAAGTCTAGAGAAACCTAGAAGAAGAATAGGTCAAAGAAGCCTAGAAGATTAATAGGTAAGAGAATCCTAGAAAAATAAAATGCTAGAGAAGCGTTGAAGAAAAAAGGCCATAGAAGCCTTTATCAAGAAGAAGTCCATAGAAGCCTTAATTTTAAAGAAAACTTCAGAGAAGAATTCCTGATTTAGAAGAAGAATTCTTGATTCAAAAGTAAACTCTAAAGAAGAGTTTCTAAAGAAAATTTTAGAGAAAATTTCTTGACTCAGAAGATAAATTTCTTGATTACTCCAAAGAAGATATATCTAAAGAAAATTCTAGAAGAAATTCCTGATTCAAAAGATATATTCTTGATGTAGAAGAATACTCCTAAGAAGAGTTCTTGAAGACATCCTGATTCAGAAGATAAATTTCTAATTCAGAAGAAAAATCCAAAAAGGAGTTCCTAAAGAAGACTCCTGAGAAGAGTCCAAGAAATAAGAGATTGGTGATCTCCTTTACTGATTAAATACTTCTTTTATAAGAATTTGTAGAGATCCTAAGTAGATATCATTGAAGAAATTCCATTCTTGGAAGAAAGAGGACTAGGAGATTCCTGTACAAATATAGAAGTAGTAGATCAGATATACCAAAATAAGGTCTCATCACCAACACTTCTAGAAGTAGAAGGTTGAATAAAAGGTCTCAGTTGGAAGACCAGAGAAGTTGCAAGATATAAGATCTTGGAGAGGTCTCAAGGAGAAAAAAATAAGTCTTGGAGAGCCTTGTTGCAGAGTTCACAAAAGCATCGTCAAAAGAGTGCCTAAGAGAACTCATTGGATAAATCCACTACCAAGGAGAAAGTTGTTGATAGTGAAGGACTTGGGACAATTATCTCCATTTGAAAACAAGCCCAAGAGAAGAAGAATTTGGTAAGGAGTGCCAAATAACAGAATATGAATTTGGCAAGGAGTTCCAAATCTAGAAGAATATTCCATTGAAGACCTCATTACATTTAGAATATTTAGAAAAAGAAGATCTTTTTTGAAGTTAATTCAACAAGAAGCTTGAAGGAAGATTCATATAGAAGAAACCTACCAAATCTAGGAGATTTGGAGATTCTCACAGCAAGTAGGCATAGTTCAAAGAAAGGATTTATCTAAATCTATAGTAAAAAAGCAAAAATTGTTGGAAGGATCAAGCCACCAAATCTAAGGCTCAAGATAGAAATTTCAAGGCTACATTTTGGTGAAGCAAGAAGCTATTCTAGACAACCAATGAGAAGTTGCAAATTCAACAATCGCAAGGTAGAAACTTGGTGAATAAAAAATACCAAGATCTAAATCTACTTCAGAAGCCATCAAAAAGGTATGCAACTAGGGTGCAATTAGTTGAACTTAAAATTATGGTTCATTATCAAATTTTATTAAGAACCATATTTGGATTAAAAGTTGCATAAATATAGGTTGCATTATAGTCTTCAAGTGCAAAAAGGGAAAAATAATTTTAAGGATTATTTGCACATTAAATAGGTGTTGGATATTTTTGAAAGAAAGAAAATTATCATCTACCTATTTTTTATCTAGAAAGCAAGAAGACTATATCCTACAATATTGATTGTAGTGAAAGTTTACAGGATATTCATTAAGGGTAAATTACATATTACTCTTAAAAGTTACAAATATTATTAAGTGCATCTAAAATTATTTTGAGAGTTTATTTACTAGAGCAATAAGGTGAGATTATTGTTACCATTAAAAGTGCATTGGCACTATACTATTTGATCTCTAACTAGTTACTCTCAAAAAGGTTAGTTTGTGTTTGTTGATTAAAGATCAAGGACACAAAAATCAATTGATTATCAAAGTGTCTAGAGAAAATATTTGGTGCACATAACTTGCAACATTTTATGGCCCAAATAAGCCACAAAAATTAGATTATATTCCTCCAAGGAGTGGATAAGAAAGCCACCACTAAATTCAATAAAGGAGCTAAAAATCGAGACTTGGAGAGTCTCAGATTTAAAGTGCACTTAGGGTTTCATTAAAAGAATAAGTGCATAATTTTCTACTTCAAAAGGGTGCATATTATGTACAAATTATTAGCTTGGTTTTACTCTTACTAAATTATCCAAGCAAAATAAATTACTAAAGGCAAGGAGTTACCTCATCAAAAGGAAAAGGAGCATTTCGGCCCATCATATTGGTGCAAAATATATATAATACAAGCACCATTATTTTTCATTCAATAAGGATAAAAGGTCTTATAATACAATGGTCATCATATGAGCAGGTATAAGGGTAGGATTCAAGCAAGAAAATAAAGCCATCGAGAAGCACATATTGCTCAAGATTTAAGGTGTTAAAATACACCATTGCTCCATGTCAAAGCATCCTTAAGCAAGCATTCACCTACAATATCAAAGCCCACATAAGGTCATTATCAATATACATCTACGTGGAAAAAATAACAACCTAAAGGTCCATATTAAAGGGTTCTCATCTATATAAAAATGCATCAAAATCTACTTCTATCAATGTGGAATGAAGCTATTATAAAGGACTACAAAGGAGCACATAAATAAACACATTGAAAGCATAGAGAATAAGGTAAAAAGGTGCTACATATTAGGTCTCAAACTTGGATAAGAACATCCACAAAAATAAGAATCAAGATAAGTTACAAAACCATCATTCGAAGATCCATAGAACCAAGGAGCATCACATCTAGCACCATCCAAAATCCTCATCAAAATGCCTACAAGAGAAAAAGGTTTCTTGCTATCCAAGAAATGAAGAAAGCCAAGAAATAAGCATACAAGAGAGCAAGAGGAGTTATAAAATTATTTATGAAGCATTATAGTAAAGGTCTACATGCAAATACCTTGAGTGCCACTTGGTACAAACATTCTAAGGTGACATCCCAACTCTTAATGCTTAAGAAATTTCAAGTGCCTAATCAAGAGGAGTTACAAGGAATATTAAGGAGGTTATGTATGCTATCTTTGCATGAGCGTTGAAATAATTTCTATTTGCAACTCCCATTCAGCACTTGTCCAAGAGGAGAAAGGTTCCATTCTATTTAGAAGCACCCATCTTGGAGAAAGCATCATAACAAATTCAAAGCAAAGTCAAATATTTAAGGTCGAGTTCGTAGTAGCATCAAAAGTTGAGCTCGTGGTAGAATTACATAGTAGCATCGACATCATAGCAACAACAAGAAGAGAGCATTGAATGCTCCGATTCAAAGCAGTTATATGTGAAGCATCCATTGTCCAAGGAGTGTTGTCAAAGAAACCAACCACCATTCAAATTAAAGAGAAGCTAAAGCCTACGCCCATACGTTGGAGATATTGGTCAAAAGAGCACTAAAGAGTGTTGTCATCTACATCTAAGAATCAACATCGAATACATAGAGTTTTGGGGCATCACAAAGGTAAGACTATATCTTATTCCAATTTTCTTTCATTAATAGGGAGATATAAGGTATAATATAAGATTAAGAGAAATCAACCATTATTTTAAAGCAATATTAAAAAGGAATATATATATATATTAAATAGCCTAATGTTTTCAATTTAAAGCATAAGAGAAATAAGGATTTCTACCTGGATAGATAAATTATCTAACATTGCAAATATCATTATTTTCTAAAATTCCATATTAGGAAGTTATAAGGAATACTACACCAAAATAGGTAGTTGGAATTTAGAAATATTAAATATCAAATTATCAAAGGCTATAAAATAAGGTTCTTTAAGGAAAATCAAGAGTTGGAAACTAATTACTATACTTATCTCAAAATTACATTAAATGGACAAAAAAATTCAAAAAACAAAACCTCATCAAAATAGAAAGTGCTTAAGTTCAATAGGAGAAATAATGTGTAAAAGAAGTTGATTTTTGCTATCCACAAAACTTTACAAAATCAACTCAAAATTGAACTACTATTGTCAAAAGCACTTTATCTATCATTCATCACATCCAAAATTACGAGGGAGACATAAGGAATTCTACAAAACATGATAATAATAGCATTCATTCAAAATTTATCAAGTACTCAATCCATTTGGGATTCATAAGGTGTCTACAAATCCTACAAGGATTCTACTAAATCAAATCTCTTGACTAGGGAGATATAAGGAAGCCTATAGAATTTAATCTCTACAAAGGTTCTATCAAATAAAATTCACATACTCTAAACTAGGGAGTCATAATTATAGATTAATTCAAAGATTCAATTCATAGTATTCAAAGGACTACTATCAAAAATCCATATTTACAATTCTAAGGATTAACAAGAAATACTATCTGAAAACTATCAAGAAGGAATATGGATGAAATAATAATAAATGCCTTTATGAATAAATAATTATTTCATGAAATAGAATTATATTCTTAAAACTTGATAGATACCCTTGAAGGATATGAGAATTTATCAACTAACAATAAGGAGAAATTCTCCTTATTTCTTAAAGAAGTAAAAGAGTGTAGCTTTGAAGCATTTCTTGGTTATCTTCATGAAAACCACTTCAAGGCATAGTGGAATTCACAAAAGGTAGTTATATTCACATCCGAGGAGTGTTTGGTGGTTTACCTATCATTAATTATGTTTGTACTCACTCAAAACATGAAGTAAGCTAGCAATACAAATCAATATTATTGTGATGATAGACTAGCTCCTCATGAATCAGAAATACCATTAGTATCAATGCAAACTTGTAGGAGAAGGAGGAAAAGGAAGAAAAGAAATGCTAAAATATATCTTAGCATGAATAGCAAAGAAATCATAAATACTAAAGAACCCTCAACTACAACTCTCTTTGCATCATATGAAGACACTAATTACTTGCTTAATCAGATTACAGTAAGCAATGAAGGAGAATAAAAGTTCCAGTTTTGACTTCAATAAATAATAAGAAGAACCAATGCAAGAAGGCATACAATGCAATGTGAAATAAATAGTACTAGATCAAGGTGAAGAATATCTGAAGACAAATATCCATATTGAATATTGAAATCTTCAATACCCAAATAATGTAATACAAGGGGTGTTAGAGTTAGAGTATATTACATCATTTGGGTCATGTAAATGTACCACCTTAGGTACATAGTTAGAGTAGGAGATTACTTTAGGGGGAATTTAGCTAGTTACTTCAAGCAATGTAATAAATGCACAAGTGACAATGTGCAAGTTGTAATGTGCAAGGTATCCCCTTATACATCTAGGTAGAGTGTTGGCCAAGGAATCTATCTTTATACATAAAAGGCCTCATAGATCAAGTCAAGTTCCTATATAGTGCAATATAGTAGATAGTGGTGCTCCTATATGAAGCACAATGTAGCTCTTTAGCTCATAGTAATGGAGTGAGCATTTCCTCCATACTGCATTGTAATTTCAGCATTTCTATTGATAGTATATTTTAGTCATATTGTAGACTCACTTTCTTTCATATTTATTGCATATTATTAGGACCTATGTTATATTTCTTCCATTCCATGTATCCTCAAAAGCTAACATTTAATCTATAAAATTCATAGCACATAAAAATATTATTGAAATAAGTTTGTGGTAAAAGTACATGATGAACATATAATTTCTATCAGTGATAGCCTAGGGGATTTGCAAATAATGCAAGTCAATATTATTCATTTCCAAGTATCTCATGATGATAATTGGTACAATGAGATTTTATACTTACTCAATAATCAAATCGATCCACCTATGTCCAATGCTAAGCAAAAATATTGCATATGTAAGATAACATTTCAATATATTATTCTTGCTGGAGTATTGTACTCATAATCTAATGATGTTCTCCTATAATTACTTATATAGGTTGAAGTGATAAAATACCTCTTTGATTTCCATAATGGTGACTATGTAGGACACTTCAGTGCCATTCAATGTCTCATAAATTGTAAAAAATGGGTTACTTCTAGCCAATAATGGAAGTTGATGGTAATAATTATGTAAAATGCTATGACAAATGTTAATTCTATAAGTATGAAATTCATGCCCTTGCTTAGGTTCTTCATCCAATTGAGTTTCCCTAGATCTTTTCCACTTTGGGTCTTAACCTTTTAGGACCTATTTCTTCTATGTCCATGGATGGGATAAATTTTATTGTTATAGCCATATAAAACTTACCAAGTGGGTGGAAGCTATGCCACTTACAAATCAAACAACTTTCATTTTCTCAAAATTTATATTTAATAAAATCATGTGTCACTTTGGTGTCCCCTTATTATAATTTTAGACAATGGTACTCCTTTTAAAAATAGAAAAATGAAAATATAAACTTATCAATTATGTATTTAGCCCCATTTTCATTCCTTAGTATCCTCACGAAAATGGTTAGGATGAATCTTGTAATAAGATTTTGGTAAACATCTTGAAAAAGATAAGGAATCATAGAAGTGTTGAAAAATAAATTTGCATCACACATTATGGATGTACCACACTAGTATTCAAATGTCCATATCCACAACCCATTATTATTTTTTCTATGGTCCTAAAGCTATTTTACCACTTGAAATTGAGTTGCCTTCTTTGCATGTTTCTTTGAAGAATTTGTTGGGTCATGATGAGTATCATTAGGAGTATTGAGAAATATATCTTTCCAAAATTACTACTCTTGATGAGAGGCATCTAGGTTCTCTTGATCATAATAGATCCTATAAGAGTTATTTCAAATCAATACAATAAGAAATCCTATCATCATAATTTTATAGTTAGGGACATTATCCTCAAGCTTGGAAATGTGTATAAGAAGTGCAAAAGAAAATATATTTAGAAATGGCTTGGTCCATATATTTTCAAAGAGTTATTTAGGCCCAAGGAAATAAAATTGTAAATGATTAATGGATTTGAGTTGAAGGAAACCATAAATTCCATGTATGTCAAATACCTTTTTACTTTGTCCTCTCGACCCATTTATATAGTCTTTATGCTTTTCTTGGTTTACCTATTGTATCTAGTGCCTTGTTTTTCACTTAGACTACTTTCACTATCTATTTGTGAGTGTCAGTATTGTATATCCTTTGGGTTTGGTACATATTCATGTGTCTTATGCTATTTTATAACTCTTAATTGAGATGGTAACTTTAAGAGGTGATCCTATTGCTTTAGCTCCTTTCTTTCTATTTTTCTAGTTTTGCCTTTGCTTATTTCTTATTGCATGATTTATGTTTTGTTTTCCTCATTTATTAGTGTTTTCCATGTATTTTCACCAGAATTTGTTTCTACTAACTCTATTTGCACTTTGTTTTATTTCCTTTGTTATGGTGTTTCTCTTGCTAGTAAGGGTTACCATGATATTTTAAAGGTCTTCCCTATTGTTTGTGCTAATACATTGCTTTAAGTAAAATGAAGCAACTACCGTAGTTGAACCCATGTTAGCTCCCATATGGTATGTGGTCAAAACACCAAGGCAAAATTTATTCTAATTGTCATGCAATAAAAAACATTAAAAATATTTAATCCTTCAATTCAATCAATTATTATTTGTGGCCACTATAGTTTCAATTGTATCTTGTTGAACAATGCACATGGTTGGATATTATAATGTGTGAGCTTGGACCATTGTAGTAGAAGAATGGAGATTCTCACTTCCATAGGATATGTCTATTGTATGCACATTATAATATATACAGCCTAGTTCTTTACTTTTTTTCATTGCTTCCCTTATCATGGTGGGCATGCCTTGTTGAAAAATACACTCATAATTAGCAACAAGACATGAGTTTGCATTGGGAATTTATATTTCAACTTATGTGTGGCATAGGTTGGCTTCCCCTAGGCCACTCCATAGTAATGGGTGGACATGGTTTCTAGGAAATAATATTCATATATACCTATCTAGTGGTTTCTTTTAGGACTAAGGGACATATATTTACATATGTGTGTGGTATATGTTGGATACTCTTGGTCTATCATCGAGTTATAAGTGTGTTTTTTGGATACTTGGAACTTGTTATATGGTACATGTGGTATACATTATATAGTGGCATGTATGATTATATTGTGACATCATGCATGATTGATACTATAGGGAGGTATTTTTTGATGAGCATAATCTTGAATTCTATCCAAATAATTCATACTCTAGGAATATCGTACATGAAAATCATTTTTTGAATGCTACACAAATTATATATTTAAAATAAAATAAAAAAGAATGCATGTCATCAAATGTTACACAAATTCTAAATGTATGTCAAATAAATTGACATGTCATCAAATACTGCACAAATCATAAGTACATGCTATTACATCATGATAAGTAGTAGAAAGGTAATTGAATGCTACACAAATCAAATTCTACAATACAAACTAATCTTATATATATCTTAAAAATATATTACATAGTGTTACAATATAGTACATGGGAAACTAAATGCCATCATACTAAGCTAACCTATATCCTGGGTACAAAGCCCCATCACCCAAATTATCTTATATACATCCTATTGTGGGTTCCATGGTGGCTACAAATAATGATATAATACCTAAATATTTAGGGGATATGGCTATAAAATTATCCCTTGTATTCCTTAGACTATATGTTAGAAGCATGTGCTATTGTCTAGAAGGTTTTAGAGTGGGAATTTAGCAGCATAAACATATAGAGTCTTGTTAACACTCCCTAGACTCATGCTAGAATAGGCTATGCTTCAATAATTTGTTATTATAATCCATGCTCTCTATCCATTTCCTCTTTCTATAGTCATAACTCTATCTTCCTTTCACATGGTTAGCAAGCTAAATGGCTTCTTCCTAGCACCTAAATCAAATGGTACCAAGCTAGTAGACCTAGATGTATAGGTCAAACAACTATTCTAATGGGTTATCTTGTTATGGTGATGCCTATAGAAGACTATTAAAATCCATGATGCTCCCTAGGGTGACTATTTGAATCTTGTCAATAAACTACCTCTACTCCTAGGATATCTCTTAAAACACATGAAAGTAAAAACTTTTAGACTCAACATGACAAGAAGATCATGTGCTATAGTGCTAATATAATATACTTGTGCATAAAAAAATATTGAGCTACCTAATAGGATCATTTTACCTAGGTTTTATGGCTATTAGATGAGAGTGTACTCTAAATATGAAACATCTAGGTTGGCAATGTCCACTCTAATCTCATAGACATAGATATTCTCTGTCATTTTCCTCCTTAGATATTTTTTCCTCTTTTATTTTCTCATTCTCTATTTCACCTCTTTTATGGACTCCCTTAGAGACTCATAATTGTTGCTTTCTACCTATGATGCTCTAGATGACATGTTCTTCTTCCATATCAAAGTTGTGGAGGTGACACACCTATCTTCATGGGTGTCCCACTATCTAGGATATTCTATATAAGGATCATGATGATGGTCTCTCTAGATCCCCTTGTGTTCTATGCTATAGTTACCTCTATCCTCCTACCCTTTGGTAGTGTTGGTCCTACATCGAAAATGATCCACTCACCCTATCTAGTACTTTCTCCATCCTATGTCATTGCCTTGTATCTAAAACTAGGAGTACCCCACTCTAGATGTGGGTCTTTAATTATCCAAGGATCCACTTTTTCTTAGGAGGCTCTAAAACCTTAGGCCAATGATCACAAACTATGATCACCTATCGCACTCGTGTGATTTTCTACATGTCCTAGTGGTTTGTCTATGGTATGTGATGATAGGGGATCTAGATGATTTATTCTCATTAGATTTGAACAAGTGGTGGCACCTATGGTCATGTATCTCATATGATGTATTCCCATTATCTCACCCAAATATTGTTTGGCCCTCTATCTTAGGATAATATTGGTAACCAATACACATCAAAATGCTCATATAGCCATACATATAATAGAAATATTGAATTGATGGTGCATGTTAGGTGTTTTTAAATCTAATAAAATTCATGGTATAGTAGTTCTAATAATACCATCCCTAGAAACACCCCTATCTTGTATCCCTCCTCTAGGGCTAGGTAAAATGGATAGATAAATAACATCAAGATATTGCTTTTACCCTTATGAGAAAAAACAAGAAAAATAGGAGGATCCTCACACATCACAAAAATGGTATTGTAGTCACTATAAAAAAGCTACAGAAAAATTATTTATTGTTTGTCTAGTCATCTCTCCCTTGTTGCCCACTCTACTAACAAAAGGTGCATATCATCCATGTTCATGATCCAAGGTGTTTATTTTATGATTAATAGACCCATAATAAAGTACACATCATCCAAGGTCATTGTCATATTGGTTACCTTTTTAGGTGTTAAATCGCCAAAGAAAGGTGTTGGTTATTGTATTCTAGAAGAGCATAAAATCATAACACAATGATCAAATGGGTCAAGTGTAGGGCATCTTAATTACTTGATCTAGAAAAACCTAGTGTAGATCCATCTAACATGAGGTGTCATCCCCTATCATAGCTAGTCCTACATCTAATATGGAATATATAATACCATAGGTGATTGTATTCTATTTTTCTAGTTATAGTACCTCACTAGAGATTGCCTTAGTGCAATGTAAACCTTAACCACATCCTTATCCCTAGATTTCACCATGCCCAACTCACATTGCCATGCCATCCTAAATGAATATAAGTCTCTAAAAAACTTGATTATGATCATTGGTTTTGATCCTTATCACTAGTCATGGTTTACCATGCTCATTAGTTTTGATCATGATTGTTAGTCATGGCTAGGATTGCCCTTGTTTGGATAGGACCATGATCACCCTTTCAACTCATAACAAAAACTTGCCATATTTTTTTGTCATTTTGATTTTCATACATGATCACCTCTTTTTTTTAATGGAAACCATGATCATCCTATTTTTCATGATTGCCCCTTTTCTTCTTGCAACCAAAATTACTATATTTGACTATGATCATTACTTTTCCAAAAGATAATAATTTTTTTTTACCTTGATTTTTAGGCCTTTGTGGGTACTCGTGGGCTATTTTTGGATTTTCTATGTATACCCCACAACTATGATTCTTTATGAACTATCCTAATTATTTCTTAGCTAGTCTCACTAAGTATTTTTTCATTAACTTTATTTTCTTATTTTTCATTCATTTTTAGCTAAAAATTAAAAAAAATACAAGGAAAAGTTGGAGAACTTACCTCTCTAGCATTGCCCCTACTTCCATTCACCATCTATTGTCTTTGTACTCAAATTAAATTTTGTATGAACATATGGTGCTCCTTGGAAGACTTGGAGTCTACATGAAAATAAAATTGAAAATTCAAATTTTAAACTCCCATATGTATTTTTAAATATTTATTGTAAAAAGTGGTTGTTTGTATAATATTTTGTCAAGTTTTGCAATGATATTGTAGGGATAGTGCTTATAGGGATTTTGACTCACTTTGGGCTCATTTTTAATCTCTTTTTACTCATTTTTCACCCAAATAATATTTTTTTGTACTTTGGGAATTCTATAGGTATATTCTTTCAAGTCACATGGGGTAAGTAAAATCAATTTCTTTTAATCAAAATTTATAGGGGTATTTATAAGTATCATGTATAGTTTCCTCTAATTTTGTATTTTTGGATGTGTTGTTGCATTTTTCTATTGATAATTTTAAAATTTATTTACTTTTACATAGATAGTAGAATGAAAATTAACAAATATTTTTTTTTAGCTCCATAGCGTAGAATTTTCATCTTTGTTGCTTTGGTTATCACATATTGCTTTCTTCCTTAGTGAGGGACAATATGTATTTTTAAAAAGATCACTAACGACTAACTACTTAGGTGGTAGAAATTCATGTCCTCCTATATATAGGATAGGGGCTAACTAAATTTAATAGTTATTATGTAGGATGATAGTGATCCATATTGGTTGGTGGTTTTAGTTTTCTTTCTTCATCTAGTTTTTACCTTTTTTCACCTTTCTTGGTAATTTTAGCTTGTTAACTTTTTGAAAATTCAAAAATAAGGATAGAGTCATAATTAAAAGACCTATTTATGCATTCCTCCCAAAGAATTCATCCTAAAAATAAATTATGACAAGATCTCCAATTTAAGTAGGTATTTATGTAATTGATTAAATTTTAGGGTTTTTGATATATGATCTTGATTCTAATGTTTTTTACACATAGATTTAAGACAATGCATCATTTAGATTGAAAATTTCAATTTTATGGCTGAAAAAATAATGTAATTTAGTCATCATCCTCAAAATGGAAAGTTATTCTCTTCATCCACTATAAATTCCCCTTTTCATTTACTCATTTTATCACCAAACTTCCAATTACCAAACATCTAGAAAATGTTCAACTATAACTTATATGCTTCTGCTTTTAGCTATTTACCTCTATTATTATTGTGGCATGTTCCCATCTTGATTTATTTATCTCTCTCTATATCTCATCCTTGTAGGTACAACCAAAGCCATCAATTGCTAGTTTTCTACTTTTGATAGAGAAGAATAGGATTCTCTACTAGGATTTGCATCTGAAGATGAACAACTACCACTTGAGGAGTATATTATAAAATATGTTGTATCCTCTACATATAAACTAGGTGTATTCTATTATTTATTACTTTAGTAAAATAGAAATCAAGATAGAATAGAAGTGTTTTATTTATACTTAATATTGGATGTTTTGGTTTTTTATTCCCTAGGTTTTAAGTAATTTTATTTTTTTTGCATTAGGGTTTTCCTTAGCCCTCACTCTTTTTGGATAATCATAGTAAGTATAATTTGAACTCTCACCATTATTTTATACTTAGATCATAATTTTTTTAGCTTTGATTTCTAAATTATTGCTATATTTACTTAGTTTGATCATTGTTTGCATATCCTATATTAATTTATGTAATTGTATGAGACATACCCTTCTTCCCACAAATAGATATATCAATAATAAAAACCTTGGCATGCTTTATGGGACATGGATATAATTTTAATTCAAAGCATTAACATAGAAATTACAAAAGTTGAATCTATGAAATGGCTAGGGTTGTATTTTCATGTAATTTCAAGCAAGGAAATCCAAAGAATCAATCATATTATACAAACTCATTCCAATAAAAACTCAAAATTTAGTTAAATGTAAATCAATTTTACCATCAAAGACACCAAAACATCATAAATTATTTTTACTATGAAGAACCCAAACCTTAATATTAATAAGGAAAACTAGACATATATCTCCACCCATAAATTCAACATGGCACAATATCAATAGTAACAAGTGCAAAATATATGGTAGAACTACCCAAATTGAGATAGATAGAAACCATTGAACCTATAAGAATACAACCCTATATTTGCATCATCAATAAATTCATTATCTACTTTTAGTGGGGATGAAAAAAAACACCCTTAAATATTTATAAAATCCAAATATTATGAAATCAATCCACAACATGTAACATGAACATATACTTGCAATATTGTTGTATTTTTATTTGTAGAAAAAAGTCATTATTTGGTACAAAAGGATGGCAAGTGGATCAATTATATGTTGGTAAATATTAGTAAATGCTTTTGTGAGAATATATGCATAATATTTATTGTTATTTAATACAAATTTTAAATATTAATTAGAAGATATCCACAACTTCAACATTCATTTTAATTGATATTAGGACCAAATCCTAAAATCTAATAAGACCAAAAATACTTTGGTGTTTGTATATTATGTAAGTGTCCTAAAACTAGAAATTACAATGATGGATCCATAGTCAAATCATGTTTCATTCCCTAAATCCTATCAAGAAGCAATAAAATATAAGAGAATCTTATTCAACTAAACAAGTTATTGGATGAATACCTATGTCATTTCCTATAAATGTCAATCAAAGGTATCATGATTCTACTTCATAGTAACAATTTATACCTCTTCTATAGATATCACCAATCTCAAATACTCCCACTTGGTATAAAAAACTATCTCTAATTATCCCTCAAGAACAATAATAAATAACTCTTCCTATACCTATGATACAATTGAAGTAAGAATAGGTATAGGTGGATAAATTCAAGAAGTAACTTAACAATTTACACTTAATAATAAGGGAGTAAAAAAATAGGATGACCATAAATGAAATATATGGATTAGATAGAAGATATTATAGAGGGTTATAAAAAATATGTATGCCTTACCTTACACATGACTAGAATATTATTTTGATATCATTGGGTAGATCAACAATCAACATGGAAAATCCTCCACTAAGGAATGCATAAAAGTAAACAAGGACAAAAAGGTAAACTTGGAGGAATTTTAGTGTTATATATGCAATGATATGCATAATACACAAATGTACATATTGGATAGGCATTGAACTCAAACCATGTTTATTAGCAAGTGGCTAAGTATAGGTAGCACAACCTCCTATGTTAGTGTGTTAGATTGATGCCAAAACTTTGAATTGACACCATAATTTGTAATTAGTGCCCAATTAGTTTAGCATTGGTGCCTAGTTAGTTAACAACCAATAGGCACAACTCTTTATTGGGTGCCCTATCAACACTTATATGTATGAACTAATATCATATTATAATGTAGTGGGTGTAGACACCTAAAACGCGTCATGTCGAGGGCGACTACTCATATGGACATGCTACAAAACCATATGGAGGATCTTGGATAGACTCCAAGATAGAGCAATGGTTCTAACCACTCAATTTAGGCATTTTGGCCTAAGCAGTCTGAACCGCAGCCTAGACCTACGGTCTCCAGTCTAAACCATGGTTGACACCTACGGTCTGCAGTCTGGACCACAACTGTGACCTGCGGTCTTAACTGAAGTTCAGTTAGGCCTTCCATCCGAGCCAAATCGGTTGGAACGGCCAAAAGATCTAGAAGGAGGCAGTTGAAGGATGGAAGATTCCAGAGGCTTCCATCCCAACTGTCCTAACCACCCTTCTTGGTCTTGGCTTCTCCATGAAGCCACCCCTAGCCCTAGGGGCATGCTATAAATACCCCCTCCAAATGGGGAGAAAAGAGAGAGAGTTAATTGATCAAGAGAGCAGCGAAGCCCTATCAAATTGCATACTGAATCTATGCATTTGAGAGCCCCTTTGCTATTCACCTAAAGACCAATTAGCCATGGATGCCCTAGGTGCCTAGGAGATTCAAGAAACACAAATCCAGGCAAACGAAGGCCCTTCACAGTGATTTGACCGCCAAATCTATCAGAGGACAACAAAGGCGACCCTTGAACATCAATTTGGATAAGGAGGTCAAGCCCACTACCCCTAATTCTGAGGGTAAACCTATCAGAGGTCAAACCACAGCTGTCAGCCATGGTTCATAGTGCAGACCACCCACCATAGCTACGGTTTGCAATAGGTGACTGATCACCTTACTTGCTTTGCTTTTGACCACATAGATTAGTTATATTAGTCTTTTCATAGGTTTAATTGCATTTTAGAGAAACTCTGACCATAGGAATTAGTCATTTCATGCATTGTATTAAGTAGGATTATATTGGATCTTTTATGCACTTTATTGCTCCTAACTTGATATTTGATCCATGCATCATTTGCTTATTCATGTCCTTCATGTTGTAGTATAATTCTTGATCAAATTAGAATAGTTTAAAGTCTTTCTTTATGTTTTCTTGTTTTACTAGTTTAATGGCATTTACATACATATTTCCTTAAAGGGCCTCATCACGAGAGGCTATCAATATTTTTAATCATGTGTTGTTGTTTCTTGTTCACAGGGAGACAGGTGCAAGAGGAGCTTATGTCATAATCCTTCCACATCGCGAAGAAGGGGGTCAGCTCCACCCCAAGGCAGTTTGTGACTAATCAATAGAGCACTATAAGTGCGCCTACCCTATTGAGGGCATTGGCAATTGTAATATCAGTATCATCTTTCAAGTGACCCTAAGAGGGCATCTTTGTAATCAAAGCTCATTCAAAGATTAATACAAGAAACCTTACTTACGTTGTTTTGTTCAATTTATGTACTTGTGTGAATATTTATGCTTTCATGATGGTATAGATCAATACAGTAGCTAGGTGCACGCTCCGTGATTAGGTCAGATGGCGATCATGGTGGAACTCCATAATTTTAGCCCTGAGTTTTGACTTTTCTTGGCTTTTTCTTATCTCAAGTGCTAACCATAGCTTTCAGCTACGGTTATTTTTTGGCCCATGGTTGTAACCTGCGGTCACTACTGCAGCCCATAGATCGGACCTACGGTTAATAGAGGAAAAGGTAGACAACAGGAAACTCAGTGGGCAATAGAGCAGGAGCTAAGGTAGGCCCCAATTTCACTATCTATTTTGAATTTTTTGCTCTGTATTTTTCCAGAAAGCATTGAACTATTGCAAACTAGGAACTTAAATAAAAAATTCAATGAACAAGTCTTAGTTTGTTTCCATTTTCCTTTCATTAGAAAGGCGTTGTTGGGAACAACGGACCTCTGAGTGCAGTCCACCCCTAAATACAATGACCTTGATAGAGATTGTGTGTCGTTTGCATGCTTGAGGCCCAATTAGTGGCCATGTCATTGTAATTGCATCGTCAAAATATCATATAGGACATTAGCATGCATTCTTTCTGAATTTGAAATGTTCCTTTCTTTTCATGCATATCATGTAGGAATGATCATTATGCTCTTCTATGCATTTGTCATTTTTGCAAAGTAAAAGGAACCACACACACCACCTGGCACTTAAACGCTAGTGAGTTGGGCTTCATCTCCAACCACTAGTAGGGTTCAATGACGGTGGGCGTAATTTCCATCCGTTGGCCCAAATCCCATGTACCTTGTGTTACTAGACCATACCGGGTCCAAGATCCTTTCGTACCCTAAAAAATTTGCATATACTCCTCTTCGGAGGGTATGACGTTGATTGGGGGAAAATGGGTGAGGAACTGGGAGGACCTGTGCCCCTTGACCATGTGTGGGCTTCACTTCCACACATTATAGGTTGGTTTACGTGACTTGGGTTTCATCGCCAAGTTGTCGAGCTATGGGTATATAGGTGAAAGCCAATTTAACTGAGTATAAAATCCAACAATCTTTCAAAACATGCGAGAGTTTCTAACACTGATACAACACATCTGAAAACAACATCAAATAGTTTAGGGCTCACAATAAAAATTTAAAAGGAGATAATCATCATTTGTATACCTTGTTTGCATAATAAAACACATCTAGATGTTAGGTACACAAATGGTGAACACACGGGGTGATCGACAAAGGTCTAGGACCGATGCCCATGATCAACCCCCAACTGGTTCACAACAGCATGTGTCGAGTCCTCATACACATGAGCGAACCGAATGATGTTCGACGAGCATTAGAGGTGACAACTCGACATGGGGAGATCCCGTTGAGTAGACCCTCGATAGAGGAGCTTCATTACACTCCTCTAGGCATAGGACTGAGCACGGAGCTTCTCAGCATGAGGATGCTCTACTCCAAAGCCATTATCGAGACCGCACTGCACGCGCATCCATGGGATCGGCCGAGGAATATGTTGTGCAGGGGACCAAGTTGGTTCCCATACGTACTAGGTCCATAGGAGGTTCTAACCCTCCATAGTCATAGTATAGATGGACTAGAGATCCACCCATTCAGGGGCAAGAGGATAGGCTCACTTTCGAGCATAGGTCCACCCATACTCCTGCACGTGGCCCACCATGCAAGATCACCATTGATATATCAAAGGTGGGAGCTAATGGAACACCACCGCATGAGCGGTGGAGGTCTAGATAGTTAGATGGTCTAGGTAGTGTTCTTGAGCAGCTAGGCTGCAAGCCTACAGCTCCGCCCACTCGTGCTCCGAGTGAGCATAGCGGCAGTTGTATCAAGATCACTAGAGAGCATGGAGAGGCTTCTAAGCGCCCTCATGTCACACGTCCACCATCAACACATTTTTTCTATGGGTACAGAACCCATAAGGTAGCTCGCACAGAGCATACACACTAGAGGCCTCCCACGACCGACCAGATCGATAGATCACATAGACTGGTGTCTGAGCAAAGATGTCAACTCCTCCAAGATCAATTGGAGGATGCTCGCCTAGAGAGGCAACATATTGAAGATGAAAATATTCAAGCACAAAGGCTCCTACGATAGAGATTATATGAGCAACGCATGCACGAGGAGCATATTCTAGCTCAGAAGGAGCGCATAGAGCAGGAGGATCGGCTAGCCAGGGCTGGCCTATACCCTCTCGAGGAGCATAGAGAGCGTGTGCATAGGAGGGTTGTGTCCCTAGCCGATATGCATGAGGAGCACAGAGATGCTCGTACTCATGTCAGTGCCCAATAGAGGGAGCGACTACCATCACTCAATGATCTTAGACAGAGGCAGCATGAACATGTAGATGTAGATGGATACGATCAGGAGTATCCTGAGAGTTATCGAGTTGAGGAGGAGGAAGAGCCACGTCCTCCACCTCCCCTAAAGAAGACATTACCTCCTAGACCACCTCCATGTCAGCTTAGGGAGGAGGACTTTTTGTCTTCTGAGGCGTACAAGGTTTTGGCCGATAAGGTCAAAGCAATAGAGAGGCAAGGCATGGCTATGCAAAAGCCGACATTGAGGAAGATACACAATGAACCTCTAGACCCCTCGGTGCCTACGCCTCCATATCCTGAGCATTTTGATATGCCCAGGTTAGAAAAATTCAAGGGTGATGAGGATGCCCAAGAGCATGTTACGAGTTTTTTGGATGCTTGTTTCTAGATAAAGAGTCATGATGCCTTGTTGTTGCACACCTTCATTATGACACTCTCTAGCCTAGCCCGAGAGTGGTTCAACCAGCTGAAGAAACATAGTATTACTAGTTTTGAGTAGTTAGTTGATGCATTTCTTGAATGCTATTCATTTGGCATCAAGAAATAGGCCAACCTTTCTGATTTGGCTATGCTAGCTCAGCATGACGATGAGCCCATCGAGCAATATAGAAAGAGATGGCATAGAATAATGGCAAAGCTGCCATTCCCTATTCCTATAGTAGAACTGACTCGAATGTTTACAAAGAGTTGTGCCAAGCACATCTCGCTACTATTGCAGCTGCAGTAGTACGCTACATTCGAGGAAGTTGTGGTGCAAGCCAAGGTGATCGAGGACATCAAGTTGCAAGAAGGCAACTTGAAGCTCAAGACCAGGAAAGAAGGGTTTAAAAAGAGTACTACGAAGCAACAGGGCAAGCAGGCCCACGTGAATCAAGTAGTACTAAATATTGGAGGAGAGGACAAGGGACAACAAAAGCCTAATTATCAGGCCCAACCTCCTCCTACACGTTATGAGACACGCAAAAACAACTATAAGGGCAAAAATAGAGAAGAGCGCCCACCTCGCCAGTTCACACCTCTAACGGAATCGATGACTTTGATTTTCCATCAACTGTGCGAGGCCAAGGCCATACGATTGCCCGAGGTCAAATTAATAGATCCGAATGTGCCAAAGTCGAAGTGGCATCAAGATGATCTATTCTACATATTCCATAGAGTGAAAGGCCACGACATCGAGACATGTTGGTCCTTCAAACACATTGTGCAGAACATGATAGAAAAAGGAGAGCTTGTAGTACTAGGCAATCCATAGGCGCTCAACAATAGAAACATGGGGATTTTCAAGAATCCACTACCTAATCATGAGGTGCCTCGTAACAACGTCGACCAGGTCAATCAAGTGAGAATCGAACCACCTACCCAGGGGTTCGTAGGCATGGTCAATGTTGTTACTAGACATGGGAGGTATGATCAACCGAATCAACCTCATGCTCCCATTAGAATACAAGCTACGCCGGATCAATGACCAGCTCAAAACATTCCAGGCCCACCAACTAGACTGGTGGTGACCATAAGGAGCAGGTTAGTTCAGAACCTGTAGACAACTCCTGCGAAGTTGTCAATATATGAGCTTATTCAGCAGTCCCCTAGACACAGGGAGACTCTTATGGACATTCTGAGGTCCATTGAGGTATAGTCCCAAGATGCGCACGCATTTACAAATTTTGTGGGACATGTACAATAGTGTCAGGAACCCACGATACAATTTTATGATCATGAAGTGAAGATGGTTCCTACTATTATGGCTGACCCACCACTGCATATTATCATGTGTGTTAACCACATGCCTTTCAAAAGGGTCTTGATCGACACTGGGTCCTCGATCAATATAATTATGACCAAGGCATTGAGCCATCTCAAGTTACCCAAATCACACATTGTGCCTACCACCTTTACGTTGAGAGCATTTAATGATGCACTATGCTCGATGGTTGGTACAATTGTTCTACCTATTCAGGTGGGACTCAAGACCATCTCTGTGATGTGTCACGTGATAGAGGGTGCCATGCAGTACAACATTCTGCTCGGAAGGCCTTGGATTCATGAAATGCATTGCATCCCCTCGATCTTGCATCAATGCGTGAAGTACATTCATGAGGGACAGGTTCACGTAGTGTCCTCGAATGAAGAACCATTCAAGTTCATGAACCTAGCAGATTTGCATGGGGGTTTTGTACTCCCATCGATGCACTTGGATATCTGGCCTGCTTCACCAGTTAAGATTCCAAGAGGTAAACCAGCAGTCCGTGCTCAACCATCGACATCTATGTCATGCAGATCTGAGCATACGACTACAACTTCTCTAAAATTGATTGCATCGGCAATGCATCGACAAGATGAGAATCTAAAGGTAAAATTGGGTGAGAAAGTAGAAGATCATATGCCCGGACCAGTCACCAATGAGACTCCCACTCCCATGGATGTGGAAGAACCTCAAGACAAAGCTGAGGAGGCACCTCAGCCTACTTCACCTGCATCTTCAGTAGGGTCATCTGCACCGTAGGTGACCATTCATCTGGCTAGCATAGGGTTGGGTGAGTATCTTGTGCAAAATGTTACTTTTGGACCTATCCTGAAGACTGCATAAGAGATGGGCCGACCGCACGCCCATCGATTTTTGATTGGATCTGTAGTGTCGTTGGGTGAGCCACCCAACCAAACAAACTTCATCTATGTAGGGCTAGATCAAGCACCCACCAGAATGTCCATAGATGAGGATGATGATGAGCCATTCTCTATGAATGTGTGCTATCTGTCCAACCCAAAATATGCCATGCACATTTTTGAGTCATATCATTGGCATGGACATGACCTTGGTCTTTTTGAACAAGGACGTAGGACTCCGCTCGAACCTCATTATCAGTTAGCTACTGATAGGTTCGGGTTAGGGTTATAGGTACAGGATCATGATGATTTGCTTACTGCATCCTTAGATCACATGTACTTGAGTCTGGGGGATGATGTGGATTTTAATCCATATCACCCTAATCCTTCTAGATTTTGGAGGACTCACCAGATGGTATCATTTGTTACCATAGGGCCACCCAATTCATATCATGATGGGCCCTTAGAGGACAACCCCAGAGGCAACCTGGGTAACCAAATCCATAGTGCTATCGATGACACTAGTATGCAGGGGCATAACCCCACTACTGTAGGTGATCTCGAGTTAGGAGATCTTTGTGATGATGATGGAGAGGAGTCCACCTCCGAAATGAGTGGACCTAGTTATGATGCAGATGATGAGTCCTCAAATGATGATCAATCTGAAGAGGAAATCGAGCCGACCTTTCTAGGTCCGATGTTTATACGCCATCTACTGCCTATGGAACAAGTGGAAGAGACGAATGAGCACTTCATAGTCGATAGTGATTATAAAGATGAAATAGAGGAGGCCTATTTAAGGCCTCACCCAGCTAATCTCCCACTATTCATAGACACAATAGAGTGGTCCATCCATGGTAGTGACCATAGTGATGTAGATGAGAGGACCGATTCCAGGCTCGTGTATCCACAATATCTATTGCCTAGGGAATTGAAGCATGTTATGGAGGAAGTCCCTCCCAACACTGAGTGCTCTGAGGAAGAAGTAGTGCTAGTTTATGTGGTAGTATCATATATACGATCGTTCTATCAGATTTATCTGGATAGTGATGATAGTGACCGTAGAATCAGATACATGGGGCCACATCTGGCAGATCACCCCTTAGAAGAGGGGGAAGTGACGGATTGTATTTGTATAGTGATGATGAGGATTCATTGGAGATGGCCTATTTGGGACCTCATCACCTACGTAATAGGCCTCCACCTCGAGGTCCCCCACCTATTACAGCTATAGGTTTGCATCGGGAGATCAATCTCCATCGTAGCCTAAGGGAAAGAAGAGAGCTCGAAGAGAGGTATCAGGAACTCTTTCCCCATCCACCTACGTACGTGGAGCTCCTTGAGTCGAGAGATCCCATTTTGTAGCTAGTGCACTAGGAGGATCCAGTTATACGGGCATCCCATAGAGAGGATCTATTTGTGCCCGTACCATCCGAGCCAGATCTTGGGTACAGAAGCTACGCTTCAGATATAGAGTTTTGTCCATGTGGTTCTGGAGATCAATTCCATTCCATCAGTATGGTCTCCATTGATTTGACCACTCCACTCCACAATCTAGCAGATCCATCCAAACCATTGCATCTGAACATGGATGCTATCGATTGGGATCATGCTGACTCATCGATCCAGCTAGAAGATTTCTTCCCTAATGAAGAAATGCTGCAACCATTTCATTTTGTGCTAGGCTATGCTTATGATGTTTATCACGCTGAGGGTGCTTCCCATGAGGAACATGTGAACCCGACTGATGACATCCATCTGATTCCTATGCCTCACCAGCTTGAGGAGGGATCACATATGTCAGTAGAGAAAACCTTCGATGTGGATATCAGTAAAGATCCCACCAATCCAAAGAAGGTTAGATTTGGAGAGAGTCTCACTCTGGATGAGCATGATAGCATCATCCCTCTATTGAAAGAGAGACCTGATCTCTTTGCTTGGACTTACAAAGACATGTCGGGTCTAGATCCAAAATTGGTTACTCATAACCTTTCGCTAGATCTGTCGAAGAAGCCAGTCAAGCAAAAACTTAGAAAAATGCATCCAATAGTAGCCTTAATGGTGAAAGACGAGTTGCAAAAGTTGTTGGACGTAGAGTTTGTCATCTCCATCGACTATCCAGAATGGGTGTCCAATATGGTGCCCATAGGAAAGCCAGATGGAAGGGTCCGTATTTGTATGGATTTTAGAGATCTCAATAAGGCAACACCCAAAGATTCATTTCTGTTGCCAAATATCGATGCTCTGGTAGACGCTACTACAGGTCATGAAATGCTCTCCCTTATGGATGGTTTTTTTGGATACAATCAGATTCGGATTAAACTCGAAGATCAGCATAAAACCATGTTTATAACGCCATGGGGGACATTTTGCTACAAAGTTATGCCATTCGGTCTTAAAAATGTTGGTGCCACATATCAATGGGCAATGACATATATCTTTCATGACTACATGCATAAAATCTTAGAAGATTATATCGATGACTTACTAGCTAAGTCGTTGCTATGAGCAGAGCATGCAGAGGTCTTAAGGAAGGTCTTCGATCACTTGATAGAGCATAATGTTAGGTTGAATCCTAAGAAGTGCGTATTTGGCGTAACTTCAGGTAAACTCTTGGGATTCATCATTTCTAAATGAGGCATCGAAGTAGACCCAACAAAGGTCAAGGCTATTCTAGAGATGCATCCTCCCACTAATATCAAAGAACTAAGAAGCCTTCAGGGCAAAGTAGCATCCATAAAGCGATTCATCACTCAATTATCGGATAAATGTCGACCCATGAATCGACTGCTACACAAGGGGGTCCCATTTGATTGGGATGAGGACTGCCAAGCAGCCTTTGCTAAGATTAAGCAATACCTAGCAACACCGCCAGTACTAGCTCCACCAAGGCCAGATGTGCCTTTTTTGCTATATATATCGGCAACCAACTTTGCATTAGGGACCATGTTAGCCCAAAAGAATGTGCAAGGCAAAGAGCAAGCCGTATATTACATCAGTCGCACCTTGGTGAGTTATGAGTCAGGATATGCATATGTTGAGAAGCTTTGTTTAGCAGTGGTGTTCACTACCAAGAAATTGTGGCATTACATGCTAAGTCATACAACATATGTTATATCAAAATAGAATCCTTTGTAGTATATGATGAGCAAGACATATCATAACACACGTACTGCAAAGTGGATCATGCTATTGATAGAATTTGATTTGCAATTCATCAGCCAAAATTCCATCAAGGGACAAGTCATAGCTGATCAACTGGCTGAGGCACCACTGTCCAACAGTAGGCCTCTAACCATTGAGCTTCCAGATGATGCGGTCTTCGTAATATCTGAAGCTCCCAAACCCGAAGAACCAGAGAATAATGTTGATATGACATTGTTCTTCGATGGTTCGAAGTGTGAGCAAGGGGGTGGTGCAGGAATAGTGTTTTTCATGCCACAAGGAGCTCCAATGCCCTTGTCATTCAAGTTAGACTTTTCATGCACCAACAATAATGCTGAGTACGAAGCCCTACTTTTGGGCCTCCATGCAGCCATCGCCATGGGTATTAAAATATTGAACATTTTTGGTGATTCTCTGCTCATAGTTAACCAAGTTAAGGGGCTCTTTCAGTGTCGATGTCCCGTACTGAAAGCCTACAAAGATCTTGTTGCCACTTATCTGGCTAAATTTGAATGGTATGACATCGAGGCAATCCCTCGTTCATCAAATAGGTTCATAGACACCATGGCATCTTTGGGGTCCTTGATCCCTCAGAATCCATCCACCAATTTTACTACCATCCATGTTAGAATGCTCTCGCACCTAGCAGTGGAGCGTGCAGCCTTTGATAACAAAGAGTCAGTCAACATGATTGTCATGGAACCAACAGCTGATTGGTTTCGTAGAGTGGAAGACTTTCTTAAGCAGGCACCCTAGGAGTCATTGACTTCTCAGAGTCCTACGGGGAGTGGTACTACCATTCACCATAAGGTTGTTTCCCAGTCTGCATTTACAAAGTTAAATACATAGGGGGAGCAAGTCGTCTTAGCAGTCGAAGCTGAGGCTTGTCAAAGTTGGATGTTGCAAATCCAAGACTTCTTAAAACTTGGTATGATCCCAGAGGGATTGTCATGTGCCGCAAGATGCACATTCAAATAGAAAGTGACTAAGTATGTCTTGATAGGAGATATTTTGTACCGACGTAGCTACGAAGGAGTTCTCCTTCGATGTCTTGAGCCCCAAGAGTCATCTTGGGCAATTTTAGAAGCTCACGATGGTACATGCGGTGGCCATTTCAGCGGCATGGCTATCATCAAACGCATCCTTCGCATGGGTTATTATTGGCCCACTATGGAGAAGGATTGCAATGTGTATGTCAAGAAATGCGTTAAATGTCAGCATCATGCTAATCTTACGCACTTGCCATCATAGGCCTTACAGCCCATTCAGGCGGCTTGGCCATTTGCTCAGTGGGGACTAGATCTTATTGGCAAGATTTCTCCTCCATCGTCAGGCCGACATACATTCATTATCATGGCTACTGAGTATTTTACAAAGTGGGTGGAAGCCATTCCCCTTACAATGACCACTGGAGCTCGCATCATAGAATTTATTCTCGAGCATATCATATGTCATTTTGGGATACCATCCAAAATAATTTTGGATAATGGAACTTCTTTTAAGAACAAAATTATGTGGGCTTTAACGTCTAAATACCACATTAAACATAGTTTTGCAACTCCATACTATCCACAAGCAAACGGGCAAGCTGAGGCCTCAAACAAGACTATGGTAGCCATCTTGAAAAAGACAGTGCAAGAACACCACAAGGATTGGCATATACAATTGCCCCTTGCATTATGGGCTTACAGGACTAGCATTCGGATGCCCATTGGGGCAACGCCATTTTCACTAGTATATGGCACTGAGGCCATTATGCCCTTAGAGTTGGAAATTCCAACGTTGTGCATCGCATTGAAAGAGTTCATCGATGATGACACCGCATGGCAAGCTCACCTCGATCAATTGACGTTGCTCGATGAACATCACGTGAATGCCCTCGAGCATCTCCACGTTTATCAGGAGCGATTAAAATGAGCTTACAATGTCAAAGTCCACCAGAGAGACTTTGAAGTTGGGGATCTTGTGCTGAAAGAGAACCAACAGAACTCGAATTTGTCCCTTGATATGCGAGACAAATTCATGGCTAATTGGCTAGGGCCTTACATCATATCTAAAAATATTGGTCTAGGTACCTATCGCCTAACATCGCTAGAGGGTGTGGAAGAGCTTGAGCCTCTCAATATCATCCATCTTAAGGCGTTCTATGCTTGAGAGTGTAGTAAAGGCACCAAAGGCATCTGTAAGCCCTTTGGTCAACCCAAAAGCTCCGAGGGTTTGTCCACAACCGCTCGGTCATCTCAAAAGGCTTTGAGTTCTCGAATTGAGAAGCTTGGTCAAGTAAATGCACCAAAGGCATCTGTAAGCCCTTTGGTCAACCCAAAAGCTCCGAGGGTTTTGTCTCAACCGCTCGGTCATCCCAAAATGCCCCAAGCTCTCCGTTGAGTAGCTTGGTCAAGTAAAAGCTCCAAAGGTGGTTCCTCACCATTTGGTCATCCTTAAAAGCTCCAAGGACATGTACTCATCATTTGGTCAAATATGAAAGCTCCAAAATGCATAAAAATTTGAAAATATATAAAATTCCAAAAAAAAAATTGGTAAAGCATAAAATCCAAAAACATTTGCTTTTGCAGTTTGCATTTTCATACATGCATTCACATCATCATATTGCATTTAGGCATTTGTCATCCATTGCATTCCACAGTAGAGCGTAATGTGTATATCAAAATCTTACAAATGATCGCACGTTTGTGTTTCAATCATGCACCCTTGCATTTATCATAATTCATTGCATTCATACACGATACTTGTTGCGGAGAAATATGTATGTATATTAAGTTTTCCAGTCACTCAACCATACTTAGTGGGTTCTTCAGATATTGTAGAAAGCTTGCTTTGCTATTATAGACAAGGTCATTAGTTGGGATAGTGCTTCAACATATCAGAATCCCGTCACTAAGCAAAACAATATAAAATCCTGCTAAGACAAGAGAGGATGAAAGCTATGAAAGCAATCTTAGGTATCTAGAGAGATGGGTTTCACGACTTGCTTATCTTGCAAATAGTCGGTCTAGAAAGGTGTACTTTGGCAAAAGGACAAGAATTTCCCCTATAAATCCCAAAGTCACAAAGTTTAAATCCCAAGTTACAAAGTGCAAAAGTACAAATTTCAAGTTCAAAATGTAAAGTGACATAGTGAATCAAAAGCACTATAAAAATCCCTTGCTCATAGAAAATGGTAACACGTGGACTAACAGTGATTTTTATCACTACATATGAGCAAGTAAGAAGGGTGAGAACTTGAATCCCTGGATTGTCCACCTTTTGAAAGCCATAGAGTGATCCCCGATCGCAGCAATGGGTTGGAAGAGTCCCGCCTACAATCGGAGGGGTAGTTCTATTGGGTGATCCCCAAACGTAGCAATGGGTTGAAAGAGTCCCACCTGCATTTGGAGGGGTAGCCCTGATCAATTTGCAAGATGAGCTAGCTCTAGGTACCTAGGATTGTCTAGTTGTATAAGTCTAATCAAAGCTGAAACAAGGATGGTACGATCGTATGAGGAACCCTATCTCACATATGGGTTGAAAGAGTCCCGACTGACATACGGGGTATGCTTATGATCTATCTAAAAATACTCACATGCACACACAGGGATAATGAATAGTTGGGTCTGTCATGGCAAAAGCCTTGTCCAATATAAGCCTTGTACAGTTAGTATGTGATTTTTGGAGAAGTCTACTAGGGTGTTTGAGTCTCAAGGAAAACCCCAAAAAGTTCTCCAATAGCAACAAGATACCAAATATCATTAAACTTCAGAAATACGAGTCATTCATTCATCAGAATGCATTTTACAAAGCACAATCAAACATATAGGATAGATACCGCATGAATATCAAAAATGATGTTTAGACGACCACTGACTATTTAGTGCAGCAAAGAAGAAATATACAAAATGACATATTCATTCATTAGCATTATACCAATCCATTTCATTGCATTTCATACATGGGTGATTAATTGATTAAGTTCTTGTAATGAGAATTATCAATTATTTTGCATGATTGTTATACATTCTGTGGTGTCATATTTTAAAAATTGATATACACAGTTTACATTCATTCCTTATGTTTTAAGTGATTAAAGCATACAAGTTCATTTCCATTAGATTATGATTATGTACATAATGCATTACCATACATTGCATAGCATACCATAAACTACATAAAATAAATGCATGCCCACAAAGCAAAAATAAATATGCGTTTAAAAATAAACATCGCATCCATATGCATATATCATATCTCGCACATCTAATCATCTAGATCATTGCATATCATCATCATAAAGTAAAATAGCTATCTAGTGCATGTCATCCATACATCGCATCATATAAACATAGCATTTACATAAGCCTTGCATCCATGTGCATCAAATAAACATAAAATCAAAAATAAATAAATAAACATGTACACATAATGAGCCATAAAAGATCATATCATATATATATATATATATATGTTGTGTCCAAAAGAGTACATAGGGAGTACAAAATGCCCATAGGCTACAACTATGTAGGTCCTCGACCTTACACACAAAATGATATATCAAAAATGTAGTCGGCAGCTGCTATAACCCAGATCTAGGCTGCTCCCCCTATACTGGAGCTCTCACCGCCTCCCTCAGCGTTGTGCTCTAGAGCCTGCTCTCCTGGCTGACCTGGCACCTATGGTGGATCCTACTGTGGATCCTGCCTACCTCCAAAGCCTAAAGCACCCAACACATGGGAAACTGGTAACTACAGTAGGCTAGTCCTCTGACTGGAGGCCCCTGATGTCTGCCCTGGATCTCTAGTCCTAGCCTACGATCTCACTGTGTGTGTGCTAGAGGACCTGTGCGTCCTCTCAGTCCTATGAGTCCTATGACTCGAGCTCACTGTAGACTACCCTGAGGTCCTAGACCTGGTACGCTATGACTCTGAGGAGAAAGGATCCTCTAGAACCTATAGCCCATGCATCTCTATGTACCCGACTAGCTGATCAACATGAGCAAGTCGGGCTACGTGCATCTCATTGGTCCTCATGACCATACCACACAGTCACTCTACCTCAATCGTCAGATCCTGTGTAGCTATTGTACCTACTGTTGGTGCTGTAGGAGGCCCCATAGTCACCTGAGGAGGTGGCATAGCCCCCCTCGATGCTCGAGCAAGATCCCGCTCTACCTCTGCTGCAGTCCGCTATGCTTGTGCTAACTCCAAGGTAGTCTACAGTCTTTGCACCTGGGCCTCTGCATCTATGGCCCGAGTCGTGAGCTCCTGTACTTGGTCCTATGCCTTAGTCAGGTGCCACTCCCTATCAGCCACCTTCACCTCCAGAGTGGCGATGGTAGTGTCTCTCTCGAGCTATTGTGTGTGAAACCGCCCAAGCTGACTCTACAAGTCAGCCACCTAAGCCAACAACCATCCCTCTGCACTATCAGGAGGGACCTCACCCTCCTCTGGAGTATCCTCCTTAGGGTCAATCTTTGGAATATCCTCAGCAATGACCTCTGTGCCCCAACCACCCTCTGTACGCTGGTGCACCCTACGCCCATCAGGATCTGCCTCTACCTCTACCTAAGTTGGATCTCGACCTAGAGGCCCTGTCCCATGCCATATGAATAAGGACCACCACCCATCATAGTCTGGTGTGGTCCCAGCTATCTCAACCCCCAACTCTTGGAAGTCGTCGGGTGCATCTCCTAGTGGTGGAGGAACTATCAACGGGAGGTCCCTCTCAAGAGCCAGGCATCTGTACCTTAGTGGAATATCTAGTATGTACTGCACCATGTTGAACTATCATAGGACATGAGAAAATAACTGATACTCTCTAACCTCTGGCTTATGCCAGATAAGCCATCTATCTTGGTGGTCCCATCGTAGCCACTCGTCCGCCTCAGGCCATACAAGGAAATCCATGTAGGGGTGCCAGACAACGTCCCCTAGCCCAAGTGATACAAACCTAATGATATAGTGCTCAGTGTTCCTAGCATAAGCCCAGCTATGGATACCCTCCTCAACACGAGGCCACCATGCGACATAATACTAATGGTCAACATCTATGGTAGTGATGCGTAGTGGTAGCTCCATAGGATCCTTAATTTGGATGTGCTTCCACCCCCAGATCTGTAACAAAATATTATAGCTGATCCCCTTACAGGTATGCTCTATGACCTGGTACAACTCCCTATAGAGCTGGCATAATAGGGTGCTCCCCAAAGCTAATCATAGTGGCTCCTCTATAGAGATCTAAAGCACCCTCCAAGTAGTGGCTACCATGTTCCAGGGAATCCTCATTCCTGAGGAGTTTGGAAGGACAATTTGCATAATGAGATGCATGAAGATGACCTCTCATACAAAAAAGACATCATCATGGTACCAGTCACCGATGTGCACCCATCCATGGTCAACATCATCCTGTGCATCGATGCTCTGGTCATAGAAGATGGCATCGAAGACAACATCCTTTGTCATGGAGGCAAAGGATATTATAGCCTTGCCATCGATGGGAATCCTAAAGATCCTATAGACATCCTCCAGAATGATAGTCATATCACCGAGAGGAAGGTGGAAGGTGTTGGTCCGTGCATTCCAGCACTGGGCCAATTTAGTAGATCCATGATGAAATCAAACCTGACAGCTTGAAACCAAGCTCAGTCATCATTAGATAGAGCCTCGTGGAGAGTCTTCATAATGTTAGGCTCCCGTGCTCTAGAAGTTAACTTTTAAAAGCAAAAAGCATAATGTAAGATAAATCTAGCTAAGTAGAGCTAAAAAAATAATAATTAATTTTTTTTTTCAACAACCTAGAGTTTAAAAAAAATAGCAATAGCAAACCACAGCTGAAACTTACCTGTGGTCCCCAATTTGCCAACTAGGAATCACAGCTACCAGCTATGGTTTAGGAGTGACACCCCTTTTGGGTACCCTCCTAGACCACTAGGGCATCAAATTAAATCTTACAGCTAGCCTAAACTAGTGGGGTTCATTACCAGTAGTTTCGTGAGGTTCATTTTTTTGCATTACTTAATGGAGTTTATTTTACTAGTATTGAGTGCATGGTCTCAGTTTTGAGTTACCTTGCCCGCACCCTAGCCCCGGCTAGTATATGGCTGATAAGGATCCACCATCGAGGTAGATGAGTGTAATTGCGGTAGATTTTGGTAGCATTCTGAATTGAGGAATGTTCTCTCTCTCAGAGCTCCCAAATTGCTAGTAGTTGTAAGAAAAATAATGAAAATTTCAAATGGGAATTCAATTTATAGGTCCTCCTAGTCTCTGCGGACCGCAGCTGACACCTGCGGTTATGGAACTAGGGTTTTCCACCCACAAGTCTGACCCATGGTTCCAAAAATTTGGAAATGTAAATCACAGACCGTACCCACAGTCCACAACTAGCAATAAATGCACTCAAAACCCACCGTGGGAAGGTCTAAATAGACAAATTATTGACTTCCATCGGATAAAAATTCAAAATCAATGATTAAAATTGCAAATTTGGTGATGTTTTTTTTTTTTTGTATTTACATGGTGGAATTGGTAACCGCCACGAATCTGGGCAGGCTATCCAACTTTTATGGCCACCATAGTATTCTGTGCTGTCCACCCTAGAAGCCACCATACAGGATCTTTGTGCGGTCCACCCCTATAACCACCATGCCACAATCATTTTAAAAATTTTACACCACTGAAAGCACCAGGAAAGGGACAAGCATTCAGTTCGATGAGGCCCAATATTTGAACCTTGGACCTCCACCCCCTTATGGGGTTTGGATGAACCAATTGGTCTACACCTCGGACCTTAAAAATTTAAATTTGGTGATGTTAAAAGCACTAGGATCAATCAAATAAATGTAAAACTAAACAAAAAAACAAAAACAAATCAAATAATGAAAAACTAAATGCGCCTCATATTCAGTGATTTATCCTATAAAATTGGCGGTTGCAGCAACTTGCGATCCATACAATCTGGCAAGATGATTAAATCACCATAAGGACATTTGGGGTAAACTTGTCATGTCTTTTATGAAATATTTCAACAAATCATCGACAATATGATTCAGCACAAGTGTAATTGCATTTGTATTATTTTTATTCCCTAAGATGGCTATCGTAGCTTAACTGCTCCATGGGATAGAGATGTGCAAGTACTACTAAGAGTTGCAATCATAAGCTAAACCAGGCCTAGCCAAGGCATTAAAAGGCTTGAATCTAAAGTTGTTCAGGATCATTCATTATGGTCAAGCAATTTCATCGCTTCATACATTGTCATTACCCTCATCGACTTGTCGCTTGAGGGGGTAGTCATAATTTCATGTCATAATCAAAATCAACAAAAGATCTCGAAGATCGTAGATCCCTTGATCTTGTCAAAATTGTGTTCGTTCTTGTGAATCATTGCTAACAGTTATCATAATATTCCTCCTTTGCTTGGGGTAAATAGAAAATATGAAATTTTATTTGTAACTCTCATCCTTCAGTTATATAGGCCTAACTCCTATTGTGGCACCAAAGCAACCCAAATGTCTGATGGTGAGTGCAGACTTTTCAAATGTAAGCCTTTACAAGTTGGAAGCAATGATTCTAGGATGAACATCCTTTTTCTAGACCTGGGGCATCTAATATTGATCAGACTAATGATCATCATAGAAACTTCGACATCATTTTAGGATGTATATTTTTGCTCAACGTTGTTTGATCTCACAATACATCTCAAAAGAGGCATATGTAGACACCTAAAATGTGTAATGTCGAGGGCGACTACTCATATGGACATGCTACAAAACCATATGGAGGATCTTGGACAGACTCCAAGATAGAGTAGTGGTTCTAACCACTCAATTTAGGCATTTTGGCCTAAGTAGTCTGAATCGTAGCCTAGACCTGCGGTCTCTAGTCTAAACCACGGTTGACACCTACGATCTGTAGTCTGGACCACAATTGTGACCTATAGTCTTAACTAAAGTTCAGTTAGGCCTTCCATTCGAGCCAAATCGAGTGGAATGGCCGAAAGATCTAGAAGGAGGCAGTTGAATGATAGAATATTATAGAGGCTTCCATCCCAACTATCCTAACCACCCTTCTTGGTCTTGGCTTCTCCATGAAGCTCAACTAGCCCTAGAGGCATGCTATAAATACCCCCCCCCAAATGGGGAGAAAATAGAGAGAGTTAATTGATCAAGAGAGCAGCGAAGCCCTATAAAATTGCATATTGAATCTATGCATTTTAGAGCCCCTTTGATATTCATCTAAAGACCAATAAGCCATGGATGCCCTAGGTGCCTAGGAGATTCAAGAAACACAAATCCAGGTAAACGAAGGCCCTTCACAGCGATTTGACCACAAAATCTATTAGAGGACAACAAAGGTGACCCTTGAACATCAATTTGGATAAGGAGTTCAAGCCCACTGCCCCTAATTCTAAGGGTAAACCTATCAAAGGTTAAACTATAGTTGTCAGCCACGATTCACAGTGTAGACTACCCACCATAGCTGAAGTTTGCAATAGGTGACTGATCATCTTACTTGCTTTGCTTTTGACCACATAGATTAGTTATATTAGTATTTTCATAGGTTTAATTGCATTTTAGAGAAACTCTAACCATAGGAATTAGTCATTTCATGCATTGTATTAAGTAGGATTATATTGGATCTTTTATGCACTTTATTGCTCCTAACTTGATATTTGATCCATGCATCATTTGCTTATTCATGTCCTTCATGTTGTAGTATAATTCTTGATCAAATTAGAATAGTTTAAAGTCTTTCTTTATGTTTTATTTTTTTACTAGTTTAATGGCATTTACATACATATTTCCTTAAAGGGCCTCATCATGAGAGGCTATCAATATTTTTAATCGTGTGTTGTTGTTTCTTGTTCGCAGGGATACAGGTGCAAGAGGAGCTTATGTCATAATCCTTCCACATCGTGAAGAAGGGGTTCAGCTCCACCCCAAGGTAGTTTGTGACTAATCAATAGAGCATTATAAGTGCGCCTACCCTATTGAGGGCATTGACAATTGTAATATCAGTATCAAGTGACCTTAAGAGGGCATCTTTGTAATCAAAGCATATTCAAAGATTAATACAAGAAACCTTACTTACGTTGTTTTGTTCAAATTATGTACTTGTGTGAATATTTATGCTTTCATGATGGTATAGATCAATACAGTAGCTAGGTGCACGCTCCATGATTAGGTCATTGGGACATCAATTAATAATAGTTGAAAACACGAGATTCCGGAAACAAAAAGGATAAACTAAAATTGCAATGTAAATGAAACTAAAATAACGCTTAAACCCTATGTTATTGAAAAATGCGTAAAAAGGAAGAACATGAACACAAGATATTAAAGCAATATAAAAATCGGCCCTTTTATTGATATGCTTTGCAAATTCGTGTTACAATGCGTCTCCTTCCTTTTTAGGGGATAGGAGCGTTAAATATTGCTCTTTTACAACTTGTTTCAGAATTCCTTCTTCCGCGTGCCCACATATAAGATGGGCGAACCAAAACGTCGTCGCCGCTTGCGTTGGTAAAGGTCGATTCCTCGTTGCTCCTCCAATGCTGCAAATCTGCGTTCAAAGAAACAAACAAAGAATCAGTAGCACCTGTGTATGAAAAATAAAAGATAAATCTAACTATGGTTAAAATGAATCTAAATGAAATGAAAACTTGACAAAAGCATAAACATGAAACTAGCTAAATACTATAAAAGAAATAAAGCGGGGGGTGCCCGAAGGCAAACCACCCACGGGTGAAACTTTGCTTCGACACCAATCCGCTTAGGATGGGTCCGAAACCTGATGTGATGTGTTGTCGGCAAATTGGTAGAATATTGTGGTCAGAAAAATCGGTGTTGGTTCTTGATTCGTGCTTTCAAAAGTCACCCAATAACCTCTCTTTCGATTAAGAGATTATGGATGTTGAAAACACAAATCGCAAGTAAATGAATTAGCAACACTTCGTCGCTCAAAATGCTCCTCGCTCGGTATATCTTTTGGGTGAGGAAACTCACCATTTTATAGACCCAAGGGGTCTCTTTGAATTAACATGCAAAAGTGTTTCTTTGCATGAATGCTTTTGTTTGTGAATAGAAGACTTCTTCTTAATCAAGGGCTTCTTAACTGCCTCTGTGCATGTCTTTGTATGTTTTAGAAAAGCTCACTTGCACTCCCATGCAATGAAGGGATAGCTAAGTGGCAAATCTGAGTTGTCTTAAAAAGCTCACTCTCATTCCCATGCAGTGAAGGGAGAGTCAATTGGCAGATATGAGTTGTCAAAAGAACTCACTCGCACTCCTATGCCATGCAAGAAAAGCTAAGTGGCAGTTCTGAGTTGTCATGCGCCGAGGTCTGACTTTTTGCTGGTCAAACCTGGCATTCGTCCCACCCCGAAGCGAGCGCTAATAATCGTCCCTGGGTGAAACGAGTATAAATCCATACTCGTCCCTGGGTAGGACGAGTACAAATTCGCACTCGTCCCTGGGTGGGACGAATAAGAAATAAAGTGTCTAAAAGGTGCCAAATTGATTTTTGACTTGCAAAACTACTGTGTAAGTGGTTAGAACCACTGTTTAACCTCTGGGGGCTACCCTGGGGGCTGTGTGTGTTAATGTGATCAGTGTTTGTAGTCACATAATCGGATTGGTGCTGTTTTGGTGTCTACAGATGCCCCTTTTTGGGAAGCGTTGTGCAAGGCGCAACGCCGAGCAAAAATAGATAACCAAAGCACTAATGATTAGGGTTTCTCAAGTAACCTAACCAACTCTTGATGCCCCAAGTATGAAAAGGGCATGCATTCTTGAATCCTTGCTTCTGACGAGCTAAGGAATTTGATTTCAAGTATTAACCTGTTTTGGTGAGGTGTGACTTGAGCTTGGACATTGATCAGTCATGAATAGGCAAAGGGCGCAACCTTTTATCCATGGGGGAACCTTGTGTTCATGCTTCGGGAATGCCAAGTGTTTAATCAGTTTGTGATAATTGCTTGTTTGCTGCCCCAAGCAGGAGCGTGATTGTCTTTGTCAATGATTCTTTGAATGCATGCTATTGCCGTGATTGGGTGTATTGTTGTTGATTGGTGACTTAAGTGTGACTACCCCCTCAAGCGACGAATCGATGAAGGAATGACTGCCATGAGAAAAGCGACGAGTCGCTTGACCCAAGATGACTTAAGTGAGGGTGCCTTCAGATGTTTTTCGTTTAATGCGAAAGCAGTTTCCAAACATTCTGACCTATTTTTGGTGGGTGTGAACCCATTTTGGGATGCCATTTGGGGTTAACATTGGCAAAAATCCATCTTCCCGTGGAGCGGTCCGGCTATGGTAGCCTTCTTGGGGAGTAGGATAGCGACAAGGTAGACCCCGACATCAGTTTTCTTATGCCAGGAGGTTAAGTGCAAGAGCACTTTTGTCCGACAATTTTTAGTGGTTTTGTTGGCATTTGTCATTTTTATATTTTGGTTGTTTTGTTGTGTTTGTTTTTTTTTTTTTTTTTGTGGCGTGTTTTTTATGTATGTGTTTGATGTATGCAGAGGTGATTATGAATGTGATGTTTCTAATTTGTATGATGTATAGATATGGAATGAATGAAATGAGTTGTTGATGATGTGTCGATGCACCATAGACTGTACAAGATTTGACTGACTTGCTATACTAATGGGATGACTTTGTGGAATGACTTTGCATGTGATAACTGTGTGTTTTTGTATTTTGCATATATTTTGATGGTGATGTACGGAATGAAATGTACCAGTTGTTTTAAAATGTAGTTAAGCTTTTCTGAGATTCAGATATTTTAACTAACTAGCCAAGACTGTACATTTATCTCGCAAGACTTCTTAAACAAGGTCTAAATCCGACTTGAATTTAACCAAGTTATTTCACATCCCTGTGTGTGCAATTGAGTTCGTTTATGTGTTATTCATCAGGATACCGCCAGTGCCAGATGGGCTTTCAACCGAACCTGTACTGAGGATCACCTAATTAGCTCCACTAACTCCTTTATTGTATTTAGTCAGATTAATCTACGATGCTATCTAGGATACCATAAGCTAGCTCATCCACATGCAAACATTGATCTGCACACAAGTTAATGTGACAGATATATCGTCATGCGGGAGGTTTACCACCAATGACCGATAGGCTATCAACCAAACCGGTACCGAAGCTTGCCTCATGACCTGTCGAAATGTTGAGAGTTCCAGGGATTCAAGTTCGACTCCCTTCTTTTCTTCAATTGTATTGGGATACTTGCTCTTTTGTAGTGATAAAATCACTGTTTATTTTTTGTTTTTTTTTTTTTTTTTTTTTGAGCAAGGGATTTGAATATGGAGTGACGAGAATCACTATTATTTGTGCCTTTTGATGTGTGCACTGTAGGATGTCAAATTTTAGTGTTTTGACGTTTTGCAAATTTTTGATGTTTTTGCAACTTTTGAGAACTTGGGATTCATGGGGAATTGGGTAGGGAGGATGCTTGTCCTTTTGCCAACTCTCAGCATTCCTAGGGTCATTTGCACAGGGGGATAAGCAAGATAGCCGTTTCGCTTATGGTAACCGGGATTACGGTGCAGGTTTCATCTTTCGTTCACACAACTTAGGAATTTTTATATGTGTGTTAATTTGTGTTGGGATGCTACGTAACAAGGCGTGATCCAAGTAAAACTTTCCCGTGTAAAATCTGTTTAACTCTGTACAGTTTTGGCTAGAAATTTAAAGACATCTGAAGGACGAAAACCCTATATACATTAGGCGACAACTGACGATGCTAAAATAAAAGGGTGATATGTTGGATGTATGCGTGTATGAAAATGGAGTTGATGTGGAAATGATGGAATTGCCAAATAATGACTGTCTATGGTGCTTGTGACTTGTATGACCTATCGAAGTATGCAATGTATGGATGCAATGCTTAATGCAACCTATATTTTTGTATTTTGATTTTTATGAGAATGCATGGAATTGGAATGCAATTGTTTTTGTGATTTTGATTTTTATGAGAATGCATGAAATTGAAATGCAATTGTTTTTGTGATGATTGATTTTTTTTTTAGAATGCATGGAATTGAAATGCAATTGTTTTTGTGATGATGATTTTTTTGTGTTATTTTTGTTGATTTTTGAATATGTATTTTGACCAAGCAGTTATGGTAATGCTTGGAGCTTTTGGTGTTGACCAAAGGGTTTATAAATACCTTTGGGGCATTTAGGGCTGACCAAGAGATTATGAGAATCCTTGGAGCTGTTGGGGTTGACCAAGAGATTACGATAATCCTTGGAGCTTTTTGGGATGACCAAGCGATTGCGATAATCCTTGGAGCTTTTGGGTTGACCAAGAGATTGCGATAATCCTTGGAGCTTTTGGGATGACCAAGAGATTGCGATAATCCTTGGAGCTTTTTGGGATGACCAAGCGATTGCGATAATCCTTGGAGCTTTTGGGGTTGACCAAGCGATTGCGATAATCCTTGGAGCTTTTGGGATGACCAAGCGATTGCGATAATCCTTGGAGCTTTTGGATGACCAAGCGATTGTGATAATCCTTGGAGCTTTTGGTTTGACCAAAGGGTTTATGGACACCTTTGGAGCATTTGGTGTAACCCACTGGCTCTTCAGGGAATAGAGGTACCCCCAGCTTGATGATCTGTGTGCACCGGATCTGGCTCTATAGGAATTGGCACGAATGGATCGGCCTTATGCACGGATAGGAGGACAGGGTCTGCCTTCGGCACTGATGGTGCTATGATATCTCTGGGTGGAAGTTGCTCGCGATCTTCCCAAAGGAGCGGGATCAACATGTGATGCCAGTGGGTCGGGTCTATGCGCCACTCATGCCCTAGTCTTATGCCTAGTTGGGCCATCAGTTCGTCATGGGTTACAGGGTGATTGTGTCGTCGTGCATGATTGAGATATTCCATCTCAGTTTCATCTTCGTAATCATTGTCGATGATCCAAAGGCCCTCGTTGGCCCCGACAACTATCTGCGACATGCTAGGCTCTTCTTGTTCGAGCAGATTGACATGGTCCCGATGGGGTTGTTCCGCGCTTTGCGGGGGGACCTGATTTTCCGGCAATGGCACGGGCTCGATGGGAGCCTCCAAAGGGAATAATGTTAGGAGAATTTTGTGATGCTCATCCATGGGGACCACCTGTGAATTAGTGTTGTCGAACATGAACGGGTCCCATGGTGCTATTGCATATGCTGACTCATCTTTGGCGAGAGAGTCAGGCTCATCAGAATCTGGTGATTCTGAGATATGGAAGACCTCGTCATCAGGTAGCTCTACAACTAGGGGTTGATCCTCTTTGAGAGGAGTTTCACGTGAGTTGGGCATTTGGGACCCCAAAATCTTGATCTCTACCGACTCTAAGTGCTTTGGCAGCGCATTGCTTGTATCGGGGGATTTGAGCTCCTCCTGTTTGATTTGTTCCCGTTGCAGGTTATGGGAAACTTGATGCCTTGGGAGGGATGACCGAATAGCACCCCCTCTGCCTTGGTAGGGCATTTCATCCCGCTCTTCTTCACGCTCAGGTTCCTCAGAGGCTTCTTGAAGAATTTTTGAGGGTGGCCCATGAACCTGGGTGGGTGCCTGAAGAAGGCGCCCGTCATTGGTCTTAGGATTGGCCTCCCGCTCAAGTCTAGGAGGCATCGAGGGCAACGTTTGATAAGGTCGTAGAGACCTGTCTTGCACCCAGTTGTGTCTCTCATAATGTTCTATCTTATGCGTGTGAGGGGTTGGAGTCTTCGCCCGCATAGTGTGTTGTAACAACTCATCCTCCCGGCGCTCGAATGCACTCTTTATTTAAAAGATACTATTGCTCTAACTGTTGTTGTTCTAGCTCAAGTAGCGTGAGTTGCATCCGACGTGCAATATGCTTGGCAGATTCTAAGATAGTTGGTCCTACCGTCTCATGTCTAGAAGGCCTAGATGCCTCTCCTAGATATCTATCCTGGTCATGGTGATCCGAGATCTCTATAGGCCGCCTCCCTTTGTTGGGGGTAGCGGCATTCCCCCGAGGCTTTGGCCTCAGTAGGTAATCCTGATAGCTAGCAATTGCGGAGGCATGTTGCTCCTGCGATGTATATTGTTCTTGAGGAAGGTAAGGGTTTTCCTCGTGCTCTCTTTTGTAAGTGAAAAAGGAACGAGCGGAGTTGGCTCGCCCCGCCTGAGGAGCCTTGTGCTCTGGATTTGTCCTTGTAGTCCTGACAACTAGAGGGGGTGAAGGAGGGATAGTGTAATCATGTGGTTCCTCCCGTCGAACCCTATGTTGACCTAGCGCTTCATCGCGCGGTGACCACTCATAGCAAGCATCTAAGGGAGCTCTCCTATGGATGTACCCCTCATGGAAGGGTGTGTGTCGGGTGCTATGCTGAACAGGAGTGCCCCTAGAAGAGGTGCCCCTATAGTCCCTTTCCGTTAAGGTGTGGAGGGGACTGCCTTGTGTGTTAGGTCACCAAGGTGGTATGACCAAATCCTGGGGACTATAATGGAGGTGACTCGTGCCTCCTCGGACATTCTTCGCAGCATCTGCCCGTGAGTGGGCTTGGCTACGGGTGAACACCATGACGATGTCTCTCTAAAAACCCAAAAATTTGAAATGAGTCAGATGGGGCCCAAAATTGGGGTGCACATCCCTCTTACCATAGATAAGATAAAAATGAAGTTTCAAGTCCTAACTCTAAATACATTAGGAGATATTGACCTCCGAACAGCTCAAAAAGCGTAAAAAATTAGGCGAGCAATTTTAAAACCTAATTTTGGGGCACTAGATGATGGAATTTGGCCCCGAAAACTGACTTTTCTGGACAAATACAACTCCAAAGAGTTATATTTGTTTAAAACTCTCCCAACTAACTCCCTGTAAAATTTCAAGTCAATCGGAGCTACGGTTGAGAAGTTATGGCCCCGGCAAGATGCACTAAAATTTAGAGAAAAATATAAAATTTCCCATATTTTGTTGGATGCTCCTGCATCACTTATGGGCACCTTCAGGGTGCTTTTGGGTTGACCAAAGGGTTCATGGACACCTTTGGGGCATTTTGGGGTGACCAAGCGATTGCGGGAATCCTTGGAGCTTTTGGAGCGAGTGACAAAATGCGTAGATTTTTATCTTTGTTTATGATTTTTTTTTTTTTTGATTTTTTTTGTCTAAACAGAAAATAGCATACACACACAAGCAATGATTATCTCTTTTAAAGATTAATAGTGTGCCCTAAATCTGGTTTAGTGTGTTTTTGTTGTTTGTTTTGTTTTTTTTGAAAATTTTTGTGAAACGTTTAAATGCAATTATGAAGGCTCTTATGACTCCCAAAATGGTCGCCCCTTCAATATACCATTGCCGGACCGATATACCAACCTCTCTATATACCCGCCCTTACGTGAGGGAGACTATAGGTACGTGAGAGCAGATGATACGTGGAACATAGGCGGTACGGAAGGGGAATCGCTCTGTTTATGACACCTACCATAGAAGACTTATCCTCGCGTGCTGGGAATCACCCCAAGCTACACTCGGTCAGCTTTCGTCAGGATTTACGTCTAGCAACAGTCGCGATCGAGGTAATGGATGCAATATCTCAAGCCAAAGTGATAATGGAATCCACCTTTGGTCTTGCTCAAGGGTTGGGGTTTTACGACCAACGCCTTGGTTTAAAATACCACGTGATGTGTGGGGTTCATTTTAATTTTGCAAAATTGAAACAGGCAAACGAAAAGAAATCTTTCCCTAAGCCATACAAAACCGAAAACCAAAAAACAGAAAAACAAAAATTTGACAGAAGCTGTAAAAACCCCTACCTCTTCTCTGCCTAATCGGATGTTTCTGATTTGCTCTAAAAATTGCACAGAATTATACTCGTCCCTGGGTGAGGCGAATATCAGAACAGTAATCGTCCCAGGGTGAGACGAATAATTTATTCGTCCCGGGGTGAAACGAATACCAATTCTGTAATCGTCACTTGCAGAGACGAATAACAGTCTGATGTTGAAAAATAGGTACCTGTAAAAAAACAAGCAATTTTAGATCAGTAATTTAACCTAAAAAAAATAGAGGACAGAGGTCCCACCGTGATCGCCATTGAAAACACGAGATTCCGAAAACAAAAAGGATAAACTAAAATTGCAATGTAAATGAAACTAAAATAACGCTTAAACCCTATGTTATTGAAAATGCATAAAAAGGAAGAACATGAACACAAGATATTAAAGCAATATAAATATCGGCCCTTTTATTGATATGCTTTGCGAATTCGTGTTACAATGCGTCTCCTTCCTTTTTATGGGATAGGAGCGTTAAATATTGCTCTTTTACAACTTGTTTCAGAATTCCTTCTTCCGCGTGCCCACATATAAGATGGGCGAACCAAAACGTCGTCGCCGCTTGCGTTGGTAAAGGTAGATTCCTCGCCGCTCCTCCAATGCTGCAAATCTGCGTTCAAAGAAACAAACAAAGAATCAGTAGCACCTGTGTATGAAAAATAAAAGATGAATCTAACGATGGTTAAAATGAATCTAAATGAAATGAAAACTTGACAAAAGCATAAACATGAAACTAGCTAAATACTATAAAAGAAATAAAGCGGGGGGTGCCCGAAGGCAAACCACCCGCGGGTGAAACTTTGCTTCGACACCAATCCGCTTAGGATGGGTCCGAAACCTGATGTGATGTGTTGTCGACAAATTGGTAGAATATTGTGGTCAAAAAATCGGTGTTGGTTCTTGATTCGTGCCTTCAAAAGTCACCCAATAACCTCTCTTTCGATTAAGAGATTATGGATGTTGAAAACACAAATCGCAAGTAAATGAATTAGCAGCACTTCGTCGCTCAAAATGCTCCTGCTCGGTATATCTTTTGGGTGAGGAAACTCACCATTTTATAGACCCAAGGGGTCTCTTTGAATTAACATGCAAAAGTGTTTCTTTGCATGAATGCTTTTGTTTGTGAATAGAAGACTTCTTCTTGATCAAGGGCTTCTTAACTGCCTCCGTGCATGTCTTTGTATGTTTTAGAAAAGCTCACTTGCACTCCCATGCAATGAAGGGATAGCTAAGTGGCAAATCTGAGTTGTCTTAAAAAGCTCACTCTCATTCCCATGAAGTGAAGGGAGAGTCAATTGGCAGATATGAGTTGTCAAAAGAACTCACTCGCACTCCTATGCCATGCAAGGAAAGCTAAGTGGCAGTTTTGAGTTGTCATGCGCCGAGGTCTGACTTTTTTCTGGTCAAACCTGGCGTTCGTCCCACCCCGAAGCGAGCGCTAATAATCGTCCCTGGGTGAAACGAGTATAAATCCATACTCGTCCCTGGGTAGGACGAGTACAAATTCGCACTCGTCCCTGGGTGGGACGAATAAGAAATAAAGTGTCTAAAAGGTGCCAAATTGATTTCTGACTTGCAAAACTGCTGTGTAAGTGGTTAGAACCACTGTTTAACCTCTGGGGGCTACCCTGGGGGCTGTGTGTGTTAATGTGATCAGTGTTTGTAGTCACATAATCGGATTGGTGCTGTTTTGGTGTCTACAATAGTATATTGGAAGGTTTGGTATATTTAATGTTCTTCTACAATAAATGTATATGCATGCAAAAAAATATTTAATTATGCTAAATATTTACTTTATACTAAGGTGATAAACTAGAGGTTTCTTCTCAACTTATTGGCTCTTTTAATTGGCTAAAGTTTGATGCATCATCTAAAAATATATTCTACCCTATTTAAGGAAGGTGATGTAAGAAGAAACTTTTTGAAATCTGGTTTGGATGATAGTAGTTATAGGTGGATAATGGCCATGAAATATGTCTAAGGATGAAATTTGGAAGCCAATGACTACTAATGGTTGTGTTGAAACATGTGGTCATTAATATTCACATGAGATTATGGCTGACTTTGTGTTGTATTGTATGTGTAAGCTCTTTGGGCCCTTGTAAACCTTATAATAGTTTTTTTGTAATATTTTATCATCTAAACCTAAAGGTTGGTTCCTTAACCTTGAACTAAAGCTAAATTATAGTTGGTTATAAATACCTCTTATACCAAGAATTTTATCATTAATTGGAGTCTATACTATTTTTTGTTAGTGAGATATTTGCTATCCATGGAAACCCCCTTTATACTGTGTGCATTCATTTATATGTATTTTTATTAGCAATACTAGGCAATGAGTTTATTGCATTAATTTTTTAAATCTATTGTGAAATCCAACATGGTAAGCAGGTATGAGTTTATGTTACTCAATTTTTTATCTTTAGAAAATAATCTTCTATAACATATTCAAAGGGCAACACTATTTTGATCAACTAGAATATTGCTTAAAAGTTATTGATAAGTTGTAAGAAGGATTTTTTGATGAAACCCTAGGTGGACTTGGATCATGAGGATATCATTGGATCTAATATATTTGATATAGTATAAAAATTCACTAATAGGTTTCTTTATCACTTTCTTGGCACTTGATCCATTCATTTTATTTTTTATTTTTTACTAGATGGATGCCCTAGTTCAAGGATTGAGTTTCTTGAGGTTTTTTGAAAACCTCATTTGTATTTTATAATTAAAATATAAAATCCATTTTATTTTATATTTTGTTTTTTTTGGGTCCAATAGTAGGAAAAATAAGAGAATAGTTTGTATGGTTTCCATCAAATAAGAAAAGAAGAAGATAAATATTTTTCAATAGACCCTACATACTATTAAAGTTATGGATAGACTTTTATTCATGGCAAAGAACTCCAAGCCATTTTAAAACGTTGTTGAAATGGATTGACAACCTTATTGTTACATTGACATGAGAGGATTTATTAATTGGTTATGTTGAAAAAAATGCCATGTAGGTAAAATCGTGATAGATACAAAAAACTATTAGCATTTTTGGATTATTTGCAAAATTTTAGGGAAATCCTAGTATAACACTTCTATCTATTTTTTCTCTAAGTATATATTTTTTTGCATTGAAAGAATTATTTATTTTCCCTCCATTTTTAAAATTTAAATTTAATAAAGGGAGTATTTTATAGAATATTTCATGGGATATTCCTATCATGAGCATGAATAGTAAGAAAGTTTGTTAGCATAACACGTGTATGCATTAGTAGGGGGCATGTGTGAAAAGGTAAAAATGAAAGGTTAAAGAAGAAACCCCCTTCATGTACATGTCATGGCCCTTATATATACAAAGAGTTCCTAAGCCTTAGTGGCTAGTGAAACTATTATTAAGAATTTGGGCCTAAGATATCATGAGTTTGAAAACCATTTTAAAAACATCATTAGCACTCACAATGATGATGTCAACATCCTAACTTGGCAAATATGCAAAGATTATGTGGTATCTCATGATTACATGGTAGTTGATGATGTCAACTATTTTACAAATTAATGATGATATGGAACTTGCGTAGGATAATGTAGTGAGTAATGACATGATAGTTGATGATGTGTTACTTTTTGACATGGTACAAGAAGATGTATTGAGTGATGACATGGTATGTGATGTTGTGGAAACAAATGTGGCACTTGATGATATGGAATATGATGACATGGTAGGGGTTCGTGTATTAAAAATTAACATGGTAGATAAGATGCCACATGGGAGGTAAAAACAATAACCAATCGCATTCTACTATCTCATTGGACCCAATACCTACATATTCACATAGTCAGTATGAAAATTGGAAAAACATAAAATTTAAATTGAATAAAAAAGAAACAAGTGGCATAGCATACTTCAAAGGTTGTGGATCAAATCATAGAATTATAGATGTTACAATATTGTTTACTGATACAATAAGAATAGCCTATATAGTTAACACCTTGTTGAAAACCCCTATTGTTTCCATATTGTGACAAATGACATCACCTCATTCACCAATATGGTATTCAATTAGTGCACAATTGGAATCCCTTCAAAAAATCATATAGTGATACATGGTGGCCTCCCATTCACTTTATATAGACATATTTATTTTATTTTTCAAATGTTCTGAAGGTATTTTATTTTATTTTTGGGTCAAAATTTTGAGGGTCACAAATTTTGCATACAAAAGCATTTTGAGACTTTTTTCTTCAAATAACATAGTTTTTCAAAATTATTGCATCAGTAATGTTTTTTCTAGTCATAAATACATGCATGATATTTTATATTGGTAGAAAATCTATATTTTTGCATGTGCCCTTGTTGAATAGTTCCAACTATGTCACTTGGAAAATCAATATTGAAATTTTGCTCCAAGAAAATGGGTTACTAAAATATGTGAATGAGGAACCTTGAGATATTTATTCTAATCAAGGAAGTAGTTGTACAAGGATAATAAGTATGAGGCTCTTTGTGTGATAGCTCTTTCTATTGAAAATATCTATGATTTTCTTATGTAACACTATGGGCCCAGAAGAGTTGTTTGTCAAATTTTAGGGATAGTGTGATCTCATTGACTCCACATAAATTAATAAATTAGAAGCATAACTTGCTACTTTTACTATGGACTCCTTTGACACAATTTTTTAGTATATCAATTGATTTAAGAAGCTTCAAGCTGAAATATAAATAATTAGAAGAATTATATATATGACAAGATAAGAAAAAAAAGCTATTAGGCAAGGAGAAAAACATGGAACTTCTCAACATTGTTTTTAACAAAGTCTTGGAGATATATGAGATAGTTGTTTATTTGAGATGCTTTATGTGTACTTTCCAAATTCTCCTCTAACTCCAATTGATGAAGTTTTCAAATATCTTCTTCACCAATATGCTTGAAGATAAAGGTATAAGGTTTATTCTTTCATTAGTTAGGTTTATGAAAAATAAATGGTCAAAGCTCAAACTAACAAGAAGCTAAAGTAGAATGAGAAGTCTAAGAATCCCTTCAAGAATTTAACTTGTGAGTTTTACAAGTGTAGATACCCAATTTTGACATGCCTAGTGATCTTAACCCTTGGAAAAGACATTATGCATCACACCAATAATCAATCAACTCAAACTAAATAATCCAAACATCAAATCAAGCCATTTACAAATTTTCTACTCATTGTCATATTTGCTAATGGAAATTTTTATCAAGGTGTGGAAAATTTGAAAAATAAATCATTTTGGGCCATTTGACAATTCAAATTGACCACAAACAAAAAATCATTATTGTGTGGAAATTTGTGAGTGGAAAATTTGGTATTCAGTGGTGAATTTGCAAACATAAGAAAAATCCTCTAGCATGAGCTAAAACCATGTAGATTCCTTCATCCCACTCCCTGCTCAAATCACACATGCCATGACCACTCCTCAGGCTTGGGAAATTTAAAATTTAGTCTTTCTCTAGATGCATATTTAACTCTATTTGCCTCCCCAATTTCCTCTCATAGAATATTTAAATACAATCCCTAGGGTGGGCATTTCATAACATAATTCCTAGTAGCATTACTCTTCTAGCATTATTTTCATTCTCTCATTCTCTTGCATTTGGAGCTTCTTCATCAAGCATTTTGTAAATTCAAGCAAGAAAAAAGAGAATTGGAGCAAGGAGGCCAACCTGGTGCATGAAGGAGGTCTTACTAGGCAATATGCTCCCTAGATCTTATTTATTTTCATCTCCTTATTTTTATTTCATGCATTTCCTCTTCATTTTTGCCTTGTTAACTTGGATTTTCTATTTTTGTTACTAATACTTAAACCTCTTGTATCCATTATCTTATTTGCATCAAATATTTGTTTATTTTTAAATATATAATCATTTGTAGGCTTTATCTCTCTCCATTTACAATATTAAACCTTCATTTCACTTCTCATTTGAGCATTTATTCTCTAATATTCAATTTTGTTTAGGCATTTTATGTTTATATCATCTAATCTTGTCTCATTTGTAGGTTCATTTGCATTTTGATAAATTTTATAAGATTTTAATCACTTTACTTGTAGGTTTAGATATTCATTGTAGACACCCAATTTTGACACACCAGTAAAGCAAAATATACCGAAAAAGTTACCAACATCAATAAAAATAAATCTAACCCAAACCCAATAATTTGGACACCTTTTCCTACCTATACCAAATTTGTGACCCTAACCAAAAATTCCATTAGAAAATTTGGTAATCCAAATGGTGAATTTGGTAATCCTCCAAAAATCAAATCCTTGATATTTGACCAAAAATGCCAATCATAACCAAAATTGCCACTAGAAAATTTGGTCACAAGTGATGAATTTGGATAATAGCTAAAATAAATTATGATGAGCTAAGGGCACATGGATTCAATCCTCCCACTCCCTACTTTGACTTTGCACGCTCCAACAACATACTAGACCTTCAAATTTCAAATTAGTCCTAACTAATTTCCCCCTAATCCTTCCTTTTAACTCAATTTAAACAACCCTTGGGGCAATACATGGAGAGTATTCAAAGGCTAATTATATTCTTCTAAGATTCTTCTAGCATTATTCTTCTATATTTTACTCTTTAGCATTCTTTATTTTCAAACAATTTCAAGCATTTGCAAGCATTTTGGAAGTAAGTCAAGCAAGGCAAAGAGGGCTTGGAGGCAAGGAGATATTATTGATACAAGGGAGAGACTATTTCTAGGTGATATCACTCCTATTTCATCTCTCCTCTCCATTAATATGCATCCATTTTTGCATTTGTTCTCTTAGCATTAGCCTTGCTAACTTGAATACTCCATTTATTTACAATTTCCTTCCATTTTCATGCTCTTTATCCGTTTGTGCGGGGTTTATATTTATTTGTAGGAATTAATATATTTATTTTATGTCTTTATTGAGCATGTACACTCTCATTTCAAGCATCTAACATATATTTGCAAGCTTAGTGGAGCTATTCTACTTTCTATCTTTAGTTTTTTCATCAATCTCTCCATTTATAGGGTCATTTTCATGCAATTTTTCTTCATAACATTTAACTGCTTGCTCTTATTTTCATTTATAGTCTTATTTATATTTATTATCAGCATTCTAATCCTATATTTTCATGTCCATGCTCATATATTTTCAATCTATTATCATTTGCAAGAATTTAGCATTGTTATTTCTCTCTTTCAAGCACACTTAACTTGATTTTGGTGAAATTTCAAGCACATAAGCATCTCTTTCATTCCTAGCCTATTATAGTGTTGGATACAGGTTATTATTACCTTGCTATTCCACTAACAGTGAAAGATAATTCTTCATAAATAAATTGGAAAGCGAATAATCAGTAAAATGACAAGACATTTAAGGAGGGCAGAATCCTTAGCCACTTGGAGAGGGCAAATATCTTAGGCACATAAGTGAGTGTACTTGGAAAAGTAATCCACCACCACAAAAATTACTATTTTGTCTTCTGAATTGGGGAGACCCTCAATGAAATTCATTGATATGTGTTCCCATTGGCGGTCTAGAATTGGTAAGGGTTGTAGCAGTCCTGGAGATTTCAATGTTTCACCTTTATTGCATTGACACACCTCAAATTTGGCCACAAATGTCCTAATATATTATTTTAAGCCTTTCCAAGAAAAATATTGTTTCACACACTGATATGTTGTCAAAAATTCCAAGTGTTCTACTGAAGTAGATGCATGCAATTCTTGGAGAACCATATATTTAATAGTGTAACCTGGAGTAAGGTAGATGCAATCTTTCTTGTGAAGCACACCTTCAAAATATGAGAAGTGAGGATGCATTTATGATCATAAATTTTTTTCTTGAATAATTTGAGCAGTTTCATGATCAACCAACCATTCTTCTTGAATTTGGGATAACCATTTGGGTCAAGGGCTAGAAATGACATTGATAGATATCTCATCTTCATATTTGCAAGACAATGCATTAGCTACTACGTTTTCTTTGCCTTTTTTGTACTCAATCACGAAATCATACCCCAAAAGTTTGGTCATCCATTTATTTTGTTCAGGATAAGATAGGCATTGTTCCAAAAAATGCTTAAGACTACTATGGTCAGTCTTAATGATGAAATGACTGGTTATTAAGTAATGCCTCCATTTCTCAATGGTATGTAAAATAACCAATATTTTCTTCTCGTAAGTAGATCATCCCAAATTATTACTTAAAAGCTACTTGCTCTCAAAATCCAAGGAATGACCATATTGCATTAAAACAATGATAATCCTTGTACCCGAAGCATCACATTGAATGATGAAAGGTTTGCTAAAATTAGGAGTATCCAATACTATGATAGAGCACATGGATTCTTTGAGAGATTAGAATACCTCATAAGCTACTTCATTCCATTTAAAAGTGTCCTTTTTGGTAACTGATATGATAGGAGCTACGATTTTTCCATAGTTGCATATAAATTTCTAGTAATAACTTATAAGACCTAGGAATCCCCTAAGTTTTTTGATGAATTTAGGTAGAGGTCAATCTTGAATAGCTTTTATTTTCTTTGAGTCTACTTTGACTCCTTCATGGGATATGATATGACCTAAGTATTTGACTTCTTGGACCCCAAAGGCACATTTAGACCTTTTAACAAAACGTTTTTCCTTATGTAGTAATTGAATAACCTTGTCAACATGGGTTAGGTGATCGTTCCAATATTTGTTATAAATTAGAATATCATCAAAGAAAAATAAAACAAATTTATGAATATATGGCCTAAAAACATGGTTCATAAGACTTTGAAATATTTATGGAGCATTAGTAAGACCTAAAGGCATGACTAGGAATTCATAATGACCTTCATGAGTTCAAAAAGTGGTTTTAGGTATGTCCTCTTCCCTAACCTTGATTTGGTGAAAGCCAGAACAAAGATCCAAAATAGTGAAATAACTAGCACCATGTAATTTGTCTAATAATTCATCAATGATAGGAATAAGGAACTTATCCTTGATGGTAATTTTGTTGAAAGGTCAAAAATTTGGACGCATTTTCCAAGATTCATCCTTACGACGTACCATTACCACGGGTGATAAGTAAGGACTAATGCTAGGATGAATTATATTGTGTTCTAATATTTCTTGTACTATCTTCTCTATTTTTGTATTTTGAGTTGAGGATAGTGATAAGGATGGACATTAGGAGGAAGACTACCAAGAACAAGATGTATGGCATGGTCATGTGATCATTTATGAGGTAGACCTTTTGGTTCATTAAAGACTTCTTCATAATTATCCATAGTAGGTTGAAGATACTTTGAGATAATTTCTAGAGTCTGCAAGGATTGAGCTTCCATGGAATTTATTTGAGCTATAAATTCATAAGCACTCTTATTTAATAATTTATCCATGCAATGAGAACTCACCATATTGGATGGTGGAGATTTAATTCCTTGAAGACAAATAGTCTTTCCATTCTCTATCCATCAGATGTATAATATTTGAAGATTAAGAGTGACAACAACAAGCTGAGATAACCATTATGTGCCCAAAATGATGTCTGAGATCCCTAAGTTCATGATGAAGATATTTCCATGCCAAGTATAGCTTTCTATTTGTATCAAAACTGGAGAAGTTCAGCCCACACATTGAGTGTTACCTCAATTTGCAATCAATACTTGAAAATTATCTTAATTGGAAGTATTCATATATAAGTTCAAGGATTTGGCAGTTTTAAAATCGATAAAGTTATGTGTACTCCTCGATTCTATCAACACATTAACATGTTTGTGCCTAATAAATCCTTGTACCTTAATTGTATGATGAGTTTTTAAACCCATAAGTGCATGTACTGAGAGAGCTATAGTATATTATTTATGAGTTACACTCATAACTAATGGATGTTGTTCTGAATTAGTGGGTGACATCGGTGGTGATACATCTTCTTCTTCATTGGTGTCAAATTCCACTTGAAAGGTTTGTTGTACTACACATTATTGATCCCTTGGATGATAGAAATAACATTTAAAGCAAAAAAATTTGGAGGATTGTTCATTATTATGAAAATGATGACACAAATTCAAATCATGTTTATAAGGTACCACAGCTTGAATTTTATTTTTGATTTCTTGAGCTATACAGGTGGCATCATCAAGAGTACATGGATCATGCATGTCAACTTCCTTTATTATTTCATCCTTGAAACCATGACAAAAGGTGAATACCACCACTGATGGATTCAATTTGTGTGTATAGGTAATAAGACTTGTGAATTCAGTGACAGTCTTCTACTGAGCCAATTTGCTTGAGGTCCATAAGGTAAACCACATATTATGAGGATAAAATTTTATCAATTCTTCTAAGGAATAGCTCCTTAAATTTAGGCCACATAAGGGAGTGATTATGTTTATGAAGCTACCATAACAACCACTGATAGCCATGGGTACCTAGTTTATAAGATGCAAATGAGACACGATCAATTTTTGAAATATGGTAAAGACAAAAAATACCATCCATTTTGGCTAACCAACCTCTAGGATCATATCCTTAAAAAATGGGTATGTTCATATGAGGAACTTGGGCATCATGAGGCCATTCTAAGAATTGAGAGGCATCACCTGCTGAAGGATCAAAATCAAAGGAATTTTGTGGAGGTATTGATGTTTGATGAGTATATAAAGGTGGAGAGTTGGTATTTATAGGTGGAGGGTTGGCAATTACTTGAGATATTTATTTATTTTGTTGTATAAGTAAACCCACTAAATCTCATATCTTGTGTACTACTGAATACATAGTAGCTAGGTCTCATTGTTGTTGTCCCAAAAACTGACACACACCGACATCTACTGTGAGGGGAATTTTAGAAACAAGGTCTTCTTGGTTAATGAAAAATTTATTTTTTGTTAGGTGAAGTACCATTGTGGTCTGGAGTAGGAGGGATGTTGGAATTATCTTGATTTAGAGAAAACATGGACCAGTGGTGAGGGTTAAAAATTTTAATTCAAAATGGAGAATTTTGTTGTGTACCTTTATTATGCAACTATCTTCTTGGTGTATTCATGGATACCTCATTAGGTTTATCTATGCATTGTAGTCTTTTGTTTGCTCCTCTATTCCACTTGTTTGAAGTGGTTTGGTCACTCATGCACTTGATTGCGAGAAAAAAATTATTCAATTTGAATTAATCTTCCCCAAACTAAATAAGATTTGTTGTCTAAATGGTGAGGGATTTGATTTTCAATGGTTAGTTGAACTTTAAGTGCTCTATTCCAATGGTAACTTTAAGTGTCCTATGGGCTGCTACTGTTCCAACATCAAAAAAATATTTTTCAACCAGTTAATTTAAACGAAAGCCATTGACTCTAGCCTGAAAAAAGGTAATGGATGGAACAACACAAGACATGAGAGTCTGACAATAGCACTTATCTGAGCATGGCACGAGACACAAAAGTCTGATGACTTGAATACTGGACAACGACTATGGGACTTACGTGATACAAGACACGAGAGTCTAAGATTAAACAACTTGAAGATTGGATAATGACACGAGACATGAGAGTTTTATGACCCAAATAATAGATGATAACCATGGGACTAGGACAAAAAACCACATAAAACCACTAATTTGGAATACAACAAGATATATGGCTACCACTTGGGACATGTTAGAAGAATGAATATACAACAATGGATATCACTAGGGACACACGACATGACTAACACTTGGAACATGTGAATTAGGAGAGAGGATTAACCAGTAGGAGTTGGTCATAATATTTTTGTAGACCGTTCAATATATATTACTATTATTTATTTAATGCAAACAATGTGGGATAATATCCCTTCACACAAACAAAGCTACCTACCTTTATAATAGCCACAAAGCGATTTCGATCGAACCAATATTGGACACTTGGTGAAGGATGAGATTTGTGGGGTTGTAATAATTTGCACCATAATTTAGGAAAAGAAGACTAATTTAATTTTTTTTGCTTCAAATCATTTTAAAATAATTTGGAATCTTAATATTTTTCACCGTTGGTAAAGAAACATTACACCCAATCTCTTATGCATGGAAAAAAGCAATAAGCCTTCCCCCACATAATAAATTTTCTACTTCGTGAAGGATGCTTCGTCACCACCTAGAATACCACATGGCACTTAAACTAATCCATGCTTAGTCACATTAAACTAATTTACGTTGTGTATTAACTTAAACTAATTCACACGTGGCACTACCCTATTCAAGCTTCATCATCACCTGGAACACTTCATGGCACTACCCTATTCACACTGGAATTAGGGTTTTCTAATTGATCTTTTAAAGAAAAAAACTAATCATGATACATTTTAATTTATGCATATTAACTTACCTTTAATTTAAGCACTTTAATCACACACGACATCATGAAGAATAAGGCAAAAAAATTTAATCCTTTGCAAATAGCCTCAAACTGCTTCGATACTATGAACGAAATTATTGTGAAATATTTAAATACTTTAGTTGAATTCTTCTGGGATGCATAGTTTAAGAATGAACAAATCTGATACCACTTGAAAGATAATTCTTCGTGAATAAATTGGAAATTGAATAATTAGTAAATGACAAGCCACTTAAGGAGGGTGGAATCCTTAGCCACTTCGAGAGGGCAAATCTCTTGCACTAAGCAAAGATAAATTTGGTAATCGATAATTATATAAAATGAACTTCTTCTACCTATAAATAAACTATTTACTCAATGAATAGACGTGACTATTCCTCGATCTAACACATATCCTAGTATTATTACAAACAATCCTTTTGCAATCACCATTGCATGCATTTTTCTTTCTTATTGCTATAGATTTCATTAATTTATAGCAACACTCATTATTCATTACATTTGCATTCATTTCTCATTGCTTTCACAAATCTTGCTTAAGTTAGGATTTAATTAAGTTATCTTGTTATATTCCTAATATTTTCATAACCATTTTCACCCCCTTTGCACTCCCTAAGCTGCTCAAAATAGTCATTGAGAAGTCTCCCCTTGTCCTTTGCACTTGCACTCATTTTGATCACAAATTTGTAAAAATTTGTGGTATAATCCATTGAATTCTTGCATCACAACCCTAGAAAATCCCTCTATCAATCCAATTCCACCATTGCATCACAAAATTGATCAAAACCCCATCCAAAATCACCCTCACAATCATCTCAGTCCTGTTTTAGACCAAAAATGCCAACCACCATAGTAATTGGTAATTTTGGCTCTCTAGAATCCATAGACCAAAAATGCCACTCAAACCAAAAATACCATTGGCATTTTTGGTAAGCCAATTGGCATTTTTGGTACAACCTTATTTCCATCCAAGGAGGTAAGCATACTCAAATTTTCCAAAAATAAGGGGTTTGATCAACTGCCTAGATAAGAAATTCACCTTTTCCAACTCTTAGACAGACCCCCAAAGCAGAAAATCTAATTTTTTTGGTCTTCTTTTGCAAGTACCAAATTTGCTAGTCAAGACCAAAATTGCTAGTGGTATTTTTTATAGTAGTTTTGTTTCTAGTCAAACATTGATAGAGGTAATCCAACCACTTGGCATCACTCTAAACTCTATTTTTCAGCATTTTCATGTGTTTTGCTCTTTGTCTATCACTGTTTTGTATCTAAAATCACATTTCAATTTGGAAAGTCAAGGAACCCTAATCTAGTCTTAACTTCCTTTACAAAACACATTTACATTGGGTAAAATATAAGAATGGCCTTGTATTTGGTCTAGCGACCTGTTGCAAAAAAGTTTTGGGGCCCTTTCAAAACCTTTTTTTAACGAAATTTTAACCTACCAAAAAAAATAATCTTAGGTCAAAATATCAACTTATTTCTCATTTTTACAAGTATCTAGGCAAGGAATCAAAATCACATAGTTGCATTATAGGCTAGCTTGTCTTTTGCATCATCTCTTGTTTGCCTTGGAAATCAAATCTCTCCTTAGTTAGCCTATCATAAAAATGAAAAGCATATAGGTTAGCTCTTGTTTTCTTGCATTTGTGTGATATAAGCTTAGCATGCATTTTAGATGATCTTAGCCTTAAGTTTTAAATAACCATTTAAGGCTCGAAAAAGAGTCAAGATTTAGTGATCCAAAACTTTAGGTGTTTTGTTGAATAAACTCATATAACACCAATATACAAGCATTTACATCTACTTTTACACCTTGAAAAACTACATTGAGTAGGGGTCTAATCGTGTAGAGGATATTCATATCCTTAGGGTCTCCTTTGGAAAGAGACCCTCAAGTGGGGAAGTAGGGATTCCAAAGAATTCCCCTCATGCACGCTTGATGTGGTTAGGTTGAAAATTTCTCGTGCCTACATATTGGTGAACCCGATGTGAATGCTCCTTTTGCCTTAAACAAAATAAAAGTTTGTTAAACTTAAACAAGATCATCTAATTTTGTTTGCATAGCTTACATCATATTAAATCAAGATAACAAGAACATAACCAATTGTTAATCCTACTTGGGGAAGGATAATGACCCCTTGAGAAAACCGACGTATGAACCTTAGGGGAGCAATCTTCTTTGGCTAGTATATCATGGTGGATTAGTGGGAGTCACAAGGAGGGTTGCTTTTCAAGGTGACATAAGGATTTCAAAACATCTTCTCTTCTTTGCTATAAGTACTCTAGAAACAAAACTCTAATAAATTGATCTCCTTCAAAAATAAAACTTTCAAACCATGTCTCAACATCCTTATAATACCCAAAATAAGGGCTTAGCTTCCTCGTATCATGAGGTTTTTACACATGAGCATGATGACCAAGAAGTCAATCCTTGGTCACAACAAGTGACTAGGGAACAAGAACAAGTTGTTGAACAAATTTCTTTTCAAACCATAGACCATGTCAGAGAGTACATTAGAAGAAACAAAAATATCTTTCTAGATGTCCTTAAGGATAAACTTAAAGAACAAGCTAAAAAGGAATCAACTACAATTCATGATGGTCCTGAACATTCCAATGATCAATCAACCATAGCTCAAATCAATGAAACTCAAAACAACTTGGCTAGTCTCAATGTGGCTATGACACAACCCACTGATTCTACAATACCTCCAACCATATCCATAGGGACACCCACTATGGGTAACCCCTTTTCAACACCTCTTAATGACACAATACCTACCAATTCTACAAATCCTTTTCTAACTCATAACTTGGGGCTTAACCAAGCCCCTCCAACCATGTCATCTAATAAAAACACTTCAACTCTCATGGGTCTACCTTTTATGTCTCAAAATTTCACCCAACCTCTTACACAACCTTTTATGACCTTACCTACCCCACCTAATCCTCCATCCAATGACCTTCAGGATATCAACACTAAAATCCTAGACCTTGAAAAGAGGGACTCCAAGTTCGAAGAACTTGAGCATCAAATTGCCTCTCTTCAAGGGACATCCAAGCTAAAGTACTCTTTTGAAGAGTTCTATAATGAGCCATTAGATCCTACGATCATCAATCACCCTTTTCCAAAGAATTTTGAAACTCCCAAATTTCAAATGTACAATGGAAAGCAAGACCCCATTAACCATCTAAGGTTATTTTAAATAGCTTGTAGTGACATCAATCATGATGAAAAACTTCTCCTTAGGTTATTCCCTAAAAGTCTTAGTGGTTTAGCCTTGGAATGGTATTTCTAAATACCTCATCATTCCATTAAGAAGTTCAAAGAACTTATGGAAATATTTGTTAAATAATTCTCAATCTACATAGAGGATAAGGTTACCATAGATGACCTTTACCAACTTAAATAATCTAAGATCTAATGATTCTTAAACTTCTTGGCCAAATGGAGAGGCTTAGTGGGAAGACTTCAATATATTCCTCCTCCTAAGGAACTCCTACATATTTTCATAAGAAACCTTCATGAACAACTATCATACCCCTTGGAAATGACAAACCTAACCTCTTTTGAAGAAGTTGTTGACATGGCTAAAAGAGTAGAAGCCATCCTCATAAGATGGGGATAACTCAACTATAACAAGAAAGAGGAGGAAAAACCCTCTAGCAAAGGATAGTACAAAAACAAACATGTTGTAGGAGATGGTGTAACAGATTCCTATCAAAATAATAACATAAACACAACTCAAAATGCTCCTCAAAAGTTAGTTGTCCAAAGGTAAGACAAACCCAAGAGACAATACACAAACACTAGACAAAGTCAAGTAGTCATGTTAAAAATGCTCCTTGATTCTAAAATGTTGGAGCTTCCAACTATTAGACCTTGGGACACAACCAAAGAATTGCCAAATTGGTATAAACATGATGAGTATTGTGAATATCATCGTATAGAGGGACACACTACCAACAAATGCATAACCTTAAAGAACATTATCCAAGACCTCATAGAAGAAGGAAAAATAATGTTCAATCAACTAGAGACTCCCAAAAAAATTTGGGGATCTTCCAAAATCCCTTACCAACACATAATCAAAAATTGACCAACTTTGTAGGCACTATGCGTTTGTCGAAACCTTCCTACATTGTGACTAGGCAACAAGCAAAGAATCAATCCTTGGATCAACCTCCTTTGGTTATCCTAAGAAGCACTAAAGTCAATGTTCCTAATAAATCACCTTTGGTTCTCACACCTTCTCAAAATACCTTACATACCTTTGATCTCTATTGACAACTAGATGAGATACCCACAAAAATATCTCTTCTAGAGTTGTTAAAAATGTCACCCACTCATAGGGAAATATTGTTAAAACTCTTAAGTGAACAAGAAGTCCCTCAAGACATATCTCCAAATGATATCACCAATATAGTTGGGTTTGCTAGAGTGAACAATGTTATCTTAGCATTCCATGAGGTAGATACCCCTCTTGAAACAATATCAGGAGACTCACCTCTTTATATCATAACTCAAATAGGTGATAAACATATCAAAAGAGTCCTAGTGGATAATGAGTACACCTTAAATGTATCCAATGCTAAAATTTTACAAAATTTTGACTTAAGCATAAATAATTTACAAAAATCCAACCTCATCATTAGAGCCTTCGATAATGAAGAAAGAGAGGTAACAGGTACTATTACCCTACCTATTAAAATAGGGATATTGTTGGACATTTTGAGTCCCTAAGCTAAAATGTTGTCATTGATGTCAAAAGAGCATTTAATGTCAAAAGGATCTATGAAGGGTTTTTGTGAAAACCAAGGCAGGAAAAATAAAAGGTTTTAGTTAAAACCATGGACAACAGATTTGATCTGGGTTTTTCTTAAAACCCAAGTTGGGCTTTCGTTTCATCGAAAAAGGTGCCCCGATGATGGAGTTATTTGAGTTTTAATATTTGGTTTAAATTTTAATTATTTAAAATTTAAATTCAAATTTAAATTTAAATGTAAAGTTTCCCATCGACGTCATCAAGCAAACATAAATTCATATTTTCACCGACGTCTTCGAAGTGTTTTAAACACTATATAAAGGGGTGGTAAATAAATCAAAGTTTTATCCTTGCTCTTGTGATAAATGTTTGGCATTCGAATAAGTCTATGAGCTCGTGCAAATTTTGAGAAGAGAAGCAGCAAAGAAAACGACAGTGCTTGGAAAGTCAAATCATGGTGGGAAGCGTGGCGCATTGGCAAATCATTTTGGTTTAAGGCACAAGGCAACACAAACACCAGGGATCGAATCCCTTGGACGGCGTTTTGGAAGGCGTGTGGAAAGCGCTTTGGCGCTTTGTCTTTTGCGGAAGGTGGAGGAAGGTTTAAGGCACTTTGGGCCTTTGCCTTTCCAATGAGCACCTAGCTCGTGTGGAATCTTAGCCATGGCTAAGACGCTCACGGTGTGGCAAGTCGGGGGTTCGAATCCCCTTGAGGAGGTAATTACGTTTTGCATTTAAATAATTTTTATTAGCCCTAAAGTTTGGAGTTATAAGGTAGTTAATGGAAATTAAAGTTTGTTATTAGGGTTGTGATTATTATTGCAAAGCATAATTGGTTTATGATTTATTTGATGGTTATGGAGAATTAATTTTAGGAGAAATAAGGAGTTGTTTTTTAAAAGCAATTTTGAGAGGTTTATTATTTTTGATAAGGGTTTTAATAAAAGGGACTTTGGTGGATGTGTTTATTAACTTGGAGTAAAAAGGGTGTAATTTGAGTAATGCTTTATTTTGTGATTATTTGAAGTCCATTAACCCTTGTTTAGATTGGAAAGGAAAGTTGTGTTTAAGTGTGGCAGATTTTATGGACAACTTATTGGCATCAAAAAGGTATGGGCACATTCTCCTATTGATTGTTTATGGTGGTTGATTTCTGAAATATCATTGGAGAGAAAAGGATTGATTGTGGTTTCCTTTGAGAAAATGATTGGTTGAATGCTTCAAGGTTTTCTGGTTTGTGAGTTGTATTTAAACCTTGTTTTATTAGCATTGTTGTTGAAGCCCATTGATGATGAAATGAACTTGAACTTGAGTTAGAAAAGAACATGAGTATCATTGCTATGTGAGACTTGTGCTTGAGCATTGTTGGAAATATTTTGAGTTGGTTAATACATGCTTGGACTAGGGTTTGTGAAAAAGGATTGTTCCTTGAGGTGATTGGTTGAGTTGAGTTGGTTAATACATGCTTGGACTAGGGTTTGTGAGAAAGGATTGTTCCTTGAGGTGATTGGTTGAGTTGAGTTGATTAAGCCTAGTCAAGTGGATGCATGTGGTTGTTCAAGTTCCTAGAAATAAACTATTCAATATTCTGATTTGAGTTGAGATTGAGGTTGATTTGAGTTGAGATTGAGATCTGAGTATAGAACATATAGAGTCTCTAACAATTCTCTTGATGCTTCTATTGAGTTGAGATTGGGATTTGAGTATAGAACATATAGAGTCTCTAACAATTCTCTTTATGCTTCTATGAGATTGATTTGAGATATTGATTGTACATTGAGCTTAGAACATATTGAGTCTCTAACAATTCTCTTTATGATTCTATGTGATTGAGACAAGTCTTTGAGAAGACTTGCTATGCAGATTTGAGTCAAGTCCTATAGAGGACTTATTGAGCAGATTTGAGCAAGTCCTATAGAGGACTTATTGAGCAGATTTGAGCAAGTCCTAGAGAGGACTTATTGAGAATATTTGAGCAAGTCCTAGAGAGGATTTGTTGAGAAGATTTGGACAAGTTCTGTGTGAACTTGTTGAGCAGATTTGGACAAGTTTTGTGTGAACTTGTTGAGTATATTTGGATAGGTTTTGTGTGAACTTGTTGAGAATATTTGGATAGGTTTTGTGTGAACCTGTTGAGCATATTTGAGCAGGTTCTAAGTGAACCTATTGAGAAGAATTGTACTAGACCGATTGTACTATGTTTAGTGCAAGAGATTGAGCAGAACTGTGCTAGACCGACTGAACTATGTTTGGTACAATATTGAGATAGAGCTTTGGAGGTGATAGAGTATAGAGGATAGAGTCTCAGTGGATAGAGATCCAACAGCCAAGACAATTGAAGATAGATCTGAGTGAGGAGTCTTCAAGTGGAGAGAGATCCACAAGTCAGTGCAGCAGAGAGATAGAGTCTTCTAGAAGATCACTAGCCAGAGCAGAAGGGGAAAGAGTTCTCCTATGGAAGAGATCCATGAACTTGAGATTTAGGGGATCAACATCTCCTTTGGACCGAGGTCCATAAACATTGTAATTTGGGAAAGATTCCCAAGAGATTATTTGAGAAATATTTAGAAGAAATATTTTCTCTATGGAGGTAGCCCACATTGGGTGAACCACGTTAAATCTGTGTCTCTATTGTGTGTGGAGTTTTGTGCATTGCTTTGATTACTGCTATTGATATTGCTATCTATACATTGCATAATATTGATTTGAGAAGAAAAGTAAAAAGTGGTCTTATACTGTTCACCCCTCCCCTCTCAGTATAAGCTTGTGTTCTTCAATTGGTATCAGAGCGGGTTCCTTCAGAAGAGTTTGACAGCTTGAAGGAAAAGCGGTCTAAGAACACAATGGATCACAAAGATCAAAAGGATGGGTCCTTCAATAATGTAGTACCAGTATTTGATGGAAGTGACTTCTTGTATTGGTGTATGCTGATGAGATTTTACCTGATGGCACTTGGAAATGAAGTTTGGGATGCAGTGGAACTTGGATATGATTCTATAGTCAATCCTCCGATAGATAAGGAAGGTAAGCTTCTAATGCATGCAAATTCAAGAGCTATGAATGCAATTATAAAAGGATTGGGTAGATCAGAATCTATGAAGGTTATGGATTGTAAAACAACAAAAGATATGTGGGATCTACTACATGATATATATGAGGGTGATAAAGGTGTCGGAAAGCTAAGATCAAAAATCTCAAAGGAGAATTTGAGAACTTAAGAATGAGAGATGATGAAAATATTCATGATTATCTCAGTAAGATTGATGAACTTGTACATGAGATGAGAGGTCTTGGAATGAAGGTTGATGAATCAGATGCTTGTGATAAGATCTTGAGAACTCTTCCAAAAAGGTATAGTGAAAAGGTTTCTGCTATAGAAACATCAATTGATAGTGATTCTTTGACAAGGAATTCTTTGCTTGGTATGCTTACTACTTTTGAGATAAGAACAAAAGATCCTATTCCTCCGAAAGAAGTTGCTTTCAAAGTGGACAAAAAGAAAAAGGGAAAGCAAATAGAATCAAGCAGTGAGTCATCTAGTGATGAAGAAGCTAACTATGGTAGAAGAGATAAAGGGTTCAAAAGACCAATAGATATGAGATCAGTTAAGTGCTTTAATTGTGGCAAGTTTGGACATTTTGCAACAAAGTGCAAAGAGCCAAAGTACAACAATGATGAAGAAAAATAGGATCACAAGTACAGGGAATCAGAAAGACACAAGTACCAGAAGAAAGGCAAGGATGGACAGAACAAACAAGGAAAGAAGTTTTTCCAAAGGCAAAAGAAAAGCTACTATGCGGATAATGCAAGTAAGTACTCATTTGATAGTGATGCTAGTTTTTCAGACAATGATAGAGATGAAGTCTTGTTCATGATTGAAGAAAAGGATCAAACTAAGAAAAAGACTCCAGTTATTCTTAAGTGTTTTAGATGTGGTAAATTTGGACATCTTGAAGATGATTGCACAAGAGATGGTTATAGTTTCAGTGATGATGATTTTGAAGATGCACTTGATAGATCAAATGAGAATCTTCTAATGGCTTTAGAAGATGAAGAATTGAGTGATCCTATAGAAAGCAAGTCAAAAGAAAGAAATGATATGGACAAAGGCAAAAAAATAGAGGACTACTCAATAGAGAATGGTTATGATCTCAAGGGAGAACTTATCCATGCCCTTGACATAGTAAAGAAGGTAAGAAAGCAACACTCTAAGCTTGAAAGTCAGTTTCAAGAATGTGATGAAGAAAGATTATTGCTCATAGAGGACTTAGAAAAGTCAAAGGCTAAGGCAAGTAAGTTCAAGGATAAGTTAGAAGCAAATATTTTGGAATGTGAGAAGTTAGCACAAGAAGTGGCTACTCTAAAGAAATATTTACAGGACTCCAAGATCAAGATGAAGAGTTTCACAAATAGCTCTAAGAACTTGGATAAGTTCATTTGTGGACAACAGAGAACATCATGTTCAACAGGTCTTGGTTTTGGAAAGAAATAGGAAAAAGCAAAGTCTACTTCAAGTCTTCAAGAAGAAACAACATCAGAAGAAGATACTTCAGAAGAGGGATTCTCAGATGCAAGTGAAAGTGAAACTTCTAAGGATGAGTCAGATTATAGTGAGTCCAACAGGGACAATGGGCAAAGAAGATACAGATGGAACAACAATCAGAACAGGAGACCAATGAGGTCTAGGCAAGGAAGCTTCAATGGGAGATGCTTCTCATGTCAAAGGTTTGGGCATATGGCTTCACAGTGTAGATCACATGAAAGACAGGTATATGGAAGAGAACAACTTTTCCAAGGATATTGCTATTCATGTAATGAGTTTGGTCACAAGGCAATGAATTGCAGAATTCATGACAGAAGAGGATATGGCTTCACTAGGAGAAATCCTAAGACTATTGCACATCCAAGGAATAATAACATTAAGTGTTATAAGTGCAATAATGATGGTCACATAGCAAGATGGTGTAGAGAAAATATTCTAAAAATAGGCATGAACAGGAACAGGAACATGAACATGAATAGGAACATGAATATGAACAAGAACAGGAACAAGAACATGAACAGAAACAAGAAGATGAATAGGAATAGAGACTCAGAAAAGAAAAGAGACTCAGAGAAGAATGAGAACAAGAATAGGTACAAGAACAGGAACATGGATGAGAACAAGAACAGGAACAGGAACAGGGATGATGACTTGGAAAGAAACAATGAGAGGATTCAACAAAAAGGAAGAGGAAAAGACAAAGGCAGAGAACAGTGCTTTCGGGGAGTAGAAATACTCCCACCCTAGAATTAACCACCTCATGTGGAGGTGGGGGAGGGGCTAAGCTAAGAGGCTTAATTCTTAGCCCCGAGCCCCAAAGGTGACCCTTTGCCATTGATGTCAAAGGGGGAGAGATTTGTGTATTATGGGGAGAGTTTTTGGATATGAGGAGAGATTTGATATCTGAGAGAGCATTGAGCCAGGGGGAGCAAAGTCCCAGGGGGAGCAAAAAGAAGGTCAGAATTCAGTAAAAGGATTTGGGTTGCCATCAATGACAAAGGGGGAGATTGTTGGACATTTTGAGTCCCTAAGCTAAAATGTTGTCATTGATGTCAAAAGAGCATTTAATGTCAAAAGGATCTATGAAGGGTTTTTGTGAAAACCAAGGCAAGAAAAATAAAAGGTTTTATTTAAAACCATGGACAGCAGATTTGATCTGGGTTTTTCTTAAAACCCAAGTTGGGCTTTCGTTTCATCGAAAAAGGTGCCCCGGTGATGGAGTTATTTGAGTTTTAATATTTGGTTTAAATTTTAATTATTTAAAATTTAAATTCAAATTTAAATTTAAATGTAAAGTTTCCCATCGACGTCATCAAGCAAACATAAATTCATATTTCCATCGACGTCTTCGAAGTGTTTTAAACACTATATAAAGGGGTGGTAAATGAATCAAAGTTTTATCCTTGCTCTTGTGATAAATGTTTGGCATTCGAATAAGTCTATGAGCTCGTGCGAATTTTGAGAAGAGAAGCAGGAAAGAAAATGACAATGCTTGGAAAGTCAAAACGTGGTGGGAAGCGTGGCGCATTGGCAAATCATTTTGGCTAAGGGACAAGGCAACGCAAACACCAGGGATCGAATCCCTTGGATGACATTTCGGAAGGCGTGTGGAAAGCGCTTTGGCGCTTTGTCTTTTGCGGAAGGTGGAGGAAGGTTTAAGGCACTTTGGGCCTTTGCCTTTCCAATGAGCGCCTAGCTCATGTGGAATCTTAGCCATGGCTAAGATGCTCATGGTGTGGCAAGTCGGGGGTTCGAATCCCCTTGAGGAGGTAATTACGTTTTGCATTTAAATAATTTTTATTAGCCCTAAAGTTTGGAGTTATAAGGTAGTTAATGGAAATTAAAGTTTGTTATTAGGGTTGTGATTATTATTGCAAAGCATAATTGGTTTATGATTTATTTGATGGTTATGGAGAATTAATTTTAGGAGAAATAAGGAGTTGTTTTTTTAAAAGCAATTTTGAGAGGTTTATTATTTTTGATAAGGGTTTTAATAAAAGGGACTTTGGTGGATGTGTTTATTAACTTGGAGTAAAAAGGGTGTAATTTGAGTAATGCTTTATTTTGTGATTATTTGAAGTCCATTAACCCTTGTTTAGATTGGAAAGGAAAGTTGTGTTTAAGTGTGGCAGATTTTGTGGACAACTTATTGGCATCAAAAAGGGTATGGGCACATTCTCCTATTGATTGTTTATGGTGGTTGATTTCTGAAATATCATTGGAGAGAAAAGGATTGATTGTGGTTTCCTTTGAGAAAATGATTGGTTGAATGCTTCAAGGTTTTCTGGTTTGTGAGTTGTATTTAAACCTTGTTTTATTAGCATTGTTGTTGAAGCCCATTGATGATGAAATGAACTTGAACTTGAGTTAGAAAAGAACATGAGTATCATTGCTATGTGAGACTTGTGCTTGAGCATTGTTGGAAACATTTTGAGTTGGTTAATACATGCTTGGACTAGGGTTTGTGAAAAAGGATTGTTCCTTGAGGTGATTGGTTGAGTTGAGTTGGTTAATACATGCTTGGACTAGGGTTTGTGAGAAAGGATTGTTCCTTGAGGTGATTGGTTGAGTTGAGTTGATTAAGCCTAGTCAAGTGGATGCATGTGGTTGTTCAAGTTCCTAGAAACAAACTATTCAATATTCTGATTTGAGTTGAGATTGAGGATTTGAGTTGAGATTGAGATGAGTGGATAGAACATATAGAGTCTCTAACAATTCTCTTGATGCTTCTATTGAGTTGAGATTGGGATTTGAGTATAGAACATATAGAGTCTCTAAAAATTCTCTTTATGCTTCTATGAGATTGATTTGAGATATTGATTGTACATTGAGCTTAGAACATATTGAGTCTCTAACAATTCTCTTTATGATTCTATGTGATTGAGACAAGTCTTTGAGAAGACTTGTGGACTATTTTGAGTTAAGCTTTTGTGAAAGCTTGCTATGCAGATTTGAGCAAGTCCTATAGAGGACTTATTGAGCAGATTTGAGCAAGTCCTATAGAGGACTTATTGAGCATATTTGAGCAAGTCCTAGAGAGGATTTGTTGAGCATATTTGGACAAGTTTGTGAACTTGTTGAGTAGATTTGGACAAGTTCTATGTGAACTTGTTGAGCAGATTTGGATAGGTTTTGTGTGAACTTGTTGAGCATATTTGGACAGGTTTTGTGTGAACCTGTTGAGCATATTTGGATAGGTTTTGTGTGAACTTGTTGAGCATATTTGAGTAGGTTCTAAGTGAACCTATTGAGCAGAATTGTACTAGACCGACTGTACTGTGTTTAGTGCAAGAGATTGAGCAGAACTGTGCTAGACCGACTGAACTGTGTTTGGTACAGTATTGAGACAGAGCTTTGGAGGTGACAGAGTATAGAGGATAGAGTCTCAGTGGATAGAGATCCAACAGCCAGGACAATTGAAGACAGATCTGAGTGAGGAGTCTTCAAGTGGAGAGAGATCCACAAGTCAGTGCAGCAGAGAGACAAAGTCTTCTAGAAGATCACTAGCCAGAGCAGAAGGGGAAAGAGTTCTCCTATGGAAGAGATCCAAAAATAAAAAAATATAAGGAAATATTGGAAGAACCCCTCATAAACCTAGGGGACACTCCCCAATCATCCTCTCTTGATGATCAAGTTAATTTAATCCACCAAAAATTAGATTCCTTCATAGAATTGGTAAGCATGTTCCTATATCCTTGTGACATAGGTATACCAAATAGGAAAGGACTTAAAGTAAAAATAGGGACTTGTACTTTCATTTATGGGGTAACCACCTTTGACAAAAGGATATAAGGGTGCAACTTCATGCCAAGTGAACGAATATACATTGCATGTTATATATCATCCTCATTCTCTATAGCTAAGCAAATGCTAACCAACATGGGATACCAAGGTAAAGGCCTAGGTAATTTTGAACAAGGCATCAAAGATCCCTTATAAGCCAAACCTTGTCTAGGATGATGTGAAATTGGATTCATCCCTAGAAAATGCACCCTCATATTTATTAGAATACAGTGAGGATAACTATCCCAAATAACTACATGACTCTCAATGGGGTTATGAATATGAAGAAGAACTATGATCACTCCTTAAACAAGTACCCTGCAAAACCATATGATTTTGTAGCATTAAAATGCTAGAAATAGTTTATCCAGAATCAATAGCAATAGAAGAAAACTTTGAGGATTCTTTGGATAACTACTCTATGAAAGAATCCCTTTAACATATCTTTAATTTAAGTTATTCCCAACTTCTTAAGTTAGAACAAACATATCTAGATATACAAGAGTTTGAAGAAATAAGGGTACTAACTACCCCTCCTTATTTTGATGATGAATCACAAGCTTAAATAGAAGAAATAATAGATATCAATATTGGAACAGATCAAGATCCTCACCTTATCAAACTCAAAAAAGAAGAAAGGATGGAATATACAAACTTATTAAAATAATTGCATGACATATTTTCTTTGATATATGATGATATGATAGGAATTGAACCCTCATTGGTAGTCCATAATTTGGTAGTGTGCCCCAATGCTAAGCCCATTAAACAATAATGAAGAAAAATACATCTTGTTGGGCACTGAATTGCATCAAGTTTTACTCAATACTGTGATTGTCTATCTTCCTACTTTCTATCCAGGCATGCACCCGATAGCTACAACTCAACACTCAACATTGGATGGACCAAAACTAGGGTTTCAAATCCAACCTCCAGAGTAGGTTGGTTCCTTGTCAACTTAAATAGGGTGTTGACACAATTATGCTCACTTAGGGTTTTGGAGATTAGGGTTAAGAGAAGAGATTAGGGTTAGAAAATGTGAACAATAGTGGATGGATAGGCTAACAACAATGTCACTACAACAAAAATCTCCCATAAACTATCTCAAGGTACCCATTACTTCAGATCAACATTATCTCAAATCAAATGAACCTTCATACATTAAAGCACAATAGAGAAATATTGAAGACAACAATTTCAATATCCAAACACTGATAATCCAAATAACAGAATTAATCAACACTCAGATTTTATAGAAATGCACTCCCTACCAATATAGATCTAATCAAAAGCAGATTTCAATTACCCTAGCAGTTAGTAATCCAATAAACTGGCAAAAACTAACCATTCGAATATTGACAAAAATGCAACTCCAGATTTTGAACCTCCGATACGAGATAATGAAGACACAAATTTGAGGCAAAAATCAATGTAATGCTCCTTTCATTAGCTCACAGGAATATTTACAATAGTGCAAGCAAACACACTAGAGCCAACCCCAAAAAATGAGGGTTCGACCTCTATTTATAGTTTGAAAATTAAAGAATAATAAGGAACATTACAAAGATTTGTTTTTCAATAGCTCAACAGAGAGTTCTTGCTAGCATTTTCTTACTGGTTCGGCCTCTAAGAAATCTACTGCAAGTAGACCACCATGGCAGCTCAGAGCTTCTACAACTCGTTGGTTGGTTGATGTCAGTTGGAGTTCAGGCTATTAGAGACTGCATCTGCTCTATGAAATTTTCTTGGAAGCTCGCATCATCATCGATCTACAACTACCTCTGGTTCTTATTTCTTGAAACCCTCCGATGCTTTGGCTTCTAGTATCCCAACTGATTATGTTTGAATCTAATGAGAAAGTGCCTTTAAATACTTTGAAATCATCAACAAAATCTCAATCATTGATCTTCCCCATCGCACGACTATGATTTGATCTAGAACATATTCTGTACAATGGTAGGGAAAGACCAAAGCACCATTCCACTTCTTTAAGTTGATGATATCACCTTTTATATCTTTGAATCTATGGAATGCCAATCTGACATAAAATGCACTAAGAGTTGAGTGGGATGGAATCCGCTCATTATCCTTCCTTTTCTTCATTGGCGATAGAGCAGTCAAAAATCTGCACTTAAAAGTTGTTGACGTCATACTTCCTTTAAAACACTTGTGGAATGCCAATCCGCACTCAAGCAAGTGTAAAACTTCTTTGTCACCAATCCGGACCCACCATAGTGTAAAATAACACTTCCTTCATTTCGCATCGAAGATAGTGTAAAATGCATGTTGTCACCAATCCGGAAGGAAGTTAGTTCAAAAATACTCTTTGACATGAATCCGCACCCTTTTGCATTGTTTTCCACCTCTTGTCACCATTCTAGATCAAAATGCTCTATAAATTCCTCGAAATCGGACCTTCCAACACTTAGCCACTCGAAGCATATTGAAAATAACAAGCGATCACCAATCCACACTTCTTTTGTGCTGACATCATCTTTGTCAAAAAAATTTATGGATTCATGATGCATCACCAGTCCATTACCAAATGCATTATAAATGATGTGGAATTGCTCCCAATGGAAAATTACACTAAGTGTTGGGTGGATTATAAACCTTTGTCATGGATCCACTCCAAAATACACTGAAACATGTGCGGAATGGAAACTTCATACCTTAGATAAAATTTTCAAAATTTTCTAAGGATGTGGCCATTTTGGGCCTACATTCTGGCACCTCCTGGGTGGATTTTCTTGCAAAGCCATAGAACTCAAAGTCTTATCCATTGGGCATCAGAGTCAAAAGTGTTCATCTTCAAAAAAATGTTTTAAAGAATAATTTCCATATGAACACTACCCTCTGAAAATTTAATGGTCCTCTTAGAGGGTAGAAGTTCATATCGAGACCATGCTTCAAACAACATAGAGGATAACTGCTCATATGGAGACTATGCAATAAACACAGGTTCCTCTACCACTATTTCCAAAATCTATCTCTAAGAATAATTTCAATAAGAACATTACCCTTAGAATACTTTGTGAATATTTTCCAAGGATAAACATTCATATTGAGACTATGTTGAAAACATCAAAAACTGCTTCATTGTTCTTGTAAAATACATCTCTACTCTTCTTATAAGGCCTTCTTACAAAAATACCTTCACACAAAATTTGCTGCTTTCTGTGCCTCTCTAGGCTCATGCCTTTATTGTTTATTTCTGACAATGTTAGAGCAAAAAAAAATACAAAACTTGTGAACTATGTACAAAATAAAAAAATGGCTCAAGTGTGTGCCCCTTTAGGGCTTGTGGTGGTTCTATCCTGTTCTTCTTCTTGTTGGGCCTCTTCTTTGGCCTCCTCTTCAACTTCTTCCTCTGCTTCTTCCTCTGGAGAAGATTGTTCTTGATTTCTTCCTCCAGCATCATCACCAAACAATTGTACCATCAATTTCAAGGTTTGCAATGCTTGACTCCATGTTGCTTTAGAGGGGTTTGATGTTTCTTTCAGTTGCTTATAAATATACTGTAATTCTCCAATATCTTCATAATTAGTAGCATTCCCTCTGTTTACTAGATCTTCCATGAGATCTCTCAGCCTGGTGAAATCAATGATCATTTGTGCAGCTTGCTCTTGGTCTAGTGGCTCTTCCAGAGAGTCAATCTCAGATTCATCCTATAGATTTTCATTAGTGCTCTTCTGAATCTCTTCAACTGATAGCAAGCTATGATCCTCCATCCACAAACCTCTAAAACCAACTTGAATCATTTCTTTATTCACATCCACAATATCCTTAATCACTCCTTCAATTTTATCAAATAATAGCTAAGCCTTCTGGAGTGCTCTATGCTTCTTAACCATAATCCTGGCAGCAACTCTAGCAAGATTCCATTCCTTATTGGGAATTGGCTTAGTAGAATCACTGAGTCTACTATCCACCAACTTGTAAATTTGTTCTGCTAGAATTATCATAGGTTGTAGCTCTCTAGTGATTTTATCTAAATATTTCTGAATATTCTGGAGTAAGTGGTTGGCATCATCTAGGTAATCAATAATAAGCTGAAGCCCTGAGCATTTCTCTTGGACTTCAGAGAGCAATTCTTTTCTAACTTTCTTTAATCTAGCTTTAGAAAATCTAGAAGATTTAGCTTTCTCAATCTGAAGCTATTGTTTCAAACTTTGTATTTCTTTAGCTTGTTCCTCATTCAACTTCTTCTGCTCTCCTAGTTGCTCCTTGAGCTTATTGGCTTCTTGAAACTTTTCTTGCCAACTCTTAGCCTCTTTTTTCAAAGCCTTTTCCACTTCTTTTTGATTATTCATAGTCTTTTGAAGCTTTTCAATTTGTTTCTCTAGCTTGCCCACCTTCTCCTTGAATATATCATTCTTCACATAGAAAGTCTCCAAATGGGCTCTGGCTATTACCAATTCATCTTCTTTAGGTAACTTCTCAATATCTTCTATGAACTCTTCAACCCTATAATCCTGGGTAGTCATCTTAGTTTTAGGCTTACTTACAAGTGGGATCATGGATCTAGATATCCTTTGCCTTGAAACTGGATCAACAAACATGCTTCTTCTTCTTATAACCATCTTGTTGGAAGGCTTAGATAACTTTTCTACCCAAAAATCATTGATTTTTTGTGTGGTTGCCTACTCTTTTTGTAAAGTTACATGACTTGTATAACTTGCAACCAAGGGATATGAAGACACTAGGAATGTAAGGGTAGAATCAACTATTGATAGTGGTTGTGTGGAAGTAGTTATAGTAGTTTATGTGACCATAGTGGAATCTGTGACCACTGCTATTGTTGCTATTGGTAGACTCATAGAAATTGAAGTTATACTAACAATTGGATGAGTGGGGGTGCTTGTAACAATTTGCTCCTTGTATGGGGGTGGTGATTGTAATGGTGAGGATGAAATAATGGGAGATGATAAAGTGGGGATCTTAGATGATGAAAGTGGAATCTAGGGTGACTTTGGGGGAGATGGGTTGGCTTGTATCTCAGTGGTGACTGATGAAACATGTGGTGGACTATGATATGGGGAAGGTACCTTTGTCACAACTTCTTGATCAGAAAGGGAAGGAGACTTCCTTGGGGATTCTAGAGGTGGAAGAGGAGAAGAGGGATTAGAGACCATACCTTCACCTATAGATGTAGGGTGTTCTTGCTCTATCTCTGTATCTTGCTGCTCTTGTTGTGTCAGTTCCTCTATAGCTAAAATAGTTGCCTCTTTAGCAATATCTTCTTTATCCAACCTCTATTTCTTTGAGACCTCTCTCTCTTCTCTTTCTGGGGCCCTTTTGGCCTTTCTTTGGAATAATTGAAAGGTAACCTTCTCCCTCTCTGTATCTTCCTCAGATACCTCTTGTTGTGTTATTTCTTCTAACAATAATTTCTCAAAAATGGGATTCAATTCTACTGATGCTGTAGTAGTGAAAGTGAGAGGTGTGAATTTGAAGCTTTCATCCTTCTTTCTCTAGTCTATATCTGTATCTGGAGGTTGTCCCCCTAGGGCTAAGCGTTTAGGCCTAGCTACTATTTCTATGACTGGAGTACTGATAGCTCTCTCATCTGAGTATTGCATTTTGCTCAAAAGTTGTGCTCCCTTAGGAAACTTCTCTACTTGTTCAGTGGTGGGCTGAAATGTCTTCAAGACTTCAGCAATTGTCAAAGGAGTTTCAGGCTCATCTTCTAGAACCTCTTGGTCTGTAGGTGGAGAGGAGGAATCAGGCCCAGCCTGTGACTTCATCATAGTTAGCACTATGTTCCTTATGTCCTTAGGCTTCCAAGTTTTGATATTCTCATCATATTTCTTAGAAAACTCATTATCAATCTTCATTCCAAACCTGGATTTCAGTTTTCCAATTTCAATTCTCATTCTCCACCAATCTGATATTTTGGCTACATTCCATTTTTCTTCTTTCTCGACCTCTTCCATCATGGAATCCTGAGACTGAGGGTCCTTCTTTTTCCCTTTTTTTCCTCAATATCATTGATGATAGCCTCTGTCAGCCAATGTTTTGGCTTCTTATCTAGATCAAAATCCATAATTTTCTCATAAAATTCTAGCCATAGAGGTAGTTGATCCATTTTTGAAACATTCCACTCCAAAAGAGTATTTTCATTATTGTTTCTACCCTATTCAAAATGGGGCCTAGGTCTCTTTTCAAATTTGTAGGCCTTGTCTCCATTTAGGGCAATATTTCTTTTACTGAAAATATCATCAGGATCATAACTCCATCTCTGAGGAATATAAAATAGACCTAACCTATCCAGGTATTGGTCAATTTTTTCACTCTACCCCTTCTTTGTAATAGTTATATCATCTACATTATGGTAGGTTAGCAGATATTTTCTCTTCCTCCCAGAACCATAGTTCAAATCTATGTATTCTACCTGCCTCAAGTATTCCAAGGCAAATAGCCTATCTATGACAAAATGAGGCAGGAGAAAAGGCTTTCCCATGAATCCATATAATCTGATTACTATACCCTCAGTCAAAATATACCAATCTCCTTCTTTGACACCCTCTATTCTCAATATTTTCTTAGCCAAAGGTGGTAGCCTGGGGCACTCTCCATACATTATTTTTAATGCAGGCCCTAAGAATTCCAAGTTGAATCGGTAAAAAGACTCACTACTCCTTAAATGACTTGTCCAATAATAAACTAGCAAGGGCTCCCCATCACTGGTTTTGTCCTTAACTAGGATCCATGGCATCATATCTTTCATAGTAGTATAAAACATCCAAACTAGGCTTGAGCAATACCTAAAACTAGGTGCATCAGAGCTCCTCTTCATTCTTACTAATTGCTCATGTATTCTTTGGGTAAGGAAGGTTGGCCAATCAAAATAGATAACCCTAGTCCCTTTTTTCTCCGCACCTTCCTCATACATTCTCTCATTTGAAATACAATATGTTATGGCAATTTTCTAGCCATGCACCATTTTATCATAGTCTAAACCCTCCATACAGGCTAACATAGAAAATAGCTCAGGGTTTGCAAATTCATTAATAGGAATAAGAACTTTAGGAATTTCTTCCTTGCTTAGTATTATTTATAAACATTTTTAAATGAGTCACCATCATTATCTTTCATTAAGAGTAATATACCTGGTAGTCTACTTTCAAATGTTTTGGTTCTAAGAGGTGGTTCTGACCCTAAGGTAAATAATTTATGATAATTTGTATGGTAATTCTAAATAGGGTTTTGCCTTTAGGGTTTTTATTACTATTGGCCTTGGGATCATAAAATTTAATTATAGTAACTATTAACTCTGGATAATGATGTATAGAATCATATATATAAAAGTAAAGAGAGATATTATAGATGATACCTTCAATCGAAAAGGTTGCTCTTTCCTAAATCTATCTGAATTGATATTTCTCCTAGAGCTTTGTTCTTTGTAAGGACAATTGGTGTCTACCACAACTTGTTTATAATGTAATGGGATCCACTACCTTTCTCTTAAGTTTTATACTTCTATGAGATATCTTTGGAAGCTATTTTTTCAGCAACAACTTATGTTCTCTCTATAATTCATAGGAAGTTTTGGGTATTGTTCTACTCTTTTCTCATAGTGAATTTTGTTCATCTTTGAATGAGTGAGACTTGTGCCTTGGCACTTTTATTTTTTGGTACATGCATGTCCTCTACCATTAATGTGGCTACTACATGACCTACCCATTGGCACGCTTCTCAACTCCCACTTATTTCCTTTGGTAGCTCAAAGGTGGCATTCTAATCTCTCATTGGCCAAAAATTCAAACTTGCATTACCTCTTTATGATGTTGCTTTGTCTACTCTTTGGTTTGAGTGTGGGACTTTTAGCATTAAATGTGGGCTCTTTCTTTCTTTTCCACGTGGTACAATGTAGCATTGTCATTCTACTCAACCATAGTCTTGGAACCGGTGGATTGGAGATGCCTCTGATTCTGTTGCCACTTTGTCTTTTCAAGCATGGAAAATAATACTTGCTCCATTCCACTAAAAACTTAGTTCATTTCGGTGCATATTGGAGACCGCTCACCATTCCGCTCCACTTTACATGTATTTGAGTGCGGAATAGAACCTCATTGTATCCTTTGGAACACTTAGCCAATTTTACAAATATTTTTCTCTTTTCAACATGTTAAAAGAAAAACTGAATACAAAGTGCAGAAAGAAAGGTAAATATGATACAATGTATATACATATGTTACAATGAGCTTATATTTCAATCATAGTAGAGTTTGAGATGAAAACCATTAACTAGAATCAGTTGTATGTTCCCCTCTAGATCTTCAAGTTGGAACACATTGGTCTCCTTGACCTCCACTATCTTGAAAGGGCCATCCCAAAAAGAATCAAACTTCTCATGCTTGCCCGGTTTTTGCTCTATCAACATTCCACCTGAGAACTGAGTCTCCAACCTAGAATTTTTTGAATCTTACCTTTTTATCAAACCATGCCTTGATGTCTATAGAGTGCTTCTAAAAATTCTCATATGCTTGAGCTCTATTCTCTTCCAACTATAGTAAGTGAGTCAACCTTGTTTCCACTAGATTTCCCTCAGATTCTTCTTCTGTATTTTCTAGTTTGAGTGCTAGAATTTCCAAATGGATAGGTAACACTACCTCTTTGCCATACACCAGAGCATAAGGGGAAGTTTTAATGGACTTCTTGATAGTAATCCTATCTACCCACAAAGCTTGGTCTAGTAGTAGGTGCCAACTTCTTTTATTCCCTTCAAGTGATCTCCTCAAAATCCTTAATAGGTTTTTGTTGGTAGATTCAACAAGTCCATTCCCTTGAGGGTAATAATTTGAAGTATTCTTAAGAGTGATGCCATACTTTCTAGAAAACTCAATATACTTGGCTCCTATGAATGCTGGCCCATTATCACTCACCAAGGCTTCTAGAACTCCAAACCTTGAAATCAAATTCTCCATAAAATTGATCACAACTTCCTGATCTGATTTCTTGGTAGGAATAGCCTCTACCCATATGGTGAGGTAATCTATGGTAGTTAGGATATACTTATGCTCTATTGAGGAATGAGGGTTGATGACCCCTATGAAGTCTAGCCCCCATTGTTGAAAGGGCTCTTCAACTTGTATTGGCTTGAGGGGGAATGAAGCATTCCTTGTCCTCCCTACATATCGTTGGCATTTGTCATAGGCTCTAGTGACTTTGAAAGTATCAATAAATATAGTAGGCCAATAATAGCCTACTCTTATGATTTTCAAAGTTGTAACTCTACCTAAGAAATGTCCTCTAGCTGGTCCTCCATGGAACTCTTCAATAACCCTCTATTGTTGATCATCTTTTAAGCATTTTAGGAGGACTCCATCCAAGTTTCTTTTGTACAGGCCTTCTGGTAGTAATACATATTTCAAAGCCTACAACTTGTATCTTCTTCTTTGGGATGCATTAAGGTTAGGAGGGCATACTCTAGTTTGAAAGTATTTGATCATCTAGTCAACCCAATCAGAGTCTATTGGTTGCACTCCTTCAATCTGATCCTCTTCTATTGTCTGGAAAGTTGTCACTTCTACTAATGTTGCTACCTCTGTTAGACCTTGGCATAGGGCCCTACCTCTCACCAACTTGGTGGGATGTATTTCTACATCATATTCTTAGATTTTGGTAATCCAACCAGCCCTTTTATCTCCTAGTTCACCTTATAGAATAAAACTTCTTACATCTGGATGAACAACATATACCAGGGTTTTACTCTGAACCAAGTATTACCTAAATTTCTTTAGTGACTTCATCACAACAAATACTTGTCTTTCAATAAAGTTATATTTGACCTGGTAGTCATGAAGAGTCTGGCTCCAAAATAATATAGGATGTTCCTCACCTTGATCATATTTTTGAGTGAGCACTGAGGCATAACTCTCTTCAGCTCCATAAGCATAAAGGATAAAATCCTTACTAAAATCTGGGTTTACCAGCACTGGGGTTATTGCAATGGACTGCTTGATTATCTCAAAAGCTTATTTTCTAACTTCAGTCCATTTAAACTTGGCATTCTTCTTGAGTAACTCAGATATGGGCCTCACTTTCTGTGCAAAGTCAGAAATAAATTTCCTGACAAAGTTTATTTGACCCAAAAAGGACTGTAAGGCCTTCTTGTTTGTAGGCAATGGGAGAGCAAGAATGGACTTGATTCTATCTGGATCTATGGCCATACCTTCTTTTGAGACCACATGACCTAGCAATTTTCCTTCATGGACTGCAAAGAATGATTTCTTAGGATTGAGTGAAATACCAAATTCTCTGCACTTTTGAAAAACTTGCTCAAGGTGTGCTAGGTGGTCGTGCTTATCATGGGAAAACATAGTCATGTCATCCAAATAGATCAGAATGAATTTATTGATAAGTTCCCCAAAGGCATAATCCATGGCTCTCTGAAATGTGGCTCCCACATTGGACAACCCAAAAGGTATTCTCTGGTAGGCAAATGTGCCCCATTTTGTGGTGAATGTTGTTTTATATTGATCTTCATCTTTCACCCAAATCTGATTGTATCCAGAGAAGCCATCTAATAATGAGAACCTTTCTACCCCTACCACTATCTATAAGATTTGATCAATCTATGGGAGGGGATAGTGATCCTTAAGAGATGCTTGGTTAAGATTTCTGAAATCTACACACAAATGAATATCACCATTCTTTTTTCTCACAGGTACCAAGTTGGCTACCCAGGTTGAATGTTTTATTGGATAGATGATCTTAGCCTTTAACAAATTTAAGAGCTCCTCTCTCATAATGGCTTTGATCCTTGGATTTACAGGCCTTTGCTTCTACCTAAAAGGCTTTGCATCAGGCTCTAGCTCAATAGTATGTTGGATAATCCTTTTGTCATAAACCTTGAGGTCTTCATATGACCAAGCCACAATGTCTTGGTATTTTAGGCATAAGGCTTTGATATCTTCTACCTCCTCTAGTGAACATCAAACTCCAACATTGAGCTTCTTTTTAGTACCGACTTCAACTTCTTTATAAATTTTTCATTGACTTTCATGGCTCTGGTCTTTTTTCTGTCCTCATTGTCAAACAAGCTCTCTAGGGTGACCAACCCTCTAGGAATGTGATTGTTCCTCAATTGAATAACATCTTGTTGATCAATTTCTTCTAGATTTTCTTCTTGGATAGTGGAGAGACATGCTTCTCTTACCATAAAATCAATTATCTGCTCATCACTTTCAAAAACCTACCAAAAAATTTGCTTATCTAGTACTGTAGGTCTAAAAATCATTTTGATTCCCTTGTCTTTCTTGATTCCATAGTCTGCAGAAGGGTTGAAGTTAGCTCCCTTCATTGCTAAGGAATCTACCAAAGTATTCTTTTCTCTGGGAATAAAATTTATATTTAGGGCATCAAAGGATTCCATCAGATCCCATACCCTATTTTTGTATACTTTTAGGTAATGGTGCTTACTATTGCACCTCTTTCTTACCTGATGGATGATTAACTCAGAGTCACCATATATGTTTAGAATCTTAATGCCCATGCTTTCTTCCTGCATCAATTCAAGGCATAGGGCCTCATATTCTATAACATTATTTGTACATGACCATGTTAGTCTATAGGAAAAACTCTTTGTCCCCTCTGATTGGGATTGTAGTACCACACCAGCTCCTACACCATTTCTGCATTTAGCACCATCAAAGTGCATGATCCATGTTTCCTTTTCTCTCAGATATTGATTGGATATAGCAGGGATTTTCTTCTCTGATTCAGCTAAAATACTATATGTCCCCATACCAGTTCCAAACTAACTGTAATCCTCTCTGAAGGGCAACTCATCCTCAATATCCAACTCCTCAAAATCTTCAACTAGCTCAAATTCCTCTATGGGAGTAAGATTGCACATGTCCTCCCCTATATTTTCAATATGATAGGACACTAGATTTTCAGGTGTTATCCTGATTCTCTTTCCTTTGAAAGGAATTACCATACTAGAATAATCCATATACATACATCCACCTAATTTTGTAGTAAATTCCCTTGAAAGGCATAATCCAAAGTAAGGCTCAAGATCAACCACTACTATTTCTTGCACTATTGTCACCTCAGGGGCTCTATGTAACCTCATTAAAACATCCTTTATGACTCCCACTATCTTAATAGGTGTCCCATCCAATTGTAATACTCCAGGACAAGATCGGGTATACTCCATACCCATCTCTTCATAGACTGCTTTAGGCATAACTGTAGTTGATGCTCCTAAATCTATCATACAATTTTGGACTACCCATCCTTCCATTCTTAGAGAGATATAGAAAGGAGGGGGTTTATTTTTCAAAATAGTAGGGGATATTTATTTCTTCTCTGAGGGCATACTAAGGATTGTGGTGGCCTGCTTATCCTATGGGTACTTGTTGAGAGAAGCCTTAAGCAAGTCTATTTGGCCAGGAATGAAAAGAGTATCATATAAACTAGATTTTGATGGAATATTTTTCATCTCTTCAATAATATTATACTCAGACTTAGCTAGGGTAGGTCTTTCAGGCCTTCTTTCTGGCTCACCATATTTTATTTTATATTGTTGAGTGGCTTCTATTATTTACCTTTTGGTAATAGAGGGGAATCTAAGCCTTTCTTGAGCCTCATATTTAGACTTCATTCGGTCTCCTTCAGTTTCTCTCTCGAATCTCTTGGGGAGACTGTTTGTCTTCTTTCCCTTTAGCTTGGGGAATAGGAAAAGTATCACTGCTTTGGGGAAGTGGGTCATTCCTTTTTTGAGAAGGAACTTGGAATTGTCCCATATTTTTGGGATCTACTTGCAAGGTTTTCTTTCTAGACCTTGTCATAACAACAATTGGGCCATCCTCATCCAACTCTTTCCCAACCATGATTTGGTCAAGCTACCATAACATATTTACTCTTCCCTTTTGATTTCTCTCAGCTTGATCCATAGCTTTTTGAACATGATGTTGGTACATGACACAAGACTATGAATCATGAGGATCATTACATACCAAACACTAGATATTTACCAGAGTGGTATCTCTGAAGAACACTCAGGCTCTTCATATGTTGCATTCACTCTGACCCTAGTATTATTACTAGGACTAGGTCTCTGATATTTGTTCACATATGGAAATATTCTTTGTTGTGACCTTTCCTTGTCTCTCTTTTCCATTGAATTCATTCTATTACTCAGAGTTTTTAGAGTATTTTGTATATCAAGAATAGCAAAAAACTCTTGAGATGCTTGAGAAGGAAGGGGAGGGAAAGGAACTGTAGTAGATGATGCTTTTGGTTGAGGGATAGGATTCATTTGTGGATATGGGGATGATAAGGAAGGGGGATCCATGTAATATGAGTTTGTAGCTTGGCTTTGGCCATTAGTGGTTTTTGAACTATAAGGTAGCACAACTTTGGGAGGTAACCTCCCCACATTAATTAAGATATTCTCTGCATGAACTACTACATTATAAACTTGTGGAAAGGTTTCCACCCTATATTGTTGGGTTTGCAAGCCTAGCTCTGATCCAAGAGCTCTGATATAATACATATAGGCCAAGCATATAGTTGGTCTAGCTATAGGGGAATTCTTTTCCATGTTCTGCTAAACCTCAAATTGAAATCTGAGATAGTCTCTTGCTGAGATTTTTGCATGGATGTAAACTGATTAAGCAGGGAGAAAGGGTCAATAGATTCATTAAATTCTTCCACAAATGGCTCAGCTAATGCTTGCCATGAAGTGATGGTGTTATCTTCCAGAGTTCTAAACCAATGCAAAATATTTCCTCTAAAGGATAGGGCTAGGATTCTTACAATAATATCCTCCTCTTTTATGTTGTGGATTGCTACCAGATTCAAAATATCTTGATAGTGCTCATATGTTGTCTTCCTAGATCCATCATAAGTGGGAATAGCCTTGGACATAGCTTGGGGAATGGCATTCATATGGGCTAACCTAAGGGGACCAGTTGTGTTCCAGCTAGGGTACTTCTATAATGGCTGATTAGGGGCCACATTTCCCTAATTTTGGGTTGCATTTCCTACCATATTTCTAGGTGTAGGTCTTGTTGGAGGGGTTGTTGGATTAACTATAAGATTTTCCTTAGGAAGCTCTTCTTCTGAGAGGAAATCTTGATTCAAACTTCTGATAATAGTAGACCCTCTATAAGGTAGCTCATAATAGAAATAGGAGTTAGGGTTATTCCTTTTGAAAGACCTGGTATACATGAAAGGACACTGGTCTACAAGAGATAATTATTTTCTAGGCTCAAGGACCAGGGAGTCACCAGGTGAATTTGCTATTCTCCACTTAACAAGGTCAAGACAATTCACCAAATCTTGATTCCTCCGGGTAGAGATAAAATAATAACTCATATGATGGGTTTTCATGTTCCTTGTGAACTGGTCCCATCGAGCATGCCAAAAACTATTGGGCACTAAATTGCATCAAGTTTTACTCAATACTATGACTATCTATCTTCCTACTTTCTATCCAGGCATGCACCCAATAGCTACAACTCAACACTCAACATTGGATGGACCAAAACAAGGTTTCAAATCCAACCTCTAGAGTAGGTTGGTTCCTTGTCAACTTAAATAGGGTGTTGACACAATTATGCTCACTTAGGGTTTTGGAGATTAGGGTTAAGAAAGATATTAGGGTTAGAAAATGTGAACAATAGTGGATGGATAGGCTAACAACAATGTCACTATGGCAAAAATCTCCCATAAACTATCTCAAGGTACCCATTACTTCAGATCAACATTATCTCAAATCAAATGAACCTTCATACATTAAAGCACAATAGAGAAATATTGAAGACAACAATTTCAATATCCAAACAATGATAATCCAAATAACAGAATTAATCAACACTCAGATTTTATAGAAATGCACTCTCTACCAATATAGATCTAATCAAAAGCAGATTTCAATTACCCTAGTAGTTAGTAATCCAATAAACTAGCAAAAACTAACCATTTGAATATTGATAGAAATGCAACTCCAGATTTTGAACCTCCAATACGAGATAATGAAGATACAAATTTGAGGTAAAAATCAATGTAATGCTCCTTTCATTAGCTCATAGGAATATTTACAATAGTGCAAGAAAACACACTAGAGCCGACCCCAAAAAATGAGGGTTCGACCTCTATTTATAGTTTGAAAATTAAAGAATAATAAGGAACATTACAAAGATTTATTTTTCAACAGCTCAACAGAGAGTTCTTGCTAGCATTTTCTTACTAGTTTGGCCTCTAGGAAATCCACTGCAAGTAGACCACCATGGCAGCTCAGAGCTTCTGCAACTCGCTAGTTGGTTGACGTCAGTTGGAGTTCAGGCCATTAGAGACTACATCTACTCCATGAACTTTTCTTGGAAGCTCACATCATCGTCGATCTGCAACTGCCTCTGGTTCTTGTTTCTTGAAACCCTCCGACGCTTCGGCTTCCAGTATCCCAACTAACTATGTTTGAATCTAGCGAGAAAGTGCCTTTAAATACTTCGAAATCATCAACAAAATCTCAACCATTGATCTTCCCCATCGCATGGCTACGATTTGATCTAGAACATATTCTGTACAATGGCGGGGAAAGACCAAAGCACCATTCTACTTCTTTAAGTTGATGACATCACCTTTTATATCTTTGAATCTACGGAACGCCAATCCAACATAAAATGCACTAAGAGTTGAGCGGGATGGAATCCACTCGTTATCCTTCCTTTTTCTTCATTGGTGATAGAGCAGTCAAAAATCTGCACTAAAAGTTGTTGACATCATACTTCCTTTAAAACACTTGCGGAATGCCAATCCACACTCAAGCAAGTGTAAAACTCTTTTGTCACCAATCCAGACCCTCACAGTGTAAAATAACTCTTCCTTCATTCCGCATCAGAGATAGTGTAAAATGCACGTTGTCGCCAATCCGAAAGGAAGTTAGTTCAAAAATACTCTTTGATGTGAATCCACACCCTTTTGCATTGTTTTCCACCTCTTGTCACCATTCCAGACAAAAATGCTCTATAAATTCCCAGAATCGGGCTTACCAACACTTAGCCGCTCGAAGCACGTTGAAAATAACAAGCGGTCACCAATCCGCACTTCTTTTGTGCTGACATCATCTTTGTCAAAAACATTTGTGGATTCATGATGCGTCACCAGTCCACTGCCAAATGCATTGTAAATGATGCGGAATCGCTCCAAGTGAAAAATACACTAAGTGTTGGGCGGATTAGAAACCTTTGTCATGGATCCGCTCCAAAATACACTGAAACATGTGCGGAATGGAAACTTCATACCTTAGATAAAATTTTCAAAATTTTCTAAGGATGTGGCCATTTTGGGCCTACACATCTAAAATTTGCTCTTTTGATAAAATATAAACTACAAAAACTTCTAAACATTGGTTTCATAAAAGCCATAGATTATTCAAATTGGATCTCTAACATTGTTCCTATCGCCAAGAAGGAAGGATCCATTCAAATTTACATATATTTTAGAAACATAAACAATACTTGCCCAAAGTACAATTTCTCTTTACTAGACATAGACATGATAATGGTGCTATAGTTGATGGATGGGTTCTTAGGATATAATCAAATTAAAATTGCACCAAAAGATCAATCTAAAAGAACCTTCAATACCCCTTGGGAAACCATTCACTATCATCTTGTGTCATATGGCCTTAAAAATATGGGAGCAACATATCAAAGAGCCATGGCATATATATTCCATGACCTTATGCATAATTGCAGGTCCAAAATTTTTGCACCCCATTCTCTCAGGCTAATGGATCCATGCCTAAAAGGGGTAAGGAAAATAAAGGATATACAACTCATATGAGAAGTTCTTATGTTGCAATCTCTTTGGAGTTTGTCGATGAATGGGGTGGGGTTCACCAGGAAATACTTGCTATGGCGGTTTCCACGCCTAGGTGAGGTAGTGGTTTGATGTGTTATTTATATTGAAGGCATACACCTAGGATTTGGCTAAAATGCAATTTCTACCTAGCTATATGCAATTCAACTTTAGATGAATACAAGGAATACATATTTATCTAAAAACTCATTGTAAGTTTTAACTAAGAAGCAAAGTTTTCATCTATACTAATCTATTTTATTTTTGTATTTTTGTGTTTTGTGAAAAATGTAATAAATCTATGTTTTTGGGGGTTTTTCTATTTTCTAATTTAATATAGATGACTATAGAGTAGAGAATGTAAATATAAGTATGAGAGAATGAATTTTGAGCACTTACATAATTTGGATATTTGATTTTTTATGAAACCGATTGTGCAGTATGAAATCAGATGCAGATAGGACAAACCGAACATACAATTTCGTCTGACGAAATTGGATGCATATGAATTTATCTCAAACCAGCAATTTCAAAGAAAAACATTGAATTTTGAAATTAGGGATGGGGAATCTACATAGGCCACAGTATATCATGGTCTATGACAATAAAATCCCCTTAGTTATTTTAGTCAACCGTAGATAAAATGGAAAATTAATTATTTTAATATGCAACATGTGATAATAAAGTAGTAGCTCTAGAAATAATAGAGAATTACAGTGTAAGATTGTATAAGTAAAGGATGATATAATGGAAATAAAATAAAATTACAAATTAATACTAAAAATTTTACCCCTAAAGAGACACAAGTATGAAATCGTACACTATGCACAAAATCATACGCAATGTATGAAATCGTACACAGCCATATTTATCCAACATCTAGTTTTGCAAGGCAGGATATCAGATCAAACGTAATAGGGATGAAATTGAATGCATTCAATTTTGTACAAATAAAAATTTAAGTATAAATAAAATATAAGAAATATCTAAACATACTAAGAGTGATGTCATGGTTGTATGCTCCTTGGATGATGATATGACAACGATGTTCTCCACTGTAACCTGTAAAAAGGCTCCAAAAAATTTTCTATTCTCTAAGCTCTTCTTGCAAATATCATCAACCAGACCGATTAGTGTAAATATGAGGGGTTAAATGGTTGCTTCAGTTCAAGGAATCAGGTGAGTGGTAAAAAAAAAAATAGGTTGTTAGGCCAAATTAGGTTTTTGGCTTGATTTGGATGAAACTAGTTGTCTCTGATTTTATCAGATCATCCGATTTTATTGGGAATCTAGTGATACCCATATTAGATTTAAAATCCAACTGGGCACCTAAATTAGGTTCACAAGTGATTTGGATAAAATTGGATGCATCTGATTTTATCAAATACGTTCGATTTTATCTGGATCATCTGATTTTGTTGGAGAGAGCATGTTGGACATTTTGAGTCAAAGTTGTCATTGATGTCAAGGAATGAAGTTGTCATTGATGTCAAGGAATATGTCAAGGAACAATGCAAAGGTTAATGGCAAAAGAGCTTCATAATATTTTTAATATTATGTGGAAGCATAAGTAGGAGGGTTTTTATTAAAACCATGGATGAGCAAAATAAAAGGTTTTTCATAAAAACCCAAGGAAGCTTTTTGAAAAGCTAAAGGAGGTTTTAATATTTATTTTATAAAATATTTAAATTCAAATTGAATTTAAATTTTATAAATAAATATTATTTATACAAAGTGGTAAAATCAAAGAGGGCTTTAATAAAGCCAAAAAGGATTTAAAAATTAATTTATAAAATTTAAATTCTAAAGAATTTAAATAATTTATAAATTTATTTATTCAAATTTTGAAGGCGCCAAAGTTCAAAATTAATGGAGGTAATTGGTATATAAACTATATGCCTTAGTGGCATTGAGACTATCCTTCGTTCGAATGAAATTAAAGAGGCAAGTGTTGTGGTGAAAATTCATGCGAGGAAGAAGACAAACTCTTTGTCTTAAGCGCTAGCGAAAGCAATAAGGGCATCGAGGGCTAAACCCTCATATCCACCGAGGTAGTATGGCCTAGTGGCAAGCGGTCGTGAGTTAAGGCACATGGGTGCAGAGTGGTCCGCGTTCGATTCACGGCAAGAGCATTTTGGTAGTGTTAAGGTTGAAGCATCGAGGAAGGATGCAAGTTTCTTTTTGAGTGGGCACCAGCAAAAGAGATTATAGAGCACGTGGTGCTCTTTGGTTTTCAATATTATAGAGTCATAGCACTCGTGGTAGTCGAGGCTATGGCTAGGATGCACGAGGAGGCTGCATCGAGGGTTCGAATCTCACCTAGGTGGAGGTAATAAATTTTGCATTATTTTTAAATTGCCTAAGGTGTAAACATAAGGTTTAGGGAGCTATAAGGGGTTATGAAAAGGTGCTTATTTTAATTATTAATTTTTGATTAAATGAAGGAATAAGGTGTTGAACTTTATTTTAAATAAAGTTATTGTGACATTTTTTATTTATCAAAAGGTGAATTGAAGAGTGATTAAATTTAAGAGAACTTCTTGCCATTGAGTTAGTTTGAAAAGGAGATTGTATTGACATTATTTTTGGTATTGAATATTATTTTAATTGGGAGATCATAAGGTGTATTTGGTCAATCATTTTTGTATATGTTGATGGATGCTTTCTTTAATATGGAGTGATAAGGTGTATGTGTGTTTTGATATTTTGCATTGTATCTTTGAGAGAGTTTAGTATCTTCTAACTCCTTTGAGCTTGGCAAAGAAGTGTTTGTGGTTGTGGCAGATATTTGAGGTTCCTTCATCATCAAGAAAAAGGTATGAGCACATTCTTCCATAGTTGAGTTGATTGGTTGGTTTTCTAGAAAATAAGTTTGGAGTGAAAAGGACTTGATTAGGGTTTCCTTATTGAGTGTGTTGAGTTAATGCTTCAAGGTTTCATAAGCATTGTTGTTGAAGCCATTGGTTGTGTGAAGAACTTGATCTAGGGTTTGAAAAGAACATGAGTATCATTGTTATGTGAGATTTGTTTTATAAGCATTGTTGTTGAAGCCAGTTGTTTGAGTGAAGAACTTGAACTAGGGTTTGAAAAGAACATGAGTATCATTGTTATGTGAGATTGGTTGATAAGCATTGTTGGAAATATTTTGAGTAAAGGATCATATACTTGGACTAGGGTTTGTAAGGAAGGATTGTTTCATTGAGTGATTGGTTGAGTAGAGTTGGTTGAGCCTAGTCAAGTGGATTGTTCAAGTTCCATAAAACAAACTATTCTATATTCTGAATTGATTTGAGAAAGTGATTGAGTATTGAGGTGTGTGAAGCATATTGAGTCTCTAACAATTCTCTGTATGTTTCTAAAAGAGTGATTGAAAGTGATTGAGCATTGTGATGAGTATAGAGCATATTGAGTCTCTAAAAATTCTCTTTATGTTTCTATGAGATTGGACAAGTTCTAGTGTGGACTTGTTGAGTAGATTTGAGGTAAGTCTTTGAGAAGACTTGTGGATAGATTTGGGTAAGCTTTTGTGGAAGCTTACAATACAGATTGAGAGCAGATTTGGATAAGTTCTTGAGAGAACTTATTGAGCAGATTTGGACAAGTTCTAGTGAGGACTTGTAGAGCATATTGGACAAGTTCTAGAGAGGACTTGAGGATAGATTAGTGTGAGCTTTTGTGGAAGCTTACAAGGTAGATTTGAGATAAGTCTTTGAGAAGACTTGAGAGCAGAGTTGATTGATTGATTTGTTCAAACCTTGAGTTAAGGTTTGGGGCAGATCCAGTAGAGTTGATTTGAGATTGAGTCAAGCTTTGAGTTAAGGCTTGAGGACAGATATTGAGGATAGATTTGTGCTAGACCGAAGGACTATGTTTAGTGCATATTCGAGGATAGAGTTTGGTGCAGATTTGAGGATAGATTTGTACTAGATCAGAGACAAATATTGAGGATAGATTTGTGCTAGACCGAAGGACTATGTTTAGTGCAGATTTGAGATAGAGCTTTGGAGGTGATAGAGTTGAGGATAGAGATCTCTAGCCAGAGCAGGGAATACAGGTGTCTTCTATGGATAGAGTTCCATTTGCTAAGGGTAGTGGAGGTAGAGGTCTTCTAGAGGATCACCATCCAGAGCAGAGATTAGGAGATTGGTGTCTCCTGTGGATAGAGATCCACGAACTTGATTTAGGGGATTGGTATCTCCTTTGGATAGAGGTCCATAAATATTGTAATAGGGAAAGGATTCCCAAGAGATTGATTGAGAAAATTTTAGTGAAATATTTTCTCCGTGGAGTAGCCCACATTGGGTGAACCACGTAAATTGTGGTGTCTCTATTGTGTGTGGTGATTTGTGCATTGCTTTGATTACTGTTATTGATATTGCTATCTATACATTGCATAATATTGATTGGGAAAGAAAAGTAAAAAGTGGTCTTATACTGTTCACCCCCCTCTCAGTATAAGCTTGTGTTCTTCAATTGGTATCATAGCGGGTTCCTTCAAAAGAGTTTAACAACTTGAAGGAAAAGCTTACAAGAACACAATGGATTCTAAGAATGGATCATAAGATAATACAACACCAGTATTTGATGGAAGTGATTATATATATTAGAGTTTGAGAATGAAGATTTATCTGAAGGCACTTGGCAATGAAATTTGGGAAGCAATTGAAAATGGATACATACCACCAGTTGATCCACCTATAGATAAGGAAGGTAAGCTTCTACAACATTACAATTCAAAAGCAATGAATGCAATTTTGAGAGGTTTGCATAGAATAGAGTCCATAAAAGTTATGCATTGTCAAGATGCAAAAGGAATGTGGGATAAGTTGCAAAGTATATATGAAGGAGATAAAGGTGTCAAGAAAGCAAAGATACGAAATCTCAAAGGACAATTTGAAGAATTAAGAATGAAGGATGAGGAAGACATTAGTACTTATCTACTTCGAATTGATGAGGTTGTTAATGCTATGCAAGGACTTGGACTTAATGTGGATGAATCAGATGTTTGTGATAAGATCTTAAGGTCTCTTCCAACAAGGTTTAGTGAAAATATTTCTGCTATAGAAGAATCAAAGGATGGTGATTCTTTGACAAGAGATATGTTGCTTGGTATTCTTATAGCTTTTGAGATGAGAACAAAAGAACCTAATCCCCAAAAGGAAGCAACCTTCAAAGCAATTAAGAAGACAAAGGGTAAGAAGTCAGAATCAAGCAATGAGTCATCCAGTGATGAAGAAGCTAATTATGGCAGAAGGAATAAGGATTCAAGAAGATCTAGAGATATAAAATATGTTAAATGTTTCAATTATGGAAAGTATGGTCACTATGCAACTGATTGTCAAGAAGCAAAGAATAACAATGATGAAGAAAAATAGGATCACAGAAATAGGGAATCAGAAAGATACTGGCACCAAAAGAAAAGCAAGGATGGACAAAGCAGACAAGGAAAGAAGTTCTTTCAAAGGCAAAAGAGGAGCTACTATGCGGATAAGGCAAGTAAGTACTCAAGTGATAGTGATGCTAGTTTTTCAGATAATGATAGAGATGAAGTTCTATTCATGATTGAAGAAAAGGAAGTCAAGAAAATGTCACCAATAATCCTCAAGTGTTTTAGATGTGGTAACTTTGGACATCTTGAAGATAGTTGTACAAGGAATGGTTATAGTTTTAATGATGATGAATATGAGGATGCACTTGAAGGACCAGAAGAGAATATTCTAATGGCACTAGAAGAAGAAGAAAGTGATCCTATAGAAGACAAGTCAAAAGAAAATAAAGATGTGGACAAAGGTAAACAAATAGAGGAAGAATCAGATAAAGAAGGATATGATCTCAAGGGAGAACTTATTTATGCTCTTGAAATAGTAAATAAGGTAAGAAAGCAAAACTCTAAATTAGAATCTCAGTTTCAAGAATGTGATGAAGAGAGAAGAATGTTTATAGAGGATCTAGAAAAATCAAATGCTAAGACAAAGAAGTTCAAGGATAAGCTAGAAGCAAAAGTCTTAGAATGTGAAAAGCTAGAACAAGAAGTAGCTTCATTAAGGTTGGAAGTTAAAAACTCCAAATTCAAGCTACAAGGGTTCAAAAATAGCTCAAAGAACTTAGATAAGTTCATCAAGATACAAAATCCTACATCAAGCAAGATAGGTCTTGGATTTGAACAGGAACAAAAGAAATGGGAAGGAAAGTCAACCTCAAGTTCTGAAGGAGAAGACACTTCAGAAGAAGATAGTGTAAGAGAAAATGAGACATCTGAGGATGAGTTGGACAACATAAAGTTCAACAAGGATAGGAACAATGCACCAAGAAGAAATAGATGGAACAACAATCATAATAGGTCAAGAGAGACTAAGAGACCAATGAGGTCAAGACAAGGAAACTTCAATGGAAGATGTTTTTCATGTCACAAGTTTGGGCACATGGCACTGCAAGACACATGAAAGACAGGAATATGGGAACAAATAACTTTTCCATGGGTATTGCTACTCATGTAATCAGTTTGGTCACAAGGCAATGAATCACAGGGTTCATGATAGAAGAGGATATGGCTTCACTAGGAGAAATCCTAAGACATTTGCACCTCCAAGAAATAATAACATTAAGTGTTATAAGTGCAATAATGATGGACACACAACAAAGTGGTGTAGAGCAGACATTCCAAAATCAAGTATGAACAAGAACAAGAACAGGAAAAGGAATATGGATATGAACAAGAATAGGAACATGGATATGAACAAGAATAGGAACAGAATATGGATATGAACAAGAATAGGAATAGGAATAGGAACAAGAAAATGGACATGGACAAGAACATGGACATGGAAAGGAACAGTCAAAGGAATCAAAAGGATCAGATAAGAAGAAAAGAAGATAAAGGTAAAGACCAGTGCTTTCTGGGAGTAGAAATACTCCCACCCCAGAATTAACCACCTCAAGAGGAGGTGGGGGAGGGGCTAAGCTAAGAGACTCATTCTTAGCCCCGAGCCCCAAAGGTGACCCTTTGCCATTGATGTCAAAGGGGAGAGATTTGGTATTTGAGTAAAGAAGAGAGATTTGAAAAGAGCATTGAGCCAGGGAGAGCAATGTCCCAGGGGGAGTAGAACCAAGAAAAGGTTAAGTTTTTGGTAAAAATAATTTGGGTTACCATCAATGACAAAGGGGGAGATTGTTGGACATTTTGAGTCAAAGTTGTCATTGATGTCAAGGAATGAAGTTGTCATTGATGTCAAGGAATATGTCAAGGAACAATGCAAAGGTTAATGGCAAAAGAGCTTCATAATATTTTTAATATTATGTGGAAGCATAAGTAGGAGGGTTTTTATTAAAACCATGGATGAGAAAAATAAAAGGTTTTTCATAAAAACCCAAGGAAGCTTTTTGAAAAGCTAAAGGAGGTTTTAATATTTATTTTATAAAATATTTAAATTCAAATTGAATTTAAATTTTATAAATAAATATTATTTATACAAAGTGGTAAAATCAAAGAGGGCTTTAATAAAGCCAAAAGGGATTTAAAAATTAATTTATAAAATTTAAATTCTAAAGAATTTAAATAATTTATAAATTAATTATTCAAATTTCGAAGGCATCGACGTTCAAAATTAATGGAGGTAATTGGTATATAAACTATATGCCTTAGTGGCATTGAAACTATCCTTCGTTCAAAAGAAATTAAAGAGGCAAGTGTTGTGGTGAAAATTTGTGCGAGGAAGAAGACAAAATCTTTGTCTTAAGCGCTAGCAAAAGTAATAAGGGCATCGAGGGCTAAACCCTCATATCCACCGAGGCAGCATGGCCTAGTGGCAAGCGATCGCGAGTTAAGGTGCATGGGTGTAGAGTGGTCCGCGTTCGATTCACGATAAGAGCATTTTGGTAGTGTTAAGGTTGAAGCGTCGAGGAAGGACGCGAGTTTCTTTTTGAGTGGGCGCCAACAAAAAGGATTATAGAGCACGTGGTGCTCTTTGGTTTTCAAATGAGCACCTAGCGCTCATGGTAGCTGAGGCCATGGCTAGGATGCACAAGGAGGCTACGTCAAGGGTTCGAATCTCACCTAGGTGGAGGTAATAAATTTTGCATTATTTTTAAATTGCCTAAGGTGTAAACATAAGGTTTAGGGAGCTATAAGGGGTTATGAAAAGGTGCTTATTTTAATTATTAATTTTTTGATTAAATGAAGGAATAAGGTGTTGAAATTTATTTTAAATAAAGTTATTGTGACATTTTTTATTTATCAAAAGGTGAATTGAAGAGTGATTAAATTTAAGAGAACTTCTTGCCATTGAGTTAGTTTGAAAAGGAGATTGTATTGACATTATTTCTGGTATTGAATATTATTTTAATTGGGAGATCATAAGGTGTATTTGGTCAATCATTTTTGTATATGTTGATGGATGCTTTCTTTAAGATGGAGTGATAAGGTGTATGTGTGTTTTGATATTTTGCATTGTATCTTTGAGAGAGTTTAGTATCTTCTAACTCCTTTGAGCTTGGCAAAGAAGTGTTTGTGGTTGTGGCAAATATTTGAGGTTCCTTCATCATCAAGAAAAAGGTATGAGCACATTCTTCCATAGTTGAGTTGATTGGTTGGTTTTCTAGAAAATAAGTTTGGAGTGAAAAGGACTTGATTAGGGTTTCCTTATTGAGTGTGTTGAGTTAATGCTTCAAGGTTTTCTGAAATAAAGAGTTGTTGTTAAAACCTTGTCTTATAAGCATTGTTGTTGAAGCCATTGGTTGTGTGAAGAACTTGATCTAGGGTTTGAAAATAACATGAGTATCATTGTTATGTGAGAATTGTTTTATAAGCATTGTTGTTGAAGCCATTTGTTGAGTGAAGAACTTGAACTAGGGTTTGAAAAGAACATGAGTATCATTGTTATGTGAGATTGGTTGATAAACATTGTTGGAAATATTTTGAGTGAGGGATCATATACTTGGACTAGGGTTTGTAAGCAAGGATTGTTTCATTGAGTGATTGGTTGAGTAGAGTTGGTTGAGCCTAGTCAAGTGGTTGTGTGAAGTGATTGTTCAAGTTCCATAAAACAAACTATTCTATATTCTGAATTGATTTGAGAAAGTGATTGAGTATTGAGGTGAATGTGAAGCATATTGAGTCTCTAACAATTCTCTATATGTTTCTAAAAGAGTGATTGAAAGTGATTGAGCATTGTGATGAGTATAGAGCATATTGAGTCTCTAACAATTCTCTTTATGTTTCTATGAGATTGGACAAGTTCTAGTGTGGACTTGTTGAGCAGATTTGAGGCAAGTCTTTGAGAAGACTTGTGGATAGATTTGAGTAAGCTTTTGTGGAAGCTTACAATACATATTGAGAGTAGATTTGGATAAGTTCTTGAGAGAACTTATTGAGCAAATTTGGACAAGTTCTAGTGAGGAATTGTAGAGTATATTGGACAAGTTCTAGAGAGGACTTGAGGATAGATTGGTGTGAGCTTTTGTGGAAGCTTACAAAGTAGATTTGAGATAAGTCTTTGAGAAGACTTGAGAGCAGAGTTGATTGATTGATTTTTTCAAACCTTGAGTTAAGGTTTGGGGCAGATCTAGTAGAGTTGATTTGAGATTGATTCAAGCTTTGAGTTAAGGCTTGAGGATAGATATTGAGGATAGATTTGTGCTAGACTGAAGGATTATGTTTAGTGTAGATTTGAGATAGAGCTTTGGAGGTGATAGAGTTGAGGATAGAGATCTCCAGCTAGAGCAAGGAATATAGGTGTCTTATGTGGATAGAGTTCCATTTGCTAAGGGTAGTGGAGGTAGAGGTCTTCTAGAGGATCACCATCCAGAGCAGAGATTAGGAGATTGGTGTCTCCTATGGATAGAGATCCATGAACTTGATTTAGGGGATTGGTATCTCCTTTGGATAGAGGTCCATAAACATTGTAATAGGGAAAGGATTCCCAAGAGATTGATTGAGAAAATTTTAGTGAAATATTTTCTCCGTGGAGTAGCCCACATTGGGTGAACCACGTAAATTGTGGTGTCTCTATTGTGTGTGGTGATTTGTGCATGTTGGCAATTTTGGGTACCTTGAGTACATTGCCTTTGCTCAAATATAGTTGTTGTCATTGATGTCAAGGAGTTTGTGCTGATGTCAAAAAGAGTTTTTGCCAAAGCTAGTTTTTATGGATGCTCTTAGATCTTGAAGGTTCCATGATGTCAGTCTAAAGGTTTAAGTGGAAATATTTATTAAATAATAATTTAATTAAAAACCTTCTAAAGGTTTTAATTAATTATTTTTAATAAATAATTATTATTTTTCAATATAATAATTAAAAGGCTAATTAACCCCTATAAAATTTATGGCAGCAATATTTAAAAGGTCAAAATTCTTCTCTCCTTGGCTGACGTCGCAAAGTGCATGCAATGCACTATAAATACCTGTGCCTTGATTTCATTTAAAGGGTGCTAGTGAATAATGATTAATTTCGAAGGGCATGAGCACTGTTTCATTGACCCTCATGCGCTGGTTGATTGAATATTACGCAAGTTAGTCGAGCCACAGCGTCCATCGGAGATAGTGGACAGCGAACAACGATGATCGTTCAGGCATAATCTAAACAAGCAAATAAGCGAGTGTTGATGTGAATTGAGGGAACCTGGCAAAGTTGTAGGTGTACAAAAAACCTTTGACTACGATCATACAACGTCCATCCAAGATAGTGGACAATGAACAATGATGATCGTTCAGGCATAGTTTAAACAACAATCAAACATGAAGATCGATGTGTCGAAGAATATGCCAGGAGATAATCTGGTGATGCAGGGTTTTTGCATCTCCCGAGAAGGTTAAAACAAAGTAATTGCCCTTTCGATTTCATACCCATGTGGGCGGTTGGCCTATTGGTGGCTCTTCAAGTGTTTGTGCGTTAGTCAACGAGAGGTGCTGGGATCAATTCTCCTCAGCAGTTTCGGTGGTAAGTGCCCAATATTATTTTTGTTGATGCCTAAGGTGATGTTTAGGTAGTAGTGCTTTCGTGAGTAGTTAGTACCATGGACCTTGGAGACATAAGGGTAGTGTGGAATGTTTATGAATGATATAAAATATTTATTTTATTTTATGGTATAAGTGGTTTTGGGAGTTATAAGGTTATGCATTGTTGTGATTTATTTTACTTTTATGGTACAAGTGGTTTTGGGAGTTATAAGGTATGCAATGTTGTGATTTACTTTATTTTATGGTACAAGTGGTTTTAGGAGAGATAAGGGAGTTGTGCAATTAAAGGCTTTAGTGATAATTATTGAAAGGTGGAATAATGTTGATTATTTTATGATCTACTAACCCTTGTGAAGATTAGCAAAAGAATTTTGTGATTGGGGCAGATTTCCAAAGAAGGTTCTTCACTTCAAAAAGGTATGGGCACATTCTTCTTATGAGTATGATTGGTGTATGTTATCCTAAAATAAGATTGGAGTGAAAAGGTATTCAACAAGGTTTCCTTTGGTTGGGTGCAAATCCTATTTTCTGGTTTGTTGAAGACTGCTTATGCATTATTATCATTGATGAGAGTTTTGGTGAATGCATAATTCTAGTTTGAGGTAGTGGAAGTATTGTGCACTAGGGTTTATGTTTGTAAGTCTTGTTACTTGCATTGAGATGGTGAAACCCTTAGTTGGCTATTTTTATATTGATGGTTGAGTTGCTTCCATAGAGGTTGGTGGATCAAGTTATTGTTTTTACTTGATATATGATATTGGGCTTACTCCATTGAGTTGATTTGAACAAGTTATTCTTTGCATTTGGTGATATTGTGTTGGTGGCTATTTTGTTCAAATATCTTTGGAGGGAAAATGATTTCTACTTGTTTCCTTTTCTAGTGATGATTGGTTGAATGCTTCAAGGTTAATGTTGAGTTGAATGATGTTGGTTAAACCCTGTCTATGAGCATTATTGTTGAAGCCCAATTGGTTGAGAAAAGATATTGGTTTTGGAAAGAACATAAGTATCATTGTTATATGATATATTGCATGGTTGGCAATTGTTGGGTTGTGTTTCATGTTCTTGAGAAAAGCATACTACATCTATCTTATTCTTTTGATATTTGAGATTGAGTTGAGATTGAGATTGGGAGTTAAGTATAGAACATATTGAGTCTCTAACAATTCTCTTTATGCTTCTATGAGGTTGATGAATCATATTGAGTCTCTAACAATTCTCTTTATGCTTCTATGAGGTGGATGAATCACATTGGGTCTCTAACCATTGTCTTTGTGGGTTCATGTCAAGCAAGTGTTATTGATAAACTTGTGAGCAGGTTTTAGACAGGTTCCTGTGGGGACTTTTGAGCAAATTTGGACAGGTCTTATCAGAGGACTTGTGTAGCTAAGGTTGATAGTTTTATCAGAGAACTTGAGGACAGAGGTGCATTGGTTCTATGAGAAGAACCTGAGGACAAATTTGTGCCGCGAAAGGAATGTGTTTGGTTACGATCAGGACGGACGAGGACATTTGTGCCAGAACGAAGGACTGTGTTTGGTGTAGACCAAAGACAGAGGACGAGGACATTTGTGCTAGACCGAAGGACTGTGTTTAGTGCAAATTTGAGGACCAACTTTGAGGTGATAGAGTTGAGGACAGAGGTCTCCAGCTAGAGTAGGGAAGACAGGTGTCTTCTGTGGATAGAGTTCCATTTGCTAAGGGCAGCGAAAGCAGAGGTCTTCTAGAGGATCACCAGCCAGGGGGAAGATATCTCCTTTGAGCATAGGCTCATAAATTTAGATTGGTGGAAGGTTTCTCCTTTGAGCCGAGGCTCATAAACATTGTAATTAGGAAGGTTTCCCAAAGAAATTTGAGATAACTTTTAGAGAAAAGTTTTGTGGATGAACCATGTAAATTGTTGTGTCACTTTGTGGATGGTTTTGTGCATTGCTTTGATATTGCTTTGGATATATTGCTTTACTGTATTGAAGTATAAAGGAAAAAGTAAAAAGAGGTCTTATACTATTCACCCCCCCCCTCTCAGTATAAGCTTGTGTTCTTCAATTGGTATCAGAGCGAGTTCCTTCGAAAAGTTTGACAGCTTGAAGAAAAAGCTAGTAAAAAGCATAATGGATCATTCAAGTGGCAATGCAACACCTATTCTTGATAGGTCAAATTTTGGTCTTTGGAGTGCAAGGATGAAGGTTCATCTAATGGCACTTGGGAATGAGGTTTGGGAAGTAATTAAAGATGAGTACACTATTCCTAAACATGGTATTAATACTAAAGAAGAGAGGCTCCTACATCACAGCAATTCAAAAGCAATGAATACAATCTTGGAAGGCTTACAGAAAGCAGATCTCACCAAAGTGATTCATTGCAAGAAAGCTAGTGAAATGTGGAATCAGTTGAAGGTGGTTCATACGGGTGATACAAATGTCTAGAAAGGCCAAGTTGAGACACTTCAAAGGTATGTTTGAACAACTCAAAATGAATGATGATGAAAATATTAGTGACTACATGCTTCGTATGGATGAAGTTGTTAACTCCATGAAAGACTTAGGTCTTGAGCTTGCTGAAAATGATGTTTGTGATAATATTTTAAGATCTCTTCTTAATAGATTTAGTGAAAATATTTCTGCTATTGAGGAATCTAAAGATTTGGATAAGTTGAAAAAAGATAAGCTCCATAGTATACTTGAAGCATTTGAGTTAAGAACTCAAGCGAAGGTTGATGTCAAGAAGGAGGCAGCTTTCAAGACTACCAAGAATTCCAAAGGTAAACAACTTCAAGAGAGTGATGATTCATCTGATGATGAAGAGGCATATTACAGTAAGAAAGGCAAGTTCTTTAGAAAGCACAAAAATATGAAAAACGTGAGATGTTTCAATTGTGGAAAGTTTGGTCATTATGCTACTAACTGTACTATTGCCAAGGATGAAAGTGATGAAGATAAACAGGACTATAAGAACAAGGATTTTGAAAAGCACAAGCATCATAGGAAAAACAAAGATGAGCATAGCAATCAAGGAAAGAGGTATTCTCACAAACACAAGAAGAGCTTTTACCTAGACAAAGCAAGTAAGTGTTCTAGTAGTGATAGTGAAAGTTCTTCAAGTGATAATGAAAATGAGATAGTGTTCATATCAGAAAAAGAGGAAGGACCAAAACATAGATTCATTATCATGAAATGTCTTAGATGTGGAAATTTTGGTCACCTTGACGATAATTGTACAAATAATGAATTGGTTGTTAGTATGTATGAGGATGCTTCAGAAAATGATAAGGAAGATGCATGTATGGTTTTTGAGAAGGGTAGCACCTCTAGTGATAAGAAATCTGAAAAAGGCTTTGATGATTCTAAAAGCGAACATATAGAGGAAAGTGAAGTAGATCTTATTAGTGCTCGTAGTGCTTTGAAAAAGGAAAGAAATAAGAATGCTAGACTCAAGGATAAGTTAGATGAATGTTGTATGGAGAGAGATGAACTTATAGAAAGTCTTGATGTCTCTATGGCCAATGCACAAGAACTCAAGAATGAGTTAGAATCTAAGGTGCTTGAGTATAGTGAATTAGAATAGAAAATGGCTTCGTTGAAAGAGGAAAATAAAGAGTACAAGGATAAGTTGTACAGGTTTCAAGAAATCTCCAAAAAGGTTAAGTCTCTCATCCAAAGTCAAAGAAATCCAACAGATAAAACAGGTCTTGGTTTTGTTAAATCTCACAAGAAACAAGTTGGAGAGTCTAGCAAGAGATTCCAAAAGGAAGAGAGTTCTAATGAGGAAAGTATTTCAGATCATGAGAAATAGAAAACAGAAAATAGATTTTGGAATGAGAAAGAGAGTCCTTGAATGATAGATGCATAGAAACAGAAAAAAGATTTTGGAATGAGAAGGAGAATTTTTCAGGACCTGAGAAGTCAAATAAAGGAAAGTTTCAAGGCAGATGTTTTGCTTGTCACAGGTTTGGTCACATGACTGTACATTGCATGGCTCGGGTAAAGAAGGTAAATAACGATTTCAGATGTGGTGATTTATTTTATGGGTATTGCTACTCTTGCAATCGGTTTGGGCACAAGGCGAGTTCATTGCAAGGCAAACAACAGGAACAGGTTTAGTCAGAACAGGCGGATTCAAAGAACAGGTATGCCTCAAAGAAATAACATTGTTACTTGTTACAAGTGCAACAATGAAGGTCACATAGCTAGACTGTGTAGAGCTGAAATTCCAAAATATAGGAACAGGAACAGTGGCATGATCAGGTCCAAGGATCAGAACAATGACAAGAACAGGAATATTGACAGAGAGTTCAAGAGAAGGCCCGACAAGGAAGTTATAGATGATGATGATGATCAATGCCTAATGGGAGTTTTACTCCCACCCCAGAATTAATCACCTCAACAGGAGGTGGGGGAGGGACTAAGCTAAGAGGCTCATTCTTAGTCCCGAGCCCCAAAGGTGGCCCTTTGCCATTGATGACAAAGGGGGAGAGATATGAGTAAGGGGGAGAGCTTCAAGTAAAGAGGAAATTTTCAAGTCAGGTGGAGCAAAACTTAAAAGGTAGATTCTCAATTGTGGGTTTCAATTTTGGCTCTTGAAGGTGTGTTTTTAGTAAAGGTTTACCATCAATGACAAAGAGGGAGATTGTTGGCAATTTTGGGTACCTTGAGTACATTGCCTTTGCTCAAATATAGTTGTTGTCATTGATGTCAAGGAGTTTGTGCTGATGTCAAAAAGAGTTTGTGCCAAAGCTATTTTTGATGGATTCTCTTAGATCTTGAAGGTTCCATGATGGCAGTCTAAAGGTTTAAGTGGAAATATTTATTAAATAATAATTTAATTAAAAACCTTCTAAAGGTTTTAATTAATTATTTTTAATAAATAATTATTATTTTTTAAAATAATAATTAAAAGGTTTACTAACCCCTATAAACTTTATGGCGACAATATTTAAAAGGTCAAAATTCTTCTCTCCTTGGCCGACGTCGCAAAGTGCATGCAATGCACTATAAATACCGGTGCCTTGCTTTCATTTAAAGGGTGCTAGTGAATAATGATTAATTTCGAAGGGCATGAGCGCTGTTTCATTGACCCTCGTGCGCTGGTTGATTGAATATTACGCAAGTTAGTCGAGCCACAGCGTCCATCAGAGATAGTGGACAGCGAACAATGATGATCGTTCAGGCATAATCTAAACAAGCAAATAAGCGAGTGTTGATGTGAATTGAGGGAACCTGGCAGAGTTGTAGGTGTACAAAAAACCTTTGGCTACGAGCATACAACGTCCATCCGAGATAGTGGACAGCGAACAACGATGATCGTTTAGGCATAGTTTAAACAACAATCAAACATGAAGATCGATGTGCCGAAGAATACGCCAGGAGATAATCTGGTGATGCAGGGTTTTTGCATCTCTCGAGAAGGTTAAAACAAAGTAATTGCCCTTTCGATTTCATACCCATGTGGGCGGTTGGCCTATTGGTGGCTCTTCAAGTGTTTGTGCGTTAGTCAGCGAGAGGTGCTGGGATCAATTCTCCTCAACAGTTTCGGTGGTAAGTGCCCGATATTATTTTTGTTGATGCCTAAGGTGATGTTTAGGTAGTAGTGCTTTCGTGAGTAGTTAGTACCATGGACCTTGGAGACATAAGGGTAGTGTGGAATGTTTATGAATGATATAAAATATTTATTTTATTTTATGGTATAAGTGGTTTTGGGAGTTATAAGGTTATGCATTGTTGTGATTTATTTTACTTTTATGGTACAAGTGGTTTTGGGAGTTATAAGGTATGCAATGTTGTGATTTACTTTATTTTATGGTACAAGTGGTTTTAGGAGAGATAAGGGAGTTGTGCAATTAAAGGCTTTAGTGATAATTATTGAAAGGTGGAATAATGTTGATTATTTTATGATCTACTAACCCTTGTGAAGATTGGCAAAAGAATTTTGTGATGGGGCAGATTTCCAAAGAAGGTTCTTCACTTCAAAAAGGTATGGGCACATTCTTCTTATGAGTATGATTGGTGTATGTTATCCTGAAATAAGATTGGAGTGAAAAGGTATTCAACAAGGTTTCCTTTGGTTGGGTGTAAATCCTATTTTCTAGTTTGTTGAAGACTGCTTATGCATTGTTATCATTGATGAGAGTTTTGGTGAATGCATAATTCTAGTTTGAGGTAGTGGAAGTATTGTGCACTAGGGTTTATGTTTGTAAGTCTTGTTACTTGCATTGAGATGGTGAAACCCTTAGTTGGCTATTTTGATATTGATGGTTGAGTTGCTTCCATAGAGGTTGGTGGATCAAGTTATTGTTTTTACTTGATACATGATATTGGGCTTACTCCATTGAGTTGATTTGAACAAGTTATTCTTTGCATTTGGTGATATTGTGTTGGTGGCTGTTTTGTTCAAATATCTTTGGAGGGAAAAGGATTTCTACTTGTTTCCTTTTCTAGTGATGATTGGTTGAATGCTTCAAGGTTAATGTTGAGTTGAATGATGTTGGTTAAACCTTGTCTATGAGCATTATTGTTGAATCCCAATTGGTTGAGAAAAGATATTGGTTTTGGAAAGAACATAAGTATCATTGTTATATGAGATATTGCATGGTTGGCAATTGTTGGGTTGTGTTTCATGTTCTTGAGAAAAGCATACTACATCTATCTTATTCTTTTGAGATTTGAGATTGAGTTGAGATTGAGATTGGGAGTTAAGTATAGAACATATTGAGTCTCTAACAATTCTCTTTATGCTTATATGAGGTTGATGAATCATATTGAGTCTCTAACAATTCTCTTTATGCTTCTATGAGGTGGATGAATCACATTGGGTCTCTAACCATTCTCTTTGTGGTTTCATGCTAAGCAAATGTTCTTGATAAACTTGTTGTTAGCATACTTACTATTTCTTTGTTTGTCTTCTTACGCAGTTGTTATTTTGTTATAACAAATTGCTAATACGGCTGGTTCGTTTGGCAACCTCCGGCAATTTGTTAATTGTAACCTGTATATAATTTGCCTTCTGAATAATACAAAGATTTTTCGTAAGTTATCATGGCATCAGAGCCACTCGAAAGTTTCTGACGAGGTGATTGCAGGGGAGATTTTTTTCGCAGGTGCACTGTCTCGTCTCCCTGTAGCGCAGCCGAGTGAAATAAAAAAAAATTATTTTTTTTGGTGTCGCGTGCAGACGCGCGACATTCAACGCGCATCCATGCGTGACAGTGGAGAGGGCGAAGGCTCCTGTTGAACATGCGAAGCGTAGGATGCACCACCCCACCCGCCAGTTGGAAGGCAGCGCCAGCACGCGCAGAGCGCGGACGCTGCGACGCACAGCGCGGACGGTCCAACATAGAGTGCGAACGTAGCCACAGTGTCGCGACGCTCAGCACGAACGGAGCGCCACGCTACGGGGGAATTTAAAATCCCCCCCCCAGCCGACCCTGCGTGGGAATTTAAAATTCCCGCCCAGGCCAAACGTGCTATGGCGGGGTATAAACCCCCCCCCCTTGCGGGACGCACGGATTTTGCACGCGTGCTTCCCCCCCCCAGTGAGTGAGCGGACGCAAAGTCCTTCTGCGCTCCACCCCCCCAAACACATTGGAAGCACGGAGCGGACGTGACGTCCGTCTGCACGCCATCTCCCCCGCAGCACGAAACGCGCGCGGGAATTTAAAAAAAAAAAAAAAAAAAAAAGAGGCGGAGGAGAACGAGGGACTGCGGAGGAGAACAAGAGAGGAGGCTGTTGTGGAGGTGGTAGAAAAAAGCATAGAGGGCTCGGGAAGCGAAAGCAGGGTTGAAAAAGGAGGGGCTTTGCTGATCCTTCCGGATCAGCCCGCTGGCTCACGTGGTCGTGAGCCGTGCGGTAAGGCTCAGGGAGCCTGCAGGTCGGGGGTTCAAATCCCGCCGACTCCCCCTTAAGGTATAATTTTTTTTTCAAAGTTGTTTTTTTAATTATTATTTTTTTAATTAAAATTTTTAATTTTAATTTTTTTTTAATATAGTTTTAAACTTTATAAATTAAAATTTAATTTTAATTTATTTTTCCTAAAGTTTTAAAACTATATAAATTAAAATTATTTATTTTAATTTTAAATATATAATAATTATTAAAAATGCTTTGTTAAAGGAATTTTTTTTTAGGGGGGATATTTTTTCAAAAAATCAAAGGGGGATTGTGAGTAATTTTCTGAAAAGGCAATTTGGCGAATTGTAAAAGGTGCATTTTCGGCTATGACCGACACCTTGTGGGTTATTCCTATGGGCATTTTTTTTGTTGTATGTTGCATATTTCATTTTTGCACTATAACATTAAAAATTAAAATCAAAACACTCCCTAAGTCCTCGGAATAATTAAAACCCATCCGTGCAATTTATTGCACTGCAGCGTTCGGTATTTGTGATACCTCTGGCCAGCACTTACAGGTAATTTTGTTGTGATTTGGCTACTGTATCCACCGCCTAATATAGCTGCTATAACGACGTCTAAGCTTGTTCTCTATAAATCATTGGGGAGAGATAAGTTAGCCATTTTTGCATTTTTTTACTCCATCCACTACCCTTTATCGCACTTATGTTTAGGCATAAATCCTGACGAAGTATTCTTCATAGTGTTTAGGGGAAGTTACGCCCCACGCATGAGAAGAATCTTCTATGGTAGGTGCCATTAACAAGGCGATTCCCTTTCAGTACCGCTTATGTTCCACGTATCATATGATCTCTAAAACTCACCTATAGTCTCCCTCATGTAAGGGCGGGTGATTTTTGTTGATCTTTCTAAATACCTATAGTTTCCCTCACGTAATGGCGGGTATTTTGTACGGTATATTGGCCTAGAAAAAGGTATATCGAAAGGGGGACCAATTGGTGATATAAGGAACCTTCACTATGGCCGTTGTTGCAAAGTTGATGACTGATCCGCATCAGTTATTGAAAGGTCCAAATTATACACCATGGAAACATAAGATGAAGGCAATTCTCCAAATGGAATATTTGTGGGATATTGTTACTGGAGTAGCAACTAGGCCTTCACCAACAACAGGATCCACAGGTCCTTCCGCAGATCAGATAGCTTTTGACAAGAAATACAGTAGAGCAAAGGTGCTCATTTTGTTTGTTGTTTCAGATGAACTGCAACCTCATATAGCTAACAAAGCAAGTGGTAAAGAGGCATGGGATGCCCTTAGAACCATCTATGAGGGGAATAATGATTCCACCATTCTTCATCTTCAACAACAACTTCATAACCTGAGTTTGAGACAGGGTGAAACAGTTGAACTCTTTCTGTGCAGAGTGTTTGAGTTGAAAGAGAAATTGAGTTCTTTGGGAGATACTGTGGACGAAAAGCTTCTCATTTCACTTGTGATGAGAGCTTTACCTTCTTCATTTGATATGTTGATAACCTCCATCCAGGTGTCTCAACGACAAATTACCTACATTGAGTTGGTCAATCTGCTTCAACAATAGGAGGCACGCCAACTTCACAAGGATGATTCTTCCAATACAGCCCTATACACCAACAGGCAGGGTTCTAGGAAGAAAGGTAATGGGAAAAAAGGAGGCAACTTTCAAAAAGGAGGAAATTCTCAACAAGATACGAAAGAAAAAGGTAAACAACCTCAACAGAAGAAGAGGTGGTGCAAGATCTATGAGAAAGACAACCATGACACCAACAGGTGTTGGCATAAGAACAAGCAGAAAGGCCAAAACAAACCACAAAATAAAAACAAGCAACCCCAGGTGAATGTTGCTTGTTGAATAATCGACTCAGATTCTGAATGGGCACACAAGGTGCTCATGACTACCATAGATTCCACATAGAGGGATCCTATTTGGTATGTCGATTCTGGAGCTAGCAAACATATGACTGGCGACAGATCGTGGTTTGAATCATTTGTGGCCAAAGAGGGCAAACCTATCACCATTGCTGATGATAAAACCTACAGGGTTCAGGGAGAGGGTACAGTTTCAGTCACTCTTCCTGATGGCAAGTGTCAGATTGACAAAGTCCTCTATGTTCCGGGATTGGCCAACAATTTGTTGTCAGTGACACAAATCCTGGACAAAAATATGGTTGTCAACTTTCATGTTGAGAATGGAAAGAAGTGTTGTACCATTACCAAGAAGGGTAAGCAGATTGCAACAGCTTCATATAAGCACGGCTTATTTGCACTAGATGCTATCTCTACTCCACATGTTGCCATGACTGTCTCTACCAAGGAGGCAACTTCCCTATGGCACAAGAGATATGGGCATCTTAGTTCTGGCTACTTACTTGAGCTCAGCAAGTATGAGATGGTAAAGGGTCTTCTTTCCCTTTCTGCCACATTGCCAGTGTGCTCTGACTTCTTTGCAGGAAAGCAGCATAGAGTACCATTTGAGAAGAGCTCAACAAGAGCACGAAAACCTCTGGAGTTAATTCACACCGATCTGTGCGGTCCTTTCACACCCAACGGTTGTGGAGGGAAGAGGTACTTTCAGTTATTCGTAGATGACTACTCACAAAAGATGTGGGTTTTCTTTCTCCAACTAAAATCTGAAGCTTTCGCATTCTTCCAGCAGTTCAAGAAATCCATTGAGAAGGAGTCAAGAGCTTCTATTAAAACCCTCCGCTCAGATCGAGGGGGAGAGTTTACCTCTAATGAATTTTATACATTCTTAGATAAGCATGGAATCAAGAGACAGTTAACAACTTCCTATACTCCTCAGCAAAATGGAGTTGCTGAGAGAAGGAACCATTCTATCATGGAAATGGTTTGTTGTATGCTCACAAGAGCTACTCTTGGGCAACAATATTGGGCAGAAGCTGTCACCACTGTAGTGTATCTGTTGAATAGGGCACCCACAAAGGCCCTAAAAGGAATGACTCCATAGGAAGCATGGAGTGGTCAAAAACCCTCCATATCTCATCTATGTATTTTCGGGTGTCACGCTTTCATGCACATACCAAAAGAGAAAAGGAATAAGCTAGATGAGAAAACACTGAGATGTATTTTTCTTGGTTATTCTGAGAACTCTAAAGGATATCGTTTGATAGATCCTTTGACCAAGAAAATTCATATCAGTAGAGATGTTGTCTTTGATGAAGCTTTCACATCACAGAGCACATCTAAAGTACACCAAGATATTGTGGAATCTAAGGAAGAGAATATTCCTTTGTCAACACAGACAGGAGGTCCTTCTACATCTTCTTCAACTCCACCGAAGAAGAATCCTAAATGGTGTACAAATACAATCAGAGATGCAAACTTATCCACTCCTCCCAATTTGAATTTGGATAGACCTCGTACACGCAGTATGGCTCAAAAGTAAAAAGAAGCCAAAGAAACTGGTGAGGTTGATGATCTTTGTCAATATTTTGAGGAACTTTCTGTAACTCCAAGTACAAAAGTAGAGGATATGGATATTGATGATGACAGGGCGTTCATGTCTACCATAGATGGTCTTGAACCTGCATCAGTGCAAGATGCTCTTAGTGAGCCTCAGTGGAAGGCCGCTATGGATACAGAGTATGAGTCTTTGATGAAGAATAAAACTTGGAAGCTTATTGATCTGCCGCATGGAAAGAAGCCCATTGGCTGCAAATGGGTATATAAAGTCAAGTACAAGGCAGATGGAACAATTGATAAGCATAAGGCCCGTATTGTTGCAAAGGGCTATGCTCAAAAAGAAGGCATTGACTACGAGGAAAATTTTGCACCTACTGCTCGGATGACCACAATTCGGGTTATGTTTGCTATGGCAGCACAATATGGGTGGAAAGTTCACCAGATGGATGTCAAAAATGCCTTTCTAAATTGTGATCTCCAAGAAGTCTACATGACTCAGCCAGAAGGGTTTGAAGTGAAAGGCCAAGAGCAGAAGGTTTGTAAATTGGTCAAATCCTTGTATGGTCTGAAACAAGCTCCTCGAGCTTGGTATATAAAAATGGACAATCACCTTATGCAGCATGGATTTAAGAGATGTCCGTCAGATGCAAACCTCTATTTCAAGAAACAGGGTTCTGAGATAGTGTTGCTTGTACTCTATGGATGATCTGATCATTACAGGGAGTTCAGAAACTATGATCTCTACTGTCAAAAGAAACTTGTGCAAATATTTTGAGATGACAGATCTCGGACTTCTCCATTATTGTCTTGGTCTAGAATTCAGCCAGAAGGAGCACTCCATCAAAGTGTCTCAGAAAAAATATGCCAAGACATTGCTAGAAAAATATCGCATGACTGATTGCAAGCCAATGGCAACTCCGATGGAGAATGGACTTCAGTTATCATGATATGATGATTCACCTCAGGTAGATGGTACTCTCTATCGACAGTTGATTGGGAGTCTCATATATCTAACCAATACTAGGCCAGATCTCGTATTTGCTGTCAACTATCTTTCGAGGTTCATGCAGGAGCCTAAGACCACTCATTGGAAAGCAGCAAAATGTGTTCTTCACTATGTCCGTGGTACTATGGAATATGGCCTAGAATATAAGAGGAACAAAAAATTCTTCTTGCAAGGATACACGGACTCCGACTATGCCGGATCATTTGATGATCGCAAGTCAACTTTTGGATACATTTTTCATCTGGGATATGGTCCTGTCTCTTGGCATAGCAAGAAGTAACAGGTGGTTGCTATTTCATCAACAGAGGCAGAATATCATGGCATACGTGAAGCTGTGTGTGAAGTGATATGGTTACGTCGCATTCTGACAAGTATGGGCCATCCATCAAAATCTCCAATACACTTGTTCTGCGACAATCAGGGTGTTCTGAACCTCATCAAGAATCCAGTCCATCATGAAAGAACAAAGCACATTAACACACAATGTCATTTCATTCGAGATGAAGTTCCAAAGCACCGAATTCAGCTTCAGCACTTTCCCACCGATGCTCAAGTTGTAGACATTTTCACTAAGGCACTTGGACGTGTCAAATTTGAATTGTTTCGCAGCTCAGTTTGTATTACAAAATGATGTAAGGGGATGTTAGTAGTCTAGTATAGCTATTAGTTATTACATTACCCAAATAATGTAATAAAAGGGGATGTTAGCGTACTTACTATTTCTTTGTTTGTCTTCTTACGCAGTTGTTATTTTGTTATAACAAATTGCTAATACGGCTGGTTGGTTTGGCAACCTCTGGAAATTTGTTAATTGTAACCTGTATATAATTTGCCTTCTGAATAATACAAAGATGTTTCATAATTTATCACTTGTGAGCAGGTTTTGGACAGGTTCCTGTGGGGACTTGTGAGCAGATTTGGACAAGTCTTATCAGAGGACTTGTGTATCTGAGGTTGATAGTTCTATCAGAGAACTTGAGGACAGAGGTGCATTGGTTCTATGAGAAGAACCTGAGGACAGATTTGTGCCAGACCGAAGGACTGTGTTTGGTGCTGATCAAGGACAGAGGATGAGGACATTTGTGCTAGACCGAAGGACTGTGTTTGGTGTAGATCAAAGACATAGGACGAGGACATTTGTGCTAGACCGAAGGACTATGTTTAGTGCAAATTCGAGGACCAGCTTTGAGGTGATAGAGTTGAGGACAGAGGTCTCTAGCTAGAGCAGGGAAGACAGGTGTCTTCTATGGATAGAGTTCCATTTGCTAAGGGCAGCTAAGGCAAAGGTCTTCTAGAGGATCACCAGCCAGAGCAGAGGTAGGGGAAGATATCTCCTTTGAGCAGAGGCTCATAAATTCAGATTGGGGGAAGGTTTCTCCTTTGAGCCGAGGCTCATAAACATTGTAATTGGGAAGGTTTCCCAAAGAACTTTGAGATAACTTTTAGAGAAAATTTTTGTGGATGAACCATGTAAATTGTTGTGTCACTTTGTGGATGGTTTTGTGCATTGCTTTGGATATATTGCTTTACTGTATTGAAGTATAAAGTAAAAAGTAAAAAGAGGTCTTATACTGTTCACCCCCCCCTCTCAGTATAAGCTTGTGTTCTTCAGTGCATTACTTTGATTACTGTTGTTGATATTGCTATCTGTACATTGCATAATATTGATTAGAAAAGAAAAGTAAAAAGTGGTCTTATACTATTCACCCCCCTCTCGGTATAAGCTTGTGTTCTTCACAACACAATTGAGATATTTTTTATTTTTTTGGCATGGATATCGAGGTAAGGGTTTTTGATGATGATTTATACATTTATTAGGATAATTAGGATGTCTTAATAATATTAGTAATTTGGAGGTGTGTCCAAATTTGGTGGCTATATTTTACCCCCTATTTAGCGCATTTATGAGCAATAAATGTGTTAAAGAAAAAGTAGCAAAAAGGTATGTTATGTTGTAAAAAAAATTAATTTTTGTTTTATATTTACTATCAAGGATACCCCCTTCGATTTTTGTAAGAAATTCATGATTTATTGCAAAACTCAAACTTTGAAGTGAAAATGGGATAAAATAGGGTATAAAATGAAAATTAGGGTAAAAAACCATAATTCCTTTTCTCTTTTAGTTTTAGTGAATTTTGCTCTGGAGAAAACGAGTAAAATGTCTACTACAGTTCATTGAGTGAATAGAGTTCGCATCAGGAGTGATGGAAGCGGTAGGACTATCCAGGTAAGGGATTCTATCCTCTCTTGTTTGAATTTTTTGTTTGGATTTTGAGATTTTAGGATTTTTTATGTGGCCTATCATCACATAGCTACAACGACAAAATCGGATCATCACGACAAAATAGGACATCTGAATTCATCGAAAACTACATTCGAATTTGACAAATTCCAACATTTTTTCATGAATTGATGAATTTGACGAAGCAATTGACCATTCTCATTAATTTCAAATATAAAGGTTACAATTGGTTACAAGTTGGTTCTAACTAATTAGTGGTTATTCAACCAAATTGGAGAGCGCCTATGAGCGCTACTTTTGGTAAAAATAATGTAATATAACATAATATTCTAACATCCCCCCTTATTACATTATTGGCAAATCCCAATTGTATCTCAAAATTTTTCATATTTGATACGCCCAAGTGCTTTGGTAAAGATATCTGCAACTTGATCATCAGTAGAAATGTATTGAAGTTGTATATGGTGCTTTGGAACTTCATCTCGAATAAAATGACATATGGTATCAACATGTTTGGTACGTTCATGAAAGATTAGATTTTTGACAAGATTCAAAACACCTTGATTGTCACAAAACAAATGAAGAGGAAGATTCTTTGGAAGGCCCATGTTTGTAAGAATGCGACTTAACCACATTATCTCATAGACTGCTTCACTGGCTGCATGATATTCTACTTTTGTAGAAGATAAAGCAACCACATGCTGCTTCTTACTATGCCATGAGATAGGTCCAGATCCTAGATGAAAAACATATCCAGAAGTGGATTTACGATCATCAATAGATCCGGCATAATCTGAGTCTGTGTATCCTAGTAAGAAAAAAATATTATTCTTTCTATATTCCAGACCATAATTTGTACTACCATGAACATAATGAAGCACTCTTTTTGCTGCTTTCCAGTGTGTCATCTTAGGCTCTTGCATGAACCTTGAAAGATATCCCACAACAAAACTAAGATCTGGTCTGGTATTTGTCAGATATAGGAGACTCCCAATCAACTGGTGATAGAGAGTACCATCTACCTGAGGTGACTCATCATATCGAGATAACTTAAGTCCTTGCTCCATGGGAGTTGCCTTTGACTTACAGTTAGTCATCCGATATTTTTCTACTAAAGTCTTGGCATACTTCTTTTGTGTTACTCTAATATGAAATTTTTGTTGAGTAACTTCTAAACCAAGACAATAGTGTAGAAGTCCTAGATCTGTCATTTCAAATGATTGCTTCAAGTCATTTTTCACTAAGTCAATCATTCTTTTTGAGCTTCCTATAATGATCAGATCGTCCACATAAAGTACAAGAATCACTATATTAGAACCACTTTTCTTAATATAGAGATTTGCATCTGAAGGACTTCTTATGAAACCATGCTGCACAAGGTGACTGTCTATCTTGATATACCAAGCTCGAGGAGCTTGTTTTAGCCAATACAATGATTTGATCAACTTGCATACTTTTTGTTCTTGCCTCTCAACCACGAATCCTTCTGGTTGAGTCATGTATATTGTAAGTCACCATTCAAGAAGGCACTTTTAACATCCATATGATGCAATTTCCACCCAAACTGAGCTCCCATGGCACAAAATACATGAATGGTAGTCATTTTTGCAGTAGGGGCAAAAGTCTCTTTATAATCTATGCCTTCTTTCTGAGCATATACCTTTGCAACAAGCTGGGCTTTATGCTTATCAATAGATCCATCTGCTTTATACTTCACTTTGAACACCCATTTGCAGCCTATGGGTTTCTTTCCTGTTGGCAGATCGACTAACTTCCAAGTATTATTTTTAAGGAGAGATTTATGTTCTACATCCATGGCCTCTTTCCAATGTGGTTCATCAAGTGCATATTGAACCGTTGTGGGTTCATTTGTATTCAATGTAGACATATAATTTTTTTCTCCATCCTTATCTTCCTCTCTATCATTTTCTGTACCCACTGACAAATCATCAAAGTGTTGACAAAGTTCATCAACCTCTGAAGTAGATTCCTCTGCTCTCATCTATTGAGTCATACTACGAGTACATGGCCTATCAAGAGATAGATCGAGAAGGGATTTCAACTTAGCATCTCTCAAAGTGCTAGTATACCATTTTGGGACTTTCTATTTTTGTTGTAGAAGTTGAACCTCCTTCTTAGGCTCTTCTTCATCTAGGTATACAATTGTGGATGTGTATTTTGATGTGAGAGCTTCATCAAATACAACATCTCTACTTACATGTGTCTTCTTGGTCTTAGGATCAATCAATCGATAACATTTTGAGTACTCATCATAGCCAAGAAAGATACACTATAGGGTTTTATCATCCAGCTTCCTCCTTTTCTATTTTGGAATGTGCATGAATGCTTTACATTCAAAAGGTACTCAATGTTGCTTCCCTACTAAGCAATCTAAGCAAACTGGCAAGATAGATGAGAGGGGTGGAAGACCTTTCACCATCCCATATTTGTGTAATTCAAGAAAATATCCAGAACTGAGATGCCCATAATGTCGATGCCAGAGAGAGGTGGCCTCCTTTGTAGTTATAGCCAAAGCAACATGTGGAGTGGAAATAGCATCGAGAATAAACAAGCCATGTTTGTAATATCCGGTTGCAACATGTTTACCATTGTGTGTGATAAAACATCTCTTCTTGCCATTGACAACTCGAAACATGACTTCCATGTTTCTATCCAACATTTGTGTGATTGAAAGCAGATTATTGGCTAAGCCTCGAACATAGAGAACCTTTTCAATTTGACAATTACCATTAGGAAGGGACATAGAAATATCTCCTTCTCCTTTTACTTGATATACTTGATTGTCAGCAATTGTGACTGGCTTACCCTCTTTCTCCACAAAAGTATCAAACCAGGATTTATCCCCATTCATGTGTTTGCTAGCTCCTGAATCAATATACCATACAACATCTATCTGGGAAGACGAAGTATGAATCATGAGCACCTTGTGTGCTCTTTCAGAGTCAGAATCTGAATCGAACTCAAGAGAATTTGAGTCTGAGTTGGATTCAACATAAGCAACATGGCCTTTATATTGCTTATGCTTATTGTATTTTTGCTTGTTTTTGCCCTTATTTTGTGAACCTCTTTCATTTGGTTGCTTGTTTTTGAACCAACACCTGTTGGTGTCATGGTTATTCATGTCACAAATTTTACAATATTTTGTATCTTTTTTCTGAGATTGCTTCCCTTTTCCTTTGGAAGAAGCACCCCCTTTTTGAAACTGGCCTTGCTTTTTACCACTTTGTTGTGTGGAGAGAGCATTATCTGGAATATCATATTTCTGGACCTGAGTTGCCTCCTCGATCCGAAGCAAGTTTACCAGTTCCACAAATGATACTTGTCTACCAGAAACATTGAGAGAAGTGATCAACATCTTGTAGGAACTTGGTAATGCTCTCAAGATAACTGAATTCAAGACATCATCATCCATAGGTTTTCCCATAGCATTCAATTTTTCTTTCAAGTCTGCCACTCTACAAAGGAATATGTCAACTATTTCTCCAGAACTCATACTGAGATTATGTAGTTGAGTTTGAAGATGGAGAATAGTGGATTGATTCTTCCCTTCATATACTGTGATCAAAGCATCCTAGGATATCTTACTAGTTTTTGAATCACAAATATGAGGCTGCACCTCATCTGTAGTAGAAAGCAAGATAAACACAAGACTCTTCTTGTCTTTCTTATCCCAAGCATCTTGATCTGTTCTTGCTGTTTGAGGACGTTTGGCAGTGCCGATCACTACATCCCATAAATCTTCCAACTGAAGTATGGCTTTCATCTTTGTCTTCCATGGAATAAAGTTAGGACCTTTCAACAATTGTGAATCTGAGAGATACTTATGAATTGTGGCCATTATGAAGGTTCCTTATACCACCAATTGGTCTCCCTTTATTTATACCTACCAGATATTTATATTGTAACCATTCAATATACACTCGCCCTTACGTGAGGGAAACTATAGGTATATATGAATAGTATACTACTCAATATGTACTCGCCCTTACGTGAGGGAGACTATAAGTACATATGAGAAGCACAATATATTGAACATAGGCGATACTGAAATGGCATCGTGTTGTTAATGACACCTACCATAGAAAGTTTTATTCCACATGCGTGGGGCGTAACTTCCCCTAAACACTTTGGAAAAAAAACTTTCGTCAGGATTTACGCCTAACAACAATCATGATGTGGGTATGAAATGGGAAAAAACAAAAAACTGGTTTGCCTTATTTCTCCCCGACAATTTATAGAGAACAAGCTCAGACATCGTTGTTGTAGTTATATTAGGTGGCGAATACAGTAGTCCAAAGCATGACAACATTACCTGTAAGTGTGGACCAGAGGTATCTCAAATACCGAACGTTGCTGTGCAATAAATTGCACAAATAGGGTATAAATTTGGGGTCTTATATGTTTTTGTAATTTATGATTGATAATGCAAGAAAACAGAGTATTTAAATGCAAATAAAACAATCATAAATGCCCACAAATTATATCTCCTATTACCAATTCCCCCCTTTGTCTGAAAATTTTGCAAGTGAAATTTGTGAACTCCCCCCTTCAAATTGCAAAATAGACAAGAATGGGTAAAAACATATCGTTAAATATCCCCAAATGAAAAAAAATTGGATCCTCAAGGCATCAATAATGCATATTTTGGTGTAAATGATGCCTACTGGGTGTCAATATGTGCTTTACGACCGTCAACAGGTCCTTCGGGCATCAACACCGCGTTTTAGGCATCAAAAATTTAGTTCAAGTGGCAATAAACGTGTTGCGGGTGTCAACTTGGTCGGGCGGGCGTCAACAGTGCACAAGCATCAAATGCGATGGAACCAGTCATCAAAAAAATCCCCGACGAGATTCGAAACCACAACCTACCATCGAACAGCCACCATACCAACCACAAAAGCCGAAAGGCCCGATGAAACAAATCGGGAACCATGGTGGTATTATCCGCATCAAGGCCGGAGAGAGGGAAAAAATATTTATCCCACATGGCCTATGCGGCCACTGTGGGAGGGTTGAAAAAATACCAAAAGCGCTAAAGCTTTTGGTTGCCTTTGGGCAACCAACCCCACCCTTTTGCCTCCACTCGCCTCCTCCATCGTCGATCTACGTTCGGTCTGTCTGCTGTGTGTTAGGGTCCTCTGTCTACATCAGTCCTCGATCTACATTTGGTCTGTCTGCTATCTGTTAGGGTCCTCTATCTACGTCATTCTGTCTGCTATGTTTTAGGGTCCTCTATCTGCGTTCGGTCTGTCCGTTGTATGTCAGGGTCCTCTGTCTACGTCAGGGTTTGTCAGCTGTTTGTCAGGTCCTCCGTCCACAGGTCTATCGTCCCTGTAGGTTAATCTTCCTTGGCTCTGGTACCATGATGAATTTGACGAAGCAATTGACCATTCTCATTAATTTCAAATATAAAGGTTACAATTGGTTACAATTTGGTTCTAACCAATTAGTGGTTATTCAACCAAATTGGAGAGTGCCTATGAGCACTACTTTTGGTAAAAATAATGTAATATAACATAATATTCTAACAATTCATACGTACGATTTTGTACATATTAGACCCAGTTTTACAAATTTAGTCATACCCGTACATCTGAATTTGTGCTTTAGGTCTAGATTTAGACATTAGGACTATAGTTGTAAAAATTTTATTTTTATTTTTATTTTTGTTTGTGTAATTTTTGTGAATAGTTTGTTCTTTATTTTTGGTTTTTTTTGTAGGGAGGATCACTTAAGGGTCATTAGTGATGAGACACTAGTTTTGAAGGTCAGTTTGGAGCTTTTAGTGTGGATGAGAGATATTCTCACCATAGTGGGACTCAATAATGTGGCTGAGATGCCATGTATAGAGGTAGACTATAGTCTACTTACTGCATTGGCCGAGCATTGGTATCCAGGTTTATCGACTTTTTGATTACCGACGGGGGAGATGGCCCCTAATCTAGAGGATGTATGGAGGATCTTGAGGATGCCCATTATATGGCAATATGTCTATCAATATTTGGACTAGGGTTAGACCATGTGGAATTTGATAGGAGACCCATATTTGTTATTGATCAAAGTGGAGTCAACATTGATTGCCTTATGGCAGCAGATGGGGTATCTGTTTTGATAGTGGTTTTATAAAAAATAGTGGGAGGGCTCCTATTATGCCATCAGAGTGTCTGACACTTTTCATGAATACTGGTCGAGGTTATGGTCGATATATGATAAATTAACATGCAGTTTCCTTTGGGCCCTTACATTTTGTGATGCTTGTACCAAATCTTGTTCAGGGTCATGTACAAGGGGGGACCAGTTTGGTATTGACTTTTTTTCTTCAGGTATGGTACTGGGAGCACATTACAGTGGGGAGGCCCAAAGGGTTTCCTCTTCAGGACATAGAGGATGGATGACCTGTAGTATTACACTAGGATCTATTGGTTGGTTACTTATAGAGGAGAGGAGGCCTAGAGGAGGCCATACAAGTTCTTGATGAGCTATTCATAGCATCGATTTGTTGGAGATCTTGAAGGGAGCACCATGGATGGGAGGATGATTGAGAGGAGTTGGGTCGCATGAGGTGAGTGCGATGGCTCTGCATGGAATGAGGGGAGATAGATATCTATTACATTGATCAGGTACTATGTCAGTTTGGTGTGGTATAGGGATTCTAGAGATTATAAATTTTACTTATTATCAAGTGGTACAAGATTTGAGACCACTAGGAGGAGGCTAGATCTCACTAGATTTTTTGAGGTAGCTAACGATGACACAAAGGTTGCTCTAGTAGAAGGTGATCATGTAGGGGTTGCAGATGGATATTTTGCGTGGTATACCAATATTTTTTTTGGTGAGGCTCACTTAGGTGAGAGGAATTATTGGTTAGTTGTAGGAGGTCTTTCAAGAGGTTCATAGGTGATGATCCACCAGATCTTAGGGAGAGGGATAGAGATAGAGGCCACCATAGAGAGAGAAGCCTCGAACATGAGGAGGATTTCAATCTCATGGGATTCATATGTGAGTAGGATTATGGCCATAAAGGTTGGCTCAGTAGGCTCTTAGGATTGAGGAGGGAGGAGACAACACTAGCAGGAGGGAGGCTCACAATAGGATGCTCCTTCATTGGGAAAAATAGTGCCCTATCCTCAGTGAGAGACTGATATAACCCCTAGACTAGATTCACCTAGGAACGACATTATGACAGATATGGGAGAGCCAAGCAACATCGAAGAGGTGGCTACTATACATGTAGAGAATGATGATCTAAAGAGTTAGACCACCATTCAAGCTAGTCGTATTCAATAGTTAGAGGTATAGCTCTCACAAGTATAGAGTCTTGTGAGCCAAGCTTAGGATTAGTTGGCCAGGGTGTAGGGACATGGGTCATCATGGTAGAAATTATCATGATCACATCCTACAAGGAGCATGACATTTAGCCAGTCCTCAGGGAGTAGTGTGTTACACGGTTCCTTGATAGTAGCACAGAAAGAGGCTATCTTAGCGGTACAATGTATGACATTCTACCAAATGTTATATTTTTAGGCAGTGCCTAAGGGTCAAAGATCTTTATTGCCTTCATATTTAGCTGCTCCTAATCGGTCTAGATCAGTTTCAGTATCTGGTGCTCCTTAGTTTCATGAGCCTAGACCACCTCCACGTGATGACACCTAGAGTTCTAGGGGTTCTAGAGGATGATACATTGAGTTGGATTTTTGTGGTGTAACCCCTAGTGATTGAGTATACCGATTTCATGATTATGGTATACCAATCAACTAATTTTTTTATACTCTATTATATATTTTGAAAATATATATATGCATATGTTTATGGTTTATCTGATATGTTTGATGATGTTTATGTGTGATGTAATTTGCTTTTGATGATTTACATAATCATGCTTTTGTTCTAGTTTTTATGGTTTTCGATCTTCATTTTCTAATGCTTTAATAAAAATATCATTGTATTATATTAAAGTGTAATTTGAAGTAAGTGATGTTTGTAATGTAGTATGATTGAATTGTTTGTAAAATAAGGATAATTGAATTAGGAAGTATACCCTTACGATATTGACCAATTAGCAATAATACCTTGAAGATGTGTGCTTGTTTATGACTATTTATAGAGGTTGTTTGCTCGCTTTAGTCATGAAGTGAATATTGCATGAGGTTTTTTTATATAGCTAACCTCGAAGGGTTATGATCCAAAATTAGTTTGGAATGTAATTGATTGAAAGTAATGTAGTTGATGATAAGAAATGTGTTGGACTTTTAAGATTAATTTTGTTTTAATCTTAAAAAGAGGTTTTGCACAATGATAATAATCAAGCATGATAAATTTGGATAAAGGACTTGTGCTAGGCATAAGATTCCTAAAGATATTTTTATTAGGGTTGTTTCATGCCATCATTGCGAAGTCAATTTGTAGTTGTTATAAGAGAGTGATTATGTATGATCAAAATGCAAGTTTTTGATGAATAGTAAGTAATCGTGAAATATAATAAAAATGACATAAAAATACAATATTAATTGTTTTTGAGGATTAATTGTATATGCTAATAGTCATCTAAATCCATGATGAAATAATGACATTTGATAATCAACCTTCAAGGAGAATTTTGGTTATTTCAAAGATGATTTCAAATTTATCAAGAACTAGTGTGTTATTTGTGTATTCATTTTCCATATTGTTCTTAATTATGATACAAAATATCTCCAGGATCAAATGTGTGTGTTAATGAAGTTCATTTATCCATTTTGAGTAAGGTAATGATGCAATCCAACTTTAAGAACCAACATGTGTGCAAAATATGTATTCATTTATCATGATTGTATATATTCAGTTAGATTTATCTACTAGGTAATACAAGCTACCAAAATATAGCTAATCCACAAGCTAACATTGGTATGTACAAAAGAAGGTGGCTAATATGATAGACATGTCGCCACGTCTAAGGATAATGCCATTGCCAAACCTACTTGATTCCACCTAACCTGCAATTAGGATCACCTCATGGTGTTCAAATAACTGAGGAATTCCAAGGATTCAATCTCATTACCCCATTATTTTATTTTGATTTGTTTTGAGTAGGAATTCTTGTTCACTTTTTTGTTTTTGAACAAGGGGATTTTATTTCTTTGTAACAAAAAGCATTTTTCTTTTACTCTTTTTTTTAAGGGATACTTACTCATATTATACAAATATCAAGGGTTTTATTCAAGTAGGGAGGAGCTTGTCCTTTTACCAATTCTCAGTATTCTAGACCATGCACATAATAGGATAGCAATGGAAACCTTTCACTTAAGGAGCTAGGACTACTATGTAGCATCATCTTCCCTTGTGCAAAATCATTTTTAATATGTGTAAATGTGTTTTGGTTCAAAAATGGCAAGATCAGTTTCTAAACTTTAAAATTTATTTAGTGGAGTGGTAGTGTTTTTGTTTCAAGAGAGATTTATAGTCAGTACCAAGAAACAAGATTTATTAAAAATGTGTATTTTTATGAGTGGATCAAGCTAATTTTGAATTTCTTCGAAGTAGACAAAAATTAACTATGAATTTTGACAACATCAGTCTATTAGAATAATAAATGGATGTGACCATATGGCATATGTAATTGAGTTCCAATTTTATTTTGATAAATGGATGTGATAAATGTATAACTAATTGATATAAGATTTTAAATATGATGATTTAAAGTAGATGCAAGAAATATGATTACAAATTATTTACAACTATGTACAATAGTGATATTTCTTGATCTATGCGTAGTATCATTTTAGGTGTGTTATATTCATGGGTTCCTTAAGATATTTTCCATCTAAAGTTGTTAATCGATATGCACCAGATCCAAATTTAGCAGTGATAATAAATGGTCCCAACCAATTTGGTTGGAATTTTGATTTTAAATAATTTTGAGCATTTATATTTTTTTTGTTTTTCTTTAAGAACTAAATCATCAATCTCAAAATATCGAGTGTCGAATTTCTTAGAATATGATCTTGTGAGTTTATCTTGATATGAGCTAAGGCGCTCTAAGGCATTTATACACTTTTCATCTAATAATTCCAATTGGATTAATCGTCCAGCACAATATTCATCTCCTACTTTGGCATTTTGAAGTAAAATACCTAAATAAGGGACTTCAAGCTCAAAAGAAAATACAACTTTAGTATCAAATACTAAGAAAATAGGTGAAGCATCAGTAGGGGTTCAAATAGTAGTTAGATAAGCCCATAATTTTGGTATAGTTAGGTATGTCAATAACGTCCTGATTTATTAACCAACCTTTTTAATATTTTATTAAATTTCTATTAGATGCTTCAGCTTGACCATTTCCTTGTGGATAATAAGTAGACCATATATGCTGAATTTTATATTTTGCACAAATATTTTTGATGTCTTTATTTTTGAAACATGTTCTATTATATGAAACAAGTGTAGACAGAATCCCAAATCTACAGATAATTTGATTAAAAATGAATTTTGAGACCTGTGTTACTATACAATAATCTAATGGCATAGCTTCTACCCATTTTTTAAAATACTCTATTGTTGTAAAAATAAATTTATAGCCATCTAAAGAAATTGGATTAATTTTCCCAATAATGTCTAGGCCCCATTTTGAGAAAGGCTAGGGGGAAGAACTAGCTTGAAGCTTTTAGGTAGGAGCATGAACAAGGTTTGCATACTTTTGATATTTGTCACATTTATGTACATATTCATGAGCGTATTTTTCCATGGAAGGCCAAAAAATATCTCATTCGTAGGAGATTTGTGGCTATAGAATCCCCACTAAAATGACCTCTACAAGATCCATCATGAACCTCATTTAGAGCTCTTTTGGATTCATTAAGGTAGAGGCATCATAAAAGGTGACTTTGAAATATATTTTATATAAAGTACCTCCAATAATTACGAAGCGGACATCTTGCTTGCACAATTATCTTCATTGGTTTCTATCAAAGCCATATGGGAATAATTCATATTGGATAAATTTTAGGATATCTCCATACCATGGTTTTGAAGATGCTTATTCCTTTGTAAATACTTCTAAAGGTTCTAAAAAAAACTCTAATGATGTAGGTTCTTGGATTTGGTGAATGATGATAATAGCATGATCATCATCCAACTCCAAAGGGATAAGAGAAGCAGTTGCTACCATAGCATCCGTAGAACGATTACTGGTGTGTGGGATAACTTCTATAGTAACCTTCTCAAATAAAGAAATAAGTTTTAAAATGTATTATTTATAAGGATGGATTTTCTCATCTCAAGCTTGATAAATGTCGTTGACTTGATTCAACACAAGTTGTGAATCTTCAAAAATTGATAGTACTTTAATATTGAGAGTTAAGGTTGCTCGTAATCCAAGTATTAAAGCTTCATACTATGTTGTATTTTTTGTGCAAGTAAATTGGAGTTTAAATAATAATGGGATAAGTTTCTTTTGTGGGAATACCAATATGATACCTACACCTACACCACTCATACAATGGGATCCATAAAAAATAAAGACCATGATTCTATGGAATCATTATCTATATTAAGACCTTTATCAGGAAATTCTATCATCAAAGGGTGAGTAGCCTCAAGAGGGTGCCAACAAGTTGATCTGCAATGACTTACCCTTTAAAGTATTTCTGCCAAATAAAGCTTAGGTTAAACTCACTCAAAGCAAGAACCCATTTTTCTGCTCATACTTATAAATAATGCCTACTCATTAGATATCATAATAGATAAATTTTGGTAATGACATAAGTCTTTTGGCTAAGCATGTAGTGACACAATTTTTTTTTAGAGAATACAACATCTAAACAAATATTTTCTAAAGGAGTGTAATAACTTACTAAAGTTCTTCTTATATAGTAAATGGCTTGTTATTTCTTATCCTCATCATGTTGTGCTAGCATTGCACCTAACACAATATACAAAATAAAATGGTGCTCTAGTCTAGTTGGAACAAGAACTTATGGGGTAAGTAAATATGTCATAAGGGTTTCAAAAGACATTCCTTATCCCATAATAAAGACACATATTTCTTAAGCAACCTAAGAAAAGGTTTACATTTGTCTACCAGTTTATCAATAAAATGATGGATAGATTGGAGCTTACCTTGTAGGATTCTATTTTCTGTTAAGTTTTTGGGTGGTGGCATATCAATGATAACTTTAATCTTGGTAGGGTATATTTCTATACCATGCATGGAAACTATAAACCCTAATAACTTACCTAATTTTACTCCAAAGACACATTTATTTGGATTAAATCAGACTTTATATTCACAAAGTCTGTCAAATACTCATCGTCAATCTAAATGTGATATTCTCGCTTTATAGATTGAGCTATGATATCATCCACATAATAATGCAGGATGTCATACATCATATCATGAAATATGTATGTCATAGCTCATTGGTAAGTTGCCCTTGCATTCTTTAGACTGAAGGGCATTACTTTCCAACAAAAAGTCACCAAGGTGTAATGAATGCAGTTTTAGATTGATCTATTGGTGCTATACAAATTTGATTATATCCTAAAAATCCATCCATAAGTGATAACATTCCACATCATGTTGTAAAATCAATAATATGATCCATATTAGGAAGGGAAAAGTCATCTTTGGGACATGCAACATTTATGTCCCTAAAATGAGTGCAAACTCTGATTTTAGTAGCCTCTTTTTTTGTTACGGGGATAAAATTGGATATCCAATCAGAATAATCTATAGCTTGAATGAAGCTTACATCCAAGACTTTTTGTAATTCATTTTTAACCAGCAAGGCTACTTTAGGATGCATTTTCCTAAGTTTTTTGTTTAGCATCGAGATGAACCATTAAGTTGTGCATAACCATAGAAGTGTCTATACTTGGCATATCTACGTATTTCCAAGAAAATATGTCAGGATTTTCTATGAGGAGTTCTATATATTTAATCTATTCTTCTTTATTTAAATTGGTTCTAATTTTAATCATACATGGATTATTATTTTTTTTTTATATTAATTTTTAGGATAGCCTCTATTTCGATGCTTAGATCTCTTTCAAAATTAGGAGAGGGCAAGACACCCATTTGTTGAAGTTCTTATAGAGATAAGTTAGCTAATTCTTCTTGTGTAGTTGTCTGAACGTGGGCTATACATGGGATAGACCCATCGAAGAAGAACCTATTTCTCATAATTTCTTCATGAGAGATGTCATAAAAGATATATCATTCTACACATTCATCTGATATATATATTATTTTTGGGTATACTACGGATAACATATTGCAAGAGAACTCGTGAGCTCTCTTATGTTTCTTTAGTTGTTCTTGCTTTTCTAAATATTCCTCATATGTGATAAGATGATCATCTTCATCAAAAGGAAAAGGTTGAGTTTTTATGGAGATATAGCCTACACCACATCGAGTAGGTCATTCCTCTACCTCAAAAAGTTCATGTATCCCATTTTGTATGGAACATAAACCTTTACCTTTGTATCCCATATCACACATAATTTGTTTAGATTTTATATTTTTATTATAAAATAAGCATCGAGTGAAACCATCCTCATCACATGTACAACTCATTCGCCTAATATTAATTTTGTCTAGAGCACATCCAACAACAATGAAATTATAACTTCCAAAATGATAGATGCTTATTTGTTTTTGTGGTAACCCAACTGTACGTGGAGATGGTAGTAATTGAGAAAAAATAAGGGAATCTTGTACATTATAATTTTCATGTTTTCTGGGCTCCAATATAGTGGATAAGTCTTGTAAAACTTCATATGTCAAAGGATATGATGTAGAGGGGTTATTATTATTAGAATTTTTTTGTGATTTAGAATAAAGTGATGGTTCTAATGTGGGTAAATAAGTTTTAGAAGATTTAGGTTCTAATGATGAGAGTGCAAGACAAAAGAGGATGTTAATAGGTTTTGCTATTGCACATATTTCAAATGGCCTAGGATCATAATGTATAGTGACCAACTAATTCTTAAATTTAAATTTACCACATTGATGCAAAGTAGAGGGGACTGCTCTCATGGCATTGATCCAAGGACATCCCAAAAGGATGTTTTATGATGTTAGGCATGGTACAACAAATATGGATGTATCTAGAATCCTAGGACCAACTTGTAGTGGAATAGATATTACACCACAAGCCTCTTGTGTTTCATCATTAAAGGCTTTAATAATCATTTTAGTTTCTCTTAAATCTTCTTTTCTAAATCCAAATATTTTGAAGAAGTCATAAGTACATATGTTTAGGGATAAACCATTATCAATTAACACTCTTTTAACACAAACATCCCCAATTAAAGTTGTTATCTAAAAAAGATTATATCTATACATACTTTGGGAAGGAATGTCTTTATCATGGAAATCAATATAGTATTTTTCATGAGAGACTACAACATTAACTACAACAGTTGGTTCTATATCCTAAGGTACCATTATTTGGCTTAAAGTATTCATTAATTCCTCTCTATGGATGGTTGAAGTTCTAAGAAGGTATAAAAGGGAAATCCTAGTTGTTGTATTAACTAGTTGGTTGTTGATATTAAATGGAGTCTTTTGTTGGGATCTAATTATGTTATTTCCCTTATGGGAAAAATTTAGAACAACATGCAATTGATCCACCTCATTTGTTTGTTGGCAATTTTGGGTACCTTGAGTACATTGCATTTGCTCAAGTGAATTAGTTGTCATTGATGTCAAGAAGCTTTAGAAAGAATTTGATTTGATGTAAAAATAATGTGTTTTGTTGAAGGTTCAGCTTGAAAGGTTTGAAAGAAAGTAAGTTGAAAAAGTGTCACGATATCGCGACATGTCGCATTTTTGCGACTTAGGCAGGAGAGAGAAAGATTTTTGAAAAACTGTCGTGATTTCATGACATGTTGGCAGAGAAAGAGAGCAAGGTGGAAAGTGTTGTGATTTCACGACATGTCACATTTTTGCGACTCAAAAAGTGCAAGAAGGCAAAGAAGGAAAAGTGTCGCAATTTTGTGACATAATGCAAGGAAGGTTGTATGGACGAAAAAGTGTCATGATTTTTTGACATGATGCAGAAGGGAGAGTCCGTAGTGTGAACTGTCGTGATTTTGTGATAAGTTTGAAGAGAGATAAAGTATCTCAAAAAGTGTCACGATTTCACGATATGCTGCAAAAGACTAAGTGAGGATTGTCGTGATTTTGCGACATGCTGCAAAATACTAAGTGAGGACTGTCACGATTTTGTGACATGCTAAAAATCTCGAAGTGAGAACTGTCATGATTTTGTGACATGCAGCAAAAGGAAGAGGCTGAAATGAGAAGCGTCACGATTTTGTAACAGGCTACAAAGAAGTTTTACGGATGTAGAAAGTGTCATGATTTTGTGACAGGTTGAAGAGAAATATTGCGAATGCAGAAAGTGTCACAATTTCACGACAGGTTGAGATGGCAGCTTGCAGTTGGAGAAAGTGTCATGATTTCATGACATAAATAGTTAGCAAGTCTTCAACAGAAGAAGAGTTGTGATTTCATGATGAATTGAATAAGGAAGAGCTCAAAGGTGAAAGCATCGTGATTTCGTGACATGTTCCAGTTTCACGGGTGTAAGGCAGAGAGAAGCTCAAGGCAGCGAAAGTGTTGTGATTTCATGACATGCTCCATTTTATCTAGTGCAAGCCTAGAAGAAGACCAAGAAGACTAAAGTGTCATGATTTCATGACAGGAGTGAAGATGATGTCAGCAAAGACAGAAGTGTCATGATTTTGTGACAAGAACGTAGTCAAGGCAGACAAAAGCAAAAGTGTCACGATATCGTGATAATAGCCAAACAAAAGTGTATGGCTACAAAAATGTCACGATATTGTGACATGTTGTGGTTTCACGACAGAAGCTACTAAACCACAAAGGCAGTTGAAGCCGACAAAGTTAAAATTAGGCCGATGGAGATTAGGGCATGCAACCAACGGAGTTAGGGTTTTGCATTTGCATAACAGCCGACTAAGACCAAGGTTTACATCTTGATTATGTTAGTATAAAAGGAGGGCTGTTTGAAGAGATTTTGCATCGATCGAAGTGTGCATTTGAAGTGCGATATTCATAGATAGAGTGCGGGGGAGAAGTTCGATCATCAAAAAGTAGAGTGTGCGAAGACTGTGCTACTATGATTGCACAAAGGTGCATAAGTTGATGTTTGATCGAGTGCTGCTATATTTGCGTAGTCAGTGCAAAAGTTGGTTTCGACCAAATGCGACTATAACAGAACAAAAAGAGATTTGAGGACAGACTTGTGCCAGATCGAAGGACTATGTTTGGTGCAGACCAGAGAAAGAGGAAGAGGACAAACTTGTGCCAAATCGAAGGACTGTGTTTGGTGTAGATCAAAGAAAAAGATAGAGGACATTTGTGCTAGACTAAAGGACTATGTTTAGTGCATTTTTGAGGACCAGCTTTGAGGTGATAGAGTTAAGGACAGAGGTCTCCAGCCAGAGCAGGGAAGATAGGTGTCTTCTATGGATAGAGTTCCACTTGCTAAGGGCAGCAGAGGCAGAGGTCTTCTAGAGGATCACCGACCGAGAGCGAGTTAGGGGATTGGTGTCTCCTTTGGGTTGGTACCCATAAACATTGTAATCGGGAAAGGTTTTCCCAGATTTGGTTGATAAAATTTTAGTGAAAATTTTATCCGTGGAGTAGCCCACCTTGGGTGAACCACGTAAATTGCTATGTCTCTATTGTGGATGGTGTTTTCTGTATTGCTTTGATTTCTGCTTAATATTGATTTCTATACACTGCATAATATTGTATCAAAAGTTAAGTTGAAGGAAAAAGTAAAAAGTGGTCTTATACTGTTCACCCCCCCCTCTCAGTATAAGCTTGTGTTCTTAAATTGGTATCAGATCGGGTCTCTCCAAAAAAAGCCTAACATCTTGGAGAAGGATCTATCAGAAGAACATACAGATTCAGAAAATGATGAAGAGGTTAAGTTCGATTTCAAAAGTGAATTCTTATAGGCTTTAAGAAAATTTTAGGGAAGAGAGTTCTGTTCTCAAGCATCATGATAGGAAGAAGAGACAGCAAGATCAATATTCATCCTGAAGAACGATGGATTCCAGTTGGTCACAAAAAGAACAATCATCCAAGGCATCAAAATAGGTTACATAATACTTTCCATGGCTATTGTTTTTCTTGCAAGGAATTTGGTCACAAAGCTATGCATTGCAATAAATCCATGAATAGCCATAGTAAGGAAAATGTTAACTCTTTTGCACCTCTTATGAATAAAAATGTCATGTGTTACAAGTGCAAGAATTTTGGGCATATAACAAGGATGTGCAGTTTGGATAGATCTAGCATTGAGTTCACTAAAAAGAGAAATGAGATCAAATCTAAGTCAATGATAGTTCAAACTGCTTTTCATGCTCAAGACAAAGTAGAGAAATGGTATCTTGATAGTGTTTGCTCAAAACATATGACTGATGAAAAGGAAAAATTTTTGGTCTTAAAAAACACAAACAAAGGAACAATTAGTTTTGGAGATAACAGGTCAGCTAAAATCTATGGTAAAGGGACTCTTAGTTTGGATAGGAAATCCAAAATAGAAAATGTGCTTTATGTAGAAGGCCTAAGACATAATATTCTAAGTGTGAGTCAACTTTGTGATCAAGGACACATAGTATCTTTCTTTTCAGATAGATGTGAGATACGTAAAGAAAAAAATGGAAAACTCATTGCTAGTGCTACAAGGACTCCAAACAATATTTACATGCTAAGTGAGATAAAAAGGGAAAAGTGTTTTCTAACTCAAGAAGATAAGATTTGGTTATGGCATAAAATATTGGGGCATTTGAGCTTTGATAATCTTGTCAATATTAGTAACAAGGAAGCAGTTAGATACTTGCCCAAAATAAAAAGGCCCCATAACACCATTTGAGGTCCTTGTCAACATGGAAAATAGACCAGAACCAGTTTTAAATCAAAAGGGTATACTTCTTCAAAACCATTAGATCTTATTCATACTAATTTATGTGGCCCCACCAGAACTCAGAGCATTCAAGGAGAAAGCTACTTCATGCTGTTTATAGATGATTATTCTAGAATGACTTGGGTTACTTTTCTCAAAGAAAAATCTAAAGCTTTTGAAAATTTTAAAGCTTTCAAAGAAATGATTGAAAATGAGACTGACAAGAGAATCAAATGCTTAAGATCGGACAGAGGAGGAGAATTTAATTCTAATGAATTTGTGGAATACTATGAGCAACAAGGAATCAAAATAGAATATTCAGCAGCAAGGACTAGTCAACAAAATGGAGTAGTTGAAAGAAAAAATAGAACCATTGAAAATATGGCTAGAGCTATGTTAAATGAGTCAAAACTTTCAGATGGTTTTTGGAAAGAGGCGATCGAGTACAACGATCTACATTATCACCAGGGCCCAACTTAGAGTCAATCATCATAAAACTCCTTATGAGTTATGGAAATGAAGACCGACTATAGTAAAACATTTCAAAGTGTTTGGGAGTAAGTGCTTCATCAGAAGGGAAGATCGGAATTTGGGTAAGTTTGATCCTAGGTGTGATGAGGGAATTTTTCTTGGTTATTCCAACAAAAGCAAAGCTTACAGATGCTTCAACAAAAGAACACATACAGTCATAGAGAGCATAAATGTAACAGTTGATGAAAAGACAGGGATAAGAGAACCTATCAAGGAAATTAGTGATGAAATTTGTCAAGAAGAATTCAGAGAGGTTTCGAGATGAAGAAGAGGAAAGACAACAACTGCTTCCCAAAACTCCTTCACGATATGTTTAGAAACATCATCCCAAATATTTGATCATTGGTGATCCAAACAGCAGGCAAACTAGAAGAAGAGTCATTCCTTCACATGGTTCTACAAATGTTTCATTGTTATCTCAGATTGAGCCAAAAGATTTCAGTGAAGCATGTGTAGATAAATTTTGGGTAAAAGCAATGGATGAAGAGCTAAATCAAATAGAGAAAAGTGAAACTTGGGATTTGGTTCCAAGACCTAAGGACAAGAATTTCATTGGCACAAAATGGATATTCAAAAATAAACTCAATGAGGATGGAAAGATTGTCAGAAACAAAGCTAGGTTGGTTTGCAAAGGTTATGCTCAAGTAGAAGGTGTGGATTTCGAAGAGACGTTCACTCCTATTTCTCGTATCAAAGCTATCAGAATGTTTTTGGCCCTTTCAAGCTTCAAATAATTCAAGGTGTATCAAATGGATGTAAAGTCATCTTTTTTAAATGGAGTGTTGGATGAAGAAGTCTACATAGAACAGCTAGAAGGCGTGTCTCTCTCAGATCAATCAGACTATGTGTGTAAGCTGAAAAAGGCCTTGTATGGGTTAAAGCAAGCACCTAGGGCTTGGTACTCAAGACTTGATAGGTATCTTCATGAGCAAGGATTCAGGAAAGATGTGGCAGATAACAATTTGTATATTAAGGATGAAGGTGATGATATGCTGATTGTAGTTGTCTATGTTGATGATATCATTTTTGGGGGAAATAATACTCAGATGTGCAAAGATTTTGCTAACACCATGCAAAAGGCATTTGAGATGTCTATGATTGGAGAGTTGTCATTCTTTTTAGGTCTTCAGATTGCTCAATCAAAATATGGTATATTTCTCTCTCAAGGAAAATATATCAAAGAAATGTTGAAAAAATTCGGGATGATGGACAACAAACCTGTATGTACTCCAATGACTACAGGGTGCAAGATGAGTAAAGATGATGAATATCCAGCGACAAATAAAAGGTTTTACAGATCAATGATTGGCAGTTTATTATATGTTACAGCTACTAGACCAGATATCATGCAGGTTGTCGGGTTAGTAGCCAGATTTCGGGCAGCTCCTAAAGATTCTCATGTTATAGCAGTTAAAATAATATTCAGATATCTGAAGGGCACTGTGGAATTTGGGCTTTGGTATCCCAAAGGTGATGATTTCACTCTCATAGCCTATACATATGCAGATTGGGTAGGCAGTAATGATGACAGGAAAAGCACCAATGGTGGAGCATTATTTTTGGGGAAGAGTTTGGTTTCTTGGCTAAGTAAGAAACAACCTTCAGTTTCCTTATCTACGATAGAGGCTGAATACATAGTAGCAGTGGCTAGGTGTACACAGGTTTTATGGATGAAAACCACCTTGGAGGATTTCAAAGTCAAGCATGAACAACCCATCTCCATATTTTGTGATAATACAAGTGCCATAAGTATTTCCAAAAATCCGGTAATGCACTCAAGGACAAAGCATATTTCCATCAAGTATCACTTTCTAAGGGAGAAAGTGCAAGACAAGTAGGTCAAGGTAGAATATGTGTCTACTAAAGAGCAGATTGCAGATATCTTCACAAAACCTCTTCCAAGAGATACGTTTGAGTATCTAAGGGAGAAATTGGGAGTTGTACTCCCACCTTAGAATTAATCACCTCATCAGGAGGTGGGGGAGGGACTAAGCTAAGAAACTCATTCTTAGTCCCGAGCCCCAAAGGTGACCCTTTACCATTGATGACAAAGGGGGAGAGATTTGAGTAAGGGGGAGAGATATGAGTAAGAGGGAGAGCTTCAATGTAAAGAGGAAAGCTTCAAGTCAAGGGAAGCAAAACTTCAAAGGTTGGTTTCAATTTTTGCTCCTGAGACATGTTTTTAGTAAAGGGTTGCCATCAATGACAAAGGGGGAGATTTTTGGCAATTTTGGGTACCTTGAGTACATTGCATTTGCTCAAGTGAATTAGTTGTCATTGATGTCAAGAATATTTTGAAAGAATTTGATTTAATGTAAAAATAATGTGTTTTGTTGAAGGTTCAGCTTGACAGGTTCGAAAGAAAGTAAGTTGAAAAAGTGTCGCGATATCGCGACATGTCGCATTTTCGCGACTTAGGTAGGAGAGAGAAAGCTTTTTGAAAAATTGTCACGATTTCATGACATGTTGGCAGAGAAAGAGAGCAAGGTGGAAAGTGTCACGATTTCATGACATGTCACATTTTCGCGACTCGAAAAGTGTAGGAAGGCAAAGAAGGAAAAGTGTCGCGATTTCGCAACATAATGCAAGGAAGGTTGTATGGACAAAAAAGTGTCACGATTTCGTGACATGATGCAGAAGGGAGAGTCCGCAGTGTGAACTATCATGATTTCGCGACAAGTTCAAAGAGAGATAAAGTATCTCAAAAAGTGTCACGATTTCGTGACATGCTGCAAAAGACTAAGTGAGGACTATTGCGATTTCGTGACATGCTGCAAAAGACTAAGTGAGGACTGTCATGATTTCGCGACATGCTGAAAAGCTTGAAGTGAGAACTATCATGATTTTGCGACATGCAACAAAAGGAAGAGGCTGAAATGAGAAGCGTCATGATTTTGCAACAGGCTACAAAGAATTTGTATGGATGCAGAAAGTGTCACGATTTTGCGACAGGTTGAAGAGAAAGCTTGCGAATGCAGAAAGTGTCTTGATTTCATGACAGGTTGATATGGCAGCTTGCAGTTGGAGAAAGTGTCACAATTTTGTGACAGAAATAGTTAGCAAGTTTTCAACAGAAGAAGCGTCACGATTTCATGAAAAATTGAAGAAGGAAGAGCTCAAAGGTGAAAGCGTCATGATTTCGTGACATGTTCCTGTTTCGCGGGTGTAAGGCAGAGAGAAGCTCAAGGCAGCAAAAGTGTCGTGATTTCGTTACTTGCTCCATTTTCGCTAGTGCAAGCCTAGAAGAAGACCAAGAAGACTAAAGTGTCACGATTTCATGACAAGAGTGAAGATGACATCAGCAAAGATAGAAGTGTCATGATTTCATGACAAGAACGTAGTCAAGGCAGACAAAAACAAAAGTGTTGCGATATCATGACAATAGCCAAATGAAAGTGTACGACTGTAAAAATGTCGTGATATCATGACATGTTGTGGTTTTGCGACAGAAGCTACTGAACCACAAAGGTAGTTGAAGCCGACAGAGTTAAAATTGAGCCGATGGAGATTAGGGCGTGCAACCGATGGATTTAGGGTTTTGCATTTGCATAACAGTTGACTAAGACCAAGGTTTAGATCTTGATTATGTTAGTATAAAAGGAGGGCTATTTGAAGATATTTTGCATCGATCGTAGTGTGCGTTTGAAGTGCGATATTCATAGATAGAGTGTGGGGGAGAAGTTCGATCATCAAAAAGTAGAGTGTGCGAAGACTGTGCTGTTGTGATTGCGCAAAGGTGCATAAGTTGATGTTCGATCGAGTGTTGCTGTGTTTGCACAGTCAGTGCAAAATTTGGTTTTGACCAAATGCAGATGTAACAAAATAGAAAGAGATTTGAGGACAGACTTGTGCCAGACCGGATGACTATGTTTGGTGCAGACCAGATAAAGAGGAAGAGGACAGACTTGTGCTAGACCAAAGGATTGTGTTTGGTGTAGATCAGAGAAAAATATAGAGGACATTTGTGCCAGACCGAAGGACTATGTTTAGTGCATTTTCGAGGACCAGCTTTGAGGTGATAGAGTTGAGGAAAGAGGTCTCCAGCTAGAGCAAGGAAGACAGGTGTCTTCTGTGGATAGAGTTCCACTTGCTAAGGGTAGCAGAGGTAGAGGTCTTCTAGAGGATCACCAGCCAGAGCAGAGTTAGGGGATTGGTGTCTCCTTTGGGTTGGTACCCATAAACATTGTAACCGGGAAAGGTTTTCCTAGATTTGGTTGATAAAATTTTAGTGAAAATTTTATCCGTGGAGTAGCCCACCTTGGGTGAACCACGTAAATTGTCGTGTCTCTATTGTGGATGGTGTTTTCTGTATTGCTTTGATTTTTGCTTGATACTGCTTTCTATACACTGCATAATATTGTATCAAACGTTAAGTTGAAGGAAAAAGTAAAAAGTGGTCTTATACTGTTCACCCCCCCTCTAAGTATAAGCTTGTGTTCTTCATTGTTTGAGTGTGATATTGAGAATTTTGGGTTTGGTCTTGCTATCAGGTAACAGATCCAATTGTACTGACAATGTTGTTTAATCAAACAACTCATAGTCTTGTAGTTGATCCTTGTTTGATAGGAAATATTTATTGTGATTAAGGACGAGTGGTCATTATTCTTGTAAATGGTTCTTCTAGAATTAGTGAATCAGTAATTAACAAGATTAGCCCTAACTCATATTCTGAACTACTAGCATATTGTGAGCTAATATCTATTTTAGATTATGATTCACTTTATGTTTCATCCAAAGATGACAGTTGTAGTTTTCTTCCTTGGAGTTGGTTAATTGTCATATTGGATTGTGCAAGCACAAAAATATTTTGTGGAGGTTAAGATGATAAATAATTGTTAATTTTTCCCATATATATTGTTGTATGTGGTGTATTTTTATAATCTAGCTGATTTACAGCTTCCTTGCCACGATTTGGCAATGGGTTTTGAAAAATATCCATATTTTGGTTTACATTTTGCACCTGTTGTTGTTGTGTATTTGTTTGAGGATTTTTAATAGGTGGAGGTCTTCCCACTTCCAATTTTCCTTCATCAATTAAGTCTTGCACTACGTGTTTTAACCTTCTACAGGTATTTGTTGGATGTCCACCAACTTGGTGGTAATCACAATTTTGGTCGGGTCTATACCAAGGTTGAGAAGTGTTAGGTTGTTGTATCTCTGGCAATTTTATTAGACCTCTTTCTACTAGTTGTGGTAAGACCATTGTCAAGGGTTGATTCAATATTGTAAAATTTTGTAATGGAGGTTTTTAGGGTGCCTTCAACACAAATAGTTTTGTAGTATTTGTGGTATTAACATTCTGAGGGGGTCTACTATCCGTGACCCCATCTCCTACCACATTTTTGTTTTTGTATTGACTTTTGGATGACTTATCTTCATCTTTATTTTTAAATTATCCCCTCCTAATTAGGGATTCCTTTACCCTTTTTGCTAAATCTATAGATTGGTCAAAGTAGGTCATGGTATTCGTAGCTAACTTGTAAGACAATTATTCTTGTGAATTTCCAATAAAAATATCTACCATTTCTCTTGGAGGTAAAACAAAATGTAATTTTCCCAAAATTTTCCTCCATAAAGCTAAGAATTCTTCAAAATTTTCTTCTTTTCCTTGTTTAATGTTGTATAAGTCCTTTATTGTAACATGCCTTTCTATGTAAGCACCAAATTTATGTACAAACATTTTTGCGGTTTCTTCAAAATTTAGTAAGGAAAGTGTTTACAATTGATAATACCACTCTAATGCCATTCCTCCTAACTTTTTGGAAATATCTTTAGCAATAGAATATCATCGTAAGCGATGTCATGACATGCTATCCTAAACATACAAAGATGTTCTATGGTATATTTTGTTCCTTTATAAATCAGAAGAATAGGCATAGGGAACCATTTAGAGTATGTCCTAGCAGCGACCGTAGGATCTAATGGTTGATTGCACATATCTTTATAGCTATACATAGGATGATATGGATCAATTTGATCTAAATGTGAAGCTAATTGCTTCACTATAGATTCAATATGATGTGGTGGCTCATTGTTTTTATTTTGGTTTATTATGTTGCCATGTGGTGGATAATAAGTTTGTTGCACTACCATATAAGGAGTTGTGATGGGAATACTATTATGCATAGGGTTCAAAGTATGAGGAGGATATTGAATTTTATAAGGAATTGTGTTTTGTTAAACATTTGATCGAGGTGAGCTTGAAACTTGTGTATTTTTATTTTTTTGGGATGAAGAATTTAGGACAAATACATGTTGAAAATATTGAGAAAGCAAAGGAGGATTATTAGAAGAAGATGGTTGCTTTTTATTAGAAGTAGTTACAGTAGTTGCACCAATGAGTTGTTGTGGTGGTGGTTCAGGTACCTATTCTTAGGAATTATCTTCTAGAGGAGGCATATTTTTAGTATTATCTAAAGAGGGAGCATTGTCATTGGCATGTTGTAATGAAGTGTTCATATATGTTTCAGGTTGTGGGAGAAGTCGAAAGGTTTCTTCTAAGGCTACCTCAATCGAAAAATAACCCTTTGCAATTTGGTCTTCTATTTCCAACACATTAGTGATGGTTTTTCTATTTTGATTTAAGAAATCACATAAATGTTGCATGGATTGAAAATGAACACTTCCTCGAGGTCCTAGTTTTGGATCCACATCATTAATGGTTTCATCCTCTTCACTTTGTACTATTTGATGTTCTTATTCTTCTAAAACTTCTTCTATTTTAGCTTCTGCATTAGGGTCAGTATCTAGCTCATCTTCAGAGCCCTTTACCACTTGTTTACCACTCCTTATGTGTTTAGGCATATTTCCTAGCCATGCTAAAAGGATTTTTTTTTGTTTTGTTTTTTTTAAGCAAACAATTTACTATGATTTAACCCAAATATTTACAAGATTTTTGAAAATGACATTAAATGGTTTCAATATTATCCAAAGAGTCTGTGGATATCATTGATAGGCTCCAAATATTATGGTCTCATATAATGTTCTTCCTCAAAAGATAAATCATCTATTAAGAGTTGAATGAAACGGATAAATGTAAATTCTTTAGTCTTTGAGTTAATAGGTTGGACTTGTAACTCGTAACAATACTCTCAAAATAATATTGCCCTAGGTGCTTTCTAAAATATTTTTCTTTGTTCTAAGGTCAATTAATTATTTTCCAAGTATGCTAAGAACCTGTGGACGTTCAAGGCTTCTTCCAAGTAATTATCCTAAGGATAAATTTTTGTGTGGACACTAGCTTGTTTATTTTCAAGCCAACACTCACACCCTCTTTTCATTTCAAAGTAAAGAGAATAAAAAATAGTTCCTAAGTATCTAGCAACATCAATTCTCCTAATTTCTCCAATTTCTTGGGATTTTTTTCAATGATGACAAAGTGTGTCCACAAATCTACTTGAAGTTCTATTCCATCACATTCACAAAAAATATTAATCTCTTGCTCAATAAGTGTTCTCCTAAGATCTATGAAGAAGGATTCGTTAAATCTATTTTCTACCATTTAATGAGATTTTATCTTTTGTTTTATTTTTTGTTTTGGTTTTGTAAAGAAAATAAATTTTAATACTAATTGTGTAGTTCACGTTGGGTTCACCAAAGAATGTTGGCCCAAAAGTTTTGCACCCCTTTCTCCTAGGCTAATGGATCTGCACCTGAAAGGGGGAGGGAAAATAAAAGATCTAAAACTTGGATGAGAAGTGCTTCCATTGCACTCTCTTTGGTATTTGTCAATGAATGGGGTGGGGTTCACCAGGAAACACTTGCTATAGAAGTTTCCATGCCTAGGTGAGGTAGTAGTTTGATGTGTTCTTTGTCTTGAAGGCATACACCTAGGATTTGGCCAAAATGCAATTTCTACCTAGCTATATGCAATTCAATTTTAGATGAATACAAGGAATACAGGTTTATCTTAAAAAGTACTATAAGGTTCAACTAATATGCAAAGGTTTCATCTATGCTAATCTATTTTCTTTTTGTATTTTTTTGTCTTGTGAAAAATATAATAAATCTATTTTTTTGGCAGTTTTTCTATTTTTTGATTTAATATAGATGACTACAGAGTAGAAAATGTAAATCTAATTATGATAGAATGAATTTTGAGCACTTACCTAATTTGTATGTCTAATTTTTGATGAAATTAGTTGTGTAGTATGAAATTGAATGCAAACAGGATGAAACCAGACATACGATTTCGTCTGATGAAATCAGATGCGTATGGATTCATCTAAAACCTATAATTTCATAGTAAAACATTGAATTTTGAAATTAGAGATGGGGTATCTGCATAGGCCATAGTATATCGTGGTCTATGACAGTCAAATTCCCTTTGGTTATTTTAGTCAACCATAGAGAAAATGGAAAATTGATTGTTTTAATATGCAACTTGTGATAATAAAGCAGTAGCTCTAGCAATAACAGAGAATTAAAATGCAAGATTACAGAAGTAAAGGATGATATAACAGAAATAAAATAAAATTAACAAGCTAATACTTGAAATTTTACCCCTAGAGGGACATAGGTATGAAATCGTATGTTGTGCATGAAATCATATGCAATGTATGAAATCGTACGCAGCTGGATTTATCCAATGACTAGTTTTGCAAGGCAAGATAGTAGATCGAGCGTAACATGGATGAAATAAAATGTAGCTAATTTTTTACAAATGATAAAAAATTTAAGTATAAATCAAATAATAGTAAGATCTAAATATACTAAGAGTGATACCATGGGTGTATGCTCCTTGGATGATGATCTGACAGTGATGTTCTCCACTATAACCTATAAAAAATCTCCAAAAATCCTTCTATTCTTTAAGCTCTTCTTGCAAATATCATCAACCAGACTGAATACTATAAATCTAAGGGGTTAAATGGTTGCTTCAGTTCGAGTAATCAGGTGAGTGGTAAATAAAAATTTAGGTTGTTAGGCCAAATTAGGATTTTGGCTTGATTTGGATGAAATTGGCTATATCTGATTTTGGATTGTTCAATTTCATTAAAAATCTAGTGATGCCCAGATAATATTCAAAATCTAACTGGCCACCTAAATTAGGCGCATGTGTGATTTGGAAAAAATCAGACACATCTTATTTTATCAGATACATCCAATTTCTTTGGGATAATCCAATTTTGTTGGAGAGAGTACAATTGAGCTATTTTTTTATTTCTTTTGGTAAGCATATCGAGGTAATGATTTTTGAGGGTGATTTACACATTATTAGGATAATCAGGATGTCTTAATAATGTTAGTAATTTGGAGGTGTGTCCAAATTTTGTGGCTACAATAATATTGTAGAAGACTACATGGACAACCTCTTAGGTCAATTCAAGAAAGGACAACCATGTTCTAGATATTAAATGTATTTTTGAAAAATTACAAGACTACAAAGTTAGGCTAAAATCCCAAAAGTGCATCTTTGGGATAACATCAAGAAAACTATTGGGGTTCATCATATCCCATCATGGGATTGAAGTTGATCCCTCTAAGATTGTAGTCATAATAGACATATCACCACCTAAAAACTTAACCAAATTACATATATTTTAAGGCAAATTGCAAGTTATCCATAGGTTCATATCACAACTCAACCCTTCTCTAAATTACTAAATAAGGGAAAAAATCAAGTGGGATGATGAATGTAAAAAGGCCTTTGAATCCCTAAAGACGTATCTATTAACACCACCTATATTATTACCACCAAACCTAACCCAATCATTGTTGTTATACATAGCTACTACTTAACATATCCTTGGAACTTTATTATCCCAATATGGTGAACAATGTCGATAAAGGGCAATCTACTATATAAGTAGAACTTTAGTGAACTATGAAACTCACTACACACCATTAGAGAATATTTGCTTAGCTATCATCTTCTCATCCCTTAAATTGATACATTATATTCTTAGTCAAAATACTTACGTCTTAACAAGGGTATACCCATTGTATTACCTTATGTCAAAGCCTTACCTATTAGGAAGGACTAAAAAATGGGTCATAGCCCTCAATGAATTCAACATAGAATTTGTCAGTCAAAATAACTAAAAGAAGAAATTATAGCCAATCAACTCACCTCGTGTAGTGAACCCAATAGATAAAGATTGATTATAATGCTAGAATAATAAAAGGAATCACTTTTAGTAAGGAATAATTGTTGTATTGTATGGGGAACCCAACAATTAATTAATAATTATATTCTTCGATGCCTCAACTATACCAAATGAAATGCCTATTTCTACGAGTATGAAGGTGTGATCAAAGGTCACAACATTTGTGAAAGAGAGAGTGATTAAATAATTAACTAATAATGTGATTAGTATGGTGGTTAGGAGTAGAATCCTAACATGCCACCTTCCTTAAAAAGATCTTTGTCCTCAAAGCTCAAAGTAAGGATCTTCGTTGCTTGTTTTCCCAGTTGAATTTTTGCAAGTTCTTGTACTATTTTAATGTCACTTTTTCGAAGGCAAGGATATATTGAAGGTCGAAGCATTAGTGGGGGGTTGCTAGAAAGAATAGTAGAATATTCCTTAGGATAATTGTGATGACGATAGGCTTCCGCTTTAGCCGATTCTTCCTGTGTAGAATGAAGGGAAAATAAAGGTGCACTCACTCTTTGGCCTCCTTTCTGAATCAGGTTGCCTCTACGATGAAAACTCACTATTGGTGATGAACTTGTGTGTAGTTCTTTGAGAGTGTATGTCTTGCCTTCATTTTTTACTGCATGGATGTCTACCTCATATTTTTGTGGTGCATCGAGCACTTCTTGCACATTGACCTCATTTTCTTCATTGTTATGATCAGGTGCTTTGGTCATGTCGTGCACATCTTCCTCACCTTCTTCCTCTATGGAGTGATAGGGATCAACTATATTCAATAAATACAATGTTTGTGTAGCACAACAATGAAGGGGCCCAAATTTCTCATCATAAGTATAGCAGAGGTCGTTCGATCGTCGCTCCTCCATTTCTTGTAGGCTAAGGTACTTAACTGGCAAGGGTTTGTGTTTTGGAATAGTGTGCATGAATGTTGATTTATCAATAGGTTGCTCCCCATGTTGACGTTGAACATTGAATGTATCGTCGGCTAATAAGGCTAATCCAATGGCTTCCTGTAGGGTGTGAGGAGTGTACATCATGATATTCACTCTAATTTCTTCTTTCAATCCATTGATGAACCCACTTATGAGGACTGATTCATCCAACCCTATGATGCGATTGGCAATATCCTAGAACTGAATTTTATATACCCTCACTAATGTGATTTGATGTAGGTGGGCAAGATTAAGTAGCAAAAGTAGGTTGGGGTCGTGATATATTCTTCCATCAGCCATTTCTTGCATCACTTCTTTCATTTCTTTTGAAACCTCTTTCGAGACCTCTTTCGCAATATCCTTTACCACTTCTTGTGACCTTCGTCCTTTCTTCGATACTGAAGTTTTCCAATGACGCAAACCGTAGCTGCTGATGGGTAAAATTTATTTTAAAACTTAAGTTTATACTCTAATTTTATACGATTCCACTGTTAACTTGTGTATTTTCTAGAAAACTCTACAAGCGACCAATTTTTTTGTGATTTCTTCAGATTTGATGTATTTTTTTAATTTGCGCTTGGTTGAATCACTCTGCTAGTCTTCAACAACCATACTTATGATTTTTTTATAACTTCTTGCTTTTCTTTTCTACAGATTGGGTTACTATTTACTATTTTGTCCTTTTGGTGAGGTAGACACCGAAGAGACTATGACAGCCTATTCGTTCGTTGTAAAAAAAAAATTCCAGAGTTTGTCTGCTTATTGCACTATCGCTACGTCAGAACTCACAATCGATGTCGGCAATTTATATTATGGTGGAACTCTATTTTTTATTTCATTTTCGGTCTATGTTATCATAAAGGAATACAGTGCTATGAGGCAGACCCGTACTCACTTATGAAAATATGGCATGTAAAGTGGAGACGGTGGCTGTGTGGGAAAAAAAAAAATTGGATTGAACTAGCTCTGATCCAGATGTAGTGAACCCAATAGAAAAAGATTTATTATAATGCTAGAATCACTTTTATTAAGGAATCGTTGTTGTATTGTATGGGAACCCAAAAATTAATTAATAATTATATTCTTCGATGCCTCAACTATACCAAATGAAATGCCTATTTCTACGAGTGTGAAGGTGTGATCAAAGGTCATAACCTTTGTGAAAGAGAGAGTGATTAAATAATTAACTAATAATGTGATTAGTATGGTGGTTAGGAGTAGAATCCTAACACCTCGGATCCTTTAGAATCCAAACACTCCATATACATATCCTTCCTTGATGAAATAATTCCATGACTAGAAGCTCAAGAACCTAAAACGTAGATCTTATACTTTTATGAAGTTAAGTGCACTAAAGTCACAGGGGTAGAAATTATCATAGTCACTCTACATAAACAACTCATTCCATTATATTTTAAACTCTACTTCTCATGCACCAACAACACAATAGAATATGAGGTATTTATATTAGGTCTTAGGATGACATTAAAATTAAATATAAAAAAAATTAATTGTATGGTGATTCTAATTGGTGATCAACCAAGTGAATAACACTTATCAAACCAAGGACAAAATTAAAACCTTACAAATACATTATATACATGTTAAACACTCACTTTGACCAAACCACCATAGAAACAATCTCATGATATAGCAATCACCATGCTGAAACTATGACTACTACTGGATATCTCATCCCCTTAGATTTAGAAGATGAAGAAGCTTCTATTATCATAAGATCAATCAACAAGTCCTCTACACTTGAATCATGCCTGCAACCCCTCAACATATGCACCATAGAAACATATACACCTTAGGAACCCTGGTACCAAGACATATTTAAGTTACTCAAGGAGGAAACATTTACCAATTGATCCAAATATCAAAATCAAAGATAATTTAGAATAAAAGCTTGTAAATATATCATATCTAAATATATCTTGTACTAATGCTCCTTTGAAGGCATACTCCTTATATTCATGAATATAGAAGACGCCCAACTATAATAAAAGAAGCCCACGATGGATCATGTGATGGACATTTCAATGGATTAATTGTAGCTAAGAAATTCCTCAGGATGGGTTATTATTGGTCCTCTATGGAAAAATGCTCACAACTATGTTAGGAACTGTGACAAGTGTTAGTGACATGACAATATTATCCATGTCCTCTCTCAAGAATTACAATTGATCACATCCCTTGGAATTTGTTCTCTTGGGGATTAGACATCATAGGCAAAATCAAACCTCAATCATCAAATAGGCATAAATTAATTATCACTATCACATAATATTTCTCTAAGTGGATTGAGGCAATGCCCCTATCCATTGCAACATGAATTCAAGTATCCAAATTTATTTTTAATAAAATTATCAAACATTATGAAATACCTTCTACCCTAATAATTGATGACAACACCCCCTTTATAAATAATAATTTCCAAATTGTGCATCAAATATAAAATTAAAAAAAAATGGTCAACACCATATTACCCACAAGGGAATGGACAAGTTGAATCATCCAACAAGACACTAATAAAAATCCTCAATAAGATAATAAACAAAAATGATCAAAATTGGAACTTACAACTTTATCCTACTCTATGGACATACTGCACTAGTGTGCATAGTCCCACATGGGCAAGACCTTACATCTAGCCTATAGTACATAAATTATTTTCCCTTTCGAACTAGAAATACCTTATCTAAGGGTCTTATTGCAAGGTTCTTCAGTGGGAGATGAATATCATCTAGGTTGCTTACAACAACTAGAGCTACTAGACAAAATATGTATTAATGCTCTAGAACACCTTAGAACATACCAAAATAGACTTCAACATGCTTATCACAAGAAATTATGTCCAATATCCTTCAAATTTGGGGACCTAGTAGACAAGGAAATCAAATAAAACTAAAAGAACACCAATGTAGACAAGGACATCAAAGAAAAAATTGAGCCTAATTGGTTAGAAAATTTCATCATCATGTCCAAATTTGGATCTGGATCATACTACCTAACCACATTGGAAAACAAAGAACATAAGGAACCAATCAACATCATGCATCTTAAAATATACTATGCATAAAATATTGTATCACTTGCTTGCTCATATGATTGAATGCATGATAAACCTCACAATAAAATAATACATTACACCCCTTGCATGATTGTCCTGGTTTGCTTGATCATACCATAGAGTCAAGAGGATTTGTTATGATGCAAAATCCAATCCCTATTACAAAAGTCCATTTGCATTGCATTCACATAGGAAGACCTCATGTTGAGTAAATCCTCTCAATCCCAAAACTCTCTCCTTCAAATATTCTACTATATACTACTTCACTGCTTTCATATTTATTCTCTTCTTCTCTCTCTCTTGGGTTAAGTGATGTATGACACGATCATATAAGGCCTTGATGACCCAACATTCCTCATTTATTATATACTAATATTAGGAGACCCAACAACAAAAAAAAAATCAAATTAGATTTGTTCTTCTATATTCCTATCTCTTGTCCATCATAATTATTCTCTTCTTCTCCCTCCCTTGGATTAAGTTATGTATGATGTGATCATCCATGGCCCTAATGACCCATCCTCATCCCTTTCTTCTATCCCACACACCTTCACATCACTACTATCAACATTATTTCACAATAATAATATCAACATTACATATCTACAATATCCTTCAACAAATGAGTTTTTACATTGACACTCATGATTATTTAATAGGCTCCTTTGGAGCATTATTTCTTCTCCTCTAATGAATTGCAATCTTGCAATTATTTATGGGCATATCATGTGGCATAGGAGAATTAATTCAGAATAGACTATCAAATGAATTTGGTAGCGTACCTAGGAATAGATATTTGGGGATATATTATTATATTGTATAAGGGTTGGCATGGGCCACACATAGCCCAAGGTTGATTGTATTATAATATTATATTATATCATAATATAATATTATATTAGTAGTAGGCTCCCCAAAGTAGAATAAGAATATGGATATATAAAGAAGAGATATTTGTTATTGTAATCATCATTGAAGAATAATCTTAGGTAATTGTCATTTCCCATGAAGTGGCTTATGGGACTTTGCCCTCCTTAAGTGGCTCTCTTATCTTGGGAGAACTTGTGGAGTGATTCCTTCCATAAGGAGTATTATTGGTGTTTCCCTACCTTAAGGGTATTATCTATATCTCTCTTATTTGTGTATTGTTATTGTGGATGAATGATTTTATATTTTTGCATATTGGTGAATGATTTATGTTAATGATAATAAAGTTCTACAACAAGTGGTATCAGAGCAATGATTTTGCAAAGTGGGGATTTTTGTGTGAAATTACAGAATTAGGGCAAATGTTTTTTTTGGAAAAAACATCTCATATTTTAGGAGCCATATCTCTATGAAAGCTTATCCTATTTAGGTGATTCTTAAATCAGTTTGTGTAGAATTTGAAGAGCTTTAAAATGAGTGGTCATATGAAAGAATCTGATAAGTATTGAGGGAGATACAACATTTTGAAGTTAGCCATCCGAAACAAGGATAGTGACAAATTTCACAGATTTTTTCTAGAAAAACATCTCATCTTTCACAAGCTATATCTCTGCGAAAGTTTATCTGATTCAGGTGATTCTTGGATCCGTTTGTGTAGAATTTTAAGCGATTTAAAATGAGTGGTCATATGAAGGAATATGAGTAGTATTAATGGAGATACGATCTTCTAAAGTCATTCATATGGAACAAGGGCAATGATGAATTTTTAATTTGCAGTTTTTTTGAAAGCCAAAATATGTTTAGTTTGGGTAAGAAAATCATTTATAATTTATTTTGTTTGGAGGAAAAATTACAGATCTAAGGAATTTTAACTTCAACTTAGTGGGAATATGTATATTTTCATAAAAACCTAGTTTGCATTAGGGAATGATATATATTGTCAAAAAACCCTAGTTTGCATTAGGGTATCAACTATGGAACTACAAAATTTTTTTGGAGCATATGATATTGATGTTAGGGATTGGTGGAAAAAATTTAAATCCTTGTATCATAAACATCCTCTTTGGACAAGTATGCTTCCTAATTTTTTTGAAAAGTTTCTCTCTCTTGGTTTTATAGTCTTAGTGGCACCCATAATGAGTTGTCTTGGGAAGAAGTGGAGCATGAATTCTTAAGTAATTGGAACCCCTATAAAAAGATAGCTACTTTCATGGAATATGAAGAGGAACTACAAATATATTTTACGAAATTGCTTGAGGAGAGGGATAAAAAGATAGATAGCTTGATGGATATCATCACATACCTTAAAAATAAACTACAAGGATTTCAAAATGAGCGGAATGAAATGAAAGGAGAATGGAAAGTTTTCAAGAAATAGAATGAAGACTATGAAAAATAAATAAAATTACTCAAGGAGAAAGAGGAAAAGGTTAGGGAAGATAATGAGAGGAATATAGAAGGCACATCGTTGGATTTACAAAAGCAAGAGCAGAATAAAAAAGGTTTAAATTCAGCTAAAATTTCTATTTTGCAAGTTCATGGAAGCATTCAAAAGGAACAGGTTATTATTTCCATTGAACATGGTAGTAGATATAATTTTATTAATATTGATTTGACTAAGAAGTTGCAAGTTCAAGCAACAAAAATAAAGTACATACAACTAAAGGGTGAGCATGTTTAAATTTTTGAAGATTTGAAGATCACCATGGATAAATATGTTTTACATTCAAATTTCTATGCTATTGAGATGGATGATACGGATATTGTTCTTGGGTATCCTTGGTTAGATTCTTTGGGTATTGTTAACATTAATGTGCAAAAGAAATTTATGAAGTCATGGTACAAAAAATAATATAACATTGTAGGATATTTCTTAGCTTAAGGAGCAAGGATCCAAGGAAAATTAAGAAGTGGTTGTAGAGAAACAAATTGAAGAACCTGAAATAGAATCCAAGAAGGTAGTAGCAACAAAAGAGTCCATGGAATAAGTAGCAACAACTGATTCAGTGGAAATAACAGTAACAGAGTCCAAGGAATCTTTGATAGAAGATCACAAGGACACACCAAACAAAGAGAACACGAAAGAACAATGTGTAGAAGAATTTAAAACAATGGAGCCAAATGTTGAGAATTCAAAGAAGGTAGAACATCAAGTTATGGTTGCACCATATCACCATCCACACCACCATGAGCGAAAACAATCTTGGGGGCATGGTTCAATGCAACAATATTATGGTTCTACATGGAATCAGAAGGGCACCAACTATGGCAATGTTTGGCAGAGAAAGCATAGTGATCCTAGTTTTCAGAGCAGTTCATCAATATCAAGGAACAAGTGGACCGATCATTCAAGTTATCAAAATACAATAGCAAAAGTGTGGAGCCAACAAAGCATATTTGGATACTCAAGTAACAAAATGGCATACCAACATCAACGTGTTTCACTTGGATGGATGGATGATCAAGATTGGTACCAGTTGCTAACATTGCTTAGCGAATCATATTATCATATTTCTTCATATGTTTCTAGGACAAAACATTTGTAAGGAGGGTGGCACGGTAGGGTACCTAGGAATAGATATTTGGGGATATATTATTATATTGTATAAGGGTTGGCATGGGCCAGACATAACCCAAGGTTGATTGTATTATAATATTATATTATATTATAATATAATATTATATTAGTAGTAGGCTCCCCAAAGTAGAATAAGAATATGGATATAAAGAAGAGATATTTGTTATTGTAATCATCATTGAAGAATAATCTTATGTAATCATCATTGCCCATGAAGTGGCTTATGGGACTTTTCCCTCCTTGAGTGGCTCTCTCATCTTGGGAGAACTTGTGGAGTGATTCCTTCCTTAAGGAGTATTATTGGTGTTTTCCTACCTTAAGGGTATTATCTATCTCTCTCTCATTTTTGGATTGTTATTGTGGATAATGTATTGTGGATGAATGATTTTATATTTTTGCATATTGGTGAATGATTTATTTTAATGATAATAAAGTTCTGTAATAGAATCATGACATTTATTCATCACTTTCATTAAGCACAACTCATTTGATAAACCACCCATGGATAGGGAATTGCATTCAACCAATATCTTATAAATTCATAATCATTTTTGAATTTCACTAGGCACTAGTTGAATGGGGTTCTCTTCCCTAGTTGGTCTATCATCTAAGTTCACAAAATCATACCTAATATAAATTTCATCATCAACCTGCATACTTGGTAGATTGTACAAGCTAAGAAGCCCTATTTATCTATTCTCTTGTAGGTTTACAATTATTTGTGAATATTATAAGGGAACAGATAAATAGGGTCCTCTTTCCCATTCAATTTATCATTTAAGTATGCAATCAAACATAAATCAAATCTTCATGTGCTACATTTTCAATAAATCACAAGGATCATAGAGTTCCATTGATCCAATATCTTATAGGTTTGCAATTTCTTGTAAATATCACTAGGCATTGGATCAATGGTGTCTTTAATTTCCTCTTGATTCATTGCATTAGCATGCTATCACATTTAAATCATAGTCTCATTGATTACTTTTGATAGACCATACAGATTAAGGAACTTCCATAGATCCAATATCTCATAGACCTACAATCATTTGTAAGTCTTACCAGGAACTAGATATATGTTGTCTTCCTATCCACCTATTTTATTACATTAGCATTCTATTAAATATAAATCAAAAACTCATAAATTGTTGTTTAAATAGATAATTTAGATTATGAATCTCCTTCGATCCAATGGCTTGTGAACCTATAATTATTTGCAAGTTTCACTAGACATTGTATTGATGATGTCATCATAGCCACTTGGTCTTCTACAATAATAGACCATCCATAAATCATACTCTCTTTGTATAAATGAAATTTAACATGCTATACACATTTCCATTTCCACTTAAATAGTTCTACATATCTATAATCATTGTAGTATATGTTAGTCTTACAATGGCACTGAGAGGGGGGGGTGAATCAGTGTAGCTATTTAAAAACTTAAATCTACAACTCTTAAAGCTTAAGCAAGGAGAACTTAAAATAGATAAAGCAAATATAGCAATAGAGCATTCCACAACACAAGATGTAACGAGGTTCACCAGTTTTGGCTACTCCTCAAAAATAGACTGCTTGGACTCCTATCCAAATCCAGTCTTTGCAAAGCACCAAATTTACAATAAATTTACCAGCACCCACTGGAAGGAGCACCAACCCCTAATTTATCTGCACCAACAGAAAGGAGCACCAACCCCTAATTTACTAGCACCAACTAGAAGGAGCACCAACCCCTAATGCCAAGCACCAACTTGGACTTTTGTTTTGAATCTAGATGATTGACATAAAGATGCCTTCACTTTTACAAGACCCTGACTGGTCTATTGCTTTCTCAACATTGCCCACTCTTTACCCAACATACACCCTGCTCACTCGCCTCCTGCACACTCTCTTTCAATAGCACTTTCATACTCTTTCGGTAGCACTTTCACACATTCAACGACAACTTTATTCTCCACGCAACTGCCCTTTTATAATTAAATTGTCTAATTGTAACTCCAGTTGTAACTCCTTATTTTATTTCTCATGCATCACTTGCCAGTTGTAACACCTTCTAACTGTAACTAATTTTGTATACATATAGGGTAGGCTTTTCATCAACCACGATGCATGTTATGAATTTACACATATACCCCTACCATGACTGTTCGTATTCTTTTCTGTGCATGCATGCATATTCGATTCTATTTATACGACTGTTAGATTTCTCCTTCTTCGACTGTTCTTAAATTAGTTGCATGATTTTCTTTTGTAACGTCCCTTGTAACTATTGTGTAACTTCAGTTAACGGTTACATATCTTAATATGGCTGGGTTCTATTTTTAGCTTGCGCCAAAACAACCTGTCACAAAATTGTGACACTTTTGCCTCTTTGTCTTCTTCTTGGCTTGTACCCACAAAAATACATGTCGTGAAATTGCGACAGTTTTTGCCTCCTTGTCCTTTTCTCAGCTTGCACCTGCAAAAATAGAACATGTCATGAAATCGTGACACTTTCGCTACCTTGAGCTCTTCTTTGTATCTTTCTTGTAAAAATAGAGCATGTCACGAAATCGCGACACTTTCGCTGCTTTGAGCTCTTCTCTGTCTCTTGCCTGTGAAAACAAAACATGTCACAAAATCATGACACTTTCGCTTCCTTGCACTCTTCTCTACTTGCACTAGCAAAAACATGACATGTTGCAAAATCGTGACATCTTTCGCTTTCGTACACTCTTCTCTACAAGCACTAGCGAAAACATGACATGTCACGAAATCATGACATCTTTCGCATCCATACACTCTTCTTGGCTTGCACCAGCAAAAATAAGACATGTCACAAAATCGTGACACATTTGTTGCCTTGTGCTCTTCTCTGTCTGTCACCCGTAAAAACACATGTCACAAAATCGTGACACCTTTTTCTCCTTAGCGCTTCCTCTTGCAAATTGTCATGAAATCGTGACACTTTTCCTTGCCAGCTCTTTCTCTCAAACATGTCACGAAATCATGACACATTTTCATCTGTACTGCCTCTCTTGCAGATTGTCACAAAATCATGATAGTTTTCTTTGCCTGTGCCTTATCTCCAAATATGTCATGAAATCATGATAGTTTTCTTTGCCTGTGCATTCTCTCCAAACATGTCATGAAATTGCGACAGTTTTCTTTGCCTACGCATTCTCTCCAAACATGTCACGAAATCATGATAGTTTTTCTTGCATGCACTTCTTCTTCGAACATGTCATGAAATCACAATAGTTTTCCCTGCATGTGCTTCTTCAGACCGAAGTGAACCATTTGCAAAAGTTCAAAGAAAAATACAAGTAAGAAAAGTGTCGCGATATCACGACATATACAGCAAGCAAGAAAAACTATTGCGATTTCGTGACATGTTGGAAGAGAGAGAAGAAGAAAGAAAAACTGTCATGATTTTGCAACATGTTGGCAAGAAAGAAAAACTATCGCGATATCGCGACAAGTTGGCAAGAAAGAAAAACTGTCACGATATCACGACATGTTGAGAAGCAAGCAAAACTGTCATGATTTCGCGACATATTGCAAGGAAGGTTGTATGGACCAAAAAGTGTCGCGATTTTGCAACATATTGCAAGGAAAGTTGTACAGACGAAAAAGTGTCACAATTTCACGACATATTGCAAGGAAGGTTGTACGGACGAAAAAGTTTCACGATTTCGTGACATATTGCAAGGAAGGTTGTCCGGACGAAAAAGTGTCGTGATTTAGCGATATGTTGCAGGAGAGAGAGTCCGAAAGAAAAAGTGTCATGATTTCATGACATAATGCAGGAGAGAGAGTCCGAAAGAAAAAGTGTCATGATTTCGCGACATGTTGCAGGAGAGAGAGTCCAAGAGAAAAAGTGTCGTGATTTCATGACATGTTGTAGGAGAGAGAGTCCAAGAGAAAAAGTGTCGCGATATCGTGACATGTCGGGTTTTCATGACCCGAAGGCAAGAAAAAGCGCTAAGGAGAAAAAGTGCCACGATATCGTGACATGTTGCATTTTCATGACCTAAAAGCAAGTAAAAGTGCTAAGGAGAAAAAGTGTCGCGATATCGCAACATGTCGCATTTTCGTGACCCAAAGGCAAGATAAAGCGCTAAGGAGAAAAAGTGTCATGATATCACGACATGTCGCATTTTCGCGACCCAAAGGCAAGTTAAAGCACTAAGGAGAAAAAGTGTTGCGATATCGCGACATGTGTTTTCGTTGGTTGAAGCCGAGAAGAGTAGCAAGGAGGCAAAAGTGTCATGATATCACGACATGTTATGTTTTTGTGGGGCCAAAGCTAAGAAACAGAGCAAAGGAAAAAGTGTAGCGATATTGCTACATGTTGTATTCTCGTGGGCCAAAGTTAAGAGAAAGCATACGAAAGAAAAAGTGTAGCGATATCGCTACATGTTGTATTCTCGTGGGCCAAAGCTAAGAGAAAGCGTACAGAGGTGAAAGTGTCACGATATCATGACATGTTGTGGGTTCACGACAACAGCAATAGAAGAGTTACAGGGGCAGTTGAAGCCGATGAAGACCGATGTAAGTCGACAAAGATTAGGGTTTGCAACCGACTAATATTAGGGTTGCAGCCAACTAAGATCAGGGTTTACAGCCGACTAAGATTAGGATTTTTATCTTGAAAATATTGTTATAAAAGGAAGGTTGTTTGAAGAGTTGAATGTTGTGAAGTGTGAAGTTCGAAGACAGTGCACAGAGTGCGAAGTTCAGTCATAGTGAGTAGTGTGCAAGTCATCGAATCATTCTAAGTGCAAAGATCACAAAGGAAGCAGAGTGTGCAAAGGAGAGAAGATGATCATTCGACAGTTAAGCAACAGATTGTTTAAAGTGATAACACAGAGAGAGCAGATTGTGTAGAGGACAAAAAAGTGAAGCAGACCAGTCAGGGTCTTGTAAAATCAAAGGTATCTTACTATCATACTTCTAGTTTCAGAATTGAAGTCCAAGTTGGTGCTTGGCATAAGGGGTTGGTGCTCCTTCTAGTTGGTGCTAGAAAATCAAGGGTTGGTGCTCCTTTCTATTGGTACAGATAAATCAGGGGTTGGTGCTCCTTCCAATGGGCACTGGTAAATTGTTTGTAAAAGTTGTTGCTTTGCAAAGGCTAGATTTGGATGGTAGTCCAAGCAGTCATTTTATGAGGAGTAGCCACATTGGTGAACCTCGTTAAATCTTGTGTTGTGTGATGCTCTCTTACTATACTTGCTGCATATGTTTATAAGTTTTAATTGCTACTATTTTAAGAGTTGTTAATTCATGATTAAAGAGCCACACTGATTCACCCCCCCTCTCAGTGCCATTGTAAGACTAACACATCCCTCCATGGTTACCAAATAATATGTGTGGGCCTCAATTCATCAATAAAACATTATTCCTACTCCAATGAACTATGAGAAGGAATGAATACACCTCTTCCACCTATATACTATTAATCGATCATGCTTGTAACCTCTCATAATTACTATAATTTTCTTGACTACTATGTGCTCCTAGGTCCATACCTTAAGAAGATTAGAGCACACCAAGATCTTACCTTTCTTATAGACCACTAGGTATAAGGTATGGTAAATCCTTGCCAAAATCCTTAGAGGCCATGCATAAACAATCTGACCATCCCTCAATTCAACAGTAATATCTCCCCATCCCCACTATATAAATTTCCTACTAGTATCACTTATTAGCAACCTTGATACAATATATTCTAGTAACCCAGTCAACCAATCAATATGCCCTCCTATAAAGGTATTATTGATTCTCAACCTTGATTTCATCCTAGAAAATTTTCCATGCTTTGAAAAGGTCAACTTCCCAATCACAACATCTCTCCCTAGATGAATAGGTTCTCCCTAGATAGGAACTCAAAATATGAACCACACATCCTTTAGTATCATTGTCATTTTCCCTGTTGAAAATCTAAAGGTATTGTATGATGGATACCATCTCTTAGCTAAGTTTTTAAGTAGAGGTCAATCAAACTCTAGCTTGGAAATGTACACCACATAGTACAACCCTTTCATCGCTAACACTCCTACCTCCTTCACTTTGAGCTTACTTTCTAAAATATTTTCCATACTCTTTATATTACACTCTCAATGCACCAAAACTTGAATCCCCTATTAAAACCACATCCAAAGCATAATTAGAAAACCTCCCAATCAAATTTTGGCTATTTCCAAATTCACCGCTAGTTCCAAAAATGCTAGTTCTAAATTCGTTATTGATGCCAAAAATGCTAGTGATAAATTCATGATTGGTACCAATTTTGCCACACATGTCAAAAAACATCACACAAATAACCCAAAATTAAATTTTTTTAGTCAGTGTCAAAGACACACCTATTAGTCTCACTCTGGTACATGTACTATTCCTCAAATGATATCCACATGATGTGGCCACCTTCGATTATTTCCCATATTCAAAAGTGCACCTCTTTCTCTCTCTCCAACTTTCTCAAAAGGATAAGATAAAAATAAAATAAATTTCATGTCCTTTCCCCCTTCTTAGCCACCCCATTTCCTAACCTTTTCAGCTGCACTTCTCATTTTTAGAATTCAACCCAAATCATCAATTTGGCACATTATTCTTGAGGGGCTATCATAGAGCAAAAATAATTTTTACATGGGGTAACCTTTTTCAGCATCAACAAGGCATACATCATAAAAAATGAGGTATACATATAGTAATGATGTAAAACAACCAAAACAAATGCAATCATAATCATTTCTTCAAATCAACATTACAACACAACAACAATGCATCACAGTGTCAAAATTAAGTTTTACTACTTAAATTTTGATGCAATCTCATAGACATCATATCAAAATTAGGGTAAAATATAGACACCCAATTTTGACACACCAACAAAGAAAAAGATACTGAATAAGTCACCAACATCATAAAATATAATTTTAGCCCAAAATTAGTAATTTGAGTACCTTTTCCTACCTCTACCAAATTCACCACCCTGACCAAAACTCCCACTAGCAAATTTGGTAATCCTCCAAAAATCAAATCCTGAAAGTCATATTTGATCTTTGGCCAAAAACACTAGTTAGAACCAAAATCACCACTGGAAATTTGGTCACAAGTGGTGAATTTGGCTAATGACCAAAATATCTTAGTGCAAGTGCACATGGATTCCATCTTTCCACTCCCTACTTTGACTTCACACGCTCTAGAAATAGACTAAACCTTCAAATTTCAAATTAATTGTAACTAATATTCCCCCTAATCCTTCCTTAAAACTCTATTTAAATAGGGGTAGAATCACCTTGGTTAAATAAGTCCTTCAAGCTATTCCTATTTATGTTTCTTCCGTTTTGAATATCCCAAAGGCTGTTCTTCAAGAATTGGATCAAATCAATCATCATTTCCTTTGGAGTGGTACTAAGGAGAAAAGAAAATGGGCCTTGGTGAAATGGGATACTTTATGTCTTCCTAAGAGTGAATGGGGGTTAGGATTTTGGTCTTCAATTAATAACAACAAAGCTTTAGTTGCTAAATTATATTGGAGGATGTTGCATAACCCCAATGCTCTTTAGGCCAATAATATTCGTGCTAAATATGCTGAGAACAAAAGTCTTGAAGACCTTGTTCGCTATCAACTTCCTACCAAAGGTTCTCCCATTTTAGCAGTTTTTAAGACTGGTGAGGATTTGATAAAGAAAAAATTATTTTGGATCATTCATAATGGTCAACATGCAAATTTTTGGACATATTCTTGGGATGGTAACAAGCCTTTGATAACTCAGTTTCCCGATTGGAGGCCTTGGATGGAGGAGCTTCACCGAGCTAATTGGATAAAGGTGGCTAATTATTGTTGGCACCATACTGGTAATTCGAAGGTTGGTAGATATTGGATCCCTATTGAGGACTGGCCTATTCAAATCCCAGAAATGCAAAGACAATATATCCAAGGAATCCTTCATATGAGATCCCTCTCTTGGTCCCATGAAAAAGATTGTTTTGGATGGAACAACACTACTAAGGGTGAGTATTCAGTTGCTCAAGGTTATTTGACCTTATGCCATAATAATCCCAACCATTCTTTTGACATATTTTCTTGATTGTGGGCTCAAAATATTTGGCCTAAGGTGAGGTTCTTTAATTGTCTTTTATTGCATCGTAGGGTGCTTACTGGTGAGCAACTTATGAAGCGTGGTTTTCATGGCCCTTTTAGATGTGAAATGTGTGAAGAGAATGTAGAAAATATAAACCATATTTTTATTGAGTGTACTTTAGCCTCTGAGCTATGGAGGAGAATGGCCACTTTAATTGGGTTACAGTGGTCCAATTTTTTTACTTTTGAACGGCTTTGGAGGGATTGGCCTAATGAAGAGGGTGTTGATCATTTTATTAGGCAATTAGTTTGTATGGGTTCTACCATTCTTCTTTGGAATATTTGAAATGAAAGGAACAACCAATTTTTTAATCAAGATAGGAAGGATATTCACTATATTTGGCAAAAGACCATAGCCAACTTAGTTGAATCAGTCCATCAACTCCTTAATCACCCCCAAAACTCCCACCAAATATGGGATCAAGTGATGCAAAGATTAGATTAAATATTCTAAGGGCAACCAACTTAAAGGGAATGTGAGTATTAGTAAGATGGATAGGACTGGAAATTGGCAACCTCCTCCTAAGGATTTTGGAAAAGTCAATACTGATGGAGCCTCTGGAGGGAACCCTGGAAAAGCCAGTGTGGGAGGAATTGGTAGACTTTCATATGGCTCCCTGGTTTTTATTTTTGTTGAGAATTTGGGTATTCTTTCCAATAATATTGCTGAGGGGTATGGTATCCTCAGAGGCCTTCAGGAGGCTACTAATGTTGGATGGGAAAAGGTGTTAGTTGAGTTTGACTCTTAACTTATGATTAATCTCTTGAAGACTCCTAAGAATCATAAGGTGGATTGGAGAATAAAAAGAATTATTGAGAAGATTCAATTAATCCAGATGGGATTTTTGAAAGTTGATTACAATCATGTGGTTAGAGATCAAAACAAGAGTGTTGATGCTTTAGCTAATTGGGCTTTGGACAAAGGTGATCTTACTTGTTATGGCCACCCTCCTATATGGTGGGCTTCTCAAATTAGGGAAGCTCTTATTTCTATCATTTCTTTGGATGGCTCCAGTTCTGAAGGTACCTAGTTTCTTCTTTTTTTTTTGCTTCTCTTTGGTTCATTCAGTTTTTTTTAGTTCCCTAGCTCATACTATTCTTTATTTTGTTTCCTCTATTGATTCCTGCCTTAATAGTCTTATGGTCTAGATAGGTCATTGTTATGTTCAATTTTTTTTTTTTTCTCTTTAGTTTTTTAAGGTGGGTGAGTTGTTTTGTTTTGTTTTATTTTTGTGTTCTTTATGTTGTTTTTTGTTGTTCATGTGTTTTTTTTGTTTTGTTTTTTATTTATTTTTTATGTTTTTTGTTATTGTTCTTGTGTTTTTTTCGTTCTTGTTCTTGGGTTTCTCTTTGTTTGTGTTATTTTGTGTTTTTATGTGTGAGTGTTTTCTATGTTTTTTGTTTTTGTTTATTGTCTGTTGTTGGTTGTTTTTTATTTTTATTTTTATTTTATTTTATTTTAATTTTTTAGGTTTTGGTTGTGTTTATTTTTCATGTTTTTTTTGGGTTATGTCTTTGTAGTGTTCTTTTGTTTTTGTCTTGTTTGTGTTTTGTTATGTGGTTCTTGTGTTTTTCTATGTGGTTTGTGTTGTGGTTTATTTTATATATATTTTTTAAAGTGAAAAACCCCTTGCGGGTCCACCTTGGTCTAAGAGACCATGAAAATGGGGTTCTAAACCGTCAAAGTCACCTGGGGGTCACTTTATTTTATCTTATTGTGTGTGTTTGGTTGTGTTTTGTTTTTGACACACTCAAGGAGCATGTTTTTTATTTTATTTTATTATTTTTGTTGTTATTTACTTATTTTTAAAAAAAATTTGTGTGTTTATTTGCTCCTTTAGTATGTCAAAGGTGGTAGGCTAGGTACGAGTCTTGGGTGTTTTTGGCGGAATGGATATACCTGCCTCCTTGGGTCTTACCCAAAAGTGGCATCCCTTTTGGGATGTTTTCCACAAAAAAAAAAAAAAAAAAACTCTATTTAAATAGCCCTCAGGTAAATACATGGAGAGTATTCAAAGGCTAATTACAATCTACTAAGATTATTCTAGCATTCTTCTTCTAGTTCTTCATCTTTAGTATTCTTCATTTTCAAGCAATTTCAAGAAATTTAAAGCATTTGCAAGTATTTTGGAAGGAAGTCAAGCAACACAAAGAGAGATTGGATACAAGGAGATCTTATTAATACAAGGGAGAGACTATTACTACATGATATCACTTCTAGTGCATCTCTCTTCTCCATTAATTTTTTTCATTTGTTCTCTTAGCATTAGCCTTGCTAACTTGAATACTCCATTTACTTTTAATTTCCTTCCATTTTCATGCTCTTAATCCTTTTGTGTAGGGTTTATCTTTGTTTTTAGGTCTTAATATCTTTATTTTAGGTCTTGGTTGAGCATCTACACTCTCATTTCAAGCATCTAACATCTCTTTGTAGGCTTAGTGGAGCTATTCTACTTGCTATCTTCAGTTTTGTTCATCAATATCTCCATTTTGCAAGGTCATTTTCATGCATTTTTCTTCATAATATTTAGCTACTTGCTGCTCTTTTCATTTATAGTCTGTTGAGCAAGAAGGATTGTCATTGTTGTCAACACAGGCAGTCAGATCCAAGGATGCAGTGGATAACAGACTTGAAATGGGTTTTTCTTAAAACCCAAGTTGGCTCTTCGTTTTGTTGAAAAATATGCCCCGGTGTTGAAGATATTTAATTTTAAATATTTAGTTTAAATTTTTATTTTATTAAAAATTTAAATTAGAATATCAAATTAAATTAAAAAGGGCCGACGTGTTACTATTTCACGGCAATAAGCTACGAGAAGGTAACGAAGGTGGAGAAGAGTTTGAGGCCGACAAAGTTAAATTTGGGCCGACGGATTTTAGGGTTTGGCAGATGACAAATTCTAGGGTTTCTCAGTCAACGTTCTTCTAGGGTTTGCCTCTAAAATTTCTTCTATAAAAGCAAGGGTTCTTCGAGTTTAAAAGCAGCAGCATGATGTGATATATGTGTATGAAGTTCGGGTGCAGCAGTGTGAGTGGTGCGAAGAGAATATAAGAACGCGGTATGCAGAAGTCGTGTTCCGAGTGTGAAATGACAGTGTGCTGGCTGTAGAAGTGATATTTCTATGAAGTTGCAACAGAGAACGCGGAGAGATATAGAGGAGTGGTTGAAAAAGTGTGAATCATTTTTCACGACGAGCGATCAAATGCCGATAAGCGACAGATCGCAGAAAAATAGCGAGATCGTGATAATTGAGGTGAAAGTTTACATTCTACAATTTTTATTATTATCTTCAAGTTGTAGCTTGAAAAAGGGGTTGGTGCCTCTTTCCAGTTGGTGCTGGAAAAATTGGAGTTGGTGCTCCATTCTGTTGTAGCAGATAAAAATTAGGGGTTGGTGCCTCTTACCAGTTGGTGTTGGTGAATTATTATGTAAAGTTGGAGCTTTGCATTTGATCGGATTTGGATGGTAGTCCAAGCAGTCCTTTTTGAGGAGTAGCCACATCTGTGAACCTCGTTAAAATGCCGTGTTATGTGTGATGCTCTTAGTACTTTTATTATTTATGTTTTAATCTGCTGCTGTTTATTTAAAAGTCTAAATTGCTTTTAAGTTTTTTTTAAAGAACACACTGATTCACCCCCCCTCTCAATGTCATTGTGATTATAACAATTGGTATCAGAGCCAGGTTCCTGAAGAGGCTTAAACAGCTAAGGTGATCTTGGAATTTACACAATGGCAAGTGGTGAAGGATTCTCTTCGAACAAAGCGCCAATGTTTGATGGGACAAACTATGCGTTCTAGAAAATTAGAATGCAGACTTATCTCAGTGCGTTGGGCTTTGACATCTGGGGTGCGGTAGTCAATGGTTACAAAGCTCCTACCACCGCTCCAACAGAAACTGCAAGTAAAAAGGCATTTGAATATGATTCAAAAGCAAGAAATGCTATTATGTGTGGACTAATTGACAGTGAGCTAGTCAAAGTCATAAGTTGTGAATCAGCAAAAGAGATCGGGATAAACTAGAGAAAATTCATGAAGGAGATGACAGGATCAAGGAGGCTAAACTTCAAGCACACCGAGCTCAATACGAATCTTTAAAGATGGACAATGATGAGAACATAGAGACTTTCATGCAAAGAGTCAATGGGATCACAAATTCAATCAGAGGTCTTGGCGAAGAATTAACCGATGCTACTATTGTGAAAAAGGTATTGAGATCACTTCCTCCTAGATTTGATTCTAAAGTCTCTGCCATAGAAGAAGCCAAAGACTTAAATCATTTTAGTATGGATGAGATGCATGGGTCCTTGACTGCTTTTGAAATGAGAATAGGAAAGTCTAATCCCACAGATAGAGAAGCAACCTTCAAAAATCAAAAAGGCAAAAGCACAAAACATGAATTTGAAGAAGAAAATGATTCAGATATAATGGAAGCAAATTTTGTAAGAAAGCTGAAGAAAGGAAAAGGAAAATACAAAGGAATGCTACCTCTTAAATGTTTCAGATGTGGAGGCATTGGACACTTTGCTACCAAATGTACTTTCAATGACAAAAACAAAGGTGAAGAAACTCAGCATCAAGAAAGAGGAGAATGGAGGAAGAAATCAAATTTCGAAAAGGTAAGTTTAATAAGAAAAGCTTTATCTCCCAAAATGTAGAATCTTCAGAGGACAGTTCCAGTGAAGACTCTGAAGAAGGAACAAGTGAGGCTCTTTTTATGGCGTTTGAAATAGACGAATCAGAGAACATAGAGGGGATGAACTCTGAAGTTGAAGAAGTTGAGGCTGAAGTTGATTTAGAGGGTGAGCTAGTGTCTGCTCTTACGGAATGGGAATCGGAGAAAAATAAGAATGAAAAACTAACAAGGAAACTTAAGGATGCAAACGACATTATTGCCAGTTTAAAAACACAGACTGAAGAATACAAGAAAATGTCTGAAGATCTGGAAATACAGGTTTCTATGAAGATAGACCACTGCTACAAATTGGAAGAAGAAAATGTGAGTCTCCGAATACAAATACAAGAGCTGGATCAAAAAATCAACTATCATCTAAAACGTGAAGAAATCTCGATGAAACTGGACAAAATTCTGAGCAATCAAAGATCCACAAGCATCAAATTTGGTCTCGGCTTTACTAAAGGAGAATCATCAATCGAACCAAAAACAAGCAATGTTGAAAGTGAAAAGAACAAAGACAAGAAACAGGCTGTGGAAAGTAAAACGAATCAGGCAAAAGAAAGATATAATGCCAGACCTGAAATGATAGCTGACAATGATGGATTTACTAAGGTCACACATCAAAAGAATAGAAGATCCAAGGCTCCAGCAACAACCTGGCCAAGACCATATTTCAGGTTTACTCATTATTTCTATGGTTTTTGTTTTAAATGTAATAATTATGGGCATAAAATTGCTTGACTGCAAATACAATATAGGTCCAAGAAGTTTCACTAGTATAAATGTGTTTGCTCCTTTAATGAATTATGCAATAGAGTGCTTTAAGTGTCACAACTTTGGGCATATTGCCAGAAATTGCCGTAGTATGTCTGTTTCATTTCAACCTCAGAAAAGAAGAACTCAACCATTTAAGGCAAAACACAATAGTAGTTCTTCTGAAGGATATATGCAAAATTTTGAAAAGGGAAAATCTCAGCTAGAACCCAACAACATAGTTAAGACAGAATGGAAACAAAAGAAACAGCTCAGGAAAGAACATGAATCCTTAATAGTGCAGACTGCTTTTAGAGCTTAGAATAAATATGTATCGTGGATTCTTGATAGTGGCTGCTCAAGTCATATGACAGGTGATAGACATAAATTTGAAAATCTTCAGAAATATGAGGGTGGTTCTATGAAGTTCGACAATAATGATGGAGCCAAAATAATAGGTAAAGGATCGGTCAAAATAAGTGAAGGGAAAATCAAGTCAGAAGAAGTTCTATATGTGGATGGTCTGAAACATAACCTGTTAAGTGTGAGTCAGATCTATGACAAAGGACATGAAGTGGTGTTCAAGAAGCAGGGTTGTGAAGTTAGAAAAACAAAGAACAGGAAATTAATAGCAACCGGCTCAAGGACGTCTGGCAATCTGTACACACTATCAGAATTTTTAGAAGGTATGTGTTTCATGGGACAAGAAGAAGAGAACTGGTTGTGGCATAAGAGGCTTGGACACATAAGTTTTGATAATCTGGTAAGAGTTAGTGCTAAACAAGCAGTGAGAGATATTCCAATCATTAAAAAACCTGCAAATAGTATGTGTGCTTCATGTCAGAAGGGTAAACAGACCAGAGTTTCGTTTAAAACAAAATAACATCACACTAGCAGGCCTTTGGAACTTATTCACATAGACTTATGCGGACCCATGAGGACTCAAAGCATAAACGACGACAAGTACTTTATGTTGTGCATTGATGATTTTTCCAGAATGACTTGGATATTCTTCTTAAAAGATAAATCAGAAGCCTTTGAAATGTTCAGAAATTTTAGACAGCTGGTAGAGAATGAAACAGGGAAAAGGATTAAATTCTTGTGGTCAGACAGAGGAGGAGAATTTATTTCGAATGAATTTTTAGAATACTGTGAAAAATATGGCATCAGGAGACAATATTCAGCAGCCATAACTCCTCGAGAGAATGGTGTAGCAGAGAGGAAAAATAGAACAATTCATGAAATGGCACGCACCATGCTGGCAGAAATCAAAATAGCAGATAGATTCTGGAAATAAGCAGTTCACACAGTAGTATACATTCAGAACAGGTATATGTTAAGAACTCATGAATGCAAAACTCCGTATGAGTTGTGGTTTGGTAGGAAAGCAACAACAAAACATCTCAAAGTATTTGGCTGTAAGTGCTACATCAGAAAAACAGATGACAATCTTGGAAAGTTTGAAGATAGAGCAGATGAAGGTGTGTTTGTTGGTTATTCTCCACATAGCAAAGCTTACAAATGCTACAACAATAGACTCAAGAAAATTGTGGACAGTGCAGACGTTAAATTCGATGAAGGGAGGAAACAAATAGTTAATTTTCAAGAAAACTATCCAATCTACAAAGAAGTCATTGAAGGAGATGAAGTACATGACACAAAAAATACAGATACGGCTGATGCAGATAACTTATCGGATGGCTCAGAGGTACAAGAAAACAAAAAATTTAGAATGGGCAATTGGCAGAAAAATCATCCTAGAAACCAAATAATTGGAGATCCCACAGCTGGCATTCAGACAAGAAAGAAAGTAATAAGTAATTACTCTCTTTTATCCAACATTGACCTCAAAAACATAGATGAAGCAAGAAAATATGACAGCTGGATGAAGGCAATAAATGAAGAGTTAGATCAAATTGAAAAGAACAGAACTTGGGAGTTAGTACCTAGACCTGCAAACAAGAATGTAATCGACACTAAATGGATATTTCGCAACAAGTTAAATGAAAACGGTCAGGTCATTAGAAATAAAGAAAGACTGGTTTGCAAATGCTATGCACAGGTTGAAGGGATTGACTTTGAAGAGAATTTCGCACCAGTAGCTAGATTAGAAGCTATTAGGATGTTTTTGGCACTAGCAGTTTACAAGAACTTCAAAGTTTATCAGATGGATGTTAAATCTGCATTTTTAAATGGGAAACTTGAAGAAGAAGTCTATATTGAACAACCAGATGGCTTTCAAATCAGTGAAGATCCTAACCTTGTCTGCAGATTAAAGAAGGCACTGTATGGATTAAAACAAGCACCACGGGCATGGTATGCTAGGCTAGATAATTATCTCTCTCAACAAGGATTCAAGAAAGGTTTAGTGGACAACAATCTGTATGTGAAAACAGAAGATGGGCATCTCATTGTTCTTGTTGTCTATGTGGATGACATCATATTTGGTGGCAACAAAGATGAATCTTGTAAAGACCTAGCAAACAAGATGCGAGAATGAATTTGAAATGTCAATGATTGGTGAACTGTCTTATTTTTTGGGACTACGAGGTTAATCGGAATGAGAAAGGTATATTCATTTCCCAAATCAAATATGTGAAAGAGATGTTAAAGAAGTTCACTATGGAGGATAGTAAGCCGATCAAGTACTCCCATGACAACAGTCGTAAGTTAAGTAAAGAAGACAAATCTCCACCGTAGATCAAACCATGTATAGATCAATGATAGGAAGCTTACTATATTTAATTGCAACCGGACTTGATATTTTGCAGGCAGTGTGCATGGTAGCCAGATTTCAGGCCAATCCCAAAGAGACTCATGTAACAGCAGTTAAAAGGATTTTTCGGTATCTCAAAGGCACCATGGAGTATGGATTGTGGTATCCAAGAGGCAAATATTTCACTCTTATATCATATTCAGATGTAGATTGGGCTGGATGTGTTGATGATAGGAAGAGTACTAGTGGAGGAGCATTCTATTTGGGGGACAGATTGGTTGCATGGCACAGTAAGAAGCAAGAGTCAGTGTCTTTATCTACAGCTGAGGTAGAGTATATTGCAGCAGCAACATGTTGCACATAAGTTTTGTGGATGAAACAGACCTTGAAAGATCTTGGTATTAATTTTAGTGAACCAATATCAGTAAAGTGTGAGAACACCAGTGCAATCAACATTTCTAAGAATCCAGTAATGCACTCACAGACAAAGCATATTGCTATAAGGTATCATTTCTTGAAAGACAAAGTTGCAGAAGGAGAAGTCGGATTGGACTATGTCCCAACTACGGAACAGTAGCGGACATTTTTACAAAACCTTTGCCCAAGGAAGTATTTGAGTATCTTCGAAGCAAATTAGTAGTCACACTTCCTAAGAAGTGACTAGCTACAGGGATCACCTTCTCAGGGGGAGCACTTGAGTGTTTGAGGATGGACTCAGGGGGAGTCAAATTGTGCTTGAGAAGTGTGAGGATGGACTCAGGGGGAGTCAAACTGTGCCTGAGAAGATTGAGGATGGACACAGGGAGAGTCTGCAGCAGCCCTTTGGTATTATTGACAAAGGGGGAGAAGAGTTACAAAAATGTATACAGGTGTTGCCAACAATTCCAAAGGGGGAGATTGTTGAGCAAGAAGTATTGTCATTTTTGTCAACACGAGCAATCGGATCCAAGGATGCAAGTGGATAACGAGACTTGAAATGGGTTTTTCTTAAAACCCAAGTTGGCTCTTCGTTTTGTTGAAAAATATGCCCCGGTGTTGAAGATATTTAATTTTAAATATTTAGTTTAAATTTTTATTTTATTAAAAATTTAAATTAGAATATTAAATTAAATTAAAAAGGGTCGACATGTTACTATTTCGTGGCAATAAGCTACAAGAAGGTAACGAAGGTGGAGAAGAGTTTGAGGCCGACAAAGTTAAATCTGGGCCGACGGATTTTAGGGTTTGGCAGCTGACAAATTCTAGGGTTTCTCAGTCAACGTTCTTCTAGGGTTTTCCTCTAAAATTTCTTCTATAAAAGCAAGGGTTCTTCGAGTTTAAAAGCAGCAGCGTGATGTGATATATGTGTATGAAGTTCGAGTGCGAAGGTGTGAGTGGTGCGAAGAGAAGATAAGAACGCGGTATGCAGAAGTCGTGTTTCGAGTGTGAAATGACAAGTAGTCTTGGTCTGTAGAAGTGATATTTCTATGAAGTTGTAGCAGAGAACGTGGAGAGATATAGAGGAGTGGTTGAAAAAGTGTGAATCATTTTTCACAGCAGCGGTCAAATGCCGACAAGCAGCAGATCACAGAAAAATAGCAGATCGTGATAATTGAGGTGAAAGTTTACATTCTGTAATTTTTATTATTATCTTCAAGTTGTAGCTTGAAAAAGGGGTTGGTGCCTCTTTCCAGTTGGTGCTGGAAAAATTGGAGTTGGTGCTCCATTCTATTGTAGCAGATAAAACTTAGGGGTTGGTGCCTCTTACCAGTTGGTGCTGGTGAATGATTATGTAAAGTTGGAGCTTTGCATTTGACTGGATTTGGATGGTAGTCCAAGCAGTCCTTTTGAGGAGTAGCCACATCGGTGAACCTCGTTAAAATGCCGTGTTATGTGTGATGCTCTTAGTAATTTTATTATTTATGTTTTAATCTGCTGCTGTTTATTTAAAAGTCTAAATTGCTTTTAAGTTTTTTTTAAAGAACACACTGATTCACCCCCCCTATCAGTGTCATTGTGATTATAACATAGTCTTATTTATATTTATCATCAATATTATAATCCTCTCTTTTCATGTACATGCTTGTACATTTTCAATCTATTATCATTTGCAAGCATTTAGCATTGTTATTTCTCTCTTTCAAGCACATTTAACTTGATTTTGGTGAAATTTCAAGCACATAAGCATCTCTTTCATTCCCAACCTATTATAGTGTTGGATACAAGGTTATTATTACCTTGCTATCCCACTAATAATCTCTTTTTAATAACCATTGCATGCATGCATATTTTTTATTGCTATATATTTCATTAATTTATAGTAGCACTCATTATTCATTTTGAAAAATAATTTGAAAATTTTATATTAAAACAAGATCATTTATAAGTTTGGATGAGACTCCTAGATTTAGATGATAAGAAAACTTATTTACAATAGTAAAAGAATATTTGCTTTTGAGCCAAATCTCCTAAACCATATTTATACAAGGGGTTTTCACTTGTTTACAATAGTAAAAGAAGATTTGCATTGGAGCCAAATATCCTAAACCATATTTCTACAATGGTTGTCCAAATTAGCTAAAAATTGGATTTGCTCACCAACCTACCTAATCCTCTCATCCTCAATAGCCATGCCACTATACCATGAAATCCTTACCTCCTTCTCAACACCCATCTTAGCCAAGAATTATACCACTTTATTTAGATCTCTACTCACATAAACTAGAATCACATCATCTAATTTCCTCCAAAATTCCTTAATTTGGGTGACAAGAATCCTCAACCTCCATGTATTCAAAGCAAAGTTCCTCATGCAATCTAGAGCTTCTACCAATATTTTGGAATTTGATTCTAGGATTATCCTCCTGTAACTTTATCTTACTATCCAGATAGAAGCATATTTGATAGCTAAGGCTTTTGCTTCACTATTCATGGCCCTTCCTATACCTTGTAGTTACCAATGGAGCACTACCCCACTATGATTCCTACAGACCATTCTAATTACAACTCTACCTAGATTACCTTTTGCAGCTCCATTAATAGTAATTTTAATCCAACCTTTTGGGAGTGGTTTTTAATTAACTATGTCCTACCCCTCTTGCACTTCAACTCCCTTCTCCATCGTCCCTATATTATCTTAAGGTTCCTCTGTAGCATACATTGCCATAGTTTCTATGACTTTGCTCCAAATAACCTATCAAACACCATCTAAGGATGAAAAGGTTTTTATAAAAACTATATAATTTCTATCCAACCACACTTACCACCAAATGAAGTTTAATCCAAGCCTCCAAAAAATACAAAGAGCTTTAGATTTAAATCTATCCATATTCCATATTTTCAAAATATTAATCCAATTCAAATCACCATTAGATCAAATTTTATAATATAAAAACCATTGCTGCCAGATCTAGTGCATAAATGGGCACTCAAACATCAAGTGGTCATATGTTTACTCACTCTTGTAGCATAAAAAATATTTATATCGACTAGTGATTCCCCTACATCTTAGATTATCAAAATTAAGAATTCCATTGTGCATGAACTGCCAGATAAAGAAGTTTACTTTTGTCTAACCCTTGGAATGCAAAATATTTCTCTAATCCTCAACCTGATATGCATGAGAAGGTTCTATAAGGATCTTATCATATCCATACTTCACTGTGTAGACTCCAAGGACCCCATAGCCCTAAGCTAATTTATTCTTCTCATATCTACCTATGAAAAATATTTTTGCAAAGCTTTTAGTCATGATGGGTGTCAATTTCAAAGGGATTGGAAATGGCCACTTATCCAAATTTTAATCTGCTTAAACTTATAATCCTTCAACTGACTAGTATTGAAATAAATTTTTATCTAGATCCAACCCCTACTTTCCATGGTTGTTTTTACTGGTTGCAGTTCTAGAGATTTTAACAATGATAGGTGGGTATTGATCCCATGAATATGTCCAAAATTGTGCCTTTCTAAAATAATCCATATTTCACTACTTGAGATCCTAACTTTAGATCCTACCACACTAAGGAACCATTACCATAAAAAAGGAAATGAATCACCTTATTCAAGTTCACTTTTCCCAAATATTTACTAGTTAAAATTCTATTGAATAAAGAAGTTGTTTGGGAAATCCACCTTGAGTAAAGCTTTCTAGCCAAATCTTTATTATTTAAATCTGATCTCCTCAACCTAAACCTCCATTTACCTTGGGATGACTTACTTTATCCCATCCTACTAAGGCCTATTTCCTCTCTCCTTTTACTCCTCCCTATAAACCTTTTCTAGCCATATTGTCTAACTCTTTCCATATGGTACGAGGATAGAAAATTTATAAATTGACATGGCCTAAATGATTGACTACAAAAACGTTAATCTACCACCATAGCTTAACCATTTATGAGACCAATAACTAATTTTTTCTTTGATCCAAAATATTCCTCTAGATAGCTATTTTCAATTTTTTTTTAAATGCAAAGGGACCCCCAAATATACTATTGAGAGTGAAGTCCTCTTGAATCCCAAGATATCTAAAATTCTATCTTGAAGCCTTTGATCAATATTGAAAAATATCACTTTGGATTTTTTTATCATTGATGACTTGGTTTGTGGTCCTAAGGTAAAAATTAAGAGTATCTCTAATCATTATTGCTTCCTTGAAGTTGGCCACTCTCACCAATCCTATGTCATCCACAAACTGTAAGTGAGTTAAAAATTCTTCACCCACCTTGATACTTGTTATTAAATCTTGTTGTCTTCTCCTCAAGATAAGTCTACCCAAGCCGTCATCCAATATATACGGGGAAAAAGTATCTCCTTGATGAATGCCTCAAGTAGATCCAAACAGTTGTGATGGAAGGCCTTTGATTAACATTGAGTATGTTATATTAGAAATACAGCTCATGAACCTTTCTATCCAATCCTGAGAGAAACTAAAGACTATGGTCATCCTTGACAAGAAGCTCTACTACACCCTATCATAATACTTTTACATATTCAATTTTATGAGCATTCCCTTATTGCTAGATTTTTGCATTGAGGGGATTGCTTCCTAAGCTAGAACCACATCATCCAAGATTTGTTTACCCTTTATAAAATCTCCTTGCTCTAAGGATATAATGCTATGTAGGAGAGGTTTTAGCCACTCAGCCATTACCTTTGTGATTATTTTATATATGATATTGCATAAGGTAATAGGTCTATAATATGAAATATGCACCCCTCATCCCCTTTTGAAATAAGGTAATGAATATATGATTTAATATTTAAGCATTATTTTACTACCTCTGGACTCCTCTATAAAAACCATTACATCCTCCTCCAATTTGTCCCAAAAGGTCTAGAAAATGCAATTGGAAATCCATCTAGAACTTGTGTTTTTTTGGTACTCATTCCAAAGACTATTTTCTTTAGTTCCTCTCTATTAATGGGTTTAATTAGGACCTATTTTTATTATTCAAATATAATAGAGGGTATGATAGTAAGAACTTATTTTTTAGCCTCTTCATATTGAACCATACTTTCCTTCAAATTTTTTATAAAATAATCCATTGATTGGAAATGCTTACCTGTGATTGTATTAAAGGAGTGCCCATTCTCATCTTGAGGTGCTTCCATATTGTTCATTTATTTCCTAGCACAAGCAACCCAATGGAAAATTTTGGTATTTTTATCACCTTCTAATAACCAAGTGGTTCTTTCTCTTTGTTTCCAATAAATCTCCTCTTGGTTGTAAATGTACTCAACCACTTTATGTAATGCATCATCCTATTCTTTTAATTGCTCTATAATTGTTCCTTCCCTGAAGTGTTTTTGAACCTCATCCCATTTGGCCACCAATGGAGCTCTTTGGACCTATAATTTTGTCTTTTTAGATCACCTCCATTTTTTAGTTGATCCTTAACATAATGAAGCTACTTGTGGAATCTAAACATTGATGTCCCATATGTCGGGCATCCCTCTTCCCACCACTATGGAATTTTCTTTTGAAGTTCCTCTTTTTGTAATAAAAAGTTTTCAAATCTAAATGGTATTAACATATGAAAAGCTATTAACATATGTTCTGAGGCTTTACAAAATGTACATTCTAGGAAAACATTTAGAGCATTGTCCTTAATATATACTATTCCTTGGGAAATGTTTAGAACTATTTTTTTAAACTCTTTGAAAAACAATTTGGTTAAGCCCAAATAGTTAGTAGAAGGGTGTGCTTATAATTGGTAGAGGATATTAGGAATAGATATTCATGTATGTTGATAGATAGATATTTTGTTAGACATTTCCATCGATTCCTAAGTTAATACTAATTAAGCATTTGAAAACTATTATTATATCCTTTGATTCCTTCAAGTATGAAAACCTTTTTTAAATGTATTCAAACAGAGAGGGTTGGTGCTATAAGATTTAATTAAAAAGGGATATATTTAATAGTATAGGTTACTCTATGTTAATATAGTATAAAGCCTTGAATGTTATAATGAAAAATATTTTGGATGGAAAGCTTTGGATGATCATGATTAATTAGACAATTCTTTTCAATGTTAGTTAAGAATTTTTTATAAATATTGTTATAATGAAGCTTTAAAAGAAAAATGGCATGGAGTTTTATATAGTTTATAAAATTAATTGCAAATGCCTCAATTGGTATTATTGGTATTAATAATTACCTTTTTATTTATTAGTCAAATGAATTTATAATTGAGGGTTTATAGGATATGGAAAGTAGAAATACATGGTTGATTTAAGTATAGATTCTATGGTTTTATGTTTTGGATAAAGAGAAAATTAGGAAGCTATTACTTTTCTTTTAAACAAATAGTGAAAGGATGTTAGTCTTTTTGTTTTATTGGAAAGCAAGTTTATAAATTATTTTTATAGTTAGAAAAAAATTATATATGGATTTTTTTTAAAAAGAGGGATATTTTTATTATTTAACAAATGGATGGGGAATCCATTTTGAGAGGAATATAGGATCCTCTCATTTGCTATGTATGAAAAATATTTAATTCATGGTTTGCATGTATAAGTTTTCATCATTTTATAACACATGTTAAGTTGTATTTACAATAATAAAGAGTTGTATTGATCCCTTCTTCATCATTATGAACTAAAAGGAAAGAAGGAATTAGAACTGATGCTAAGAGAGGTTAAGAAGATTACTTTGTATTGCTAAGATAGTTGAAATGTGAAAAAAAATATACAGAATATATTTGTCTTAAGAGATTGATAAATTTTATACTAAGGAGTTTTGTGAAGAAACTCGTAGTTAATATGATGTTTTTAATTCTTGTAAATCAAAATTAGTGGAATAAATATTGTAAATATAAAATAAAAAACATTGGATTTGTTATGTTATGATGTTTAAAAAATCATATTGTATTGGAGAAAGAAGTATAGTAGGATTGTTTACATACATTTATAATGGAAAATAACTACTTCTTATTATTGAAATATTCCTTATTTTAGGATGAAATGAAGGAATGAGAATGTCTTAAAACTTTAAATAAATGTATTATTTTATGCAATTCACGATGGTGAATAGAAAATTATATGCAAATATTATTTTGGTTTTTTGTTAAACCAAATACATGATGGATGCTTTGTATAAAATAAATGAGAGGAATGCTTTGGAAAATTTTAAATGAGTTAATTTTCTAGAAGATATCTCTATTCTCTACAATAATGAATTAAATGTTAAAAATGGTATTGTTAGAATAATAGTATTCAGTTTACTATGTTGTTTTAAATTACTATTTTCATTTCTTTTTGAGAGAGAGTTATTCTTTATACGATAAATAAATAATGTTTTCATGGATTTATTAAGGGAGGGTATTTGAGGGGGCATAAAATTTGGTAACCTTGTTAGGTTCTCCTAAAAATATATGAACCCAATACCTGGGGTAAATGCATGGATGTAATAACTCATGTTGATCCTAGTGATGGCACCTTGAACAAGAAATATTGAGTGACCATATGTATTATCACACAAAATGGTAATAGCCTTAATTATCCCACCATAGAGGTGTGGTAATTAAGCATGAAGGCACTAGTTATATCATCACAAAGATGTGATAATTATGCTTTAAGGTTGTAAAGAACCTACTATTGAAATAAAGCTCACACACACAAAATACTGAAAGATAACTGAAATACATGCAATAACAGAATAACACTATGCAGAAAGTAATTGCAGAATTGAAACAATCTCACAAATAACTCAGAATCGCAGGCCTCTTCGAGGGGGAAACCTCCTTCAATATTTCATTAACTTGCAAAAAGATACATTCGTACATGGCTTCATGTCTTTTAAAGAGAAAGCTTCATGCAACCCTACCTAAAGGCTCAAGAGTTGGCTTACATGCAAAATGCCACTCGAGCTGGAATCTTCTACCAAACATCGGTTACAATCTTGATAATGGTTACATGAGATGGCACCACTTGGCTAGGTGCCTTACTTGCCACATACATTACAAAGTATTACAAAATAACATTATAATGGGATCCCCCACGTTGGAAGTGGGTCATTACATAATAATGAGAATTACAAAATAATGTTAGGATGGGATCCTAACATGTCCTTCCCCTTCAAAAAGCTTTGTCCTCAAAGTTGAAGGTGAGGAAACTAGTGTTGGAGCTGATGGAGAGACTCCCATGTAGCATCTTCTGGTTGGAGTCCACGCCACTGAACAAGGACCTCAGTAATGGTGTGGTTGCAGAGAGTGCGAGTTCGATGATCCAACAACTATTCGGGTTCAAGCAAGATAGAACCTTCTTCATCTAACTCGAGGAGTGCAGATTGAACCTATACCTGAGTTCCCACCACCTTTTTGAGAGAGGAAACATGAAAAATAGGGTGGAGTTTGGATGTAGGTGGAAGGGCCAATTTGTAGGCTATGGCACCAATCCGTTGTAACACTTGGTAGGGCCCATAGTATTTCATAGCAAGTTTTTGGCACCTATGAAGCTGGAGGGACAACTATTTGTACGGATGCAAGTGGAGGAAAACCATATCACCCACATCAAAACTATGCTCGGAATGGTGTTGGTCAACCTGTTGGTGCATCCGGTTCTGGGCCGCATCCAAATTCAGCTTCAGTTGATGGAGGACATCGACATGCTGATTGAGAGTAGTGTCGACTGCATGGACCTTGGAGCTACCTGGGATGTAGGAGGAAGGCATGGGTGGAAGGCACCCATAAACTACCTCAAAAGGGGTAACCTTGGTTGTTGTGTGATAGGAAGTGTTGTACCACCATTCGGCCAAAGGAAGCCACTTCGCCTAGTGAGTAGGATGATCAGATGCAAAGCAATGAAGGTAGGTCTCCAAACATTTGTTGATAATCTCGGTCTGGCCATCCATTTGTGGATGATATGCTGAACTCATTTTGAGTTGAGTTCCTTGCAACTTAAAAAATTCTTGCCAAAAATGACTAGTAAAGGTGGGGTCATGGTCAGACACGATGGAGGTAGGCATACCATGAAGGTAAAAAATAGAATCAAGGAAAATTTGGGCAATGGTGGAGGTTGTGTAAGGATGGGATAGGGAACAAAAGTGAGCATACTTTGAAAGATGATCCACTACCATGAAGATAACATATTTGCCTTCGAACTTAGGTAACCCTTCAATAAAATCCATGGAAATATCCGTCCAAACCTGGTCAAGAATGGGCAAGGGTTGAAGAGTGCCTAGAGAATGCACTATTTCACCTTTCATCCATTGATAGGTATCACAAGCTGCCATAAAATCTTGGATGTCCTTTTTCATACCTTTCCAAAAAAAGTGCGCTTAAGTCGTTCATATGTTTTGAGAAATCTTGAATGGCCTACAGATGGGGCAACGTGCAGTTCTTGCATGAGGAGTTCTCGAAGTGGGGACTTGTGGGGAACAACAAGGCATTGGTGGTAATACAAATCATGGCCATCCCAAGTGTAGCCCTGACATGAAGTAGGCTCCATGGATAGGGAGGCAACCAAAGTTTGCAAATCAGAATCCTGAAGTACCTCCTAGCATAAGGAATCGATCCATTGGGGAACAGGTGATGAAAGTGCACACAACATACTGAGAGCCTCAAATTGGTGAGAGAGAGCATCAACCACAATATTCTCCTTGCCCTTCTTGTAGGTGATATCATAATCATAGCCCATGAGTTTAGAGACCCATTTTTGTTGTTTGGGGTGGCAACCCATTGCTCCAAAAAATATTTGAGACTCTGATGGTCCATTTTAATGGAGAAATGATGCCCAATGAGATACGATCACCAATGGGTTACTACATGTATAATTGCCATCATCTCCTTGGCATAAGTGGATTTTCCCAAATTATAGTTGGAGAGAGCTTTACTAGTGAAAGCCAAGGGTCACCCTTCTTGCATCAACACGACACCAATACCACGACTAGAAGCATCGCTTTCAATGACAAAATATTTGGAAAAATCTGGCATGGCTAAGACTGGAGTGGTGGTCATAGCATGCTTCAACTCTAGGAAAGCTTGTTCAGTGGGTCCCGACCAAGTAAAAGAGTCCTTCTTTAACATGGAAGTGAGGGAAGCTACAATTTTACCATAGTTACGAATCAAATTTACGGTAATAACCTGTGAGTCCTAAAAATCCTCGAAGACCCTTGAGAGTGTGAGGTTTCGACCATTCCTGAACCACCTGGATCTTCTTGGGGTCAACTTTGATGCCATCCTTGGTGACAATGTGTCCTAAATACTCCACTTCTATCAACCCAAAAGAACACTTGGACCACTTAGCATAGAGTTGATGTTGTGCCAATAGTTGTAGAGTCTGATCCACATGAACAAGATGCTCTTCCCATGAGCGACTATATACCAGAATATCATCAAAGAAAACTAGGATGAAATTTCGAAGGAATGGGCAAAAAATGTTGTTCATGAGGCTTTGGAAAGTGGACAAAGCATTAGTTAAGCCAAATGGCATCACCAAAAACTCATAGTGACCTTCATGAGTACGAAAAGTAGTCTTGGGAATATCCTCATCCTTGAGCCTGATTTGATGGTACCCAGAATGAAGGTCTAATTTGGAAAAGTACATAGTCCCATGTAGTTCATCCAATAATTCATCCACCACCAAAATAGGAAACTTATCCTTGATGGTGAGTTTATTGAGCTCATGGTAATCAATACACAACTACCAGGACCCATCTTTCTTGTGCACCAATAAAATTGGAGAAGAGTAAGGATTGTTGCTTGGCCGAATGACGTCAACTTTTAACAATTCTTGTACTAACTTCTCGATTTTGGACTTAAGAGCATGAGGATACTGGTACGATTGAATGTTGGGTGGGGCATTTCCAGGTAACAAAGGAATAGCATGGTCATGAGAGCGATGAGGCGGTAATTTTGATGGCTCAGCAAACATAGAATTGTGCTTGGCCAAAATAAGTTGCAAATCTACGGGGATGGAATCCTCCTCTGAAGGGTGAGGTTGGATCACAAATATCTGAGCTATGACACCCCACGATGATTTTTTAACAACTTCTCCATCCAGCTTGAACTAATAATCTATGAAGGCCCTACTTTTGAGCCATGAAGAGTGTGGGACTATCCATCCTATGAAAATCACATCCAAAGCTCAACAAAGTTCCATGAGATGGTTCCCAATGTGCCCAACCATTGAGCTCCCAACACGATATCACATCCCCCTAGTTGAAGTGCAAACATATCTTGTTTGAGCTCATAGCCCCCAATATTGACTTTAACATTATGACATTTACCTTTGCAAGGTAAGGTTCCACCATTGGCAACCATAACCTCAAAGGAATTACATGAATGTACGTAATAATTTGCCTGCTTGGCAATGCGGGGATCAATAAAGTTGTGTGTACTACCAGAATCAATCAGGATGGTAAGACGTAGGCCTTTGAAGTAACCCACAACTTTCATGGTTTGGGGAGTAGTAATGCCAGCAAGAGCATGAACAAAAATCTCAGCCTGTGGTTCATCTTGGTTGTCTTCCATCGGGTTGGGTGGTTCCTCGATTGATTTTGTGTCATCATCACTGTGGTCATTGGTGTCAGGCTCATCAACATCTATGAGGAACAACTTCTTTTGGGTGCACCTATGCCCATGAGAAAACTTTTCATCACAATTGTAACACAACCCTTGGGTGCATCGCGCATCCATTTCGGTAGTGGTTAGACGTTTGGGTGCAGTAGTGGGTGCAACAGGTTTTTGTTCATTCTAATTTTGGAATCTAGGAGGAAAAGAGGTTTTAGCCTATGGAAATTTAGATATCCACCTCTGAGCTGCAAATTTGGATTCGGCCAAATGAGCCAACTTGATAGCCTGCATCATGGATTGTGGTTTAAACATAGTGACCTCAGCTTGGAGATCTTCCCTCAAACCGTTGACAAAACAACTCATAAAGAACCCTTCATTCATTCTCGTAGTTTTGTTGGCCAATTTCTCAAATTGTATTTGATAATCTCTAACTATCGAAGTTTGTTTCAACTTTGTCAATTGTCCTATAAAATCATCATACTCACTAGGGCCAAAGCGAGTGAGTAATTGAGACTCAAAGTCTTCCCAAGAAGGATTAGGGTGAGTTTTTTGCAACCATTGGTACCACTGCAAAGCTTCAGATTCCAAGTTGAAGGAAGCCATTTGAACTCGGTGATATATGGGAACATCATGGAGGCTAAAGAATTGAGCAACACGACATAACCACCCATCCACATCCTTCCCATTAAACTTAGGAAAGTCTAATTTGGGCATCTTAAAGGTAGGATCATGATCATAGTGAGGATGAGAGTCATCTGTTGTCCTTCCTTTACCTCTGTTAAAATATGAGTGTTCAGTATGGTACTCAGTCTTGCTTGGACCACCTTGCAATTTGGACTCAACTTCTGCAAGTTGTTCTTCTATGTGGGCTCTAGAGTTAGCGTGATCAGTTCTAAGATTTTGAAGCTCTATCATCACGTTTTGACTTGAAAGTTGCATGTTTTCAATGGTGCTTTGGAGTTTTTCCAACAATGAGGTGATCGAATCTATCTCTTTTTGTTGTCCACGAGTGCCACCAACCATTTTGGATAGTCTTGAACCTCTTTAACTAAATTACTAAAAATAGAAGTGTGGTTTTTAGGAGTTACTATTTTTAGTAAGGAGTCCAAAAAAGTGCTTGGGTGTGATATATCAAAATGATCAGTGCGATGAGCTGATCACAATGGGCTAGGACTCAAAAAAGTATTTTCGGGATCAAATTTTGTATTTGTGGAATATTTGGCCAAAAAGGGCTAGTGGAAAAATGACAAATTTGAGGAATTTCGAGAAAATAAGGAGTTAGGACTCAAAATTTTTGTGAAAGGTGCAGAAGGGGCTAACTAAGATAACACAACAAATTTGAGGATTTTTGGGGTTGTCTAGGGCTTTTTATGACTTTTTTAGTGTTATTTTCCCCTATTTTTGGTTTAAAAATTACTCAAAATAGAGTAATTATAAAACCACTACAACTTCTTCATTATAGCTCCGATTTGCACGATTTTTGATTTATTGATTTTATTTTTTTTTTTGATGAGTCTACTGGTGCAATCGATTTTTGATTTGGAGCTACGGTTCAAAAGTTGGGTACTGGATCAACTGTCTCTGATCTGTGCGTTCTATCAACTGACCACCTTGTCACTGTCCTATCACCTGTACTGCAGTTACTGACACTGTTCACGTCACTGACCTAGGGATTCTTTGTACTGTGTAGTTACTGACATTGATGGTTCTATTTCTGACCTTGACCACTTGTATTTTTTGATTATTACAGTCAATTGTTACTATTATTGTTACCGTTATTGACCCGACTGTTACTATCACTAACCCGATTGGTATTGTCATTGACTCGACTATTGTTGCCACTGACCTAGATGGTATTGGAATATTTTAGACTATTATAGACACTTGTAGACTCTATCTTGACTGTTGGTGCATGCAAAGTGTGTTCTCCTATGATAGGGAAGTCCTTCGTATGCTCACTTTTTGGGATCGTGAATGCAGGTTCAGTAGAATAGGGAGATGTTGTTTTTGCAGGTTGAAGTTTTTAACAGAACTAGGGTATGCTAGGTAGAGGAGTATGTAACACCCATAGGCCCTCTGTTATACCGTAGTGACGAACAATAGTGCTCGGACCAATATTTCAAGCCACTACCCAAGGAGGATTCCACACATACCCTTGAGCACACTATCTGCCTCTCTGATAGTACGAGAGGGTAATCGTCCGAGATGTTGTGTCCCATGGACTATGGATGATACAAGGTCGAAAAGCTTCCTACTGGATAAAATTTTGTTTAACCTAGAATGGTCTCCCGATACACCCAAAGATGCGTGGGAGCTCGATTTCATGCATGAGTGTTGTCTGAGGCCTGGGTATTGGAGCCTGATCGCCCCTCACTTCACTAGACGCTTTATGGGCTATCTAGCTTAGCCAATAATGATAGCTCCTTCACGATATTTTAAAACCCCCAACACAGGGTTTCTAGCCTACTCAACTACTAAAAAAAGATGTATTTTTTTGTTTTTCTGGTTTTGCAATTTTTTGGCTTTTTGAATAAAGGAAAATAGAATGAAAAAACACAGGAAAATTATACCTAACAAGCGAAAATGGCTGAGCAAGAATTGTCGTAGTCACAGTAGAACTCGGCCTTGGAAAGCGCTCTGATACCACTTGTAAAGAACCTACTATTGAAATAAAGCTCACACACACAAAATACTGAAAGATAACTGAAATACATGCAATAACAGAATAACACTATGCAGAAAGTAATTGTAGAATTGAAACAATCTCACAAATAACTCAGAATCGTAGGCCTCTTCGAGGGGGCAACCTCCTTCAATATTTCATTAACTTGCAAAAAGATACATTCGTACATGGCTTCATGTCTTTTAAAGAGAAAGCTTCATGCAACCCTACCTAAAGGCTCAAGAGTTGGCTTACATGCAAAATGCCACTCGAGCTGGAATCTTCTACCAAACATCGGTTACAATCTTGATAATGGTTACATGAGATGGCACCACTTGGCTAGGTGCCTTACTTGCCACATACATTACAAAGTATTACAAAATAACATTATAATGGGATCCCCCACGTTGGAAGTGGGTCATTACATAATAATGAGAATTACAAAATAATGTTAGGATGGGATCCTAACAAAGGTATTATGCTAGAGGAAACCTACATAGATGGACTTATGTATGGTTAGGGAAATGGAATACCCTTTTTCTAAAGACTAAAAATATATAATCCCTATGTTGTGGTCAAGTTGTTTTGTACTAAAGGAGGGTGTAAGAAATGTGGGGTGACCATTAAGGTATCATTTCAAACCATGGAGGTTTATAAAGGTGAGCACCAAAATTATGGGATGTTGATCTATCCTATCCACTTGAGAGTCATCTTCAATGATAGGGTCTCAAAAATTGTTATACCTTTTTCTTTGTTATGTACAATAATACACACACCCCCTCACACACTCACCCACACTATGGTTTGAACCTTGGACCTCCCAAAGAAGAGCCAAAGCCCAAACTATTGTGATGTCCCTCTAGGATGGTTATGCCTTGCTAATATTGAAAGATGATTGGGACTTCTTTATGAACATTACCTTAAAAAAATATCTCTCTTGGGTTGGTTGAATTGGGTTGTTACATAACTTCACACTTATTTACATAACACATAACTAATAATTAATAACATAACACATACTATAGACTCAAACACACCCTAATCTATATTATTTACAAGGTTCTTGCATTATTATTGCAAGGTACCAAATAATTTAATACCTCCAACAATTTTGATATATTCATAATAATTGGAAAATTAGGTAGATGTGGTGGCTAACATTGTCGACTTTCGCACCACCATGTATAATCATAGTTTACCTATTTATACCCCATGTACCAATTAGATGGAGGCAAGTGTTGACAAATTAGTTGATCAAATAAGTTGAAGTGGTAAAATACTAGTTGATCATACCATTAAATAAAAAATGACAAGTGGAAGTGAAGATTTATTTCTACATCTCTAAGGTTTGGGGATTTAACTTATATATTTTTTAGGTCCATTAGGGCAAAAAATTTAGAGAACATAACTTTTTCATACAAAAGTATCGTAAGACTTTTTTTTTTCAAATCACATGAATTTTTGAGTTCTACGCATTGGTAGAATCAATTCAAGGACATTTTACACTAACAGGGATTAAATTATGTAATATAAATCATCAATACTATAATATTGTCTCAATGAAAAAAATTACAGTATTTGGTCAACTCAAATGACTAGCTTATTATTCAATAAGAACCCATGGTGCATCTTTCAAGAAGAGAAAGTAGCATCCCTTCATGAATAATCACTAGAATAAGTAAGAAGAAGTTCTTGGCATATTATCCTTGTTGATAGAACTAGAATTGTTTTTCATATCAAAAAATAGAATGAACCTATCAAGATATGGTCAAAATTACATGAGTTATTTGGAAAAGTAAATACAACTAAAGTAAATCATACACAATTAGCCTTTACTTCACTTTGGTCGAGTTGTTGATGACTTGGATGCAAAACTTGGGGGCATTTGTTGATTTTGGGTTTCCACACCAAATTTCATATCTCCAAGCCACTATTTCCTCCTTGCAAGCCACAATCTCCAATGCGAAAGAAATTATTACCTTGATAGGCTGGCATGCCTAGGAAAGTAATCACCTCATGGGGGAGAATGGGACTGGTGCATGGATCAGTTTGTGGTTCAGGTCTTGCTACTAATATGTATTCAACTAGTTATCTATGACATATTGATTTGGTTTCAATTTGCTTTAAGTTTTAAATTATGTATTGTCTTACCTATGTATTGGTTTGGCTTTGGAAGGGGTAACTCCTCTGATTGGTCATTCCTCGATTATTACCGGATGTAAGTAATTTTTTCTCCCTCTTTTTGGGTGGGGCTTAGTATCTTTTGTACAAGGTTTGAAGATACTTTCAAAACTCCTTTATCCATATAATAAAAAAAATGATACATCATACAAAAATAGATAACTATTATGTAAGAGTTTGATCTCCATATTGCAATCCAAAAGATAATTAAAATTATCCACAATACTTTATACTAGTCATCAACCACTTAAAGGGTCAATGTATAATAAGGATATTATTGCCATTTCATGTGTCCCAAGTGACTTTATTTTATATGCATGATCAATTACTACTAATGTAATTTAGTAATTTAATTTCTTTGATCTTAACTTGGAGGATAAATCCATATTATAATCTACATATGAAAAATCATATTTCCTATGAAATGCGAAGAATCTAGACATTTGAAAACCTCATATCATTGAAGCAGAGGATAAATATGAACAAATTAACCCCAATTCCTAGACATTACACCTGTATGGTGATAAGAATGTAAAAGGATTTAGTGAAGGAATGTATAAATAGTTTTTATTATCTCAATATTTTTTTTACTAAAGTTTATATTTACTAATTATATTATATAAATTTAGGAGGATCCTATCCTAGTCCTTGTAATTTCATAGTGCATAAGTGCGTGGCATATAAAGGTCCTATGAAATTACTAAATTATGGTTCACCAAGCAAATAATACATAAAATATTAAGGTCTAACACTTAATCTCATATCATCAAGTTACCTATACTATTTGAGAGTTTTTTTAGCTATTGGTCATTTAGTATGCTCTAACATGATCAAATGCATTTTTTTTACTTCTTTAAGAAATTAATCTATTCCCTCCAAGGTTATGCATAAGGGGTTGGACCTCAAATATATTTATAAAAATGAGGTGAATCAATTTCAAAATCAAGGTAAATCATATCCAAATTCATATAGAAGACATGGTGAATTGCCCTTTTTTACATGAAAAATTATTAAAAAATGGTGAATTGGTTATAATATTTCAAAAATATTGGATGATACACTATAGAATATCAAAAAAAAATAAATGGATGATAGACACTAGAAAACCAAGAGCAAAATAGTGGATGATAGACACTAGGTTACCAACAACAATGAAATGGATGATAAACACTAGACTACCAACAACAAAGAGATGGACAATAGATGATAGACAAAAAAACAATGGATTATATAATAGAATACAAAGTAATAGATGATGAACAATATATAGCAACATAATAGATGATGGATTATAGACAAAAAAATAATGGATGACAAATGATAGACAACAAAATAATAGACAATAGACAATAAATTAACAAACAATGAATGGTAGACAACAACATAATAGATGAAAGATGATAGAAAATAACATAATGGATTATGGATGATATATGATAAAATAATGTGTGATGGATGATAAACAACAACATAACAAATGATATATGATAGAGAACAACATAATGGATGATAGATGATAGACAATAAAATAATAGGTGACGAATGATAGACAACAACAAATTGGATGATGGTCGATATATAGCAACAAATAAGATGATGGTCAATAGACAACAAAATCATTAACACATAATGACCAATATAATCACCTACAAATTATTCAATTAAATATTGCCATGTGTCAAACATGCATTTAATTCATACATGCAAAATTCTATAAAAAGGCATCAACAATTATTTTTTATTTTTTCCACCACATCACATTAGAGAAAATAAGAACCTTTCTAATCAAGCACGTCAAAGCTCATCAAATCAGAGTAGAGCACATCAAATCCCTCATCCTTAAAAATCCCTCTAAGAGTCAAACCTTTCTAGTATCCTAAGCCCTCATGGCTACCTCTTCCTCCCCTATTGCTTCAAAAATTTCCTTCAAAAATGTTGTTTGCCCAACCATTTCTAAAATTTTGACCACACCAAGATATGACACCACATGGGTCAAGGACTCTGGTCTTCAAGGACTAGTATCCATGCCCTAGTACAACATGGACACCAATTTGCTACAAAGGATAGTTAACTCCTATGATGATGATGGGTTGATTGTGAATATCACAATCGATAACAATAATTTGTCTTTCATAGTTAAACTCTTGGACATCTAGATATTGATAGGGCTTCTACACAAGGGTGTTGAACAATCACACCAAAATATATTTTAACTAACGATGAAAAAGGATACTTGGAGACCAAATTCGGTCTCTCAACAAATTTATTGACAAATATACCATATAACTCTCCATATTTCAAATATTATTTAAATTTAAAATTCCATGCACTAAATAAAATTTTCAAGTAATAATTTTTGTTATATTTTTTTGCAGTTCAAAGTACTAAGTCCAAAAGAGGTTTAAATATTGCAAGTATTACAGAAAATTTCCTTCATGCTTGCATTTAATTCTTCCAATGAAGACCCATTTTGCAAGGAAGAACCTCATACCTTTTGTTATGGGCATTGGCCTATTTGGTTCAATGTCTTGGCCACAACAAATTGGATTAGAGTACCTATATTTCCAATCATATTAAAATGGATCTCCTCAACACCCAATAAAACACTAATGCCTTTGTCACAACCACCAATTTTATTCTTGATTTTTTTATGAAGCATATTATAATGTGCAGGATACCCCAATACCAACCTCACTACACCCACACTTGAGGAGTGTTGGTATGATAGTCCAACAGGTGTAGGTAAATTTAATTTTTTGAATAAAGTCATTATTCTTATATTCATAAACTTAAAAGAATTAAAATATGTGCTTGAAACTAAACGTAGAGAAAATCAACCTCTTATTTTTCTAGAAGAGATGCTACTATACAAGGTCATATGCAAGAAGCAAATAGAGATTCCCACACACACTCAAAAGTGACACCCTTAATTGCAAGATCTGCAAAACATTTCAGGTCTTCTTCACCTGTTTCACGTGCTCCTCCATTAGTTGTACATGATGTTTCAATTGATGTTGAAGAAGTTGAACAAACCTCGATAGGTAATCTTACTGTATATATTTGAAACTTCAGTTCAATATTATGTATTTCATTTATTTAAAATTATAATTAGTTTTAATGATTTTTTAATATGTTTTTAGATCAACATCGAATAGATCAAATGGAATCAGATTTATAGGTTACATCTTCCTCTGGTAAGTGTAGTTACACTAAATTAAATTTTATTGCATCATTTTTTACAATAGTTTTAAATAAAATTTTATTGTAATATTTTATAGGGCTGACTCAATTAAGCCATAGAATATGACAAGAAATGTTATTTTTGTCTCCCCCACAACCATAGTAGATGAGAGGCCAACAACATATGTGGATAAAATAATTATTTTTATAAGGATTTAGGGAGGAGCAGAAAGCTAAACTTTTTTGGATTTTCCAACTTTCTCTCTTGGAAATATTTTGAGTTTGCATGGCATTTCAAAATTGGCAAATCCTCCACTTGATGAGGATTTTATTTTTTAGGGTAAAATTCCTATCTCTAAGCTTTTCAAAGCCACTGATTCAAGATCCACAAAATCATAAGAAATCATAAAAAAATTAAGGGTTAGTTGTTACCGTAGAGAGCTCCTCCCTGTTGGAATATTACCATTAGTAAAAGGTTAAAAAAATTGTTTTTACCTTGGGTAAAGGTAACTTACCTTTTACCTTACTTGGACGACAGTGGACGGCAGCATTTGGGCGGCAAGAGAATTCTATTCATCTTTCCTTTCCCCCAATTTCTCCTTTCCCCCTTTCTTTCTCAAATAGGTTATTTATTGCCTATTTAATCTATGTAACCTAAGTTTTAATGTTAATGCAATTAATCCTTTTTCGTCCACACTCACCTTTCACATTTGGTATCAGAGCGGCGCGATTCCCGAGGCGGTGGGGCCCGTAGTTCGAGGCGACGGCACGGATCTCGAGGCAGCCCGCAGGAGCCGAGGCGGCACGGATCTCGAGGCGGCCCGTAGGAGCAGTCCGACGCATTTTTTCGAGGCGCTGGAGGAGCTGGACGAGGCGGCCCGTAGGAGCAACAGATCCGCATGATTCTCGAGGCATTGTTGACGTGGCAACTCGAGGCGAGTTGACGTGGCGTGACGCGTGGCGACGTGTGACTGGCATGCGGCCCGAGGTGTGGTGACGTGGCGCTGGTGCGAGTGGTGACGTGGCGATCCACGAGGTGTGGTGACGTGGCGCGGCCCGAGGAGTGGTGACGTGGCGATCCGTGCGTGCATCGATGGCAAAAGGATCCTGCGGCGTTAGTGACTGCCCGCAGGCAGTCAAAGCACTTTATGTGCTTAGCTCTTTTTAAAGAGCTTTTACATCGCCCTACGGGCGATGTGGGACTAAAGTCCCAAGTAAAATCAAGCTTCGCGCCGAAGCGCGAAGCCAACATTAGCTTCGCGCTCGACGCGGAAGCTAAAGGGCGGGAGCACGCATTGCTCCCGGATCAGCCCGGTAGCGCAGCGGCTACCCTCAGCCCTGACACCCGCGAGGTCGCAGGATCGACTCTCGGCGGGGTCAATAGATAATTAAAATTAAAAAAAAAAAAACTAAGGAATAGTTTAAATTTAAAAAAAATAATAATTTTTTTTGTGTAATTTCCTAAGAGGAAATATCTGTTCATTAGTTTTTTATAAATTTTTTTTTTCAAAGTTGATAGAAATTTCCTGAGAGGAAATAATTGTAAAGTTTTTAAAAAAAAAAAACTTTGAAAGTTAATTTTTTTTTATTATTTCCTAAGAGGAAATCTTTGTAAAAGAAAATTTATGGGAAATTTTCTTAAATGATAAGATCGGATGGATGTTATCATGCCCTCTGCAAGTTGTTATTGAAAACAAACCCTGAAAACTTTGATAGGCACGTGAAAACACTAGGACTTAATACAGTTTTTTCACAGTTGCAAAACGCGGTTATTGCACACCAGAGAAATCCTGATCAAGGATACGAAGCAGATTCAGAAGATAACTCCTTTGGCGGCAAGTTTGAACAATCCGACACAGTTGCAATTGCTTCACAAGGATCCGAATATACTCATTATAGTAATTCAGTTGAAATCCTACAACCTCCTTCTCCTGAAATAATATTGATCAGTGACGATGATGAACAAATCGCTGACAATTTTGTAATTTTTGAACAACAAGTGTGAGTTGTTTATGATTGTAAATCAAGCAGGGCTTGATAGTTTGTAAAGTCTTTTTTGCAATAAGACTATAAAAGAGAGGTTTCTTGTTTTAGTAGATAATAATGGGATCACATAATAATCTACCAATTCCCGAATTCAGTGGGGATAATTATGAGTATTGGTCCATCAAGATGAGGACATTACTCATTGGAAAAGGACTATGGGATATTATTGAAGACGGATACATTGCTCCAGCAGATTGGACTACTTTAAGTGCAAATGATAAGAAGATCTACAAAGATGCACGAGAAAAATAATTCTTTTGCCTTATACCATCTTCAATCGGCATTAGATCCAAGTATCTTTCCTAGAATTGCATCTTACTTAAGCACTACGAGATGCATGGAATGCCTTGAAAGAAGGATTCCAAGGAAGTGATAAAGTAAAGCAAGTCGGGCTTCGGACTTTGAAAAGAGATTTTGAAAATCTCGGAATGAAGGAAAATGAAAGAGTCGGAGACTACGTGTGCGAGTCAAAGCGGTAGTTGATATGATGCAAACTTTAGGTGAAGACACAAAAAATGAAACAATTGTGAAGAAAGTGTTGCGAACACTTCTTCCTAAGTGGAATCACATTGCTATCATAATTGAAGAATCCAAAGACCTTTCTACTCTTACATTTGATAGTTTGATTGGATCATTAACATCACATGAAGAGCGACTTCAAGGAGCACCTTCAACAAGCTATGGAGGTGATGACAAAGCCTTCACTTCGAATGAAACTGCAAGACGAGGACAAGGAAGAGGCCGAGGCGAGAGGACAACAACAAAGAGGCAAGGGCCAAAGCAACTCCTACAGAGGAGGTAATCAAAACAGAGGTGGAAATCAAAACAGAGGAGCCAATCAGAACCAAAGAGGCAATGCAGCCCATGGAAATCAAGGACGAGGAAGTAACAAGACTAAAACAACTTGTTTCAATTGTGGGAAACAAGGTCACTTCGCTCGTGACTGCTGGTCAAAGTCTTCAAAAGATCAAAGCAGTCAATATGGCTCATTCTACGGAGAAGAAGAAGGTCCACCAAACCTTTTTCTCTCTTATGGACAGCCAGATCAAAATCTAAATGATACATGGATTTTGGATATTGGTTGCTCCAACCACATGAGTGGCAAAGAAAATCTCTTTGCTACATTAGATTCAAATTACAAATCTCATGTTAAGTTAGGGGATAATAAATCTTTGCAAGTTGAAGGCATTGGAGCTATGGAAGTTCCAACAAAAGAAGGCCTTAAAAATGTGAATGACATATACTATACTCCACAACTACAACACAATTTGTTAAGTGTTGGCCAAATGATGGAGAAGCATTACAAATTAGTTTTTGATGAAAGAAAATGTACAATCTTTGATAAAAACAATTGTAACCGGGTCATCACAGAAGTACCTATGACAAAGAATAGGTTGTTCCCTCTAAAATTTGGTGAGCCGGGGGGAGCTCAACTTGCAAACATTGCTATTACAAATCCAAGTGAATTGTGGCACTTGAGATATGGTCACCTCAATTCCGCTAGCTTGAAAATGTTAACATCACAAGCTATGGTGACAGGACTACCAAAAATTCCAGAACATAAAAAGGTATGCGAAGCATGTGCTTTGGGAAAGCACTCGAGAACGAAGTTTCCAAGAGGCCGAGCGTGGAGAGCAAGCTATCCTCTTCAGCTAGTACATTCGGACATCCGTGGTCCAATGCAAACAAAAAGTCTTGGAAACAATTCTTATTTTCTAACATTCATAGATGATTATTCTAGAATGTGTTGGCTCTATTTTTGAAACACAAAGATGAAGCATTTGATTGCTTCATAGACTTCAGAAATAATGTAGAAAAGCAAAGTGACTACTATGTCAAATGTCTTCGCACTGATAAAGGAGGAGAGTACTCCTCAAATGAATTTCTTCATTATTGTAAGCAAAATGGGATAAAAAGGCAGTTCACCATTGCCTATACCCCATGACAGAACGGTGTGGGTGAGAGAAAGAACCGCACCCTTGTTGAAATGGCAAGAACAATGCTTCGGGCAAAACATCTCACAAACGGCTATTGGGCGGATGCGGTGAGAACAAGTGCATATATTCTAAATAGAAGTCCGACTTCTAGTTTAGATGGTATCACTCCTTATGAAGGATGGTACGGTAAGAAACCAAATGTCAAACATTTCAGAGTATTTGGTTCTTTATCTTATGCACACATTCCTGAGGAGAAGAGAAAGAAGCTTGATCCAAAGAGTCAAGCATGTGTTTTTGTAGGGTATTGTGATTCAACCAAAGGGTATAGATTGTACAATCCCACGACACATAAAATCATTATCTCCGGGGATGTAATTTTTGATGAAGGGGGAGAATGGGGTCATAAAAAATTTGTTGATTTTGACTCTAATTCGGACAGTTCTACATTAGTACCTCCCACATTGGTACAACCCAAGAAAAGCAGTGGAAAAAGTCCTCCTCCACAAATTCCACATCAGGAAACTTCATCAAGTACATCAAGTGGTACACCAAGTCCAAGAGGGACTTCTTTGTTGGCACCACCAAATTCTCCAAAACGATTTCAAAGATCAGTAAGCGCTCCAAGCCCGATGGATATTGATTCAGTTTCTCAAAGGAAAGAGACAAATAGAGGAAAGCGCATACTACAGAGTCATCCATCTACTCAAATGTTGGATAGGAATTTCCAACAAAGATACACTAGGAGTCAAGCTAGTGAGATGGATGACATTTTGTCAAGACTTGAAAATCTTCAAATGTCAGGGGATGATGAGTCTCATGAACCAAGGGGTGATGTAGTCAATTATGCTTTGTTGGCTGTTGCACAGCTAGAACCTTCTAGCTATGAAAAAGCATGCATTGAAAATATATGGCAAGATGCCATGGAAGAGGAAATATCCTCAATTAAAAAAAATGATACTTGGGAGCTTGTGAAGCTTCCCAAGGGAAAAAAATGTGTTGGATGTAAATGGGTCTATAAGACCAAATTCAATGCTGATGGAAGCATTGAAAGGCACAAGGCAAGATTAGTAGCTAAAGGTTTTACTCAGAAATATGGAATAGATTATGAGGAAACCTTTGCTCCAATTGCTCGACAAGAAACAATTAGAGCTGTTCTTTCCTTGGCAGCCCATAAAGGATGGAAAATTCAACACATGGATGTGAAAAGTGCATTTTTAAATGGATACCTACGAGAAGAGGTGTATGTTCAACAACCTCAAGGTTTCCAAGAACCAGGAAAAGAGAACCTTGTTTATAAATTGAAAAAAGCACTTTATGGCCTCAAGCAAGCACCAAGAGCATGGTACTCACGAATTGACGGCTATTTCAGCAAATATGGTTTCACAAAAAGCAAGAGTGAACCAACACTATACTACCTGAAAAATGGAGTAGATATCCTCATAGTTTGTTTATATGTGGATGATCTAATATTCATGGGTAGTAATAATAAAATGAATATGGATTTCAAAAACTCCATGATGAATCAGTTTGAGATGAAGGATCTCGGATTAATGAGATACTTCCTAGGAATGGAAGTACATCAATCAAAGAATGGGATCTTCATATGTCAACAGAAATATGCTCATGACATGATCAAGAAATTTGCTATGCGACGAGTGCAAATCAGTTGCAACACCAAGCTGGACATGGAATCCAGCTAAGCAAAGAAGATGGAGCACCAAAAGTTGACTTGACCAATTTCAGAAGCATGGTTGGGAGTTTAATGTTTCTCACCAACACTAGGCCGGATATACAGTATGTTGTTTCTCTTGTATCACGGTTTATGGCATGCCCATCCGAGTTGCATCTACAAGCAACCAAACGAATTTTACGATATGTAAAAGGTACATTGGATTTTGGAATCCATTACCACAAGTCTAACTCTGTGAAGTTATTTGGTTATAGTGACAGCGATTGGGGCGATAATATAGATGACAAAAAATCTACATCAGGGAACTGTTTTAGTCTAGGTTCAGGACTAATAACTTGGAGTTCCAAGAAGCAATCTGTTGTAGCATTATCATCTACAAAAGCTGAGTACATAGCCATTACTCATGCCAGTACTCAGATCCTCTGGTTGAGGAAAATCCTTGAAGAGATTGGCGAAAAACAAATTGGTCCAACCAAACTGAATTGTGATAATATTAGTGCCATACAGTTGGCATATAATCCGATCCACCACAAAAGGTCAAAACATTTTGATATGAAGTATCACTTCATAAGAGATATGGTGGAACAACAGACAGTTGAGCTTCAATATTGTAGCACTTTGGATAATCTAGCAGACATCTTCACCAAAGGCATGGCTAAAGCTCAATTTATAAAGCTGAGAGACTATATAGTTAGTCCTCTCAACTTTAAGGGGGAGAATGTTGGAATATTACCATTAGTAAAAGGTTAAAAAATTGTTTTTACCTTGGGTAAAGGTAACTTACCTTTTACCTTACCTGGACGGCAGTGGACGGCAGCATTTGGGCGGCAAGAGAATTCTATTCATCTTTCCTTTCCCCCAATTTCTCCTTTCCCCCTTTCTTTCTCAAATAGGTTATTTACTGCCTATTTAATCTATGTAACCTAAGTTTTAATGTTAATGCAATTAATCCTTTTTCGTCCACACTCACCTTTCACACTCCCCTCCCTATCAAACTCGATGACCCTCTTCTTCTCACTGATGATGAGAAATTAAATTTTTTGAAAGATATTTTATTGTCTGATAATTGTGAAGCAACTATCAAAGAAAATGTGCTTCAAGATATTGTAGAAATAAGAGAGTGGGAATATCGGGAAAAGGTTTTGATCAAGAAAATAAATGCCCGATATAAATAATTTTAAAAAGATAGGATATTTTTTTATTGGTGGAGAACAAACCACAAAAGCTTGATGCTTTGTCACATCAAGCTATATCTGGCAAGGTGAAGGCCACCTTTGTATATAATGATGAAATTTTAGATATTCTTTTGAATAGGTTAGAAAACCTCAATGCCAAAGCCCAAGCATATTATAATCAATGGGCTATTGATAAGAAAAAAGTAGAAGTTGTAGAGGTTGCAAGAGATGTTGCTGAGGTAATTCATATATTTATGCGTAAGAGTTGTTTATTCTATTTTTTTCTCTATATTTGTCAACTGATATATTTTTCTTCTCTTTTGCAGTCCAATTTTGATAACTTAAAGAAGCAGGTGAACAACTTGAATGTTTATCTAAACACTACCAAAAAAATCTACAAGCGACTGTTAAATTAAAAGAACGTTTACAAATCATAATAAAAGAGAACAACGCCTTCAAGAGGATCATAAAAGAACACAATTTAGATCCTAAGATTTTGTTGAAATAGAAGGAGAAAGAAATACCTTCAACATTAAAAGATGATCCTACAAAAGAGGAAAAGGTATTGTTGGTGGGTTTGGAAACAACATAGGAAGGCCTGATAAGAACTGGTGCACTACAAGAGCAAACTATTGAGGAAACACATCCTCAACCTCAAGGAGAGCAAAAATATGCTTCAGGCCCCTTGTAGATGGAGAAAGTGAACAAAAAGTTCAATAGTTGACTGCAAATTTTGTTGTATAGTAGTCAACAATTTTGTAAATTGTAATAATATGCTTTTCAACTTAATAACAAAGACATTTTTAAAAATTTGTGTATTGTATTTTTAAATATTGTTTCAATTTATATTTGTGTACTAGTTTATATTTGTTTACCATTGAAACTATGGAATTTTAAAAATAATGATGTTTAAATTTGATAATATGGATGCAATTATGTTTACTGTTGGAACTTTAGAATGGCAATTATGATAACCTATTCTATAGAAATGGTGTCCATGGTGGGTGAAATAGAAGATAGATCAAATTTCTTTCTTATTAAAACTTTTTAAAATTTTGATGTAATGAATTGATAGTCAAGATGGACATAATTTGGAGAAAATTGCTCTAATCTCAATACTTAGATGGGGAGCACCTATGTGTTCAATCTAATTGTTTAGAGAGTCAATGAAGTGATACTTGCAGGTTGTGTATTGTCCAAGAAAGTAGACAACTAGGTGCATACAAGGAGTAAATTGTTACCATAGATATATCATGCAAATTTCTCCAAGATTAGGTGTAGCAAGTGAGATCTGAATGGTCAAAGTAGGATCACTTAGGATCAAATCAATGGATGGACATAAGAGGGGTAATTGACTCGACTAAAGTGGTCACATTTACTTTAACTGAGGAAAGTAGCTCTTGTGAATGAAAAAGTGGAGGTAATATCACCTTTAATAGTGGTTTTATAGCTCTAATCCTTTCCACACCTGCTTCCTTTCATTTGTTTTATTAGGATTGATATGAACAAGCAAATTGCTTGGTATGTTAATATCTATTGAGCCATAGAGGATTTCTACAATACATATATAATATAAAATTTTATGATCATAGACAGATAGTCCAATAACAAGGCTTAAATATAAAATATAAAATTTTATGAACATATACAAATAATCCAATAACAGGGCTATGACATAAACATAATTTTTATGAACATATATAGATAATCCAATAATAGGGCTATGATATAAAACATTATTTTTTTGAATATAAACAGATAATCCAATAACAACATGCTATGAAATTAAACATAAGATTGTATGAACATATACAAATAATCCAATAACAAGGCTATGATATCAAACATAAATTTCATAGGGTAAAATCTAGTAGACAATTGATAACAAATACTATGAAATATATCAAACTTTTTAAATCTTCAAAATATCACAATGGAGGAAGCTGAAACAAACACTTCTCAGATTATCCACAATCATCTATATGCATAGTTGATCTCTGTGTCTCTATAATTTGATCACTGCAAGTATCATTATCCTCATTATCATGAGTATTAGTGATACCTCTTCTGTCTGCTAGAGATTTCCAATATGCCAAAGCTCTATCATAAGGATACTTTTCCAGCTCATAAGATGACACATATATTCTCAAATAGTTTTCCAAATTTTTATCCAACCTGTTACGAACTTTAGATTTCACAAAAGATAATGCACTAAAAACCCTTTCATCTTCCATAGATCCCAAAATCATCGTTTGACATAATTCATATAAATAAAAATATTCATTGATCATATCTTGTAAGACACTATTGGGATACAATTTATTCCACAAACGTGTAATAGAACCTAGCTCATGAGGGTTAGTCAATCACAAAATTTGATCAACCATTGTCAGTCCAAAATGGCCTGATTGTTTTGTCAAAAGTTCTTTATTGAGAATACCATTGATTTCAATACCATTGACTTCCACACATTTAGTGAAATGTTTAACAAGAGTACCCATGTATTTGATAAACAACTCACTTATATTATTGTAGTTAGTACAAGGATCCTAGAACATGGGGTTAACCACACCCATGACCTCAAGCAATTCATCTCTTTGAAAATGGTCTCTTATTTCTCTTGTCAAGGTTTCTGCTATTTTTCTCAATTTAATCTTTGTATTGTGTACAACTACATCAAATCTATTGTATGTTATGGGTATTTGTTCAACATCATCTATAATTATATGCGATCACTTTTCAAAACAATATAAAGGTATCTCCTTTCCATGAACATTAATACAAAGATGATCATTGATGTTGAACTTCAAAAAGCTTTTTGGATCATTGATATTTGTTAAAGTTCTCCAACTCTCAAACAAGGGATCCATAAAACTTTCTCCTGACAAGTACAACCTATCAATATGCATACATATTTGTTTTCTCATCTTGATGAAATCGACAATATAAATGGATCTTTGTTGTGCAAGTTTAATCAAAGTATTCATTTCTTGCAACATTGGAAGAATACCACATAATGTGAGAAGTGTTTCCAAGTTAGTCATATGGTATAGCAAATATTTTGCCTTATCAACTACCCTATGATTTGCATACATAAACCCTGCCAAGGATTGATATTCTTTAAAAACTCTATATGCAGGTTGAAACAATGAATTCCACCTAGTATCTACATCTTTTAACAATTTTCTACCTTTAATAACTCCTAGTGCAAACTATTGAAACTCTACAAATATTTTTGGACTGCATAAAAAATAAGCATGTATTTCATGGATAAGTTCTTCCACTCTCGCAACATTTTCAAATGTGCTCACAATTCTATATGCAAGATTCATTCTATGAGCCATGCAATGAATGGGGATCAAATATGGGGTAATTGATGTCTGAAGTCGAACACAAAGACCATTCTTGTGTCCTTGCATTATAGTAGCACCATTAGCTCCAACACATATTAACTTAGTGGCTATTTCTATATCATTCATTCTCACAATATCCTTTAAACTGGTTACAACAACATTGTAAATGTTTTTTGCATTACAATTTTCCACCATCTTATGTAGTGCTAGTAAATGAGGTTGCCTTAACTGATTTTGCAATGTGTAAACATGCATGCAAATCCAAGATGTGTTGTCAACAATAATTACCTCATCAATTGAAAGTGAAATGAATTTGGCATGTTTTACTTTCTCTCTAAGGTCCTCCTTCTCAACCAATGAGAGACATTTTTCCATTTTCCAACCACTTCGATCTGACCAATGGGCACTAGGAAGGTTCTGCACATCAACTAGTTGAAATAGATATTTAAAATCAATAAAATTAGATATAGGTCTACCCTTTTTAATAATAGTATATACAACAACAAACTGCAAACTTTTTGAAGCTAAAGTGATCTTATGAATTTTTTGAAATTGGGCTTGAATCGTTCCACCCTTCTCAACAAGAGTTTGTTGTTGTTTCATTTATTTTTATATTCTTGTGCATATCTGACATGTATGCATTCTGATGCATCCTTCCACCTAATTTTTTTCTTAGTTGTTCCATCACTTTCTTTTACTATCACATAAACTTTTCCACAATGTTTTTCTATTGTATCCAACTTAAGTTGCATCTTATGATCCTTTCCTAGTTTCCAACTACAAATCATGCATCTACATTCTATTGGCATTTCATTACTGTTCTTTGGCTACATTGGCTCAATAAATGGATATGTTGATGACCATTCAAGCTAAAATGTTCTTCCAATAGTCCACCTGGTTAACTTTCTACGTTTAGGTTTCTGAGTAGAAGATTCCCTAGAAGTTGGGATTGTATTAGAAGGATCATTTTATTTTTCAATTGGCATGTCAGTTTCAGGAATCTCTTCAAGTGGTTGTTGCATCTCATTGTTAAGAAAATTTTCATGTGGGGGAATTTCATCCTCGGGAATATCTTCAAGTGGAGGCATATTAGGGTCAATAGTGTTTTCTGCATACAAAGGTGTTCTATATCATTTTTTGTAATAACTTATGAAAATTAACTGTTTTCTCATACAATTTTTTGTAATAGTAGGTAAAATGGGTATGTACCTTGAATTTGTGCAGATGTCGATGGCTCACTCAATTTCAAAATATGGCTAAAGTATTTTAGGATACTCTTTTTAATAGAAGATTGGCCTCCCTTCTTTCCATTATGAGTAGGTGCCATTGTACCTATATAGAAAAAGTATTTCATGTTAGAAAATGAACATGATGTTAAAAAAGGGTGAAAATTCTACAACTGGTATAAGGGAAATTATCGCTCGTCTCTGCTCTCTATTGCCTATCGTCTCTACTTATTACTATTGTTGGCCATCTATTTATTCAATTTATTTCCCTATTTTTAGTCATTTGTGTTGTTAGCCGATCATCCGTATTCTTCCCAATTGTTGATCACCTCTTCTATTATTCAATCATCTCTACTTCTCAATATTGTTGGTCATATCTTTTATCAATCAATTGTCCTCTCGCTTGCTTTTTTTCAATCACCTCTTCTATTTGTTGATTATCTTTTCTTCTCAGCATTGTCAACCATCTCTATGTTAGTCATTTGTTTCTCTTCTAACTATTGTTAGTCGCTTCTTCTATTAGTTGATCATATCTGCTTCTCACTATTGTTGGTCATATTTATTATCAGTTGATCCTCCCTCTTACTCACTACTATTGTTTGTATTTTCTATCAATCAATCATCTCTAGTATACCCTATTGTCATTCACCTCCTTTATCAACTAATCGTCTCTACTTTTTGCTATTGTATGTCATTTCTTGTATTTATAAATCATCTCTTATTCTCCCTTCTATCAACTATCTATTTTATCATATGATATTCTATGTTGTTAGTCACCTCTTCAGTATCAATTGATCATCTATGTTTGTCACTAATATTGGTTGTCTCTATTATCAACCACTTATTTTTTGTTGCTATAGATCATTTTTTGAGGAGTATCACTATTGCATTAGGTATATATACTAGTGGTATAAGAGGTGAATTTGGTGGTATAAATAAAATTATTTATAATTTCAAGGTAAAAAGCTCCATGATTTAGGTAGGAATGTTGGTGATTTAAAATAAAAATGGTGAAATTATTATCAAAGCGAGGCGAGCCGACCCAAAAAAAATTGCACCCAGAAATTTCAGGTGAATGGGCCTCGTTAAAGGGTCCTCATATTTACCAATTTCAAATTTTAAAATTCCTAATATTCATGAATTAATGATAATTCACCACTATGCATAACCCTAATCTCCCTAAAACAATGCTCCATATACCATGTTTATTATGAGGTTAAATGATGAGTAAACATTTTCCTTGTCAATGATAAGGCCCACAATAGTATTCTATAAAACTACATACCTTGGGAAGAACTATACTATGGTGATATTATGAGGTGTTTAGACAATTTGACTTGACTACAACATACAGATAATTGTTAGAGTTATAAAATTTAAAATAGAACGTTTAATATGTTGTTGTATAGCTATTTTTTAATAAGGGTGGGGAAAGAGGTTTTGAAAGGAGCCCCAAACATTTTACAAGAGAGAAACCATAGACACTAAGCAATCACACATTAAAAAAAATATACATAGGATAACCTATAAAACTAAATAAGCTAAAGCACAACAGTCAACAAAGAGAAGTAGTCTACCAATACCATATAAAATCTGAGCCCAAGAGAACAAAGAAACCATAAGAACCTAGAAAGAGACCTGAAACACACCATATTAGAACTGCCCACTATACATAGAGTTTGCTCCACTTTTTAAATCTTCTAGGTGGGAGACATACTCTTCAAAATTATGGGCTAACATATGGCTCAATCTCAACCTAGATTCCAACATGTATTTAAGGATCAGTTTTAGCTCTTCAATTAAAACCTCAACATCCCTATCTAGGAAGACACAACAAATAATCCTATAAATAAACTCACACTCTATATTTTTCTTCATTCTTGTAAATTGAAATAATCTGAGAGATAACCTAATCCCAAACACGAAGCCCATATTGAGAAATACCTAGATTCTCCATATAATTAGCCCCACTATTATATTATATTTAGATGTGAGTAATATCTACCTTTTACATGTATTCAATCAATTTTAAGGCTTCCTCAAACACGGTAGCACTATTCTAGTTGACATTTAAATATTTTTCCAGCATTTTGAACACATTGAGGGAATTCCCTTCAATGATAACTTTATTGGCTTGGATCTCATTCAATTACTTAATTCCTTGGTACATGGCCTAAACGTAATCAAAATGGCTTGATTGGGTTCTCAAAGCTTCAACAAAAAATCTCATAGTCTTACCATTCTCACCCATGATTATCCCTCTAGCACCTCTTGGCCAAGGTTACATTTCATAGCTCCATAAAAATTTAGCTTAAGCCAACCTTCAAGAGAGGGATTCCATTTAAAATTTTCTCTAGCTTTGTTTGAAGCAAGAACAACCTTATCATCAGTAGGAGATAAATTCCAATCCTTAGAAATTCTACCTTCTTCCTCTAATTATTCAATTCCTTCCCAATTAACAATCTCCACATTTTCTTTGATGAATAGAATAATTTTATCTGTGACTACCATATTATTTTTTTTATTATCTTTAAAGATACATCATTTTCTTTCCTTCTAGACTCCCCATAAAACATGAGGAAGATTGAGGTTCCAAATATTTTACAATATTTTGCTTTTAAAGGGTGGGCATCATTCCAAGCAAAGATCCACTAAGGAATATGGTAAAATCCAATCTATTTGAAAATTTCTTACAATAACTAAAATGACTTCTTGGGTAAAAGGACAATGAAGACAAGGGTGATTCACATTCTCCGTATCTCTTTCACAAATACTACAATGATTAGGAATATAAAATCCTCTTTTTACTATGTCATCCAAAGTCAAAATTCTATTTTAGATAGCCAACCAATAGAAGAAATAAATTTTAGGGATAAGGTTTTTCACCCACACCTTAGAGACTAGTAGCCATCCCATTTCTTCCTTTTGGAGCAAATGGTAACTTGATTTAACTATAGAGATCCCCTACTTAGAAGGATTCCACCACCTAGAATCCTCAACATCTTTGCTCTTTAGGGTATAAACATGCAGCGATATATTTAACCTCTAACCCATTTGTAAATTTCTTTTGATCTTGCCCATCAACTTGTATGTTTTTCCATAATTGTCTAAAATGTAATAATGAACCCAAATCCCAAAATTTTGAGATAAATCTTACTCAAGGCATCCTATATCCACATCCTCCTTAAGGGGAAAACTTCTCAGCCAAGCATCATTCCAAAAGTGAACATGTCTACCATTCCCAATCCTCCATCTACTTCCCTTTCATAGTAAAGGTATCATCATTTGCAAATTGTTCCAAAGGTTGGAACCCATGGGAAAGTCCCTCTCTACCAAAAATTTGGTATCCTTAAGGTATTTAGCTTGAAGAATCTTAACCCAACCAACATCTTCCACCTTTGCTAGTTTCCATCCTATTTTCCCTAATAGGGTTGTATTTAGCTCCCTGAGTTTTCTTAAACCAAGTCCTCGCCCTCCTTTTAATAGACAAGATCCCATACCACCAAATGAATCCTTTTATTTTCCTCTAAACCTAACCATAAGAAATTTATTTTTCATTTGTTCAATCTTATTGTAAATTTTATCAAGCATCATAAAGAGATAGAAAATAAACTTAAATATTTTGGAGAAAATATTTTAGCAACTAAGCTTTCCCTATCTAACTCATCAAATCTGCTTTCCAACCAACAAATTTCCTAGAGACCCTTTCCACCACAAGGTTCCACATCTCTTCCTTCACTCTCCCTTTGAAAAGTGACATTCCTAGGTAAGTAGTTGGAAGGGTTTATCCCATAATAAAAATTTAAGCAATCTTATGTTGTCTAATAGGCAGAGTATTAAAAAAGTAGATCTTGCTTTTACCAAAGTCTATTTTTGACCTGTAGAAATATCATATCTCCAAAATAGCCCTTAACACTCTAGCTTGGGGGATTGAATCCTTAGTAGTGATAAAAGTGTCATAAAAAAACTACTAGTGAGAGATGGGATTAATAGTAGAGGTAGGCTTTATAACACTTATATGTCTATCAAAAATGGCTTATATGATAAATATTCCAAGAGCCTCAACTAGAATTATAGAGATAAGGGGATTAGGGTTTCCCTTTCCCAAGGCCTATTTTTCTTGGAAAGTAACCCACAACTTAACCATTCACTATAACTAAGAACATAGATGAAGAAAATCAGGCTTATAGAAGATCAATAGAATTTTGATGGAAACCAAAACTTCTCAACACTCTAATAAGTCCTAAGAGACTTTGTTTGATGAGTTTGTTCTAACAACCTAAATTTTCAACCAGGTTTTATTTAAAAGGAACATTGCTCTATATAATACAATATATTTCCTTGCACACACTAAGTGATTGCTTCCTAGGAAAGTAAATAAAAATTTGAAATAAATTAGAAAATGAAAGCATATGTTGAATGAAAATCCTACACTACACAAGGTTGTAACTAGTTTAATAGTTACCTAAGTTGAATGCAACCATATGTCTCATAATTAATGCTAAATAACAAAAAATAAACTCCTACTTATCAACTAAAAGGAATCCACTCAAAATAAACCAAATTATCAACTATCTACATTACTCCTAAATCTAATAGGAGAGAGAGTTTATGGACTGTCCAAGTTTAGTGGGCCCTTGCTAAACCTAAAATAGCATAAATTATCTTCCTTCATAGTCCCTAAATTTACTTCAAAGCACTTACATTAATCATACACCATCATACAAAATTTGTAGACATCAAATAAACCAAAAAAAACTTTTATTCCTTTAGAAAGTTAAGTTTTCTCATGGATGGAAATGATTAGTCATGACAGTCCATACAAAAACTAGAATGTGATACTTATAAATAATTTTCTTCACATTCTCTCTAACCTTGAATACAATGTCTACTCTAGTATTTATAATATACTAGGCTCCTTTTTGTAGAACAAACTTAACTGTTTCTAAAAACTGATTTAGAAACTAGCTATAAAAAAAAAAGTTTTGCTATAGTTTATTTCAGAAATAAAAGAAGGTTTGGAGATACAAAATAACCTCTTGGTAGATATTACTAACCAAAATAAGGAATTATTTGTTTCAACTTATTCCTAACGACTTCCTAACTTCCTAGGTTATCTTGTTGTTGTCAAACGGATTCTGCCCTATTGTAATTGTTGTTGCTAACAGGTTTTGCCCAACTGTCATTGTTGTGTTCTTCCATTTATACAACTCCCTTATTTCTAGGAGTGGTTCCCTAAAATTCAAGATATTTTAACTCATATTTTCTAGGAAACCCATCCTATGCTTTTGGGTTGGTTTTATGCATAACTAGATTTATAGAAATTTTCTATTTTTTTGGAACGGGCCTGTAGCTATAGATCCTTCCATAGTACGTTCCATATTAATGAAAAATGATCTATGTATATAAAAACACTCCAAGGAAAAAAAGTACATATAAATAAATCAAATAACAACAATACTAATCACATTTACTCTTTACATCTACTCCATTAACATTTAAGTGTAAAACATTTCATTTAACAAAAACTAGTAAAATTATCCATAAAATCCTTCAAAAGTAATTAGACTGGGTATGAAAGTAAGGCTAATAAATGTGAATCCCTAGATTATTTTCCTAACTCATCATTTCTCTCAATCGAATCAATTGCATGTTCTCATACAATTTTATTTATCCTGTCAACTACTAGCATTAGTTTTCTTTTTCTTGACTATTTTCTTAACAGTCTTGGTTGAGGTGGCTGGTGCTAGCTTGGTTGGAGGAGGTTTTGGAGTAGAAACTTGCTTTGTTGTACCAATTTTGGTAGTGCCTTCACCTGTACCTAAATTTCCAATCCATTTCTATTTTAGTGCCTTTAATTCCCCTGGGGCATAATTTTTCTTCCTTTTGCTCTATCTCTATAACTACGGAAATTTTCTTTTACTGCCTTGGATTTTTCTGTTTCTTTGTTAGAGTTTTCTCTGAACCATTTTATTATTACCCTTATCATTCTTACTACATGCTATATTTTTAATAATAGGTGAACGAGTATTAGCTTCTCTTGCAGCAATTTTTTTGTGTGGACATTACTTGTAAGAATCCTGCTTCTATTTTTTTCACCAAGATTGCTATGTTCTTTTACTAGGAGTGGTGTTTTTTTTGCTTGTTTTTTTCTTACATATTTTATTCCTCTTGCTCACATTACTCTTTTTATACCTTAAAATGCTTGAAATAACCCCTCATTATGTCTTATGGGGATTCAATAGGTAATATACAAGTTTTTTTAACACATAAAAGATATAAAGCTTTAATTTGTAACAAGTAGTAATAATAGGCATTACACATAGTTGTAAAAGAACTTAAATGACTATCCCCTTCCCCACAACTAAAGGACGTTCTACATCCTTATATAAGAGAAAAATAAACTGGATAAAATAAGGATGAAGTAAAGAAGGGAAATGGGCAGTCTTAACAACATTTGTAAAAAAAAAATATGTACAACTAAAATGAAAATGAAGAGAAGAAGAAGTACCTGGACTAATATGCTATTTTCTAAAATAGTGATCATTGTTGGAGATTGAGGGAAAAATTCTTGAAGATGTCCATATGCAGCTACATACTGCTCAAACCTATCATCATGAATAATATGTGAACTGGTGGGTATTTTATTTTCTCTTTTTTTTGGCAGATAATTCCTACCAACAAATTGGTTTTTAAAATTGTTTTTCCATTTGCGCCAACAAGCTAGTTTTCACAAATAGATGTTATTTTTGCAAGGATGAAGATCTAGTAAAATTATTTTTCATCTTCCTCCTTGGCCCTATGGCATTGGTAAAGGTCTTCATCATAGGACTTTATAGCTCTTTTTTCATTTTTTATCATTTTTTGTTTTTCATATCTCTTTGCTAAAGGAGAAATATCAAGTACCGATAGGGGGCTGCAAGTCAAAAATGAACTACAATGTTGCTTATTGAATGACTTGTGTAATGAAATATAACTTGGAGAGAGGTTTACAATATAGCTTCAATCAATGGCCATTGACAAGTAATCCATGAGAGGCATCATCAATGGTTTCTAGCTTGATTGTACCATTACCATATGTTTCTTCAATTTTATAAGGGCCCAACCATCTTGTACATAGCTTCCCTTTGAAATATTTGAACTTGGAATCGTAGAGTAAGGTCCAATCACTTGCTTGAAAAGTCCTTGGAATAAAATATTTATCATGCCACTGCTTCTGCTATGCTTACAATATTTTAGTATGCTAAAGGACATCATGATGAATTTTATCTAATGCATTCAGTTGTAAGATTCTCTCTTGCTGAGCAATGGTAATATCAATTCCAACCTCCAGCACAATGCATAAGGTCTGAATTTCAAACTCAATGGGCATGATAGTTGTCTTTCCATAGACCATTTTATTGGGTGTGAGCCTTGTTATTGATTTCCAAGTGGTATTATAAGCCCATAATAATTCACTAAGTCTATGTACCCAATCTGTCTGGTGTGAATCAACTATCTTTGTTAAAATATTTTCAAGTTCCCTATTAGTAACCTCCACCCAACCATTAGATTGAGGATGGTATGGTGAATATTTTATATGGTTCACTTGATATTTATGTACAAAAGTAGCTATCACATCATATATGAATTATGGTCCTTGATTCGTTACAATGTCCTTGGGTGCTCCAAAATGCTGAACGATGTTGTCATACAAGAAATCAACAACTTTTTATTTTTGAGCATGTTGTAATGCCTTCACTTCTATCTATTTTGTGATATAATCCATGCACACCAAGATGTACTCATTGAATTCACTTGTAAGGTTGATAAGTCCAACAAAGTCTAACCCCCACTTCTCAAATGGTTCTAAAACCACTTGAGGAAGTAGAGGCATCTCTATTGAATGAGTTGGTTTATCCATTCTTTGACATGGATCACATTGAGAAACATAGACTTTAGCATCATAGTTCATTAGGCCAATAGTACCATGTTTACAATATATTATACATGGTTCTCTTGGCAAAATTATATCCTCCACATGGTTCATCATGAGTTACACGTAAGATATCAAAGATGTCTTCCTCTTGCACACATATCTAAGTTACATGGTCAAGACATAACTTAAAAAAATGACCATTTAACTAAGTATATGGATCGCTTTCATGGATGAGCTTCTACTTTTCATGTGGTGAAAAGTGATATAGCACTTTTCCTATCACGAAATAGTTAGCCATATCTTCATACCAAGGTGAGTGTACTGAAATGATAAACAAATGTTCCTTAGGAAAGGAATCTTGCACAAGTTTTGGATCATTTGCCAAATGAAATCTAAAAATATGGTCAGCCATCACATTCTGTTTATCAAGTTTATCCAAAATGGTAATTTTAAATTCTTGTAAAACTAACAATCACCAAAACATTCTACTACTTATTGTATCTTTATTCATAAGATATTTAATGGTAGAATGATTAGTATGGACAAAAAATTTATATCTAGTAATGTAATGTGTAAACTTGTTTATGGCATAGATAACAACAATAAATTATTTTTTAGTGATAGTATAGTTTAGTTCTACTCCATTCAAGTTTTTGCTAACATAATAGATGGTATAGGGTTATTTTTTCTCATTTTGGATGAGAATTGCACATAATGCTTGGTTTGATGTGTCAGTATGAATATGAAAAGTTAAATCCCAATTTAGTCCTCTCAAGATTGGTTTTGTGGCCAATTTTTCCTTAATCTTTTCAAAAGCTTAATGATAGTCATCATTTCAATAAAATTTATTAGCTTTAGTCAACAATTAAAATAATGGAGCAACAATATTGTTGAAGTCTTGAATGAACCTTCTATAATAGCCTACATGTCCTAAGAAGCTTCTAACCTTTGTTTGAATTTTGGGTGGTGGAAGGGAGTTTATAACTTGAATTTTGGCTAGATCTACCTTGATGCCATCTACAGAGATATAGTGATCTAAGACAATGATTTTGGTCATCATTAAATAGTATTTTTCATGGCTAAGAGAGAGATTATTTTTTTGTTATATTTCAAGGACCTGTTTTAACTTGTTTAGAGTTTGTTCAAAGATATCACCATAGACTGAATTGTAGGTTTTACCATAGCTTGGGGTTCACTTTTCTTTTCAGTGATGATGGGAGGCAGGAGATAGAGATCAAAGCAATAGAACATCTTATTGAATGAATAGAAGTGATACAATCCGAATGGAGCTATGAGACCATTTATATACGAATATGGATTCCTTGGCCAACACTCTAACTAGTTGTGCAAGGGGACACCTCGCACATTTATAAATTTCACATTGACACTTGTGCATTTATTACATTGCATAAAGTAACTAGATAACTTTACCCTAAAGTAATATATTGTCCTAAGTATGTACCTAGGAAGGTACATTTACTTGATCCAAATGATGTAATATATTCTAACACCCCCTGTATTACATTGTTTGGTATGAGATTATTTTGAATTGCTCAGATGATCTCTAAATTTTTTAAATTTGATCTTTCCAAGTGTTTTTGTAGAAATATTTTCTATCTGATCTTCTGTAGGTACATACTCTAGGATGATATGTTTATTCTAAAAAATTTCCCTGATGATGACATTGTGCTTCAATATGCTTTGTTATTTCATGTATGATCAGATTCTTGATCAGGTTTAGTACTCCTCTATTGTTTCAAATTATCATGGTTGGAGTTCGTTTAATTCCCATGTCGACTAGTATATATTGTAACCATAGAAATTCACATGTTTTATCTCTTGTTGCTTGATATTTTGCTTTAGTTGATGATTGTGCTACTATATGTTGTTTCTTGCTATGCCAAGATATGGATCCTGATCCAAGGTAGAAGACATATCCTAAGGTAGATTTTCTATCATAAATGGATCCATCATAGTCTGAATCTAAGTATCCCTACAAAAAAAGTCCTTTGACATATTTTAAATAGTCTATTTCATAGTTTGTAGTCTTCATGATATATTGCAATATTATTTTTGTAGCTTTCCAATGACTTTCTCTTGGTTATTGCATGAACCATGATAGATAATTTACTGCAAAAGCAATATCTGTCCAGCTGTTTGTTAAGTATAGAAGACTTTCAATCAACTGACAATATAATGTCATTGAAACTAGTGGTGTTTCATCATTTTTGGATAGTTGAATCCCTTTTTCCATTGATGTATATTTAGGCTTACATTATATCATTCTATATTTTTACATATGGATTTTGCATATTTTGAATGAGTGATTACTATTCTATCCTTTCCTTGATAAATTTCTAGACCAAGATAGTAACTCATTAACCCTAGATCTATTTTGTTTTAACTATTTGTAGCTAGTTTTGTTTGCTTTTAAATTTAGGTGGTTTGTTATAACTATTCAAACCACCAAATCTAGTTTTGTTTCACCTCTATAAGCCTATTTAAGGTATTAAATTAGTAATGCATACCAACCATATAGAAATCCATATTACTTGTACTAGAGCAATTTTGTTGCATGTTAGAGTTTGGGTTTGTAGAGATCAATTGAGTTATGTCATCAAATTTTTTTGATTGATTAACATAACTTGAATTTAATCTCTTTTTAGCATAGGAAAACTAACTTATATTTATTCCATAATGATATCTAGTGTGTGTAAGCTTGAATTATCTTTACAAATTGTAAATACCTAAGACTAAAAACTTTTGCAACTATCCACATGTAATTTCAATGCTCACACTCTCCTTCATTAGGACCTTTATGATTAGGGCAATGACAACTAGTGAGGAAAGCCAAGATGCTCTAATTGTTGATTGAAAATTATTAAAACAAGTAACTAAGTGGTAGATTCCTCAAAGATATGTACAAATTTGTAGGAAAAATATCAATCTTCTCTCTTCAATGCCAATTTAAGCACAAGTAAAAAAGCAATATCTGGCCAGCTGTTTGTTAAGTATAGAAGACTTTCAATCAACTGACAATATAATGTCATTGAAACTAGTGGTGTTTCATCATTTTTGGATAGTTGAATCCCTTGTTCCATTGATGTATATCTAGGCTTACATTATATCATTCTATATTTTTACATATGGCTTTTGCATATTTTGAATGAGTGATTACTATTCTATCCTTTCCTTGATAAATTTCTAGACCAAGATAGTAACTCATTAACCCTAGATCTATTTTGTTTTAACTATTTGTAGCTAGTTTTGTTTACTTTTAACTTTAGGTGGTTTGTTATAACTCTTCAAACCACCAAATCTAGTTTTGTTTCACCTCTATAAGCCTATTTAAGGTATTAAATTAGTAATGCATACCAACCATATTGAAATCCATATTACTTGTACTAGAGCAATTTTGTTGCATGTTAGAGTTTGGGTTTGTAGAGATCAATTGAGTTATGTCATCAAATTTTTTTGATTGATTAACATAACTTGAATTTAATCTCTTTTTAGCATAGGAAAGCTAACTTATATTTATTCCATAATGATATCTAGTGTGTGTAAGATTGAATTATCTTTACAAATTTTAAATACCTAAGACTAAAAACTTTTGCAACTATCCACATGTAATTTCAATGCTCACACTCTCCTTCATTAGGACCTTTATGATTAGGGCAATGGCAACTAGTGAGGAAAGCCAAGATGCTCTAATTGTTGATTAAAAATTATTAAAACAAGTAACTAAGTGGTAGATTCCTCAGAGATATGTACAAATTTGTAGGAAAAATATCAATCTTCTCTCTTCAATGCCAATTTAAGCACAAGTAAAAAAGAAAAAAGAAAAAAGAAAAAAAGTTAAATGTTATTTTTTTTAACAAATCAAAATAGTTTTTACCTTTATTGACATTTCATGCTCTCAATACTACATTAAAATATATTTATCATTAGTTTTAGTACCATTGGAAAGTATACTTAGAGCACTTTCCAATAAATGCTACATGACTCATTTATTAATTAGTAAGTAAAAAAATTAACTGTTGAAATCTAGCCAACGATTCAAAATTGCAACTGGTGATAATGATTTTCACCCTAACAAGAGTTAAAAACTTTAAAACTTTGTAAATTTATCATATGGTGGTCAAATTTATCACACAACCAACATTTTAGTGTTTATCCCATATTTCAGACACATTTGTGGGATCAAAATTATTAGAATCAGTCTAATTTTTATTATTAAAAGGAAAATTCACCATAACTAGCAACAACACATAACATGCTCACCACTACACATGCCAAAAGGATGGTCAAGTTAGATAATGTGATGGCTAGCTTGACTAAAAACGCTAATGACATTTTAATGTCCACCCCCAAGCTATCTATAATACAAAATATGTAGTTAAGAAGTGCAACTCTTGTGATTTAGAGGTCGTTGCTTGTTAGATCTTGAACATGGAGACACGATTCAAGTATAGAATATGGTAAGGTTCCATTTGCTAAATTGAATATTAGTGGCATAGCCAAATTTTTAATCATAGACCATCAACAATATCATAATCCCATCAACATATGGGATGTGCTTATCACAAGTATTAAGGTCACATTCTTTCCATATCTACTTACAATATTTGGGTATCAAGTGGCTCCACTTAAGACAAGGACCCAATATGTCATTGCAAGATTATATACTAGTTAAACCATTTGTAAATCATGTTGAATGTGATATATTATGTAAAAATATTATCTTTAAGTTCAAGAGTGGATTGTAGGAACACATATATGGGGAGGTAAAATATGCAATCATTAACACACTTGATGTGGCATTCAACTAAGCGTAGTTGATAAAATAAAAAGTTTCTGATAAATACAAATTTTCACATCCTTCCTTTTTGTCTGACACCTTCAAAACATTATTTTCAAGACTGACACAACCTTCTATAGTAGGTATACAATCATTTTGTTCTCTAGCAAGACAAGATTCTTCCTATTCAATGAGATAAAAATTATTCTATGAAATCCCATTATAATGCATACTATAACACATAGATTGAAAAAATATGATAAAAATTACCTAAAAAGAAGCACTACACAAACAAAAAAATTGGTACTCACTTGTAAGAAAGCGTGTAAAGTAGTCAATCAAATCAAATCACTAAAAGAACCCAAAGCACTTAGGAGACTATAAGGGATGAAAGCATAATCAAAAGGATATTATCATATTGTAATTGAATAATGTCTTTCTCTTTGGAGAAAATCAAAATATCTCCAAGATGATAAAATGGCCTTAGAAGAAGAAAATTACATCCTCCAAACTAAAATGGCATCCCTAATGGAGAAAATAATAAATCAATAATCAATGGCATGTGAATTGAATATAGACAAGGAGAAGATATTTGAGGCTCTCTTCTAGGATCATGAGCACACCTAGAGTTTAGAAATCATAATGAAGGATATTGAATACCTGAATAAGCACATAAAGTTTGAGAAACAATTTATTGAAGTTGACTACCACCTTCTATGTGAAGAATTCAACATAAGGGACATAGTAAGGTCAAGCCTCTTTGCTATGGACCTTACACTATCCTTTAGCAGGTGTTCAAGAATACTTTTTAAATTGATCTTACAACTCACGTGGGGATTCATGATGTGTGAATGTTGATCTCCTTAAACCATATCGTCAGTTTATATTGTTTTTTGAGATTTCCATCATCCATCCCATAGATGTTCTTGATTTCTAACTTTTGCTTGATGAGACTTGACGTGGTTCCATTACTTCTTTTCTTGTAATCAAACAAAGACAAATTCCTCATTAATCTTGATGGATTTGTCAACATCAAATGTCTCAGCTATTCCCTTGTCTTTTGCAAGCATTGAAGCCCAATACTTCTATTTTTGGGAGCAATAATAAGGAGTAATATACCAATTTATTTGTTGATCAGTTTGTTTTCTAGCTTGATATTTTATTTAAACAAATTGTAATTGGTTCTATTTGCTTATGTTTTTGGGTGGTCTATTGTAACTCCTCAAATTACTAGTTCTTGTTCTATTTCACCTCTATAAGACTATTTAAGGTCTTCTATCAATAATGTATACTAGCTAGATTAAAATACATATCATTTTATCAATTCAAAGTTTTTCTAGTTAAAAGCATCAAGTTAAACTTCCCATCATATTGCCATGTAACATGTTGAAGGACTAGAAGTGGCTTGATGGAAGGAAAATTTCCATTAGTTACAACCTTATATAGGAATACTATTCCCCCATGTGGTGGTTGCCACAAATCTAAATGACAAGTGGAAAGTTGGCATGTTTGAAGCTTATAGTTTTAAAATGAGTTCTTAGTTTTGGAAATTAGTGCAACTATGTCCAATAGGATGCTTGCATGGTGAGTCTTGCATCTAAATATACCTTCATAGGTACTATTAGCAACATTTAGTATTTCGAGGTCTTCTTATCCAACTTATGGTAAGCCTAAGTCAATTAAGCATTTTTTGGTACTATATAACAGGTTGGTAAATGTGGTATATAGTTTAAGAAGATTACCCTATAATTTTTTGTTAGAGAATTATATGGGAAAATACTTGCTTAGGTTAGTTTGATAATTTTAGTAGAGTGTTGAAGATATTTTAGTAGCTTATTTTGAGTCATGTTTTGTTTGTCATATACTATAAATGTTTTCATGATGATAATATTTTCCTTTTAATTACAATTTTGTGATTTTAATTTAAAAACGTATTACAAGTGAATGCATGTCTACAAGGCTACAAAAGGAAATAAAATATAATGAGGACTCAAAGTGTAAATTCCAAATCCTTTTGGTCACTATTTTTTCTAAGTTTAGAGTCACCAATGCCAAGGTCGAAAGTTTGCATAATGAAATATTTTCTAAGCTAGATTCAAATTGTGCCAAACAACTTACTAACATAAAAATATAGTAGGTCCGAGGTGTAGACCAATTGGTTCATCCAAACCCCATAAGGGGGTGGAGGTCCAAGGTTCAAATCTCGGGCCTCACCGGACTGAACGCTTGTCCCTTTCCTGGTGCTTTCAGCGGCATAAGGGTTTAAAATGATTATGGCATGGTGGTTATAGGGACGGACTGTGTGAAGATCTATGTGGCGGCTTTCGGAGAGGACATCGCAGAATACTGTGGTGGCCATAAAAGTTGGACAGCCTGCTCGGATTCGTGGCGGCTACCGATTCCACCATGTAAATACAAAAAAAAAATCAAAAAAAAAAAACATAAAAATACAGTCACTTGATGTCATGCAAAAGATAGATTTTTGAGAGCATGTCAAATGATATTTAGTCTAACAGTCTAACTAATAAGTTTCATTTTCATGCTACAAAAAATATCACTACTAAGTTTTGAATGCAATTATTTTAACTTTATATTTAATTTCATCATTTAAAAAAAATGAAATATGATTATATATTTTCTATTATATAATTAGATTTCTTTGAAGGAAATACCTTTATCTTTTAATGTAATTGTTGTTTATTTTGAAGATGGTATCTTCACATGCTAAAGTTTTGATTTGAAGACCATACCCTTACATTTCAAAGTCTTTTTGGTTGAATCATATACATTATATTAACAAATTACAGTCGGTGAAATCATCACATCCCTAGAACATTCATACTAACATGAAAAATAATCCCCCAAAGGCTAGGTGGATTGGTAATTGCTTGTTTAACCAAGCACTTACCAAGAAGAGACCTGGGTTCAAACCTTGGGGGTGCCAATTTGCAAAGGTAGTAGTCTGCTTTGGATCCTCTGAGTGTGCGCTAGACCGACGATGATAGTACGAACCCTGGACGATCGATGGTCTCACTCTCACGTCGGATCAATAACAACGAGATGAATAAGGTTGTTAAGAGCAACCCTTATGATTTGAATCCTAAGCTTATCACCTACTAAAAATAATGTAACTGTAAACAGCTCTCCTATATATAAAAAAAATAGTTAGTGCTAGTAAAAGTTCTTTCTCCTAGATCAAATTACAATGGTCATGAAGACACAATATTTCATCAAATATCATTAACAATAATCGATATAAATATAAAAAAATTTAAATAGTCCAAGCAACAATAAACATGAGGATCCTTTTCGTCGCCTATGGGTCTTCATAGAGGCATCACTTTGCCCTCCTCTTATACATGATGATCCTTTTCGTCACCTTTGGGTCTTCATAGAGGCATCACTTTGCCCTCCTCTTATATAGGAAGCTCCAACTCGTTCTTACTCGTATACCTTTAGCCATTAAAGGCCTAGTCGACCAACCACCCTATTCCATATATATCTCAGGTTGAATCTAAACGTCTCACTACGAGTTGTCATTGCCACCATACATCAATGATATGGCTAGGATCAACATGGAAAAACTTGTCGGAACTTGCCCATGGAATCCTCCTTTTTAGTGGGTCCTTCTTAATAGAACATCGATGTTATTTGGGTCTATAATATCTTCTTGACGATGACTTCCAGAACACCTTGTTGATAGCTTATCGTATTGCCAACGCAAGGTGCTCAGTGGTAAGTAAGAGTTTAAAAATGCACCATCTCCATGTTCACATATCAGCGAGGTTCATAGTTGCCCTTAGGTATTTATCAATTATTTTTTACGTGGACATTACCATCGTCAGCATGAACCAAAGATATGTCCAAGGAAAGCGTGAGGAATTTCGATGAGAAATCTGGTGATATGGATAAGGCAAATCTGGGGAATTTATATGCTTCTGTGAGAACTCCTATGGTATGATTAGGGCAAGTGGGAAATCTTATCATAACTAACCCATGATATCACTCTTTATCAACTATTTTTTACGTTATGATTGCTTAACGTATAAAACTCAAAACAAGGGTATGTCGAACGAAATTTGAACTATTGAAGTGGGTTTTTTCTAATTTTTATTTTAATATAAGATCTCCATTTGCCATGAAATTTAGCTACTTTCTCTTAGAGTAGACACAGTCATGCATTTAATCAGCGGATTCGATCGAACTAGATGCACTTACATACGTCAATCATTAAAAAATAGGCAGTGGAAGTATATTTTTCCTCAAGGGAAAAGGGAATTGCAACTATGTGGAATCCTTTTATCTACAACTTTCTGGTCTTCAGCCACATCTCACCTACTTCTCCTTAGATGACATACAAATGTTGAAAATTGATCCCAGGACCACCATGATCTGTATGTGCAAACGCTCAATGGTAGACACAAACCCTCTACCTAATTAGAAACATGTGACCACACCTCCTTTAAGCAATCCCATCCTTTCCAAGACTACAACATGACCCACATCATGGTGAAAGGCTCACGTAGAGTCCTCTAAGCTCAAAAATATGTTTGTGGATGTTAAAATATATTTTATATATTATATATTTTAATAATGTGCTGGACCCTATGAAAAGTTTGATTCCAACCTCAGAGTTATCAGAATCATGTACAATAATGTAGTAATTTAGAACTATTCCACAACTATTGGTCACTGTCGAAAAGTACCTTGGAAACAAGAAACTTACCCATATGGGTCTTTGACACCGGGATGCTTGGAATTACCAAATGGTTATCATACCTTTGGACTAAGAAAGGCTAATGATTAATGTCCGAACACTCTTCTGTCAACTCCATATTCTTATATTCTAATTAGTACATAAATCTTGAATATATCACAATCAGACAGCACAAAAAATAAATTAACTCTCTTGAATAAGACTGCAACAATTCTCAAAAGCTGTGGTTCCAGCTGCCATGACCGTATCAGACTCATTCTGCTTATATATGTGGGTATAAACACCAAGAAGGTTCAAGAAGAAGAGAAGCAGCATTATGACAATGGAGAATGGCAATGGGTTCCATGACAAACATGGGAGGTTCCACTTTGTATTGGTACATGGTGCAGGCCATGGAGGTTGGTGTTGGTATAAACTTGTTCATCTTCTTCAGAGCTCTGGGCATGAGGTGACTGCCTTGGATCTCACAGGAGCAGGCCTCAACTCTGTGGATCCTGATTCCATCACTTCCTTTGATGAGTATGATAAACCTCTCATGAATATGCTCTCTGAGATACCCAACTCTCATAAGGTCTGTAAGTCCACAGATATATTTGCAAGATGGTTCATTTAAGATCATAAGAGATTTAAGCATAAATCTTAGTGTGCTTTTGATTGTTTGTATTGGTTCAGGTGGTGTTAGTGGGTCACAGTGCTGGGGGCCTAAGCTTGAGCCACGCAATTCATGCTTTCAGCGATAAGATTGCAGTTGCAGTCTATGTTGCTGCCACCATGTTGCCTCATGGGTTCTGTTCAGAGCAAGATGTCAAGCAGGTTAGTTCTAAAAGCATGAAATGTTGGCCCTTATTGATTCCATGAAGCATGATCCTAGAAGAGAGATGGCTGAAAGGAAGTTTCTTTGTTTCTGTATTACTTCCCGATTGTCCTAACAATGAAATTTTAACATAAACATATTCCTCACAGTGGTTTCTAATTCTTATCACCATCCCCTTCCTCAATATCAACTAAGAAAAACCAGTGGTATAATATTTTTTTCATGGTTTTGATGGAAGATATGTTTAAGACAGGAGCTTATTTCAGATAAACCCATTTGGGTTCGTAGTCTTTGGAATATAATGCAAACTTTTTTTCTGAATGGACAGCTTGTGAAAACTAGATAATTACATTGTATTAAATTACCTCATGATTTTGCTTGGTTCTTCGTAGTAATTGAGGTAAAAAGCGCCTTACAAAATAATGTCAAGATGATTAAACTACCCACTATATGACTTGTTCTGCAGGGAATTCCAGATGTGCTGAAAGTAAGTGAATTCTATCATGGATTTGGTCCAGACCATCCCCCAACAAGCACAAGAATCCGCAGAGAATTCCAAAGAGAAATCCTGTACCAACTCAGCCCTCCTGAGGTATAAAGCCCAAAATGCTCCGTATTGTTTGAAAAACTAAAAGCACAGTTTCCCATCTTATTATCAATTGTCTTGTGATGTACCTTTGCAATCAAATTACTGATGGGTGTTAACTACTATATTCAAAATTACAGGATGCAGCTCTGGCCTCACTGCTAATAAGGCCAACACCATTATTGGCGTTCCAGGGGGCCAAATTTCATTCAGAATCAGAAGGATTCAAAAAGGTTCCAAGAGTTTATATAAAAACATTGCAGGACAGAATAGTACTATTGGAGCAACAGGAGGCCATGATCAAGCAGTGGCCTCCTGATGAGATCACAAGCATGGATAGTGATCACAGCCCCTTTTTCTCTACACCTCTCCAGCTCCACGAACATCTCCTCCACATTGCCCATATTTTCCCCTATTGAATACCTTGCAAGGGAAGCAGAAATTCTAGTCTATGTTAACTGTGCATTCTATCAATACTGATGGCTCTCTGCAAAAGAGGCTTCTTTTAGGTGTAATGCCTTGTTGAGTTTGGTACGTTGTAATTGTATAGATGATGGTGATCTATAACTGCCTTTTTTTTGTGTGCTTAAGATCCAAGAAGGCTGCCTTAATGGACACAATCAATAATTAATTGATCTTTAATACTTTGTGAAAGGGGTAAAAGATGTGCGTTGAGCTCCATCAATTCTGCTTTTGAGATGATGATGTCATCAACCACGTTTAATCCACATGTTTTTTTTCAAGTGTGTGTCAAAAGTTTTCTTACTGCAGTCAAGTGGCCATTGGATGCAATAAAGGCCATTGTTTGTTTTGGCTACTAAGAGCTTGGGATTTTGCGATGTCATAGAGTAGTCCTTTGATTCGAACTTTGTGCAAGATTTTGCATAGGAAAATATATTTTATTTTGTGAAGATTGGTGAGACTTAGTGCGTCAATGACATGACATTAAGTTTGAATCTTATTTTGTCTTTTTCGAACTGAAGATCATAATATCTTTTTATGGACATTTCTTTCAACTCAGAGGTGAAAAGGAAAATGGCATCTGGAAGGTGATGAGAGTGCTTTCATATCATGGTTGTCTGTGTGGCTTTTCGTGACTCCTTTAATCTTGGTATCACTTTATTTCCTCTTCCTTTTGTCTTTGTTCACATCTAATTTGGGAATCCTACTCTTATACGGCAAGTTATTGCATTACAGAAAGTGAAGTTGTGACATGGAATGTTGTCAAAGTGAAGACGTGAGAATAATTCTGTTTGAAATATGATTAGTGCATCTTGTTTGATATGGATGTTTTGGATAATTAATGTTATTACCATCTCAATGTATATGCAAACATAATGGTAAAATGACACTATTTTTTTGATGGTTACATTTGTTGACATTCAAGGAAAAAAAACAAACAAGTTGAAAAAGCATCTTCATTGAAAAATGATGAAATATTTTATACCAATGAGATTTCACCATAGCAATCCAAATTGACATTAAAGAACTACCAAAACTTTAATAAAGATAATCCAACTTGACCTGAATGATTAGTTTTTATTTTTATTTTTTATAAATGATATGTTAAGGTTTCGAATCCCTCCAATGACCAGTTGACTTTTTTAGTTTAGGAATTGTGAGTTGGTTTATAACACTTATGCTATCTCCTTTAGGAGATGGAGGAGATTGAGCCCACTATGGAGATAGTGTCTCCCCTAGCAATAGAACAAGGGATGGCAACAAGGGTACTCAGCAAAATTATGAACCTTTCAAAGTAGGGTTGTTATGCTAAACTATCATTTTAGTCAATCCATATTTCTTTGGCCACAACCATTCTTCTACCCTAGATAGCTTTGTCATTCTTGGCCAAGTCATTGTCTTTGCTAGATTCTCATGCTTTTTAGGTTGTGATGATCTAGTTTGCCTCACTTTGTACATGGTATTTTATGAGGTACTTATGGATAGGAATGTGGGAATGAGAATATAATATTGTATTGTGTATGATTATTATGGCATTGGATAAGGATAATTATATTTTAATATTTTATTGTACTAATGAGTAGGGTAAGATAAATGATGGATTTGGGAAGATGAAGGGTTTAAGAAAAAGGTTATAAAAAGGAGGGATATTGTCATTGTAAGAAAGTCATATCAAGCATATATATATATATATATATGAAAAGATTAAATTTATATTAAATTAAGAAAAAAGCCTTTTCAATAAAAAAAATGGTTGGGTTAACACACCCTATGGGGAATCAAACTAACCCTCGTTGACAAGGGTTAGTAAACAAAGCCCCCACTAAAACACCAAGGGTTAGTAAACAAAGCTGTCAACAAAACACCAAATCCTCTAGAGCGCTCTTCTCAGGAGCGTTTTCGATCCCGCTCTCATCGTTGGCCTCTGTCAAGTGCTCTCACAAACAAGCACTGGTCCTAGCCCTCACCAGTCAAGAAGCAACCTAATTTTGATATTGCTTGTTCGTCCCGCCAGGATGGGGGTGGGATGATGTTCAACTAGTTTCACTTGGGCCAGATGTTGGTTGGAGTAATGCAGGTACTGAAGGCCTTAATCACAATGTAAAGGGTTGGATATCAAGCATTTTTATAATAGTCTTGACTCATGGAGCAGATATTAGAGTGATTCCTTTGTTAAGGAATAATATTTGATGTTGTCTTACCGAAAAGATATTATCTACCTCTAATTTATTGTATGAATTATTATTGTGGAATTTATTGTGGATGAATATTTGATATTTATGATGAATGATTTATTGCTAATGAAAATACAGGTTTATAACAATTGGTATGAGTGCAGTGATTTTGGCCAAGAAGAGTTTGTTCTGCAAATCCAGGGCAAAAATTTCCAAAAAAATGTCCTATCTTGCAAAAACCATATTTTTTTTTCATGCAGTTATTTTCAAAATATTTTTGCACCAACATGTATATCGTTTTGAGTACTAAAAAACAACTAGTCATTTGTTGAATTTTGATAAGTATTGAGGATGTTATGACTATTTAGAGTTAGATTATTTATGTTATTTTTTGGATGCACAAAATATTTTTCAAAATAAAAAAATTCATATCAATTATTTTAGTAGTTATTTTCAAAAAACTCTTGCACCATTATGTAGTTGGGTTATTTATGTTTTTTTTTTTGGCTGGGAAAAAAAAATTCAGAAGAAAAAAATTCATATCAATTTTTCTAGCAATTATTTTTAGAAGATTTTTGCACCATTGTATAGATCTTTTTTTGATACTACAAAAACTACTTGTCACTTATTAAATTTTGATAAGTATTCAGAGATTTATGGTTGTTTGAAGTGTGACTACCAATGTTGTTTGTTTTTGGTTGCACAATAAATTCGTCTAAAGGAAAACAATCATATCTCTTAATTCAAATAAGTCATTCCATTAATTGATTTTTTTAAGAAAAAAATGTAGAAAATTGATTAAAGAAATGAATAAATGAATTTTGAGAAATTTTATTTTTGGAATTTTTTTGTTAGTAAAAACCCTAACTACTTTGGGAAAAAAATTATTTTGGGTTGAGATCTTGGACTTGCCAATATCCACTAGGGAAAATGATATTGATCCTAAGAAATGGTGGAAACAATTTAAATCTATGCATTCTATTGATTATTGTTGGGTTTATAGGCTTATTAATTCTTTTGAAGGAGAAGCTCAATCTTGGTTTCATAATTTTCTTGTGGCCGATAATTATCAGTTGATTTGGGAAAAAACATAGCAAACATTTTTTATCAAATAGAAAATTGAGAAAAAGGATGAAAATATAGCTAGTCTCTTAAATGAAAGAAAGGAATTAAAAATAAAAGATGGAAAATTTCAAGAAATGGATAGAAGGAAACGATAGGCAAAACAATGTTCAAAAGGATTTATTTGAATTTAAAATTTTTATTTTGCAATTTCATGGTTGCATTCAAAAGAAAATCTTATTGTCTCCATAAACCCTAGTAGCAAGTATAATCAATAAGGACTTGGCTAACAGTTTACAGGTTCCAATAAAGAGTATAAAAAATGAATAGTTTCAAGGAGAGAGGTTTCATATTTTTAAAGACTTAAAGCTTTCTATGGATAAGTATATTTTACATGCTAATTTGTATGCTATTGATATGGATGATGTAGATTATATTCTTGATTATCCTTGATTGGATTCTTTAGGTACTATTAGCATCGATTTACAAAAAATGTTCATGAAGTTATGGTATCAAAAAAATAAGATAGCATTATACAACATTTCTTATCTTAAGGAGCAAGGATCTAATTAGAAGCAAGAACTGGTAGAGGAGTCAATTGAAAAGTCAACAAAGCTTTGTAAGAAGAGCACAAGGACACAAAAAACAATGGGCACATAAGGGAACAATATGCAAAGGAAGTTAAATTAGAGGAGCAAAAAGGTTGAAGAGTCAAAGAAAGTAGAACATCAAGATAATGTTGGAGCATATCATCATCCATACCACCATGAGAGGCAACAATAATGAAGATAAGGTATAAATAAATAAAATACCTATGATGGACATACATGGAACTAAAGGAGAAAAATATATGGATATGCTACTAGTGGCACAAGGGCAGCTTGGCATCATCATAGACCCTCACGAATAAATATTTCACTTGGATGAAGAAATATTCAAAATTGGTACCAATTGTAATTTATTAGACCATATTATTCAGTTTCTTTCTATGTTTTGAGGATGAAACATTTTTGTATGAGGGGTGGAATTTTAGGTACCCAAGGATAGGAATTTGAGGAATATATTATTATATTGTATATGGGTATTATGTCTTGGACCAAGGGTGATTATATTTTAATATTTTATGGTAATAATCAGTGGGACAAGGGAGATAAGGGTTTAGGAAGATGAAGAATTTGGGAAGAAGAATATAAAAAGAAGTGTTATTTTCATTGTAAACAAGTCATACTAAATATTCTTTGTAATAGTCTTGGCTCATGGAACAGGTATTGAAGTGATTCCTTCCTTAAGGAGTAATATTTAGTGTTGCCCTACCTCAAAGGTATTTTCTATATCTATTTTATTGTGTGGATTGTTATTATAGAACTTGTTGTGGATGCATGTTTAATATTTATGTATATTGGTGAAAGCTTCATTATTAATAGGGGTTCATAACATATTTCCTCCTCACTAAGCATTTAACAATGAAAGAGACAACTTCACCTTTGTGACCACTTGAGAGGTAGCCACCTCCACATGCCAATTAGTTCCATCAATGGTAATATGAAGGGATCGAAAACCAAACAAAGATAAGGTAGAGGGGAAGACCAAAAAGGCATTTAGTTATGAGGGAGATATTGCACAAGGTAAAGCTCTAACTTCATTTTCTTAACTTTGTGCTTAGTGTCATTAAGGATTGCCACATAAAATAGTTTAGTTTTTCCTAAGAGACATTCTAGTTAAATATGAATTTAATAGGTGAATGAGGATCAATTAGGAAAATATGAATTGCCTTATAGATTTTGTTAAATGGTTTATTTAAGGGTAAATAACATGCACTTTTAATTCCATTAAGGAATCCTAGGTCATCATTCAATGCAACAATTAGATGGTTCATGGGAAAATTGGTAATTGTAAGCTTGTACTTTTGACTTCCACACATATGGGCCTTCAAAATATTATTACACAATATGGATTGAATTCCCAATTCTAAATTTGGCATTTTGACCTTTCCTAAAATATATTGTGAGACAACTTGGTCAAGTGGCTTGGTGTAAAAATAAAAAAGAAATATTTTCCATAGTTACAATACACCCACAAGAATGTATTTAATTTGATTATCTCAACCCGTGCTTGATTTTATTGCTATCTATGGTCCTAGCATTAAGTGCATCCAAATGGTAGTTTATTTTTAAATAAACCTAAATTGTATTTTTTTATTATCAATATGGGGGAGGGGCATCTAGTCATGGATGGCATTTAAACGAAGACAAATATGTTCAAATTTACAACATTTTCTAGAAACCTTCCAAAACATGCATTAACCACATTATATGTTGAAAAGAAGAAAATTAGATTTAATGATAGCAATAATAAATAATATAAAGAAATGAAGGGAGACAACAAGAAGAAGTATAAGGTGGGTGCTCATGGGAACCCTAATATGTCATATTTTATTCACACTTATGATTCAAATGAAATCTTTATTAAGGGGTGTTTATAGTGATACCAAATTCCCATTCAGAGGTTAATCTTAGGTTGGCATAAACTTAATATTGAAGTTAAAATTATAATAAAATAATAATATATTACCCTTTTAAATGAGGTTATACATAAATGTGGATTAATCAATACAACTAAGGTAAAATGTTTGATTTTGCAATATTTTTAAAAACCATTCCAAAACATATATTCACAATAATTATATGTTTAAAAGAGGATAATATGATTTAGAAGATATCAATAATAAACAACATGAAGAAACAAAGACATATGAAAATAAAAAGTATAAGGTAGGTACCTATAGGCACCCCAATATATCACATTTTTGTTCACACTTATGATACAAATGGATCCTCATTGAGGGGTATTTATATTGATACCAAATCCCCAATGAGAGGTTACCTTAGGCTAACATAAAATTGAACTTGAGCTAAACCTTACAAGAAAATAATAACAAGTTACCCTTTAAGTGAGGTTATCCACAAAGGTGGATAAACCAATACCACTAAAGATGAAATATAAAAGGGGCTTGAAGGCTTATATGAAGTGTCAATAGGCTTGCATGAATAAGGAATGCCTATAGGCCTACATAATCACATTCTTGTAGGATACATAAATGATTCTCATAAACACCTTATCACACATTTGTTCTTAGCTTAGCTAAGATTATATTACACAAATTTCAACACCCCCATAATCTATACTAAGATGGTCAATAAGATAAGGAATTAGAGATAAAACCTCCCTCATAATGAATTCTCTAGTGATACTCCCATATTCCTCCTTTGTCCTCATCTTCATCATTATAAATCTTATGTCTAACCTTCAAGAATTTTATCTCAATCTTAGTCAACCTTGTAATACAATTCTTGGAGTGCCCTTTCCTTTTACAATACTCACAAATATTTAACTTATTTGAAACCTTAGGCTTACTCTTAGTCACTTGATTATTAGATTCTATTTATTTTAAGTCTTTTGGATGAGCTTGTGTATGAGAAAGAGCTCCAAAATTCCTTATTGTCACTTCATAATGGATTATAATTTTAAAAAGTCCTTCAAGAGAGATGTGTTATGGTTCTTTGATAGTCATAACATTTACATAAAGAACCAAGCCAACTATATAAAAAGGAGGAGAAATATTAGAATTAATGGATTTGACATGCTCTTCATCACTCTTTACCTTACCTCTTCTCATTGCTAAATCAAATTTTAAAGATTTGAAGTGAGATATATAGTCTTTGACATTACTAAAATCTAACACTTTGATATTGAAAATCTCAATTTCTATTGTATTAACTTCACCAACACTTATATTTCTAGAGATATTTTTCAAAGTAGTTCATACATTAACAAGATTAGTCTTCTATCTAATGAAAAAAATTCATCTAGTTCCATTAACATGAAGAATAGTTTGAGAGCTTCCTTCTTTCTTTTAATGGGTTCATAATCATTGAGCCTTCTTTCGACTCATTATTAAAAAACCAAATGTTTTTGCTTTTGAATAATCCTACCATTTCAATTGACTAAGTGATAATTATTTTCATTAATATGGGTAACATACCTTAATAAATATATTTTATACGAAAAACCCTTGTTATATGTGTAACATATTTGTAAACTAGTGTCACCACTATGTAGAGCTTGAAAACTATGTAATCTGGAAACAAATGGGCTCCAAATGCTTCTATATGCAAAAGTTATATCCTCTATAAGATTTGGATGAATTAGCACTCAAATAAGAAATAAATTAAAATGCCAAAAATTAGAGAAAATTTATCAATTCAGTTGCTACGTCATGCCACCACTGGATTGGATGTTATACTTATGAATCTAAGTTTGACACTTGATTTAATATGATTGATAGATTACTTCAAGCTTCTCATATCTATCTATCTATATATACATATACATACATACATATATACATACATATATACATACATACATATATATATATATATATATATATATATATATATATATATATATATATATATATATATATATATATATATATATATATATATATATATATATATTATATTAGAGTTGACAAGCCTCAATCCCAAGACAACTAGCTTTCAAACAAAGGAGTGGACTGCTATGCTACTTATGTAGCTGAGAAGAAAGGTAAAGTAGGAATAATTTGATCATGCAGTTTGATCAAAATATGCTTTCCACACAAAAGGGGATCATCATCAAGTTTCAAACGTAAAACTTCTTTGTCAAAATTGTGCCACCCAACCACTATGCCACACAACTAGTTTAGGTGGGAAAAAACCTCCTTTAACTTAGTCGTAGCCATCCATTAGTCGTAGGATCTCTTAAAAAAATATTTGCCATGGTGATTTAACTTAGTGACCTCTCTATTGCAAGCAGTGTACATAACCACTATGCTATAAATATAAATATAAAATGAGAAGCTAATGCCATATCCCTTATTCAAATTTAGTCAAAAGTCATGGAAGATAAAATTTTACCAATAAATCATACTACTCCTAGTTGGTGGATGAACAAGCAAGTGATGAAATACATCTATAGTGATAACAACTAGGATTTGAACTCCCAACTTTCTAGACCTAAGACACAGCCTAACCACCTCATTGTCTACATCTATATGTCATCGATACATCATATCACATGGATATGTGACAATTTATTGCACAAATCATGCATATAAATCTACACATAATGATAAAAAAAATAGAATTTAAAATTTAGAAAAAATTAAATGCAAGAAGCTTAAAAAATACATGAATGCTAATTCCAATTGCAAACGAAGCATTTTCTCCTTTGGATGATGAATGAATATATTTCATATCTTGAACTGATACTATGTTTGATTTTGTAATATTTTGTAATATTTTGTAAAATCATTCCAAACCATGCATTCACCACAATCATATGTCAAAAAGAGAATAATGCAATTGGAAATATTTCAATAATAAATGCTAGGAATAAATGAAGGGATATGATAAGAAGTATAAGGTGGGTTTCCAAATGTGTATTAATCAATATCACTAAGGGTGAAATGTTTGGTTTTGATATAGTTTTCAAAATCATTTAAAAACATGCATTCACCAAAATCATAGGTTGAACAAAGGATAATAGAATTTATAAGATAGCAATAATAAACAACATGAAGAAGCAAAAGGAAGACAAGAAGAAGAAGTACAAGGTGGGTTCCTATGTGCAGCTTAATATATTATATTTTATTCACACTTTTGATACAAATGGATCTTCATTGAGGGTTATTTATAGTAATACAAAATCTCTAATGAGAGGTTAACCTCAGGATGACATAAACGTAACTTCAAAGTTAGCCTTATAATATAATAATAATAAATTACCCTTTAAGTGAGGTTATCTATAAAGATGGATTAACCAATACCACTATGGATGAAATATGAAAGAGGTCCATAGGCTTACATGAATGTACCCATAGGATTACATAAATGAGAAATTCCTATAGGATTACATAATCACATGCACATAGGCTACATAAATGACACTTATAAGCACCTCATCATGAATTTGGCATTGGCCTAAACAAAATCAAATTACATAAATTTCAACATAAAATATAAAAGGGGACCATAGGCTTACATGAACATGTCCATAGGCTTATATAAATGATAAATGCATGTAGGCTTAAATAATAACAATCTCATAAGCTACATAAATGATGCTCATAAGGACCTCTTCACAATTTTATCCTTGTTCTAAACAATATCAGATTACACAAATTTGAATATCCTTCCATAATCTAAGTTGATAGGACTAAGGAGTGAAGAAATTAGAGGTAACACCTCCCATTATAATGTATGCTTGAATGGAACTTCACTATTTATCCTTTGTCCTCATATTTATCATTAGAAGGCTTATGTCCAACACTCAAGAATTATGTCTCAATAATATTTATCCTTGTAATACAATTCTTAATTGATTGTCCTTCACTATTTAAACTAGGGTTATGCATAAGTGATCAGCCCCAAAATGTATTTATAAAAATTTGGCAAATCAGTTTCAAAATCCAATAAAATAGTGTCCAAACGCATGTAGAAGGTTCACTATTATCAAGGGCAATGTTGGAAATTTAAACTTAAAATGGTCAAATTATTTTAAATTGGTGCAAATTGACCCAAAAAATAATTTGCACCTAGAAATTTTTGGCTAATGGACCTTGGTCAAGGATACCAAATACTAGCTAATTCCAAAATTTGTAAATCCTAATTTTAGCCAATTTGGTTATAAATAGCCACTATGCATAACCCCGATTTAAACTATTTAAAACCTAAGACTTGTTCTTAGGCACTTGAGACTTATATTCCATTGACTTGAAGTAAATTGGATGAGCTTGTGTATGAGAAAGAACTCCATAATTTTTTATTACCTCTCCATAATGGAATAGAAGCTTGAAAAGTCCTTCAAGAGAGATGGGTTGTGACTCTTTGATAGTTATAACATTCATATAAAGAACCAAGCCAACTACATATAAAGAGGAGAAATATTAGAAGTAATATATTTGACATACTCTTCATCACTCTTTACCTTACATCCTACCATAGCTAAATCAACTTTTAGATATTTAAAAAAAGACATATAGTATTCAACATTACTAAAATCTAAAATTTTGAGATTGGAGAACTCTATCTCTATCCTATTAAGTTAACGAGTACTTAATTTTCCATAGAGACATTTCAAAGTACTCCATACATTAATAGGATCAATTTGTATCCCCAATGTGGAAAATTACATCTAGTTCCACTAACATGAAGAATATTACAAGACTTTCCTCCTTATCTTAGTAAGTTTATGATCACTTAGACCTTCTCCTAATTCATTATTAAATATGAACCAAAGAGTTTTGATCCTGAGTAATCCTACCATTTGAACTAAGTGCCCTAATATTATCTATTTAGGTGAGTAGTAGACCCTAAGGAATTCATTTTGTACAAAACTTTAAAAATATCTATAGTAGGTCATAAACTAATGTCACTAGTGCATAGAGCTTAAAATTCATGCAATCTAGAAAAATATATCAAAGCACTTTCATATAGAAAAGCTATGGCCTTCAAAATATTTGGTTATATTAGCACTCAAATTAGAAAAAAAATCAAATGCCAAACATTATAAAAAAATCAAATGCCAAACCTTATAAAAAAATCATCACTTCAATTGCCACTTGTCACCATCGCTACACTAGTGAATTTGAGTTTACTACTTGACTTGATATAATTGGTGGATAAGTTATGATTTTGTATGTATACAAATATGATTTTATGTGTATTTAGAACTAACAGGGATTAAACCGAAGATCCCATATGAACAAGCAAGGGCACTAACCGACACACCATATGTTGGAATATATTACATTATTTAGTACATACTAATATACCATCATGGGTACATGTTTAGATTAAGAGTTTATCTTAGATTAGTGTTTGACTATTTACTTAATGCAATGTAATAAATGCTTAAGTATTATTATAATATGCAATGATGTAAATGTGCATGTTGTCCATGTGTACATGAGTATAGAATAAGAATATAGTGAGTCATAGGAAGATGGAAAGCCAAGAGTCATACTCCATTATATATTGGTCTTTGTAGTAGATAAATGGTAGGGTGGTTGAGTAGTAGAGTAGTATAGTTGAGTGATTGAGGAAGTAAGAGAGAATGAATGAGCACATTAGAGTAGTGCTCAAGTTAGTCACAATGTAGAGCATGAAGAATGGAGCATTTGAGGTCTCCATATTTTGTATCAAGTTTCATATTTTCGTGAGCTTTCATTAATAGCTATTTTATGAGTTATTTCAAAAGTTTCTCATGCTATTTACTTGCATATTATATTACCATTATCATAGTTATAACATTGTATGCTTATTTTACTACTTGTGGTTGCATTTTATTTAAGTTTATAGAATCGAAAGCTAACAGTGGTATCAGAGAACAAGGTAGAAAATAGAGAGATCCACAAGAGATATTGAGAGAGGAAATCTCATTTTCAAAATTTTAGAAAATGCTATTTGTCTAGAGTCTTTCCATAGAGTTGTATAAAAACTTGTGAAGACTAGGACTCAACATTGATTCCACTAGTTTGACAAATCAACTAGTGAAGTTCATTTTCTTTAGATTTGGAGAAAATTTTATTATCCTTTTCTAATAATTTGTTGTAGAAAAGAGTTAAAATAAATTTGGGAAGCTTTCTACAATAGATAGGAAGAATATCTTATTTCGAATCAATCCAATACTTGAAGCAACAAGTTAAAGATTGAAGATTTTGGAGGCCTAAGAAAAAGGTCCCGTTACAATATTTGCATATTGAAGATAGAAGATTGAGGAGACTCAAGAAAGAGATATCCATATAATATTAAATACTGAAGTTGAATATACCCAAAGGAGGTCCCATTGAAGAACTTCTATGTTTGGAAGATTGAAGATAGAGGACTAGAAAAGGTCCTATTATAGATTTTAGAATTAGCAAATTTTGGAGATCCAAGAAAGAGATATCATTGTAAAACTTCCATAGTTGAAGGATTGAAGAGGTCAAGGAAATATCTCATTGAAGTTTTGAATAGAAGACTTAAAGAGATATAGAATTTGAATACCAAAAGAAGGTCTCAAGTAAACCTGGAAGGAGAATGAAGAAGGCTAGAAAAGCCTTATTGAAGGAAGTTGGAGAAGTGGCCATTGGAGAAGATTTCAAGATAGCTCAAGATAGGAGATTGCAAGCAAGGAGAAGTTCATGATAAGGAAGGACTTGGGAAAATTAACACCATTTGATAAAAATCCCAAAAGGAAGAAGGATTTGGCAAGAAGTTTGCCAAATTTTGGAAATATTTTTCAAAGATCTCAAGACATTCAGATTTTTGAGGAAGATATCAATGATAGAGTTTGGATTGAAATATAGAATCCAGTAAGATATAAGAAGGAGAATGGAGATAGAATAGGACACTAGATTTGAGAAATTTGAAGACTGATATTAAAAGTTTGATTGTTTATTTTCATAATAGAAGTTAAAGTCATAAGAAAACAAATTGAAGGTGACTAATAACTACAATTTAGAGAATATTTCGGTATATTTTGAAGTGCCCTTGAACAACCAATTGAAGAAAGTATTGACAAAAAAAGAAGGAAGCAATTTGGAGAAGTTAGGAGACATTATTGGACATCATAGAAGCTAATTTCTAAACAACATTGAAAGTTGCAAAATTCATATTCAAGGATAGCAAGAGATTAGCATTTGAGCATGACTAATAGCTGCAAATTTTTAGAAATTAAGATACAAACTGGAATAAATTAAAGGTAGCACAAGTAGAATGCATTATAGCAACAAAAAATATAGACTCTTGGACAACCTAGTTGAAGGAGAAATTGGCTACATTAGTGGCTAAAAATTTCAAAGTCAAGAAGAACTATAAGATAGACAAGCTCAAGGCAAAAAATAGGTGAACCAAATCACCAAGAAATATAGTTACAAAAGGAAACCAAAAGGTATGCAACATTGGTGCAAAAAGTTCATTATTTGAACTTTCATATTTATTTTATTATTAAGTCTTTAAAAACACCAAATTTAAGGTTATAAGTTCCAAGAGAAAAGGTTTCAAATTTATGTTTTCAAGGGTACAGAAGATAGCATTTACAAGGAGTTAAAACCTGCATAAAATAAAGAGAAGTTAGAATATAAAAGAAAAGAGAATATCAACTTCTTACTATCTATTGGAAAGCAAAGAAGACAATAGTAAATATTGGATATACTAAGCTATCCAAAAGGTAAAATTTTGGTATGATTTAGAAGCTTGGAGTCATCACAAGAAAAATCACCAAGCATTGAGCCAAAAAGGAGACATAGTAGAAGAGTTGCCAAAGAGGAAAAGGCAACACCATTACCACAGCTTGGTAAGAGGAGAAGTGCCACCACCACGTTCAAGAGGAGAAACCACCATTTTATGAAAGCAAAGGTGAAGGTTGAACACATAGAGAGGTAAGCATTAAAAGGTACAAGCTAGTGTCTTCTTAAGAAATGTATAGTAGTAGGTAAGCACTCAATATTAATTCCATCTATGTATGAATGCACCAAAAAATTCTATCTCCAAGTAACAAGGTAAGAGCACCATCAAGAATATGATATCAATCATTGCCAAGACTGAGTAACCAGCAAACAAGTGGAAGAACCACTAGGGTAATGAAGAGGAGCCACCACCATCATCAAGTATGCCACCACCATTTAACCAAGAATAAGAAGTGGAAGAACCATCAGGTCAAATAAGAGGAGCCATCTTTAGTAATGAATGTTACCTAGAGCGCCACCTTCATACAACCAAGAATAAATTTTAGGTAGAGTTTCAACATATCCCAAAGATCGTTCAAAGGAGGATAGTGTCCCTCCTTTATGTTGTCCCCGAGTACCACTAGCCATTTTGGATAGTCTTGAACCTCTGTAACTAAATTACTAAAAATAGAAGTGTGGTTTTTAGGGGTTACTATTTTTAGTAAGGAGGCCAAAAAAGTGCTTGGGTGTGATATATCAAAATGATCAGTGTGAAGAGATTAACACAATGGGCTAGGAATAAAAAAAAATGTTTTCGGGATCAAATTTTGTATTTGTGGAATATTTGGCCAAAGAGGAGTCATGGAAAATGATAAATTTGAGGAATTTCAAGAAAAAAGGGAGTTAAGAATCAAAAATTCTATGAGAGGTGAAATAGGGGCTAACTAAGATAACATAACAAATATGAGGATTTTTGGGGTTTTCTAGGGATTTTTAGGACTTTTGAAGTGTTATTTTTCCCCATTTTTGGTTTAAAAATTACTCAAAATAGAGTAAAGATAAAACCACTACAACTTCTCCATTATAGCTCTAATTTGCATGATTTTTTATTTTTGATTTTTTTTTATTTGGAGCTATAGTTCAAATTTGGAAACTGGATCAAGTATCTATGATCTATGCATTTTGTCAAATGACCATCATGTCACTGTCCTATCACCTATACCACAGTTACTGACATTGACGGTTCTGATTTTGACCCTAACAACCTATAATTTTTTACTATCATAGTTGACTGTTACTATTACTATTGCTGACCTGACTGTTATTATCACTAACCCAACTGATACTAGAATATTTTAGACTACTATAGATTCTTGCAAAATCTTTCTTCATTGTTGGTGCATGCAAAGTGCATTCTTCTATGATAGGGAAGTCTTTCTTCATATGCTCACTTTTTGGTATCATGAAAGTAGGTTCCATAGAATAGGGATATGTGAGTATTTTGTAGGTTGACATTTTTAACATAACTAGGGTATGCTAGGTAGAGGAGTATGTAACACCCATAGGCCCTTTGTTATACCGCAGTGATGAATAATAGTGCTCGGACCAATATTTTAGGCCACTACCCAAGGAGGATTCCACACATACCCTTGAGCACACTATCTACCTCTCTAAGAGTATGGCAGGGTAATCATTCAAGATGTTGTATCCCATGGACTATGGATGATATAATGCCGAAAATCTTTCTACTAGATAAAATTTTTTTCAACCTAGAATGTTCTCCTAATACACCCAAAGATGCGTGGGAGCTCGAATTTGTGCATGAGTGTTGTTTGAGGCCTAGGTATTGGAGACTGATCGCCCCTCACTTCACTAGATGCTTTATAGGCTATCTATCTTAGCCAATAATGACAACTCATTCATGATATTTTAAAACCCCTGGTACAGGGTTTCTAGCCTACTCAACTATGAAAAAAAATAGACTATATTTTTTTTGGATTTTTGCAGATTTCATTTTTTTTTGTTTTTTGAATAAAGGAAAATAGAATGAAAAACACAAGAAATTATATTGTTGGTCAAGATTCTGCCCTAGGATAAAATGTATGTATGCACCCTAGACCCGGCCAACATTGAAAGGCTGAAGGAAAGAAATTTTCTTTAGGCCAATCTCCAGAGGGGGTTGGTTCCCTTGCTACTCTAAAAATTGGTATAAAGATTAGGGAAAGAAATTAGTAGAAAGGAAGGGAAATATGGCTATAAGTTGAAGAGATAATGTGGGGATGAACTAACAGCAAGATTAACAACCCAGTTTAAATTAACAACATTCAATATAAGGACAAAACTAAAATTAAACTTATATCATATTATAAAACATGACTTCCAATAGCATTCTAGCATGCCATTTCCCTTTGAAAAACTAAATCTAGACTCAGAATTTAATCCACTAATGATGATATAAATCTAATATAAATGCAAAGCAAAAAGTATAAACATACATAAAATGATTCGAAACTCAGAGCCAAATAGTCCTTGAATCAATGCAAATGTTAAACTATGAGAGTTTTACAAGCAAATATCCATCATCTTTTTTACATCAAGTTTCTTAGTATTTATAGAGGATTTTGCCTCCAAAATTGAATGATCATTAAATAAAATGATGGCCAATCAAATATTGGTTGGCAATAATTTTAGCAGTAGCAACAAACCAATCCGATGGTACATTGGGAACCAACGAGCAATTTCGGTATATGGCACATCAGGACTTAGCTGGAATTATTGGAAAAATTCTTCACGGTGGTGGCTCAAAAATGAGCATCCACCACAGTGGATGGTGCCTCAAAATGAGCAGGGTCACACCAGATTCAAGAGCGAAGCATGTTAATAAATGGATAACATTTAATTTTGACAATCCTCTGGTCATCTCTTAGCAATAATTTCGAAAACATTAACTCCTTTGCTCCAAAAATTGAATTTGTCAGCCTTAAAATCCCTCCCCCCCCAAAATAATCTTCACTCAAGATGCCATCAAAAATATCTTTCATTTGGAGACTATGGTAAAAATTAACTTCTCCAAGGTAAGGCCCAAAATGGACTCTCACCAAAGCATAGCTTTGAAATTCACCTAAAATGTGCTTTCGCCATGATTTTCACCCGAAAAGGCTTTCACCATGATTTCGTCCACTTTCGCCCAAAAATTGATTTTTGCCAGGAATTTCACCCTCTTTCACCCGAAAATGGTTTTTCGCCAGGAATTTTGCCCACTTTCCCTCGAAAATGGGTTTTCACTAGGAATTTCCCCCAAAAAGAGATTTTCGCCATGATTTCATCTGAAAAGGGATTTCACTGGGAATTTCACCCGAAAATGAATTTCGCCAATCGTCTGAAAATAAATGTCACTAATGTTTTCACCTGAAAATGAATTTTGCTAGTGTTTTCGCTTGAAAATGAATTTTGCTAGCGTTTTCACTTGAAAATGAATTTCGCTAGGCGAAACTCATTGCACACTTAGGAAAAATTTTAAATTCAATTTTAGTGTGGCAAAAATACCAACACTTCTGGTGGCTCATAGGGTATTTAGCTCGCCTGAATGCAATTGATCCTAGGGCCTTTATCCATTGGGATTATTATCACCATCATTGGCTACATCATATTATCTTCTCCTTGCACCAATCTCTTCCTGCCCTTTAAGATGCTAACATGTAGTTTCATATACTATGACAACTTCAACCCAAGAATCAATACTAATCACCTAATGAATCTGGAATGTATCAAAAATGTACCAAAATATCTAAACCTACTCCAGGTCAATGTAATTGGCCCTCTAGTTGAGCTCCAGTAAACTAGACTTGATGCAAGTAATCTTCTTCATCAATGACATCACATGCTCTTCAGTGATGGGCTTGTCCTAACCATCAATATTTGAAGTGACATTTTTGAAAACAACCCATACCGCATCTAGGTCTATCTTTACTAGAATATTCTCTTGATAATTAGTAAAATTGGGGAAACCATTGCTTGCTATAGTCTCAAAATAGACTAACAAAATGTGCCTCTCTTGTTCAAATGTATCTAGCAGCTTTCGAGCTTCTTTGACTAGATCCAACCTAGAAAAATAAGTGTGCAATGTTATCTTGGCATTTGCCCAAGCTTGAGCCATGTCACTCATTGGGAAAAAAATGAAATCCATTTTATCCATCGTTTGGATACTCATCGTCATTTCCAATTTTGATTTGAGGTCCTCTTTCGAATACTCCACTATGTGCAAGCCATTTGAAACAACCTGATGCACCTTCTAAAGGAACATAAGAACCAATATTGCTTTTGATGTCATTATCAAAAATTGATAATTAGATTACTGCAAGACTCCTTGATGTTTTCCTTCGTGAGATCAACTGATTGCATCACCTTGTCTGTCAATTGATCCTACAGACTCTATATTTGGTCCTTCAAGGCTTGGACTTGTTGCTCTGCTTCCTGTCATGTTGCTTGATGGTGTTTGACTACCTACTTATAACCTTTAATTTTTCCCTCCAGGATTATCACTTTCTACTACCATCACTAAGTTTCTAACTATACAATATCCATTTGGATCTTCTACTTAGCTAAAGCGTCTTTTCGTTATGCTATCTCCGCTTTAGCTTGGAAGAACCAATCCTTGAAATGTTCACTATGCAAATAGATTGAACTCATTTCCACTTGTATATTGCCCATTTTCTCAGTCATATCAAGTTTTTGTGAGATCCTCGATGAAGAAATAATATGAATAATCATTCAGTGTCATTTCTCTTTGGAATTTTTGGACTTGAGGGACCATCTTCACAATGTGCATATCCATAGCATCTGAATAAAAAGTCACATTTTTTCACTGTCTTAGTCGAGGCTTGTGTGTCCTTCTAATTCTAGCTTTTCAACCATCGTGAGGATATTTGTCATGCTCGACTGATCTTCTCTTCTGAGGGGTGCTCTGGTAGACATTCTATTTCTAAAGCCAATGGCTCCTGTGATGCAAAATTTAGGAAAAATGATAAGAGAGCTTGCTGAGGGTTTGGCTTAATAGATGGGGTGGAAATGGAAGGCACTATAGTTACACTTACCCTTGGAGGGTCTTGTGTACTTATAGTGATATTGGGTTTGATAGGGTGGAAGACAAAATGGAGGATAATGGAAGGTAAAATGGATTAGGAGTAGATGCAAACAAACTGAAAGATAGAGGAATGGAAGGAACGAAAGAAACGAGAGGAGCATTGGTGACATGTGATTGTGAAATGGAGAAGGGAATAGAAGAGGTAGATGTGGGAAATGGAAACAAAGTGGAAGTAGAAACTATAGGATGATAGGTAGTGGTCATCAAATTCTTATTATTAAGAGAAGAAGAAAATGAGTACCTACGAGCTCCAACATCATTTGAGCTGATGATAAATGTTGTTGTACTACTAGATCTTCCTCTTCCTTATATTTTACTACCTCTGCTTCAAGATCCATCAACTTCACCATCTAGCTTGGATATCTTCATTGAGCCAAAGAGGGTGTCTCCTTAAAACCATTCTACCCAACTGTAAGTTAAGAAAGAGGGTTTGTACTAGAACAAAAAACTGCACCACTTTTGGGCTTCTTTACAATTTTAGAAAAATATAGCTTTGTACCTATTGTGGCTGATCCACAACACACCCCAAAATTAGGGACCCACCTTTTTTGCATGCTTTCAAAGAAGACCACAGTGGCCCAGATGCTAAAAAGATCAAGGAAAAGAGCAAAATATCACAAAAGAGGAAAAGCGTCGTGATATCATGACATGTCGCTCCGTTGTGGCCAAAAATGAAAATTTGTCACGATTTCGTGACATGTTTCTCCGTTGCGGCCAGAAATTAAAAGTTGTCACGATTTCACGACGTGTTGCTCTGTCACGGCTAAGAAAAAAAAAGTGTCGTGATATCGTGATGCATTGCTACTAAGAAAAAGAAAGTGTCGCGATATCGCGACGCGTTGCTGCTCAGAAAAAGAAAGTTGTCACGATATCACGACGTGTTGCTGCTAATAAAATGAAAGGGTCACGATATCACGACAGGTCGTGTTTTCAAAGCCAAGAGTAGAAAAAGTATAGAGGAAAGAAAATTGTCACGATATCATGACATGTCTCATTTTCGCGGCTCAGATAAGCGAAGTACAATGGAACAAAAAAGTGTCATGATTTCGCGACATGTCGTGTTTTCGCGGCCAAGAGTAACGAAATGTAGCAAAATGAAAAATTGTCATGATTTCGCGACATGTCGTGTTTTCACGGCTAAGAGCAGCAGAATGCATCATGAAGATAAAATGTCGCGATATCGCGACATGTTGTGAAATCGTGGTGCAAGACAAAGAACCAAGTTGAAGACTCAAAATGTCGCAATATCGCGACATGTCGTAAAATCGCGGTTCATAGAGGAGAGAGAAAGACAAAATGAAAAATGTCGCCATATCGCGACTTGTCATGAAATCACGATCGAAGGCAGCAACCGAAGAGTCAGTGCAGAAGTTGTCGCGATATCGTGACATGTCGCCATTTCGCGACCTGAAGACGAGATGAAGGGCCAAGATAAAAAATGTTGCGATATCGTGACATGTCAGGTTTTCACGGCAAAAAAGTGAGGAAGGAACAGATGAAAAAAAGTGTCGTGAAATCATGACAGGTTGTGTTTTCGTGATCTATCAGCGATAAAGGAGGTAAAGATAGAAAGATGTCGCAAAATCGTGACATGTCTCATTTTCATGATTCACGACGATGGACAAGCTGAGTAAGGGAAATATGTTGTGAAATCGTGACATGTCACGTTTTCACGATCGGGAGCAGCCAAAATGAATGTAGAGGAAAAACGTCACGATATCGTGACAGGTCGCGTTTTCGTGGCTCCAAGCAGCAAGACAGTATGGAATGAAAAAGCATCATGATTTCATGACAGAACGCAACGAGACAGCCTAAAAGAGAAAAGCGTCATGATTTCAAAACAAAAAGTAGCGAGACAGTACAGAATGAAAAGTGTCGCAATTTCACGACATGTCACGTTTTTGCGGCTAAGTGCAACAAAACCCAGCGAAGCAGAAAAACATCGTGATTTCGCGACAGGTTGTATCCACGCAGCCCAAAATAGAAAAACGTTGTGATTTCATGATAGGTTGCACCCACACGACCCGATAGCAAAAAAATGTCACGATATCGTGACATGTATCATTTTCACGATGCATGAGGACGAACAAAGCTGCATACAAAAAAACGTCGAGATATCGCGACATGTCTTGTTTTCACGATGCGGGTAAAGGAACAAAGATACACACATAAAAAAGTCGTGATATCGCGACATGCTATTTTTGGTCATGATTTATAGGGGGCCGTTATGGAATATGCAGAGAAACGTGAAACACATGGCATAAAGGTGTAAGGGTTACAGAAGCATTACAATTCACAGATAAGATCAAGCGTCTCGATGTCGAGCATAAAGTCAAAAACAATGAAAAGGCGGGGAAGGTGAAACGAAGTGATCTGGGAGATGAAGCGAAGCGTCACAGGGTGAAGCAGAGAGCATTACCAAAAAGTACAAAAGTAGAAGCATAGATTGTTACAAAGGTCAGAAACCGTTGGAGCAGTGTTACAGAGCTAAGGGTGATAAGCCATTCTGGGCCTGTTTGAGTTGTTTCTCTTCCACAGACTGGTTTGGAAAAACCAGAGATTCTGCTATTGTAAAATGACAAATATTTAATGCAGATAATATTTCAGAAATTTGCATCTTATGGGCAAGAAAGGAGTCATTTTCTGTATGCAATATTAAATTTCTATTTTCCCTTTTCAGATTTTAGGCTTGTAAATGTAGTTGATATAAGTTTTTCTTGGTTGCTGCATGCGAATGCTTAAATCTGAAAACCTCATTCAAATCCTTAGGAACTAGCACTTAGCTTATCAGGATTGTGCATGTTTTGCAGGTCCAATAGGTTAGGTTGCATGCATGGAAACCTCATATCTTTGGTTTTGTCGAAATAGGATAGCATCATACTCAAGGCATTTTATTTTTATTTTTCTGCACTTTATTTTTTCAGAAGTTGTTACTTTGCAGTCGTTAAAATTTAAAAAATTCAAAATCCCAAAATGGTTGCACCAGGGCATAGGTAATATTACAGACTTCAAATATGCACATTAAAATTCCATTTTTGGAATTATTAGTATTTTCATAAATTCACCGAAGTTGTTGTTTTATTGCAGATCTTTAAAAATCTGAAAATAGAAATTTTCATTGCTGGGCCGATTCACATTTGTTTATTCTGATTCAATGAACAATCATTAAAGCTCCATGATGAAATAAACCAATATTGCCCCTTGTTTTCAGTTACTTGCAACCACTAAGGTGTTCCAAGCATTTAAATTGAATATCTTTATTTGAGATTATTAATATCCTTACACAAATGCTAATATAACGGAGACCTTGGAGAAGTTACTTGTTTGACTTCTTTGCAAGAGGGGATTTGGAACCCAAATCCTATTGGAGAGTGTTTTCACAATCGGGTGAAAATACCACTCAATAGATTGGCGCTAGAAGGAGGGCCTGAATGGGTTTATTTCAGAGTGATTTAAATGCTATAGGGATTTAAATTTTGAATATTTCATGCCCTATTGATCATATAGCCCTCTTTTAACAATACAACTTTGTACTGTTAAAAGGAGGACATGAATTGCTATGCACTTTCCTAACGCTTTGATTGTTCATACAGGAATAATGTGATTTGATTTGATTTTAAAAATAAATAAAAATAAAAAAATAATTTTTTTTTTGGTATTAAAGTTATATTATTTAAGATTCACTAATGGCTATGTTTACACCGTGGATGACAGGTAGCCCATTGAACATATCGGGAGTTCAACATTATTTGCCCGTTGGTTTTGAGAGATGTCTTCCTCGATTTTTGTCTAATGGGACAAATACTGCAGAAGAACATATTCAAGCATTCAAATTTGTTGTGAATCACTTAACAATTTGGTATGATGATGTTGTTTGTAAAATGTTCCCTTACACCTTGGACAAAGTGGCATATGATTGGTTTACAAGTTTGCCTTTAGGGTCTATCACTTCTTGGGCTCAGTTAGAGGCAGCATTTCTTAATCAATTCAACAAAAAGCAAGTTGACCCAATTCGCATGTATGAGCAGTTTTTCACTATTAAAAAAGGACCAAGTGAAAATGTGAAATCATTTTCTGAAAGGTTCTTTGGATTATATACTCAATTAGTGACATTTTATGTTCTTCAAGAAGATGTGGCTCTCCAAATATACATCAATTCTCTTGACCCGCTCATTTCCACATATTTGCGAGGGATGCCTCAAATCACATCTTTGTCACAAGCCTATACTCAAGCAATGGAAATTGAGCAACAATTGAGTTGTCAAAATTATGGTGTGGGTTTTTGATCATATAATTTTCAATCATTTAATACCTCCCTTACCCACCCAATGATTTATCCACCTCAACCAAGTTCAAGTGTGAATCAATTTCAGAATCAACAATCATTCCCAAGCTTCAATCAATTTCAAAATCCTCAACCTACTATGCAAGATCAACCATATTTCTTAAGTATGAATCAACTTCAAAATACTCATCTTGATTCAAAATATGTTTCTAAAATCAATTTTAATGATTTTCATAAGAATATGATTTTAGGCAAGGGAGGAGTACTAGATCCAACTAGTATTGAAACATGTGACAGATTGGAAACCCTTGACTCACCAAAAGATGAATTCTATGAGGATGAATCTATTTCGGATGACACATTGGATGACATTTTTGAAAGTAATGGCCTATAAAATTCACACCTTCCAAATCATGTTAAACGTGAATCATGGGTTACACATGTGGATTATGATAGCCTTATCAATTTGAATACAAGCAATAACCCAATTTTGGAAGTAATTGAACCATCTAAGGAAGGTGAAGATAAATTTGATGAGAAACATGTTGATGAATTAAAATATGATGAAGAAATAGTTGAGCATCACAATTTTATTTTGAAATATGATCATTATGATTCTTGGGAAGAGTATGCTCACTCCAAATATTCTTATGAAATTTGTGTGCCTATTGATATGCAGGATAATACAATTGCCCTTTCATATGAGGATATTACAAGTCCTATACAATCTAAGAATGTTTTGGAAGAAGGGTTGGAATATCATCAAAGGTTGGAGAAGGATAATGATTCTACTACCATGGATACAGAAGGAGAATCATTTGATTTTGTTCCCCTTGAGGTGCAAGAAATCGAAAATATTGGTCCACCTATTGTTTCTACAATGTCTATGCCATCTCAAAATGATGAAATTACAAAGCCTAAGTGGTGTGGGTTTGATACTATTGATGATCCTAATGAAAATATGGATTTTGAGGCAACTCAAGCCATTGATCATGGAAAGGTGTCACGCGACACATATCTTGAAAAACTAGGCTCTTGTTTTGAAAAAGATGGATGCATGTTTGATTGGGTGCCTAACTTTGGTGTTTTTGAACAGGTGTTGGATGATGAAGAAGACAACGAGGAAAAAGCTACTAACACTCATCAAGTTGTGGTAAATTCTAATCATGATGGGTTGAGTATGGGTGACAAGGTGAAATCTTTACCTTTGGTAGTAGCTACAAAAATTTTAAGTGATGGGCTACATGATGTCCCTTTGGATGCTAATGTCATTAATGATGAAATGTCAAATCTTGGTGAAGTTTGTCAAGTTTTGATTGATTTTGATTGCTTTAAAATCTCGAAAAACAATTTGAATTCAAGACTTTTAGAAATAGGCTCTTGTTTGCAACATCTCACATTTGAAAAGGAAGGCCTAATTTTAAATCAAGAATCGAATTATGAAATGGATACTTTCAAGAATAGACAAGATAAAATTGAATATCATTTATGGTCTAATAATTTTAGTAATCGGACGCTCACCTGTGAGAGTACTAATGGAATTAAATCTAATTGGTGGGGTGAGCAAGGTAAATTAAAAGTTGTTGCATGGTGCGGTCTAATCTTGTTTTGGTTGGATTCCTATAGCATTTGGCATGCGTATCATGTTATATTTTTGTTGAAGTGTTCTAATCATGTCTGGGATCCAGGAAAGTAATAGTCCAACTTTGGCATCATCTTGTACTATATTGTATATAGATTTTGGTTTTGGTTTTGGTTTGTGTTTTTCAAGTTCCATTTTTAGGATTGTTAGTTTGAATCATGATTTAAGTTGTGTTTATTGGACATGTTTGGTTTGGCTAATAAAAAAAAAATGATGAAAAATTTGTCTTGAGATGCTAACTTATGCTTTAGATCAGGGAAATATGGAACATTGGAATTATGTTGTAGACAGTTTATTAATATCGTTTGAAACTTGTGATGCATGAAGTAGTCAGTTTTATATTTTTTATGGCAATACTCCATCTGCAATTCAAAGGGCAAGGCATTCATATTACATATCACTTTGCATATACATGCCATATTAGTTGCATATGCATTTCAAATACAAATCATTAAAGTGTGTCAAATCCTCTTAGGGTTATGCTATAACATAAATAAGAAAAATCCTAAGGTTGGGAACTGAGCCCCGCGATATCTAGAACCAAGCACATTTTATACACATTAAAAAGGATCTTGAGAAAAATTATCAAAACCTTACTTGGAAGAAAAGGTCAGGCGAAAGAAGTATTTCATGTCTATCCTATTATGCAACATGATCCTAAAAAAAGTGGTTTTTACCACTTCCATAAATCTTAAAGCCTAAAATCAGAGTAGTAAGGATAGGGCTAAATCCCCATCGAACTTAGGTTGAGGATCCAACTCCCCAAAGATTTGATTTGACCTACATGGAGTAGTAAGGATAGGGCATAATTCTCATCTCACCTAGGTTGAGAATCTGATTCCCCAAAGCTCCTATGTCTCATTTCATCATAAATCTTGGATTGGAAGGATCGTACTACATGTCCTCTGCAAGGATGGGTAGTCATCCCCAAGGTCCAAGAAATAAAAACTAAATATTTCCCATTTCATAAATCTTGGATTGGAAGGATCGTACTACATGTCCTCTGCAAAGGATGGGTAGTCATCCCCAAGGTCCAAGAAATAAAAACTAAATATTTCCCATTTCATATTAATATTGGATTGGAAGGATCATACTACATGTCCTCTACAAAGGATGGGTAGTCATCCCCAAGGTCCAAAGAAATGAAGCTAAATCATGGATTATGGGGTTAAGTATGCCCATGCATGGCAGCATGTCTTGTCTAAAAACAAGACCACTGACTGTTCAAATGGATAGACTAGCATGACCATTTCATCCATAATTGGTTAAATTATTTTGCTCAAAGTGAGGTAATGAATTCCAAATTAGAGTAGTAAGGATAGGGTTAAACTCCCATCTCGAGTAGGTTGGGAGTTTGATTCCCCAAAGCTCTGATTTCACTTTCACTTGCACATGGGTTCAAGATAGTAGGGACTCATAACCAACTTTGGGATCTAATAAAGCAATTCATTATACATATGGTTGATCCTAAGAGGGTTTTGATAATCTTAAATGTTTTTTTATGATACTAGAAGGTCTAAACCTTTATAAAAGCAAAATATCTAAGCATATTTATCAGGTTACACAAATCATTCACAATCTCACATATGCATTCATGTAAAACTGACAATGGAATGTTGATCAATTTCAAACGATAGGGAATGAAACACATTGCACACACCGAGCTGATGCTTAATGTTTCTGATGATCCATGTATTTCTGATCTATGGGCATTTGTTTATATTTCTTATGTTCTAACACCTGTATCTAATCTTGTATATTTCAGGTTGGGTTCTCACCAAAATGCTCAGGAGCATTTGACAAAAGAGTCGCCATTTGTTGTGGTTGATCCACAACACACCCCAAAATTGGGGACCCACCTTTTTTGCATGCTTTCAAAGAAGACCGTAGTGGCCTAGATGCTAAAAAAATCAAGGAAAAGAGCAAAATATCATAAAAGAGAAAAAGTGTCACGATATCGCGACATGTCGCTCTGTCACGGCCATAAATGAAAAGTTATCATGATTTCACGACATGTTGCTCCGTCACGGCCAAAAATGAAAATTTTTCACGATTTCGCGACATGTTGCTCTGTCGCAGCTAAGAAAAAGAAAGTGTCGCGATATCACGATGCGTTGTTGCTAAGAAAAAGAAAGTGTCATGATATCACGACGCGTTGCTGCTCAAAAAAATAAAGTTGTTGCGATATCACGACGTGTTGCTGCTAAGAAAATGAAAGGGTCACGATATCGCGACAGGTCATGTTTTCACGGCCAGAGTAGCAAAAGTACAGAGGAAAGAAAATTGTCGCGATATCGCGACATTTCTCGTTTTCACGGCTCAAATAAGCGAAGTACAATGGAACAAAAAGTGTCACGATTTCGTGACATGTCGCGTTTTCGCGACCAAGAGTAATGAAATGCAGCAAAATGAAAAATTATCGTGATTTCACGACATGTTGCGTTTTTGCGGCTAAGAGCAGCAGAATGCATCATGAAGAGAAAATGTCACGATATCGCGACGTGTTGTGAAATCACGGTGCAAGACAAAGAACCAAGTTGAAGACTCAAAATGTCACGATATCGTGACATGTCGTGAAATCGTGGTTCATAGAGGAGAGAGAAAGACAAAATGAAAAATGTCACGATATCATGACTTGTCATGAAATCACGATCGAAGGTAGCAAGAGAAGAGTCAATGCAGAAGTTGTCGCAATATCACGACATGTCGCCATTTTGCGACCTGAAGACGAGATGAAGGGCCAAGATAAAAAATTTCGTGATATCGTGACATGTCAGGTTTTTGCAGCAAGAAAGTGAGGAAGGAACAGATGAAAGAAAGTGTCACGAAATCACGACAGGTTGCGTTTTCACGATCTATTAGTGGTAAAGGAGGTAAAGATAGAAAGATGTCACAAAATCACAACATGTCTCATTTTCGTGATTCACGACGACGGACAAGCTGAGCAAGGGAAATATGTCATGAAATTGTGACATGTCACGTTTTCATGACCGGGAGCAGCCAAAATGAACGTAGAGGAAAAATCTCGCAATATCGCGATAGGTCACGTTTTCGCGGCTCCAAGCAACAAGACAGTACGAAATGAAAAAGTGTCACGATTTCACGATAGAACATAGCAAGACAACCTGAAAGAGAAAAGCGTCATGATTTCACGACAGAAAGCAGTAATATAGTACAAAATGAAAGTGTCACGATTTCATGACATGTCGCGTTTTCATGGCTAAGTGCAACAAAACCCAGCGAAGCAGAAAAATGTCGCGATTTCGTGATAGGTTGTATCCACGCGACCCGAAGCAGAAAAACGTCATGATTTCATGACAGGTTGCACCCACGCAACCCAATAGCAAAAAAATGTCATGATATCGTGACATGTATCATTTTCACGATGCATGAGGATGAACGAAGCTGCATACAGAAAAACATCACGATATCGCGACATGTCTTGTTTTCGCTATGTGGGTAAAGGACCACAGATACACACATAAAAATGTCGCGATATTGTGACATGCTATTTTTGGTCATGATTTACAGGGGGCCGTTATGGAACATGCAGAGAAGCACAAAACACATGGAATAAAGGTGTAAGGGTTACAGAAGCGTTACAATTCACAGAGAAGATCAAGCGTCTCGATGTCGAGCATAAAGTCAAAAACAACGAAAAGGCAGGGAAGGTGAAACGAAGTGATCTGGGAGATGAAGCGAAGCATCATAGGGCAAAGCAGAGAGCATTACCAAAAATTACAAAAGCAAAAGCACAGATTGTTACAGAGGTCAAAAACTGTTGGAGTAGTGTTACAGAGCTGAGGGTGATAAGCCATTCTGGGCCTGTTTGAGTTGTTTCTCTTCCACAGACTGGTTTGGAAAAACCAGAGATTCTGCTATTGTAAAATGACAAATATTTAATGCAGATAATATTTCAGAAATTTGCATCTTATGGGCAAAAAATAAGGAGTCATTTTTTGCATGCAAGATTAAATGTCTATTTTCCCTTTTCAGATTTTAGGCTTGTAAATGTAGTTGATACAAGTTTTTCTTGGTTGTTGCATGTGAATGCTTAAATCTAAAAACCTCATTCAAATCCTTAGGAACCAGCACTTAGCTTATTAGGATTGTGCATGTTTTGTAGGTCCAATAGGTTAGGTTGCATGCATGGAAACCTCATATCTTTGATTTTGTCGAAATAGGATAGCATCATACTGAAGGCATTTTATTTTTATTTTTCTGCACTTTATTTTTTCAGAAGTTGTTCCTTTGCAGTCGTTAAAATAAAAAAAATAAAAAATTCAAAATCCCAAAATAGTTGCACCAGGGCATAGGTAATATTGCAGACTTCAAATATGCACATTAAAATTTCATTTTCGGAATTATTAGTATTTTCATAAATTCACCGAAGTTGCTGTTTTATTGCAGATCTTTAAAAATCCAAAAATATAAATTTTCATTGCTGGGCCAATTCACATTTGTTTATTCTAGTTCAACAAACAATCATTAAAGCTCCATGATGAAATAAACCAATATTGCCCCTTGTTTTCAGTTACTTGCAACCACTAAGGTGTTCCAAGCATTTAAATTGAATATCTTTATTTGAGATTATTAATATACTTACACAAATGCTAATATAGCGGAGACCTTGGAGAAGTTACTTGTTTGACTTCTTTGCAAGAGGGGATTTGGAACCCAAATCCTATTGGAGAGTGTGTTTTCACAATCGGGTGAAAATACCACTCAACAAGTACCCATGCTTCTTTTTTGAGTGAAAGCTATTCTTCAAGAAATAGGTGTTGTTATTTTTCTTCGATAAATGGCTCCTCTTCAATCAATGACTTTTATTTGCTTGTCGTGACCTCTTCATTGTAAGGACTTTGAATACTACAAGGCACCAGCTCAATGAAATATATGGATTGGTACTTATCACAATGCTCATCATAATTTTGCAAAAACACTTCATTCATAGCCAATGGGTAAGCTAACCCAGGCTTCCCTCGGTTCACTCTCATGATCCACCATTTGGTGATCTTCTCGCCAGACCATTCGAGCAATTTGTTTTTTATTTGAATAAACAAATACTTAGGAGGAACCTGCTTCGAATGATTTATGGGATCATACTTGACTTCCATTTCATAGAAATCATGCCAAGGAGGGAGCGACATCATCTTTTCAATATGCCACTCAAGGTCATGTTCCTTGGGATTATTCCTTTGCTACAAGATATCTTCTTTGGAGCAAAAATGAAAATTCTTAGCCTTGGTAAACTTTCCAAAAATGCCCAAAGGGTTGTATCGCCATCATTGGGGAAGCTCAATTAACCCGAGGTCATACAATTTTTTAGCAATCAACTCGTTCTGCCTACATTGATTCACTTTAATGTTGCCAAAGTGAAAATGTATGGTGCACATGATTGGATTTATCCTTCCTGACCCATATGTGTCATTGGTAAAGTCATTCTATCAGACTACTTCTAATGGAAATAGATAATCCATGGAAAAATAAGGTAAAATAAAATGCTTGCCAAAGAAACCAAAAATTTTGATGACAACTCCTTGCATCAGCAAAAATACGTCACCTTTCTCTTTTCCAATAATATCTTCCTTCATTGTTTTTGGCACTCTATCACACGCATCGTAAATGAGTTTGAGGGTGGCTCCCAAAAAACATTCAATTAAAATTATAGTAGGATTCCTTCTTCAATAGACTCTCGATCCATGAATAAATAAAAAATATTCGACCCGCTTCATCTATTTTCTTTACTTCTACAAAGACAAAATGATGATGTATATAATAAAAGAAGTACCAATCCAAAAAAGAAAAATGCTTTAAGGAGATGTCTTCTCCACTCTATACCTTCTCTAGCTGAGTGTTCATCCTTCGAGCTACAAAATTTGCCCAATCAAATAAAATTGGATTTGTATTAACTTTCATGGTAGTTGGGGCATAAAAACAACATGTGAAATACATTGTGCAAGCGATGCTTTCCACTTATTTACTATGGAGTCTACAGGTAGTCTGATAATCCATGCCAACATAGGCTCTTAAAATATTTCAGCGACTTCGATAAGGCTATCAATTCTCCAAATTGAGGTGTTTTTAGAAATTGATTTTCCATGAACTACCACATGGGCAATATGGACTGATATCTTTCCTCTTGCTTTGCAATATTGACCTTATTAAAAATAACATTAGAAGGAGGTCTCATGCCATAAGCAAAAGCTTCTCTTATAGAGTTGGCTGAAATGCTAAACAACCTATCTCCATGGGCATTTTGAATGGCTCTCGTAGAAGATTCATAAAAATTAGCAATTACCCACACCAACTCTAGGCATGCATGCACCGATGTACAAATATACTAGGAAACATGGGAATAAAATGGCATTGTGGGTGAACTTTCAGTGGATACCTTATGAAGAGCAAATTTTACATCTTGCTACAATTTCTCCACACCTTTGTTCATGATTTCACAATAACTAAATTTTGCAAGTCGGCCATAATAAGATGCCAGTTCTTCTTCTTCATCCTTTTATTTCTTGGATTTTCATTGCTTATTTCCTACATTAGCCTTCTTTTGAGTCTTCTTTTTATTAACTTCTATGATATTCCTTACCATCCTTGACCTTGTTTCTTTAACAAAAATGAGATAATTCTATTCTTTTGAGCAAAAGCAATTCTACACTTCTAGCAATGACTCTATAAATAGGAGCTCTGCAATTTTCTTTGTTTATTCAACTAAACTATTCACCCTTTTATAGCTTTTTGTCCACACCTACCAGATTTAATGCATGTGGCACACCTATAAAATTTGAGATGAACGTGTTCCTAGGTCATGCTCTCTCATGATTTTAATGGTTTTACCCATATCTTTTTTGAACACTGTGATACGTTATTTTTTTTTACTTTTGGTGCACACAACCTATCCTTAACAATTATCCTTGGAAAGCATGATTGCCTACTTTTTTACCTTGAATTGTATGATAAACACTTATTTTCATTGAGTAGAGTGTCAACAACACATTTTCCTGACTTCACTGACAAAAAATCCATGCATCTGGGAGTTTCGCTAAAAAAACAAGGCAAAAAGCACTTTCGCTCACTTAGACACCGAAAATGGATTTCACCAACTCAAGCACCTAAAAAGGATGTACGCAAAATTATTTCTTGGTCTAATGCCAAAAATATCCTTCGATGGCATGCATATGAGCTTCACACTAAAAAAACAAGATATGCATGGGCAAAATATTTGTTTTGAGCAAAGCCACTTTTTTTCTTACTTTTTTCTTCTTTTTTCTCCTTCCTTTTTTTTTTTTTCTTTTCACCAAGTTTTTCACTAACTTGAGCACCAACATTGCTTTTCAGCTTTTTATGTCTTCGCTGTCGAAAAAGTAGGGTTTGTGGGTGAAATTTCTAACTTGGGCACCAAGAATAATGTTTTTGAGTGAAGTTCATGTCTTTGGCTCCAAAGAGGATTTTCACCAGCGAAATAAATTTTTGACTAAAAAAAATGACTTTTGCTCACAATTTTTTTTCAGAGCCAAATAGACTATATACATATTTACAACTTGGATATTTCTACAATTATTTACTGATAATAGGCCTTCATATGAACACCATTGACTGGAATTGGTAGAACATGATCTTCCATATCCTGCAAACAGAACAAATTAACTTGATTATTGTTGGCGATATGGAAGGGGCATTCCCATATTACCTCGAACTTGTGATGATTACCCGAATTTTACTTGTTTTCATTCCACTTTAGTAAAATATTACCAACACTGAAAGCTTTGTTTGAATTTTTCTTACTAAACCAATTTTCAGTTATCTGAGCATGCTTCATGAAAGCATTATATGCTTTCTCTCTTTCCTCTTCTAACTGTAAGAGTTGAGACAACCTTGCACTCATAGGATCAAACTCTCCTTCGCTATCAAGCAAGTGCAAATATTGGAGCGTTGGCAACTCTATATGAATAGGCATGACTGCTTCCTTTCCATACACCAAAGAGTACGAAGATGTCTTGATGGATTTCTTGATTGAGATATGATCAGCCCACAAAGCTTGATTCAAGAGCAAATGCCAACTTTGCTTATTGTCTCCTAGAGTTCTCTTTAAAATCCTTAGAAGATTTTTATTTGTTGACTCAGCCAATCCATTTCTCTATAAGTAATAATTGGATAAAGTCTTCAAATATATTCCGTACTTGCTCACAAATTCATTAATTTTAGCTCTAATAAAAGGAGTTCCATTATACATCACAATGGCACCTGGTACACCAAAACCTGTTATCAACCCCTCTAGAAAATAAATGACAATTTCTTGATCTACTTTCTTAGTTGGCACTACCTCTACCCATTAGGTGAAATAATCAGTTTCTATTAAGATATATTTATGCCCAACATATGAATTAGGGTCAATCCCAATAAAATCTAAGCCCCATTATTGAAACGATGCTTCTACATGAATTGGGTGAAGCGGTAACGAAGCATTTCTACTTCGGCCAACATATATTTGGTACTTATCACAACTTTGGCTAACCTTAAATGCATAAGAAAAGAGAGTATGCCAATAATAATCCACCTTTATGATTTTTAGAGCCATGGGTCTACCTGCATAATGTTCTCTTGATAATCCGAAATGGAATTCTTCTAAGATATTCTATTTCTCTAACTCTTTGACACCTCTTATAAGCACTCCATAAATGTTATTTTAGAATAGCTCATTTTTCAACATGGAATATATGTAGGCTTACAACCTAAACCTTCTTCTTTGCAAATATGAGAGGGACACCTTACCGTATTTAAGTTTTTGACAAGTTATTATGTATAATATTGATTAATTATGGGATTATTAGCAAGATTAATTTCTTGCAATGGACCTTTAAACTAGCATGCAATTGTTTTAGAAGCAGCACTCCTTACGAGCTCTTGATATAGTGATCGGTCATAAACCAACTTGGTTGGCCAAATATCGATATCGTATTCTTAGATCTTGGAGACCCAGCCAAATATCTTATATCCAAGTTCTCCTTGGATAATGAAACTTTGAAATCAAGATGTACAACATGAACTATCATCTTGCTCTATGAAATAAAATATCAAAACTTCTTCAAATATTTCATCACTACATACACTTGCTTCTCAATGAAATTATATTTTTCTTCATATGGTTGAATCACTTGACTCAATAATGTAATAGGTCATTCATTTCCATCCTCTCCCTTTTGTGTAAGGAGAGTCGCATAAATTTCTTACTCACTGATAGCATAAAGGATGAAATCCTTAGAATAATTAGGATTCACCATGATAGGAACCTGAGAAATCATCTCTTTAATCTCTCTGAATGCTTATTTTATTTTCTCTGTCCATTTGAACTCGGTATTATTTTTTAGGATTTTGGTCATTAGCTTCACTACTTGATCAAAGTCTACACTAAAATTTATAATGAAGTTGATTTGGCCAAAGAAATATTGTACACTTTTCTTGTTAGCCGATAATGGGAGCCTTAAGAGAGCTTCAACTTTAGTTGGGCAATAGTTAATCCTTTCTCATAAATCACATGGCATAGGAGCTTTTCTTATTTTACTATGAAGATAGAATTTTTCGGGTTGATGGATACCCCAAATTCTCGGTACTTCTCAGATACATGTTGTAAATGTAAATAATGTTCCTCCCTTTTATGGGAGGAAACTATCATATCATCCAAAAAATGATAATGATTTGATTCAGTAACTCACTAAAATCCAGGTCCATTACTCTTTGAAATGTTGCTCTATAATTTGAGAGGTCGAAAGGCATTCACTAGTAAGTAAATTTTCCCCACTTTGTGGTGAATGTTGTCTTGTATTGGTCTTCATATTTGACCCATATTTGATTATACCTAGAGAATCCATCAAGTAGAGAAAATATTTGTGCTCCTGCAACCATGTGGAGGATCTGATCTATCTATGGTAAAGAATAATGGTCCTTTAGAGAAGTCTGATTAAGATTTTAGAAGTCAACGCATAAGAGAATAACTTCATTCTTCTACATAGGGACCAAATTTACTACCTAAGAGTTCTTGATAGGATAAATGATCTTTGCATCGAGCATATTCAAAAAAAATTCCTTCATTAGGATATCAATTTTGGGGTTGATCCTGCAGTTCAATTGTGTGCTAGATAATATTCTTGTCGTACCCTTTGAGGTCCTGATAACTCCAAGCGATAATATCTGAGAATTCTTGGCATAGTTCCTTGATTTGCTCAAGTTCTTTAGGTGTGTAGTTAGTTCCAACCTTGATTGATTTTTTAGGTTCTAACTGCAATTCTTTATACTCCTTTTTGTCCACCTTGATCTTATGCTTTATTGTTCTATCATTTTGATCAAAGAGACTTTCGAGCAAAATCAATCCTTTTAGGATGTGATTATTTTTCAACCGAATCAATCCCTTAGGTTCTTTTTCATCAAATTTTCTCCCTTCAATACTGCTAGCATCGTTTATTAGGAAGTTGATAATCTTATCATCATTTTAAAACACTTGCCAATGGATATTCTTACCAGGAACTGAAGGCCTATAAACAAGCTTCATAGTATTTGGTTTTTGCATCATGTGTTCAGTTAGGAAAAACCTGGCACTGATAGATACCAAGATATTAGTATGCCTATTTTGTTTGCACGAAATCGCTTGGACATTTAACATCGTATAGGCTTAAAACATGTCCTAAATTTTATTGCGATACACCTTCAAATAGTGTTTTTTGGAGACACACTTGTTAGTCACTTTATTGATAATCAACTCCAAATATCCAAAAATTTGGAGCTATTTGATCTCAATTTTCTTTGCTTTATTCAAACCTAAGCACAATGCTTCATACTCAATAGCGTTATTTGTACAACTCCATGTCAGTCGATATGAATATGTATTTTGTATGCCAAAAGGGGAGATGAGGATAATTCTTGCTCTAGCACAATTTTTACATCTTGCACCATCAAAGAAGAGTTTTCACAATTGATCTAAGATAATATATCCATCATTGGATACCTTCACTTCCACATTTTCAGGCTTGGTAATGACATCGTTGAAATCACTCATGGAAAATTCATCTTCTATGCAAAGTTCACCTAGAGATTTTTCCATCAAATCTAACTCTTTCATCTTCTCGATAATTAAGTTAGCAGAGTCCATGCACTTTTCTTCATCATTGATCCTTCATATATGAAATGTGGAAGGTTTCTGTTGGCCATTTTGTATTTTTCCACATTGAGTATTTTGTTGAAGAATTTGGCTCAGTTTTTTGTATATGGTGACAGTATATTTGAAAGTAAATTTATATGTTCTGGTTTCATATGTATTGATTTTATTTTATGTTTTCACATTCACCAAGTTTTGAAGGATTTTAAAGATCCCTTTTAATGTCCTTTAAATTTATTACATTGAGAATTCATTTGAAAAGGACTGTCTGTTAAAATTTTGAAAAATGGAAAGATGAAAAGCTTGAGTAAAACTTTGTAAGTTTTTTTATTGTATCTACATTCTCTCCAAAATAGGTACGAACACCCCATTTGCCCTTTGGAAGGGCGAATAAGTTCAAAAATCCAACGAAGGTGAAGTTAAAAAACTGAATTCACGTTCACCCTTTCTATGGGGCGAACACATTGTTCGCCCTTCCCAGAGGCAAACGTGCCTCAAAGGAACGTGGTCGAGCACGCACCCAAAAATGATGATAATATTGGTTCACCCTCATTGAGGGGAGAACATCCCATTCGCCCATCCCATGGGAGAATAAGCTTCCAAGGCAAAGTGATGTCGCATTTTCCCTTTCTTTGGGGTGAACGCGTCTTTCACCCTTTTTAGGGGTGAACACATTTTATGAAGAAATTGCGTAAGCATATACAAAGAAGATGGAGTGAAGCATTGTTTTTTGGTGAATGTGATCTCGAGCGAAATGGAAATTTTGTCAAAGGTTCAAAAATGTCAGGATCAGGTATATTAAATAAATGTGGCATCAAAGTAACTCATAAATGTGGATCTCAAAGCAAAGGAAAAGAATGAATGACTCTTCCTAATTTCCAAAGCACTGAAGGTGTTCCAAAGATATTCAATACCGTTCTAACTATCTGTGCACCGACGTCCAAGTTGCAAATTTTGTGGAAGTTTTCCCCCAAGGAATATGGAATTTTAATGAATTTGAGGAGGATTTTCTTTGTTTTTTCTCTGATCCCTGGACATTTTATTCTCCTATACATTAAATGAAACAGGTGAAAACCTCTATAAATACTAAGCAAATTTCATTACAAAGAATTTGGAGGTTATACACTTTACGATAATACTCTCCAAGTTCTCTGCATTAATACAAGGCATCAGGGTTCAATAAGGACAACACAGTGGTTAGGGTTTTGGCTTTTGATTGAACCAGATATGAGGAGCGGTGGAGGAAGTGGAGGAGAAAAAATGGTAGGTAGGAATTTTGAACCAACGGAAGGAGAATATCCAGAGGCAGGGTAGAATACTGTAGCTGAAAATGAAAAGGATTCCCTTTCAACTCAGTTCAAAAAGGCTAAAGGTACAGATCCTCCAGATAAACCCTCAAACAAAGGGTCCCACTGGGGTTCGGGAGTTGGCAACAAGGGCCCAACCTTTTTGGAAATGCTGAAAGGGAAAAATAAGGAGCCAATCAATGAACTACCGCCCCTAATACCAAAAAATAACAGGTTAACTGTGCCAGTGGAGATTATGGAAAGATTATTGGATATGGAGGCATCATCCTTAGTTGGCAAGTTTTTGGGAGGAAGGCCGGACATTGAGACTATTCGCTCATGGGCCACGACAAAGTGGAAAACTTCAGGAAGCTTAGAAATCATAGCCATGTCAAGAGGTTTTTTTATGATAAACGTCAACAACAAAGATGATGCAGAGCGCATCTTGACAGGAGGACCCTGGTTTCTAGGAAGGCGTAGCCTCTTTCTAAGGAAGTGGGGGGAGGATTTCAACCCTAAGAAGAAAAAAATTAATATAGCACCCATTTGGGTCCACCTACCAAACCTCCCAGCCCATTTTTTTAATGAGTACTAGCTTAGTGGTATAGCAAAGATGATAGGAGAGCTCGTGGTAATAGACCATTCAACCCGAGCAAGGACTAGACTGACGCATGCCAGGATCTGTGTAAATGCAAAATTGGATTTTGATCTACATTCTCAGGTGGAACTAGCATATGGAGAGTTTCTAAGGATTTAGCCTGTGGAGTATGAGAACAAGCTGACATTTTGTAGCATGTACAAAACCCAGGGCCACCTTCAAGCCTAATGTCTAACAATAACTGTAAACAAGGAAGCCACAAGCGAAGGTTTTCTGGGGAAAGCCAATTGGAGAGGGACCCCAATGTTTCAAGGACCGCGTCTTAACTTGGAAGGATACAAAAAAGTTAAGAATAACCAAGCTGACCAAGCCAACATAGAACTGGCAAAAATCTAGGAGAAAGGAAAGCAACATAATGAGGGATGCAAAAATCATAAGGTATGTAATAAAGATCCCAGCTTGAACATGTTTGATATCCTAGAAAATCTAGAAGTTGAAAAATAAAACATTAAGGATTATACCATCAGTGTCAAGTTTCCTGAAACCCTATACTCCCCATTCAAATCAGGACCATCCATAGTTATGACAAAAAGCCCCAAAATCTATGCTCAAAATGAAGAAAAATTGCTAGGTCATTTCAGTTTAAACATGGAAAAAATAGAGTCAAGAGTCGAAGTTGTGGAAACAAGAGGTAGGAATGTAGCTCCTAATCCGGTAGTGGAGCAAATTATCCCTTATTAGACGAGCCCAACGGTAAAAGGTTCCTTGAATGAAAGCCCCCTGTTTAGGAACCAGATAGGAGAGGTGAACCGAAGCAAGGTTGAGGATGAAGAGGGAATTGAAAACCCTCAAAATGAGAAAGAAGGTTCAAGCCCTAGACTATCACAGTATATTCCCACTCATTTCAATCCAAAACATACTAGAAGCACCACCAAGCCTCCAATAGATTATGGAAGTGAAAGAAAGAAAGGGAGAATATCTACAACAGAGCACTATATATTGAGAATCAATGAAAAAATTGCAAACGAAAAGCAAAGAACATTGTTACAGCAAGCTATTCCTGGCCAGGATAATAGCAAAATTGACAAACCCCCTTTGGCTCAGGGAAGGGGGTGGGGAAAAAATATCAAACAGTCTAAATGAAGGTTCTCTCATGGAATGTGAGAGGCCTAAACGACTCACCAAAACAAAGGATGGTGAAGTCTATAAGGAAGGATTGGAATCCTACTATAATTTTTCTTCAAGAAACAAAAATAGATGGAGCACAATAAGCACTTATAGCTAGAAGGATTTGGAAGCAAGGGAAAGTGGCATTTCAATAGGCGAGATGAGCATCTGGGGGCCTCATGATCTTATGGGATCCTATTAAAATAGAAGGAAGTATTATTCAGGCAAATGAAAGAGTCTTAAGCGTATTGTTTCATGATTTTGATACTAATAAGAATTGGATTATGTCAAATGTTTATGCCCCCACCTCTATCCAAGGGCGGTCTAAACTGTGGGAGTTTTTGGGGCATTTGAGCCAAGATTTTAAAGACATTCCTTAGGTGATTGGGGTAGATTTCAATACCCCCCTTTACCCATCTGATAAGAAGGGAGGATCTGGGTTACCTCAAGGAGCATGGAGGACTTCAATGAATTCACGGATATAAGACTAAAAGGATCCAAATTTACATGGAGTAACAAGAGGATAGGAAGTCAGCTGATTCAAGAAAGGTTGGACAGGTTTTTTTTATCCAAGGAAGCTACAACAATATTTGGTGATTCAGCGTTACAAGCCCTTCCTAAATGTGCTTCAGACCATAATCTTATTCTATGGGAGGCATTTTAGGCTAACTCCTTTAAAAATACATTCAAATTTCTATCAATGTGGGTTAAACATTCTAACTTCAAGAAACGAATAGAGGAATGGTGGCAGCAGCCTATCCAAGGAAGTGCTTCCTTCAAACTATCTCAAAAACTTAAGATGGTGAAAAACAACCTTAGAATATAGAATAAAGAAGTCTTTGGAAATATTTTTGAGAATAAGAGAGTAGTGGGGGAAAAACTGAGAATAATAGAAAGCAAAATCCAAAATGGAACCTATGATGAGGTGACAAGGACTGAAGAGAAGGAAACCCTTTGTGAGTTTTATAATATTTTATGAGGAGATGTATTGGAGGTAAAAATCAAGGGCATTATGGCTAAAGGAAGGGGACTCTAATTCAAATTTTTTCCATGATACCACATTGAGCAATAGAAGCAACAATAATATTAGAAATTTAACTAATGTGGATGGATCCTCAACTCAAAACATTCAGGAGATCAGGGACGAGGCTGTTAATTTTGTCAGTTCATTATTGGGTGAATAACGGGATTGTAATTCCCAAGCAAAGGACTCTCTTCTTTAATTCATTCCATAACTCATTGATGAAATGATTAACGAATCTCTTACAATAGAATTTTCAGACGAAGAGATCAAGGAGGTTTTGTTTAACATGGATCCTGACAAAGCTCCTAGGGTGGATGGGTTTTCACTGTGGTTTTTCCAAGTTTGTTGGGATATTGTTGGAGCAGAATTTATTGCTGCAATCAAGGAGTTCCAAAGTTCAAATCATATTCCAAGGGGTTTCAATTCAAATTTCATTGCTTTGATCCCTAAAGGCCCCAACCCCAAGACTATGGCTGACTTTAGGCCGATTAGCCTATGTAATATATCCTATAAAATTATGTCCAAAGTTTTAGCCAACCGTTTGAAGAAATTTCTACCGGTTATCATTGATCCAAGTCAAGGAAGTTTTGTACAAGGAAGATCAATCTTAGATGGAGTTATTACTATTCATGAGGCTCTTCATAAAGCTGCTCAGACCAAAAAAGTAGTCATGGCTTTAAAGTTAGACATGAACAAAGCTTATGATAGGATAAATTGGGAATTCCTAGAGGCAGTTTTATTAAAATTTGTCTTCAACATGAAATGGGTCAAGTTAATAAGAGAGTGTATTTCTAAGCCTTGTTTTTTAGTTTTGGTTAATGGGTCTACTATAGGTTTTTTTCAAAGCAAATGTGGTCTAAGACAAGGAGATCCCATAAGTCCTATGTTGTTCATCATCGTAGTTGAGGCCTTGGGAAGAACTATTAAGGTAGCAACGATAGTTGGACTCATATCAGGTATCAAGGCCACGTCGCTAACTATCCCGATGACACATCAGCAATTTTTTGATGATACATTGCTACTGGATTTGGCTTCTGTGGTTGAGGCAAGAATGATTAAAAATATTTTGATAATGTATGAAGAAGCAGATAGACAAAAAGTGAATTTTGATAAGAGAAAACTTTATTTCATCAATACCCCCATTCCTAGGCAAAAAAACATAGCAAGGATCATGGAATTTCAGATTGTATCCCTTCCTACATCCTTTTAGGTCTTCCCCTATTTACGGGGAAACCTGAAGGATAAATGTGGAACATAGTTTTGGAGAGGATCCAAAAAAAGCTAGCAGGTTGGAAAGGACATCTGTTATCTCAAGTAGGCAAAGTAGTTTTAACTATGGCTTCACTTCAAAGTATACCTGTTTACTTCCTATCAGTGTTCAGAGCTCCCAGCAAGGTGTATCACAAATTTGAGCAGCTTCAAAAAAAAATTCTCTAGTAAGGGACTGAGGATAAGAAAAGGATCCATTTAGTAGGTTGGAAAAAAGTTTGCAAACCTAAAGCTGATGGGGGGTTAGGTTTGAGGAGAGTTTCTCATCTCAATATAGCTCTGTTAGCCAAACAAGCATGGCGGTTATTGACTAAGGTCGATAATGAATGGACTGCCATAGTTAGGAGGAAATACCTCCAAGGTGTGAACTTCCTTAATAACAACATAGCAAGCAGGGGGTCTGCTTTTTGGAATGCAATCCTAACGAGTAGGGATCTTGTCAAGAAAGGTCTTAGATGGATTCTAGGAAATGGGAAAATAATAGAATTTTGCAAGGATTGGTGGGTGAGAGCTGAGGATTTATCCTAGAATCCTCGTTTCACTAGGATTAAATAGCATATGGAGCAACATATTGGGAAGAAGGTTGCAAATTATATGTGGCAGGATATAAATATCAATAGGTGGAAACACATCAGAGTACAGGGTTTTGAAGCAGAGTCTAAAGAGCTTTATAACATTTTAACTAAGAAAATTATTCCCTCTAGAGAGGATGAAGATCACATTGTTGGGGCTAAGACTGAAAGTGGTGACTTCACAGTTAATTCTACCTATAATTTTCTTCTCAATGTGGAAGATCAAAAATTTCAACCGAGTTTGGTTTGGATCAAAGGCTTAATTCCTAAAATATTCTTTTTTTCATGGCTGGTGATTCAAAGAAAAATCCTCACTATGAACAATATGTTATCCAAAGGTATGGTTATTTCTAACCGTTGCTACATGTGCAGGGCAGGATGGGAGACAACCCAACACTTGTTTCTAGAGTGTCTGGTAGCGAAGTCCATCCTAGATGAACTTTTCCAAGACTTTAGTATCTCATGGGTTAAGCCTACTCTTATATTTGACGTGTTCCATCAATGGCCTCAATCCTTTGTTAGCCTAAAACTTAAGTACCTATGGAAAATTTTCTAGCATCATTTTCTCTGGCAGATTTGGCTAGAAAGGAACCATAGAGCCTTTAAGGATACCATTCACAACCCCAAAACCATCCTCAACAAGATTATTGTCTTTGCAAAAGAAAAGCTTATCACCTTAGTGGATGAGAACCACTCAATTCCTCCCCAAGAAAAACAATTATCTCGGGCCTTAGGTATTGAAGACAAACCTTCCATTCCTTTGCCCAATCCCAAAAATGGGATTTCTTGGGAGCCACCCCCCCAGGGTTGGTTTAAACTAAATTTTGATGGTGCAGCCAAGGAGAACCCGGGAAGAGCTGGAGCTAGAGGAATAATTAGGGATCATCAAGGAAATATGGTCAAGGCCTTCACTGAACCATTGGGAATCATAACTAATAATGAAGCAGAAGCTAGAGCCCTTTGGAGAGGGTTGCAAGTAGCCCAAGCAACTCAAGGTAACTTGATGATTGAAGGTGATTCGATGAACATCATCAACCTGTTAACCAATGGAAAAAAACCTCCATGGAGAATCAAGGAAGTCATCCATGAAGCGAGGATCCTTTTTACGACAAGACAGAACATGAGGGCTCGTCATGTGTACTATGAGGCCAATAGGTCAGCTGACAAATTAGCCAACATAGGTGTTGATGTTGGGAGTTTGGTGACATGGACACAAGGTGTGCCACGTGAAGTTGAAAAAATTATTAGTCACGAAAATAAACCTACCCATTAAGGAGAAATATGAATGGGTGTTCTTTCCCCATGGAGCTGGTAATAACTATGGGGTTTCCATCTAAATCATACCAAATTGGAAATGAAGGTAACAGGATGTAAGCCTTGGAGGATTCCAATAGAGAAGAGAAAATGGGCAAGAAACAGGTTTCACAAGTGCAAAGTTCCAAACTTCAATTTCCTGTCAATGTATGTAATGTTTACAGTTATTTTTAGGTATGGGTGTGCCTTGTTAGTAAGGTGTTGTAGGGGATTCAACACAAGTTCTGGTAAGAAAGTTTCAAGGATGACTAGGATCTACAATCTCAGCAGAAGGTTGGATATTGTAATAGGTTTTGGGTTAACCTGCAAAACCCGATAATTAATGAAGACTTTTATTTACCAAAAAAAAAATACAAGGCATTAGGCTTCTAAATTTGCAAGTGATTTTGTGTGTAATTTCTTTCTGTGTGGTGCACTTCTATTTTACATTCACTTTTCTTATTTGTTGTTAAATTTAAATTCTGCACTTGGATTTAAATATTGCTAGTGAGAGAGTGAATGTTGGAGTGATTATTTTGAAAGTTATTATTGCAAGATTGCAAGTTTATTCTGTTGTTTTTCCTTGTGTTAAATGCTATTTTGTGCTTGGGTGTTTTCCTGCTATTTAGTCCGCCTTCAATCTTGTACTTTGGCCTGTGGCCATATTTCCCATTTCTTTTCGTAATTTGTAATTTCTTTCCTGCATCCCTAGTCTTTTACCATTTTTAGGATTTAGTTAGGGAACCAGCCCTCTCTAGAGATTGGCACGGAGGACATCTCTTTCCTCCGGCCTTTCAATGTTGGTCATATCTAGGGTGCATAAACGTAGTGTTTATCGATTAGGCAGATATTTGACCAACAATTTTTGGCACGCCGGTGGGACCTCAAAGATTCCATTTCCAGTAGTATTTAGGTTTGATGTTCACCTTTCTGTAGGATAATTAGAACATCTGGCGACTCGATTATACCCAAAAATCTTTGAATGTGAGAGCAACGGGAGTTGTGTCTCATGAATACAAGATCACAAGCCAAAAATCCAAATCATCAAATCGAGTTCTATGAACTTGATATCCAAATATTAGGAGAACATCCTCAGTTAGCCACTTTTCGGCGTACCTCTTCATTACCTCATATATCTCACATACCATCTGTTTCATCCTCATGGTTAGCCGGCGTATTTTTTGCTCCTGTAAGTCTAGTTAGTACTGCCACCATTTTCCCTCCACCTCACACAGTTGCTAGCATTCCACAACCTACACCTCATATACCAGTCCATATGGCTCAGAATCCTCCACCCCATCAACAACAACCACCAAGGCAATTCCTAGCATGGAATAGCTCAGGAGCATTGAATTTGCAAGCACAAAACCTAGTACCTCAAGCTGCTTTAAAGGCTTTGCCAACTTATGATGGTACTAGAAAAATTGCATATGAGCATATCCAAGATGTGGCCTCTTTGGCGACTATTCATGACATAACAGATGAGGATGTGATGATAAAGTTGTTGGTCTTGTCGTTGAGAGGAAAATTGCTATACTGGTACCGATCATTGCAACCGGGAACTATTACTTCATGGGATCAGTTGACTGAGTTGCTAATCAAGAATTTCCATGAGCAAGCTGATCCATATTCCTTGTTACACTAGTTCACCACCATTCGGAGACATCCACAAGAGGAGATCATGGATTTTAATGTCAGATTCACACAAAGCTGGCAGAGAGTCCCTGATGGTTTACGACCTACACATGAGCAAGCCATGTTTTATTATCTCAGAGCGCTTAGCACCGATATTGGTATGGTTGTACACCAGGCCAATGTGACCACATTTCTAGATCTATACACATAGGCTCAAAAGGCTGAATCTTATTTGATTGTTGTGGGTAGGCTTCCTCCGAAAGCAACTATGCCAATCCTCCTTGATCTTCCCTAATATCTTTATTCTAGTGCATTTTCATAGCCTATGCCATCAATGTACCCAGTTCCCTCATGGAATCTCAGCCCACCTCATATCACTCTGATTCCTCCCCCACAATAGTCAGCTCCGAGTTTTACACAGTTACCTGCCCCATCAGTTCCTCAATTACCAGTAATAGTTTCCTTCCCCACATTGCCGGCACCTCCAACTCCTTTGTCGTTACTAGCACCACAAGCACCCTTACCTTTGCCAACACCCATGCCACCATCCAATCCTGATCCTTTCACGACATTATTGCAGGAAGTGAAGTCTAATAATGCAGCCTTGAGGATAATATCTAATGAGCTCACAACAATGAGGAAGAAGCAAGCAGAGGCCAATTTTCGATCTCAAAGATTTCAAACTCCACCAATTACTTGGGAGTAAGCTTCTACTAGTAGGGGACCTGAAAAGAGTACTACAATGCTAGTAAATGAGGAGGCTAGTGTGACAAAAAAAGTGTATTGGTGCTCTACATGTAATGATCCCCATGGAGAGGATACTTGTATGGTACATATGAATTATGTCCAAACACTGGTAGAAAGCTCCACAGGTGGGCAAGTTAATATGATTCGAGAAGTTGATCACAACTGTATGATGCCATCCTTAGAACAAGTTTCAGTCCTCACAAGGTCTAGGAAAAAGTCGATGATTGTTGATCCAATGGAGCTTGAACCTTTGAAGGTACCTACAGAACCAAAGGTGCAAGATGAGAAGTTGTTACCTCCAGTGAAGGCACCTATTGTCAAATGCTAAGGAGCAAGATTATGTTAAATTGAAGGATTTATTTCCTAAGTCAGCTCAAGAAAAGGTGTAGATCAATTCATCTACTCTGCCACCTGCAGAATTCTCTCAAACACATGATGAAACAAGAGAACAAGCTAAGGAGTGACTTAAGTACCCATCATTGACAAAGAGGTAAAGAGTGGAAGCTACTCAACAGTATCGGGATAAATATGAATGAGCTCCAGAAGAGAAGGTTTTGGCTGCCCCAAGCTATAGTATTGTAGAAGAAATGAGGAAGATCCCAAAAAAGGTTAGCTTGTATGATGCGCTACAATTTCCTAGATAAATTGATTTGTTACAAGAATCTTTGAAAACTACTAAGGATCAAAAGAAAGATCATTTCCAAACAGTCCTAGCATAGGCACTCCCTACTTCTACAACTAGGGAAAAATAGACCTCCCCATTTTACTTATCTTTGAGAATGGAAGGATGGATTGTGCATAATTGTATGATCGACTCTGGAGCTGCAACTACTGTCATGCCAAAGGTAGTATGTGAAGTAATGGGGATGGAATATACTAGAAGTAGCCCCGGAGTGTTGCAATTGGATGGAACCCTAGTTAATATGGTGGGAGTAATCAAGGATATCCCTATCGTCCTTCATAGTATGCCACAAATCACAGTCATCCAAGAAGTGGTAGTGGTCGATTTGGAACCTTACTTTAGCATGTGTCTCTCAAGGGAATTCACAGCTAAGCTGGGAGGATACCTGTCCCTGGATTATTCGCATCTTGAAATACCATTCAAGGGAAAGTAGATTCGTATCCATAATGAAAAGCCTTCACCTTTTCATATTGAGAGGTTAGAAGAGGAAGATCAATCTCCAAGTACGGTGAATATGATGACCAAAGAACTGGAGGAAGTTGATTTGGTAGAAGAAGCATTAGGTGAGCTTCACCTAGAGGATGAATTTTTATTGATATATTTTAATGCTATGATCGAAACGGATATTGGTTGTTACACAATAACTAAGCCCATGCAAGTTGAAGAGAAAGTTCTTGATTCTTCAGATTCTATTGTGCACCAATTATGGAAGTTGTATTTTGATGGTGCCAGATGTAAGAATGGTGTAGGGGCTGGTGTCGTATTGATTTCTCCTGAGGGAATACAAAATACTTACTCTTATAGGTTGACTTGGAGCTGTACAAATAATGCAGTTGAGTATGAAGCATTGTGCCTTGGGTTGAAAAAGGTTGAGAAATTGGGCATTAAATAGCTGTATATCTTTGGTGACTCTAAGCTTATTGTTAACCAGGTTACTAATAGATGTGTGTTGAAGTAGCATTATTTGAAAGCTTACCACAATAGGGTCTAGGATTTGTTGGAAGCTTTCACAGCTTTGAATATTCAGGTGATTCCTCAGGAGAAGAACATACATGCTGATATTTTAGCTTCCCTTGGTGCAAATTATTCTCCCATCGAACAAGTTGTCCGAAGGCCCAAAATAGTCAGAGTGATCTATAGACCTTCAGTCCCAGATAAGAATCTCTATTGGCAAGTATTTGATAATGATGAGCAAATAGTGAACTTTTTGCTTAGAGAAGCTGCTAGTGCGGATGATAGGACACTGGCTGAGGAAGAAAAGGAGGGAATGATTCAGTTAAGAAATAATCATATTCCATGGGGTTTGATCTCATTGGAGAGTTTGTTTGACCAAAATGATAGAGCTGATAAGCACAGGATTAAGGTAGATGCCAAAGAATACAAAGAGTTACAGTTGGAACTAGGAAAGATTATCAATATTAGGACCGATTGTATGTCAGAGGAGCTGGAAGGCATTAAAAATTTGTGCTATGAATACCTCGATATTGTAGCATGGAGTTATCATGATTTAAAAGGATATGACAAGAATGTAATCCAACATACTATAGAGCTGTAGGAAGGAGTCAAGCCTTTTTGGCAAAAGCAACGTCCTGTCAATCCTAAGATTGAAGTCCTCATGAAAGCAAAATTGTTGAAAATGCTCGAAGCAAAGATTATATACCTAATAAAGCATTCAACTTGGGTAGCGAACCTGGTCCCTGTGAGAAAGAAGAATGGAGATATATGATTGTGTGTTGATTTCCACAATTTGAACTAGGCATCACTCAAGGATCATTATCCTTTGCCCCAAATTGATCAAATTCTTCATGTAGTCGCTGGCGCTCAAAGATTCTCATTATTAGATGGCTTCTCTGGGTATAATCAAATTTGGGTAAAAGATGAAGATCAATATAAAATAACATTTACTACCAAGTGGGGCACATTTGCCTATCAGCGGATGCCCTTTGGGCTCTCAAATGCCGGTGCTACTTTCCAGAGAGCTATGGACGTCGCCTTCGGTGAGTTACTAAATAGAATTATTGTAATATATCTTGATGATATGACTGTGTTTTCACATTGCAGAAAAGATCATGTTGCTCATCTAAGGCAAGTGTTTGAGAAGTGTCAAGAATTTGGGATTTCTATAAATCCGAAGAAATCAATCTTTGTTGTTAAGGAAGGAAAGTTGTTAGGTCATGTGATCTCACAAGAAGGATTGGTGATAGATCCTGCAAGAGCTGAAGCACTCATGAAATTACCACTACCTGCGAATAAGAAAGATTTACAGTCTTTCTTTGGGAAAATAAACTTCATTCGCAAGTTTATCATCGACTTTGCCCAAGTTGTTAAGCCTATGACTGAGCTCTTGAAAAAGAATGTTGAATTTAAATGGACTGAAGTCAGGAAGCGAGCCTTTCAAGAAATCAAAGAGAGAATCACCCAAGCGCCGGTCTTAATTAACCCTAACTATTCAAAAGATTTCATCCTCTATGCAGTAGGTGAACAGGAGAGCTATGTTGTTGTGCTGACACAAAAGCAAGATGATGGTGAGGAGAAGCCCATTGCTTTTTTAAGCCAAGTTATTGCGCCACATCAGGAGAAGTACAATTTTATAGAGAAGCAAGTTTATGCGGTGATGAAAGCACTCAAAAAGTTTTGGCATTTTGTTTCTCAAAGTAAGACTGTTGTTTATGTCATTCATCCTGATGTTTGGAACTTCATAATTCAAGGTGAATTGGGTGATAAAAGGGTAGGATGGGTCTCAAAGATTTAGGAATATGATGTGGAGATCCGACCGACCAAGTTGGTTCGTGGGCATGCTCTGTGTCAAGAGTTGGCTAAAAGTGTTGTCATTGAGATATTAAATATGATTCATGAAGAGGACATGAGTGAAATGGTTTGTGCAAATCATAATGCAAGTGAGAAGGATTGGATAGAAGAATTGGTTGACTATTTTACTTCTGGGAGATGTCCAACTCACCTTGACTCCTCACAACGTCGAAGGTTTAGATTGCAAGCGCTCAGGTATGTATTGTTGCCTAATGGATTATATCATAAAAATATAGATGGTGTACTCCTCAGATGTGTAAAAGCTTTCGAAAAAGAAAAAATTTTTGAGGAATTTCATTCTGGGCTATCTGGAGGTCATTATGCAGGTAGACCCATGGCTTTGAAGATTATTCGGGTAGGTTACTATTGGCCTACTCTGTTCACCGATTCACATAAGATAAGCCAACAGTGTGATAGTTGCCAAAGATATGTGGGTAGGATCAGAAAAGGAGCATTGCCCCTGCATCCGATTCAGGTGGAAGCACCTTTTCAATAGTGGGGTCTTGATTTTATTGGTGTTATTGATCCACACTCCTCCGTAGAACACAAGTATATCTTGACAGTGATAGATTATTTCACCAGATGGGTAGAAGCCATACCCACTAAGAAGGTTGATCAAGCGATAGTTATCTCTTTTTTGGAAGGGCTTATCACTCGGTTCGGTATACCAGATTCTCTAGTCACTGATAATGGCACTCCTTTCATCGGAGCCAAGATCACCGAATTCGCCAACAGATATGGTATTTACTTGAAGACATCCTCCAACTATTACCCGCAGGGGAATGGGTTGGCCGAGTCTACCAACAAAAACTTGTTACGAATTCTGAAAAGGATGATGGGTAATAACAAGAGAAGCTGGCATTTGTTATTAAATCAGGCACTTTGGGCCGATCACATTTCAGTAAAGAAATCCATAAAGACTTCTCCATATGCTTTGGTGTATGAAAAAGAAGTTGTTCTTCCTACACATATTGAACTCCCAGTACTTCAAACTTTGCAGATGTTCCAAGATGAAGATGAGGAATATAATCCCATGGATGCGAGGTTGGCGTAGTTGCTAATTAGAAGAGGACAGGGAGCAGGCTTACCAGGTTTTCGCTGAACATGCCATAGAGATGAGGAGGTGGTTTGGAAAAAAACAACTAACAAAAGTTTTCAGGTGGGCGATTTGGTCTTAAAATGGAATGAGAAGAAGTCCAAGCCAGGGAATCACCATAAGTTTGATGCTATATGGGAAGGACCATTTCGGATCTCTATGGTAAATTCTGCTAATGCCTACCATCTCTGTGATATGGAGGGTTATGAGCTTCCCATTCCGGTGAATGGCCTTCATTTGAAGGCCTATGTTTCATGATTTCAATTTGATGAAGGTAACACCTTGTACATATGTAAATATTAGCTTTGTCTTTTCAATTGATGATTTATATATATTAAAGTATATATATTATAAAAATAAAAAATAAAAATAGAGAAAAATAGAAGAAAAAGAAAGAAGAAATAAATTAAAATGCTTTCGCCCCAAGTGGAAAGGTGAAAGTTCTTGTTCACCCGAAAAGGGGTATGTTTTTTGGTGATAGCAGATATACTTCACGTTTACCCTAGGGAAGGGGTGAATGGGGTGTTCGTCCATATTTTGGGTGAACGTGTTTTGGATGACGTCAGTTCTAAAAAGAGAAAAAAAAGCATGTATTGTTGCTTTGTGTCTTTAAGCCTGCTTTAAAGGAAGAAACATGAGTTGCTTTAAAGTTTAAAAAAGAAAAGCAATTCTAAAGGTTTTTTGAAAGGAATTTTGATTTTAAGGAGACATGTTCCAATGATGCTTTTAACGCAGTCGTCCAGATTCAAAAGTTTTATGTTTTCGCCCAAAATCAAAATCACCAGCTAAAGAGTTAAATTGCCGAGCGCCCAAAGAATTTTTGCCAAAGGAGAAAAATAGCAGTTTTGGAGGCACATTGTGAAATTAATACACCTCCAGGTTACGTGTCAGAAATCGAAAGCAAGGAGCACCAGAATTGAGTAATGAATTTAAAATGTGAAAGGCACTCGGGTTTAGGTTTCCAAGATGGCTGCGAACATTTATGATTGGTTGGCGAATGACTAAATTGGCTTCCCCAGCAAGCTTCGAATGCTAGGGCACACTTTTCAATACAATTGCGCAGCGCACAGGGCACAATTTTCCAGGAGGATCCGATAGTGAATCAGAGAAAAAATTGTTTGGACCTTGGAAATGGCGCTCGACTACCAGCTCGAGGATTATTCTCTCCCAAAAAACATCCGCATTTAATTTTGCATTTACTACAGTAGGTGTCGGGGGTGTCCTATAAAATTCAAGAGGTAAAAGGTTGAAATTTGTTATTCTTTCTTATTTTAAAATATTTTGCTCCATTGTGTCCTACGTTTTAGTTGTAGAGAGTTTTTCAGAGGCTTTTTAGAACAAAGTATCATAGTTATTTGTCAGACAAAATGGGTAGGCGAAGCAAAGAGCCTAAGGATGCCACGGAAGCTATAGAACCTAAGCAAGCGAAGAAAAGAGAAAGGAGCTCGAGGGCTAAGAAAGCTCGGAAGAATGATTATGTTGATTTGGACCCCTACGAAGATGACATGGCAGAAATTGGAGACTATTTAATTACGCACAAGGGGATTGATAGATTAAGGTAGGATGTAGAGGCAACAGTGAGTCAGGGCATCTCATATAATAGTTGGCTCATAGTTCCTTATAATTCATAACTTTCATGGTATTTATGTTCACCTGTTCATCCGTGCCCTGAGTTAGTGCGACTAATTGCACAATTTTATGATCCTTTCACCAAGGCCATGCGAAATGCTAGAAGAGAGATTCTCTTCACAATTACACCGGATGAAATTCGAGAGGCTTTTGCATGTGGGTTGAAGCCCCCTTCTTATGCTGTGAATAAGAAAATCCATACCGATGAACAGGAAGATAGGTACATCTCCATAGTAACCCTACATCAATTTATGGAGACTCAGCTTGTCAAGGAGCCATAGATGGGATAGCTATCGAATTTGCCCAAGCCACTCTCTAGAGTTTAAGAGCCAAGATATTTATTCTATGTTGTCCTGGGTTGCTGGGTTACCCTCGGATGAAATGGTGCATAAGTGGCAGGCAGCTATGGCTCAATGTATTTGTAAGGTGGATTTTTACTCTCCCACTACTATGAGGCAAGGTGGAAATCCTATTTATTTTGATTGGGCTGATTTCATTTCCCGAAGGATCAATTCTCAGTTAGAAAAATTGCAAATCGAGGAGTCCAAATAATTTTGGCATACATCATTTCTGGTATGGTTCTTCTTCTTCCAGATGCAACATCATTTTTCATTCATTGCAGTAATGCAAGTGGGCGAAAAGAATGAGCCCTTGCCTGTATATAGGTGGACTTCAGTTTTGACAAGGAAAGAGTCTGTTTACAGTTTTAATAGCTAGTTTTTGGGGCCAACAATTGAGTTGCTCTACGGTACCTATGATAGAGTGTCACACGATTTGAAAGATGCAATTGTCATAGAGGAAAAAGGTGACATATTTTTGCTTACCTAGGGTATTGTTGTTCAGATTTTTGGGTATACAGGTAAGCCCTTTTTGTTGCCATATTTTGCCATAGTGCATGTGTTTGCAATGGAGGTCATGCACCAAATGGACTATGTGAATGATATATATGGTATTGGGCATGGAAAAAAGACCACCTGCACTATGCCCTTCAGGTGTGGGAGCATAGAAGTTAACCAAGTTGGGAAAAATCAGCTTTTGATGGTGGCGCTCCAAGACTTGGGGTTAATAGAACTGCCATAGCATTGGCGGTATGATCCCTTGGGTAAATTTTTGGAATTTATAAAAGCTAAGACATTTCATTGCTGCCCTCGCCCTGATATTCAGAAGTGAAGGAATAATTTTGATGGGCCAGATATGAACTGGCATATAGAGAAGATGTCCTCCCTCCCATCGTGGCATGATTATTATGAGCAAGAGGTAGAGTATAATCCAGCTAAAAATATGATACATATTCCTCCTCCGGGTTTGTTTGGAACTGTTAAAGAAGCTAAGCCCGAATGGAGTGAGGAGAAAATAATGAATTGGTGGATTATGCGCATTCATCGTAGGAAGTCGCATGCTCCTTATGGGTTGAAGTTGGATGAGCAATTTTTTGACGCTTATGATAAATTTGTGGACTCATATCAGCCTGTTGCCTTCACCACCATTTTGCCACAAAGTTTTCAACAATCTGAAAGATGAAAGCGAAATAGAACAGGAGCATCCTACAATTGAAGAGGAGATCGAAGAAGAAGAAGAGCAGCAATATGTCTTTCAAAGAAGGTCTCAAAGGACAAAGCACCCATAGGAGGAGATGCCCGCACCTAAACAACCAAAATAGCCAATGGCACCCCCATTCCCGAAAGCGGTAAAAAGGCCCCAAACTAGTGCGACTGCGACTTCCACTATTATGATGCCCATGGTTTCAATTGCTATAACTTCTATCGTGCCAAGTATAACAATTCCTGTAGTGGCTTGTGCACCAATTGTGAATCCTTCACCTATTGAAGAACTCCCAACCTCATTTGTGCAAATATTTCCAATGGCTCAACAAGAGGAAGAGGAGCAGTCATCAGAGGACTCTCATGTAGAAATCATGGATGAAGAGGAGGCCCTTGATGTTGGAAGTAGATAGGTGAGCAAGAAGAGGAGGTAGTTGTACAACCACCTCCATCCCCTCAACACATGGTGCTTGCACCCCAAGGTACATCTTCTCTTCCTTCTTCTTCTTCTCCTATGGAGCAAGCAGTGGTTTCTATTTTGGTCCCATCTGTTACATTTTCCTCTCCTCCAATTTTTGTCTCTCCATATTTTGGTATTCCTTCCACTTCTATTTCTCTACCATCTTCTTTCACTCCCAAAATCATTGCTACTCTCCTTCTATTCCCACCCCTTCGTCCTCCATTTCTTTTAGTTCTTTTGCATCAGGGTCAAATCCTTTTTTGCATCCTATCCCTTTAGTCGTCACTACTTCCATCATTGAAGTTGTAAGTACACAAGCCCCTCCTAGGGTCAGTGTAACTGTAGTGGAGCCCATGTCCACCATCAATTCTGCCATCTCTCTTCCATCCACCATTTCTGTCCCTCCTCTTCTAACTGTGTCATCCATGTTTGTTGGGCCTAGTCACTCAGAATTTTTGGTACCTTTTACCCCATTTTTGGAGCTATAGATAGTCCCTGATGTATAGGTGGCCCAAAAATAGCCAGATATTGAAAATATCAATAGGGCACACCTGAGCTCTTCGTAGTGGCTAAAGAGCATGCGATGAAAGGAGGCCTCGACACCAATGTGACCTATCAAAAAGGTAGCCTTTGATCCTATTGCCAAGGAAGCCCATATAACCACCATTACTCCGCTAGTTTAGAAGCCCTAGGGAGAATTGTTGCTTGGTGATCTTATCTCTAAAATAATTACAGAAGATCTTACGTGGATTGATCCAATTGAAAAAATGGGCAACATCCAGGTAGATATGAGCTCAGTGTATTTGCATGGTGAACACTACAAAGAAAAATATTTTGAAGCCCAAAATAAAATAATTGAGCTTGAGAATGCCTTGGCCAAGAGTAGAGTGACTGAAGAAAAGATGGCCACTGAGAATGAGTACTTGTGCAATCAGGTCAAAGTGCACTTAAAGGAGCACGATGCTGCTCGGATCGAGATGCATAAGCTTCAGCAATAGGTTGAAGAAATGAAGAAGTAGTTGGAGGAGAAAGTAGAACATTGATTATAGGATTTTCACGTGAAAGCATTAAAGGTGCTCGACTTCGCTCTGCTCATAAATTCTAAAAAATTGGTTGCGTACGCTGTCAAGGTACTACAGTATCTATGGGAGGCATGCATACAGATTCAGCTTGGGCAACAGTTAATCGACACCATAGAAGAGATGCTTTCACCCTACATGGAGATGGCCATAAAAATACAAGCTCTGTTGAACACTACTTTGAACATTCGCCCTCTTAGTGAGATGGATTATGCTTGGTCCAAGGCACGAATAACACTACGTAGCTACTTTCAGCGCATGGACCTAGTGAGGGAAGGGTGGGCTATCCTCAATGTTATTGAGCATGAGCATAACATTTCTATGACTCATTTTGAGACTATCGATGAGTTGGGCTTCCCAAATTTTGTTGATAATTGGGGAGAACCTCTTCCCATGGAAGAACTAGAAGCGCTCTGGAAAAAATTCATTGAGGATACTTCTAAAATTGATGCCCTGGAAGAACCTCTCACTGAAGCGCAAGTGTTGCCCTTGATGCAGAAGTATACATGCTTGGAGCTATCACTTTATGAGTTCGCTCAATGGTCAAAGCATCTCAGTTTGATGGATGTGCAAAATCTTCACTTTGTCTATGAGTCACTCAGTGTTCCCTGCTTGTTCACTACTCATGCTTGGGATGAGGCTATTCGTGCTTATGAGATTCTTACTGAAACAATCCAAGAGCAAGAGGAGAAGGTAGTGGTAGAGCATGAGGTAGCAACTAAAGTAGCAGAAGAAGCAAAGTAGGTTGAAGTGCTCTGAGTAGCGATAGCAAAAAAGTAGGAGGAGCGCACAGAGGAAGAAGCGGCCCAAAGGAAGACATCTATAGTAAAGATAGTTGTGCCCACAAAAGGACTGGTAAAAGAGACTCTGCATCCCAATGAATAAAGGCTTGGGATCACTTGCATCCATGCGAGCTGGATACCCCGTGAGTCACCAAAAATGTTGGCTATTTTGTATTTTGCCACATTGGGGATTTTGTTGAAGACTTTGGTTCAGTTTTTTGTATATGGCGGTAGTATATTTGAAAGCAAATTTATATGTTCTGGTTTCATATGTATTGTTTTTATGTTTTCGCATTCGCCAAGTTTTGAAGGATTTTAGAGATTCCTTTTTAATGTCCTTTAAATTTATTACATTGAGAATTCATTTGAAAAGGACTGTCTGTTAAAATTTTGAAAAATGGAAAGATGAAAAGCCTGAGTAAAACTTTGTAAGTTTTTTATTGTATTTATGTTCACCCCAAAAGAGGGGTGAACGCCCCATTCACCCTTTGGAAGGGTGAACGAGTTCAAAAATCTAATGAAGGTGAAGTTCAAAAACTAAATTCGTGTTCGCCCTTTCTTTGGGGTGAACGCGTCATTCGCCCTTCCTAGGGGTGAACATGCCTCAAAGGAACATGGTCGAGTGTGCGCTCGAAAATGATGATAATTTTGGTTCGCCCTCGTTGAGGGGTGAACATCCCGTTTGCCCCTCCCATGGGTGAATGAGCTTCCAAGGCAAAGTGATGTCGTGTTTGCCCTTTCTTTGGGGTGAATGCGTTGTTCACCCTTTTTAGGGGTGAACACATTTTATGAAGAAATTGCACACGCATATACAAAGAAGATGGGGTGAAGCAATTTTTTGAGGTGAATGTGATCTCGAGGGAAATGGAAATCTGGTCAAAGGTTCGAAAATGTTAGGATCATGCATATTAAATAAAGGTGGCATCAAAGTAACTCATAATTGTGGATCTCGAAGCAAAGGAGAAGAATGAATGAATCTTCCTAATTTCCAAAGCACTGAAGGCGCTTCCAAGATATTTAATGTCATTCTAACTATCTGTGCACCGACGCTCGAGTTGCAGATTTTTTGGAGGTTGTCCCCCAAGGAAGATGGATTTTCAATGAATTCGAGGAGGATTTTCCTTGTTTTGTCTCTGATCCCTGGACATTTTGTTCTCCTATGTATTAAATGAAAGAGGTGAAAACCTCTATAAATACTAAGCAAATTTCATTGTAAAAAAGGAGGTTAGACACTTTGCGAGAATACTCTCCAAGTTCTCTGCATTAATACAAGGCATTCAGGCTTCTGAATTTGCAAGTGATTTTGTGTGTAATTTCTTTCTGTATTATGCACTTCTATTTTACATTCACCTTTCTTTTTTGTTGTTAAATTTAAATTCTGTATTTGGATTTAAATATTGCTATTGAGAGAGTGAATGCTGGAGTGACATTTTGGATGTTATTATTGCAAGATTGCAAGTAAATTCTTGCTTTTCCTTCTGTTAGATGCTATTTCTTGCTTGGGTGTTTTCCTGCTATTTAGTCTGCTTCAAGTCCTGCACTTTGGCCTGTGGCCATATTTCCCATTTCTTTCCGTAATTTTCAATTTCTTTCCTGCATCCCTAGTCTTTTACCATTATAGGATTTAGTTAGGGAACCAGCCCTCTCTAGAGATTGGCATGGAGGACATCTCTTTCCTCCGACCTTTCAATGTTGGTCGTATCTAGGGCGCATAAACATAGTGTTTATTGATTAGGCAGATATTTGACCAACAGTTTCTCATTGTAAATATGAAATTTTTTCCCTTTGAAAGGAATTTCTAGATGGGAATAATCTAGAGAAAGATAGCCTCCTATCTTGGTTGTGAATTATCTTGATAGGTACATATTAAAGTACTTACAAATCAACCATGAACACCTCCTGGATCATAATGATTTGAGGTATTTTATGCAACATAATTGGAATAAATTTAATAACACCCACCATTTGCATAGGAGTTCCTTCCAACTGCAATACTCCTAGGATGCTTCTAGTATACTCCATACCCATGATCTCACAAACTGCTTTTGGCATAATAATCATCAGAGCACCAGATTCAATCATGCAATTATGCACAATCCAACCCCCCATATTGAGAGATAAGTAAAATGGTGGTGGTCTATTATTTCCTGTAGTCGAAGTTGTAAGTGTTTGAGCTAACACAGTTTGAGTAGGATTTTTGTTTTTACCTTTAACAAACTTTAGAGATTCTTACAACAAATCAACCTGTCCAGGCAATTGCAAAGCATCATAGAGACTAACATTGGCAGGTATTTTATTTAATTCTTCAAAAAATTTGTACATGAATGAGATGGATTCTCTTCCTCCATCATAGAACTCATACTTGCTCTGATATTGTTGCGTGGCTTCCACCCTCTAATGCTTGGTCAAATATGGGTATTTAAGGCATTCTTTTACCTATTCCTTTGTATCAACTTGTGTTTTTGAAGTTGATGCCTTTGCTTGAGATATTATTTATTTTGCTTGTGTAGGAAAGAGATATTTTAAGAGAATTTTTTTTTTTATTTAGGCATTGGGCCAGGTGCCTTCACCTATGCTTGTCTCTTTTCGTTTTACATCTTTGGCTTGATATGTATCTTTAGTGGTTCTATTTCAACTGGGTCCACTATGATCAAATTTTTTCTAGCTCTCATGAGAACTAAAACTTTTTCTATGGAAGGTATCATAAAGTTATGATCAATTTCTCTAATCATTTTGATCTGATTTCTAGAAGAGATTTCTACCAATGTTTGCACATATTTTAGATGAACCGTGCAAAGTTTTTTGCCATGTGGATCATTGCAGGTAGAACAACAATACATTTTTTTGACGAATCAACTTCTTCATCTATCAACATAGTTGTATTCCTTTCTGGAACCTTTATGGTCAAAACTACTTGCTCTCTAGTGATTGGTGGAGGTTGAAATCTCGTAGGCTGGAAACTTCTCTCAACTTAGATTTTCTTTAGGATTGTGATATCATTTGTCATCGTTCTCATTACTGATTACATTTATTGCATCTCTTACAGTATCTTCATTTGAGGATCAATAATTGAGGGTGCTGGAGGAGCTGGTAATGATAGTGGTACTGATGGAAACGATAACGTTGGGAATGGAACTAGAGTGGGCAGTTGTGGAATGGGAGGCAGATAATTGTAGGATAGAAACTATTAGGGTTTGAGAGGAACTATGATTCCATGAAGGAACTGGATACATGGGGGACATTGGTAAATACTAAGAAGATGAATTTGGATATAAATGATATGGGATATCAGGAAAGATCGACATCATCATTTTTTGTGGGAGATTACCAATAGCAATTAAATTAAATTCAGCCTTTTGTGCTTGGGAGTACAAGGCCAAAAATGTATCAATATTGGATTGATTTATGGCCATGATAATGTTAGAATTAAAGGCTTGGAGATAATAAAATATATCTTGTTTGGGAGTTGGACGGAGACCGTCAGGGACTCTACCAAGTTCAAGCAAACCTAACATTGAAATCAATAATTTCCTCCTGTAGATGCCTCTAAATATTAGTGAATTAATGCAATATAGAAAAAGTATCTGCTTGTTCATTGAATCCTTTTATCATTAAATCAACAAACTGGTCCCATGTGGTAATAGTGGTAGGTGGTAAGGACTGGTACCAATAAAGCAACTTCCCTCTAAGAGAGATAATGAGTAATATGACCATGACATATTTTCTGTGATGCTATGAATAGTTGTCAAAGAAGCCATGTCTTGAACATGCTCATAAGTTATTTTTCTCGTATCATAGTAAGTAGGAAAATCTTTTAATGTTGTTATCAGGATCAAATTCTGAGCTTGCATATTCAAAATCTTCAGAATGATTCCATGCTAGAAATTATCATGGTGGATTTTGAGTCGTTTGGACTAGAGAATTTGCTTGGGGAGGAAAGCTAGTCATAGTGTAAGAGGGACTTGAAATAATGGAAAACACACTAGGTACCTGTGTAGATGTTACAATTGATGGGATAGTCAGAGTGATTAATCTAGGATGTTATCCCAAGACATGGGTGTCAATATAATAAAACTCAACAAGATGTTTTGAATTTTTTGCCTTTGATCTTGTGATCATGAAGTAAAGCTTTTGCCAAATTCACATTCAAAGGTTTATAGGTAAAACTGAGTCACCATATGTTCTACTAAAACAACAAAATATGAACATCAAATCTTAATACTGCTTAAGGTGGACCTTTCGGATCCCATCGAACGTGCCAAAAATTGCTGGTCAAAAGTTTTCCCTAGGATAAAATGTATGTATGCGTCCTAGACCCAACCAACATTGAAAGGCTAAAGGAAATAAATGTCTTTAAGGCCAATATCCAGAGGGTTTTGGTTCCCTTGCTACTCTAAAAATTAGTATAAATATTAGGGAAAGAAATTAACAAAAAGAAAATAAAATATGGTTGTAAGCCGAATAGATAATGTGGATGAACTAACACAAGCTTAACAACCCAGTTTAAATTAACATAATTTAATAGAAGGACAGAACATAAACTAAACTTGGATCATATTATAAAGCATGACTTCCAATAGCATTCCATCATCCATTCCCTATTAAAAAACTAAATCCAAAATCAAAATTTAATCCACCAATGATGATATAAATCTAATGGAAATATAGAGTAGAAAGTATAAACATACATAAAATGATCCATAACTCAGAGCCAAATAGTCCTTGAATCAATGTAAATGTTAAACTGCGAGAGTTTTACAAGCAAATATCCATCATATTTTTTACATCAAGTTTTCTAGTATTTATAGAGGATTTCACATCAAAAATTGAATGATCATTAAATAAAATTATGGCCAGTAAAATATTGGTCAACTATAATTTTCTCCTCGATAATAGCAACAAACCAATCTAGTGGTACATTGGGAAGGAATGAGCAATTTTGATAGATGACACATCATGAATTAGATGGAATCATTGGTAAAATTATTCATGGCAATGCCTAAAAAATGATCATCCACCATAGTGGATGGTGCCTTGAAATAAGTAGGGTCACACCAGAGTCAAGAGTGAAGCATGTTAAGAAACGGATAATATTTAATTTCAGCAATCCTCTGCTCATCTATCCAAAAATAATTTCGAAAATGTTAACTCCTTTGCTCAAAATTTTAGAATTTTTTGGCATTGAAATTCCTCCCCAAAATAATCTTTGCTCAAGATGCCATTGAAAATAACTTTTGCTTGGAGAAAATGGCAAAAATTAACTTCACAAAGGCAAGGCTCAAAATATAATTTCACCAAAGCGTAGCTTCAAAATTCACCTGAAACGTGCTTTCACTATGATTTTTGCCCAAAAAGGGATTTCACCATGATTTCATTCACTTTTACCCAAAAATGGGTTTTTGCCCAATTTCGCCCGAAAATGGATTTTCAACAGGAATTTGACCCACTTTCGCCCAAAAATGGGTTTTCGCCTGGAATTTTGCTCACTTTCGCTTGAAAATGGTTTTCACCAGGAATTATGCACAAAAGAGATTTTCACCATGATTTCGTTTGAAAAGGGATTTCACTGAGAATTTTACCCAAAAAGGAATTTCGCTAGTGTTTTCTCCTGAAAATAAATTTTGCTAACGTTTTTGTCCAAAAATGAATTTCACTAGCATTTTTGCTCAAAAATAAATTTCACCAACATTTTTGCCTAAATATGAATTTCGTTGGGCGAAAATCATTGCACACTTAGATAGAATTTTAAATTCAATTTTAGTGTGGCAAAAATGCCAACATATACCTAACAAGCAAAAATGACTGAGCAAGAATTATCGTAGTCGTAGCAAAACTCAACCCTGGAATGTGCTTTGATACCACTTGTAAGGAACCTACTATTGAAATAAAGCTCACACATAAAAAATACTAAAATATAACTTAAATACATGTAATAACATAATAACACTATGTAGAAAGTAATAGACAAATTGAAATAATCTCACAAATAACTCAAAATTGTAGGCCTCTTCGAGGGGCAACCTCCTTCAATATTTCATTAGCTTTCAAAAATATACATTCATATATGGCTTCATGCCTTTTAAATATAAAGCTACATGTAATCCTACCTAAAGGCTCAAGAGTTGGTTTACATGCAAAATGTCAATTGGCTTACATGTAAAATGCCACTCAAGATAGAATCTTCTACCAAACATCGATTAAAATCTTGATAACGGTTACATGCGATGGCACCATCGGTTACAATCTTGATAACGGTTACATGTGATGGCACCACTTGGCTAGGTGCCTTATTTACAACATACATTACGAGGTATTTTAAAATATCATTATAATAGAATCCCCCCACGTTGGAAGTGGGTCATTACATAATAATGAGAATTACAAAGTAACATTAGGATGGGATCCTAATACTCGTTTATCTCTATTGCGTTCCTCTCGGTTCCTTGATGTAAAAGGCGACAGGGTGCCTTTCAAATGCCCTTTTTGAAATAATATAAATTAATTTACTAAAAAAAAGGATGAGATCGTAATAAATACCATATCCATAAGATCTTGAAACCAAATTCCATAATAAAAATACATTAAATATTACACATAAATGAAGATAATATAAATCCAACAATAAACTATCGTGGGATAGTTATAGACATTCCACAAAAATATTAAGGGGTATAACTATTAACCATTATCCATCATATACAAATTTTTTTTACCACAAAAAATATTATTCACAATAATATATTTGTTGGAGTTTATTACATTATTTGGTACTTATAAATATTTTGTACATAGTTTGTAAATATGAGGTGTGAAAAAAGTCTTGTAAATATGAGTCTTTTAGGGTTTTTATTTAGTGATAATTAAAGGTTTGTTATTATGTGGAATCAATAAAATATATTTATCTTATGAGAAATATGAAGAGTTATATCTCTAGGGTGTTTGAGAAGATGAATAGCTTGTTGAAAGTGAAAAGGTAAAGAGTCTTGTGAATGTGAATATTATTATATCCAATATGTATATATTGAAGATAAATCATTATAATGGAAAATCAAATAATATCTACAACACATTATATTTGCATTGGTTAAGTAGATATATTTATAAATAATATTTTTATTGATTTATTGTCATTGTTAGTGTTGAATGAATATGAAAAATTAATCTTAAGATCATGTAATAAAATAGCTTAATTGTTAACAGTGGTATTAGAGATACCATTATGAAAGGAGTCATTATTGTGAGAAGAACTATTATTTGTGATAAACCACTGTTGTGGGTAGGCTTGAAGAGAGAGACATCCAAGGAAAAAATTCAAAAAGGATACATCTCAATAGGATATTCAAACATAGAGATATGAAAGGATATGTTCAATTCATAGATGTAGAAGAAGACACATGTACATACATGAAAGGAAGACATTCAAAGAAGAATGCAAGGTGAAACAAAACCAAAGTACCAAAGTAAGTGTGAAACATAGAAATAGGAAGCAAGCAAGCAATATGCTTGAGAAGAAAAGCTCAGACAAGCAAAGGAGTAGAAAACAACATAGCACTATAAGAAATATTAACATTAAGGAGTAATAATGTAAACATGGAAGGTGTGATGTCAAGGAGATATCAGGTTGCAAGAAACATATAAAAGTTAAACTTAAAATACAAGAATAATTGGTGCCAAAGTTAAAAATTTGGAGGGAAAGCACCATCAAAGGTATACACCTTAGTCACCTAAAAATAGTTTAATTTCATAATTAAATCATGAACTAGGACATATAACAAGTTCAACACTTTACAACATTATGACTCCCTAATTTCATTAATATAAACAACAAGCACCTATACTTTTATTTAAATAATTTCACACCTTATAACTCCACAAGTACACACAACAATTTCAATTATTTAATTCAACACCTTATAATTCCCTAAGTACACACAACAATCACAAATAATATCTCAACACCTTATATCTCCCTAAGCACACACATAAATCATTTTCCAACAAATACCTTATGACTCCCTAGTTATGGTAAAAATGATTTTAATGCACCAAAAACTTTGGAATATCAAATATTACCATGCGCTTAGTGATAAATACCTTTTATGAAATTCACTGCCTTTGAAAGCATAGCACATGGTTTATTAAAATAAGCACAAAATATTTAATTTATTAAAGAGGCACATTTATAAGGACAAGAAAGAGATTTATTAAAAAGGGAATAATTAAAGTGATATTGGAAAGAAGAAATTGAAAGAGGAAAGTGAAAAGTATAAAGGAAAATTATTAAGATTGAGAGAAAATTTTAAGATATTGAAAGGGAAATAAATTGAGAAAATAGATTGAATTTGAAATGAAAAGAAAAAAATAAGAGAAGGAATATATTAAAAGAATTTTTTTTGAAGAGACAAAAAAATGAGTTGAAGAAAAGTATTAAATTTCACAAAAGAGAATTTGAAATATGGCTTGAAAGAAATTAAATTTAAAAGAAAGGAAATTAGAAATTATTGAAGAAAGAAAGAATTATTCAAAGATTATAAAATTATTTTGAAGGTTATTCATTTGAGAAAAATATTTTATTAAAATAAAATTGGAGAATTGTTGAAGGAAGAATAATTTTCAAATTTGGGAGGGAAAAAAACTTCTACTATAAAGAGGAATAATTATATTGAAAATTTTATGAAAGTCTTGAATTAATAAAAGAAGACGTTTATTAATTATTAAAGTGAGCAAAGAAATACATTATGAATCCTCAACGCAATTTGTTATGGTTGTAAGAAATACATTATGAGTCCTCAATCCCAGTTTTTTATGGTTGTAAGAAGACAGGACACTTACAACAAAAATGCCTAGAGGGGAAAGAGTTAAAGAAGGGAAATACTCAAATCTGGAAGAGAAAAGAGTTTCAATCAGAAGAAAAATCAACTCTATTCAAGAAAGGAGAATATTCTAAGACAAAAGCACATAATGAAAATAAGTTTGAAGTTCTAGAGGAGATAAATGAGTAGGAAATAGAAAAATAAATAGAGGATGAAGGAAATATGGCCCATAAAAAACTAGACCAAAATCAATTGGTTGTTGAAGAAAGAGCTCTAAAAAAAAACACTATTAATCAAGTGGTATAGAATTTAGGAGAGAATATAAAGTTATTCCAAGAAGGAGAAGAGGAGGAAGTGGTAAGAGAGACTCAATAGGGTGGTGGAGAGGAAGAGATTTTACCCAATGAATAAGAAGGAGAATTAGAAGATATATGGTCCTCTTCAAAAGAAGCAGACTTTCAAGAGGTAGTGAATAAAAAAATTAAGAAGAGCAAAAGAGGGGCTAGGAAACAACAAATACAATCTTAAGTAGAGTAATATAATAGGGAGGGATAAATTTCTATGCACATAATCAGAATCACTAGAAACACAGTGAATTTGGGAAGTGGGAAAAAGCAAGGAAGACCCAAAAGTATAGAGATGAGTAGGAAAGTGGCCCAAGAAGTAGTTGATGGTACACAAAAAACAATTGCATTTGAGTGAAGGGAAAGTACTACAATATTCTAGAAGATGAAGATTATATGATGGAATATTCAAGGATTAAACACCCCATCAAAGAAAAGGGTAATGAAGGACTATAGGAAGAGTATGATATTTTTCTTGTGCAAGAAACCAAAGTAGGTATCAATAATTTTGAAAAAATAAAAAAATATATCTAGAATAAATTTGGAGTTTATAGAGTATCTCAAGGAGCATCATGGGGGTTGTGTATGCTCTAGTATCCAAGAACAATAGAAGGGAAGTTAATACAAAAAGTAGATATATTTATCTCAATCTTTTTTATGTGTAAGAAGTAAAAAATTTTTTGGTTGGTCATAAATCTGTATGCTCCTAATTTGGCTATAGATAGGAGGCTATGGAGAAACCTCAATTCCTTATATACTATGATGGATGTACCTTGACTACTTTTGGGAGATTTTAACTCTACTCTTTCTCCAGGGGAGAAATAAAGAGGGTCTAACCTTTTCACTGAAATCATGGAGGATATTGGTGAGTTTATCGCTTCCTTAGGGTTGATGGAAATAGAACTTCAAGGATTCAAATATACTTGATCCAATAGAATAATTAGATAATGATTGATTCAATATAGAATAGACATATCCCTAGATTTAGTAAGCTATATTTTGAATGCTCATGGTTATAACTTGAAGACTTTGCCAAGAGTAGCATCAAATCATAGCCCTCTTTTGCTAGAATTTATGGAGGAAAGGAAATCAAATAGAATTTCTTTTATATTTGAGTCTATGTGGTTTACTCATGAATATATAGAAGTTTTGATTAAGGAATGTTGGGCATTGAATGTGTATGGAACAAATATGTTTTAGGTATCAAAGAAACTCAAAATCATAAAACAAAATTTGAATAAATTGAAAAAAGAAGAATTTAGAAATATATTTTAAAGAAAGTGATCCATTATGAAAGAGTTACATGAAATTGAAGAGAAAGAATAGAATGAAGGAAGATCAGAGGAATTATATAGGATGGAAAAAGGTAGTTTGGCTAAATTTCATAATCTACTTGCTAGGGAGGAAACCTTTTGGTGGTAAATATCAATATTTTTATGGTTGAAGGATGGAGATAGAAATATAAAGTTTTTTCATATGTCCATGTTGAAACATAGGAGTGCAAATCAGATCAAGGAAATAATTTTGGAGATAAGTGAAGTTTCGAAGGAAAAATAGGATATTGCAGTGGTCGCAATCTATTTTTCAAGAATTTATTTTTCAAAGATAGAGAGGAAGACCCAAAATATACATAATATCTCTTATTGAATATCCCTACTTTGATTTCTTAAGATATGAATGCTAAGCTATTGATCCATTTTTTAGAAGAAGAGATCAAGAATACTATATTTGGTATGGAGAAAAATAAGGCACAAATACTAGATGGATTCTCGACAGGTTTCTTTCAAAAATATTGGTATATAATGGGGAAAGATATTTTAGATGCATTAAGGTAATTTCAATCTTCAAATTCTTTGCTCCAAGAATGGAATACATCTTTTATAGTTTTAATACCAAAAAAATATGGTGCATCATATTTGAAGGATTTCAGGGACATAAGCTTATGCAACACTTTCTAAAAAATGCACACAAAAATATTGGCTTAAATAATCAAAAGTCTGCTACCTTTTCTAATCTCTCTACTTTAGTGAGGGTTTGGTCAGGAAAGATAAATATTAGATGGAATCATCACTGTTCATGAGATAATTCATTCAATAGATAAGAGAGGAGACCCAAGCATGTTTCTTAAATTAGATATGCATAAAGCCTATGATAGATTCTTATGGACTTTCCTTGATAAGGTTATGCATAAGTTTGGTTTTAGTGGCCAATGGAGGAAATGGGTTAATATTTGTATTTCTTCAACAAATTTTTTAATCATTATAAATGGAAAACCTTATGGTTTATTTGTGAGCCAAAGAGGTATAATACAAGGGGATCCTCTATCCCCTTATATTTTTTTTTAATGGCTTAAGCATTAGGAATACCAATACAAGAAGCCACAACTATAGGTAGAAACAAAGGTATCAAACCAGCTAGGATTTCAGAACCAATTTCATGTTAGTAATCTTGTGGATGATACTTTCATTATTGGAGAAACTACATGTAGGTAGGCAAGGAAAATCAAATATATTATCTATAAATATGAAAGGGCATCAAATAATTTGTGAACATAGAGAGACAATTACAATTGAGGATTGCAAAAAATTTTGGTTGTAATATTGCTAATCTCCCATCCATTTACCTTGGTATACCACTTTTTTAGGATACATGAAGGAGGAAATGTGGTCTCCAGTGTTTGATAGGATTCAAAGGAAGTTATCTAGATGAAAAGGCAACCTCCTTAGCCAAGTAGGAAAAACATAGCTACTTCAAGCAACCTTACAGAGCATGACAATTTATTATGTCTCTCTTTAAAATGCCCTCCAAGGTTAGAAGGAGGATGGAGAAGATATTTAAAATATTCAATAAAAGACTTCCTTTAGTGGCTTGGGATAGATTTTTCACTTTGAAGAAACTTGGTGGGTTAGACCTAAAAATTTTATAGATCTTTAACAAAGCCTTAATCTCAAAAACTACATGGAGACTTTGCACAGAAGGAAGTTTGTTGTGGCAAAATATTATGAAATTGAAGTACTTCAAAAATCACATTCCCTTTTTTATAAGTGTAATTTCTCCTAGAGGATCAACCATATGGAATGAAATGCTAAAAATGAGAAGTTGTCTAAGGATTAATATAAGATGGAAGGTATAGAAGGGAAGGAAGTTTTATTTTGGAAAGATTCTTGGATCCTTCAAGAACCTCTAATAAATAAACATGATTTTCAAGAGTTGTGGTTTCCACTAGCAGCTAAATTTGGGGAAAAATTCAAGGATTATATAGAATGTCTTAATGGTATAAATAAATGGAAACACCTTTATTTATATTTAGATGAAGTTCATATTCAGAAAGGTCTCCTAAATATAAATAAATTGATTAGGAGCTTCCACATCTCCCAAATCAACAAGGAGGAATATTTGCTATGGAACCATTCTTAAAAAGGAATATTCTTAGTCAAATCATCCTATGAAGCTCATATTCCCCATGAAGGATGAGATTATCCAGTGAAGAAGGTTTGGTCCCCTGATTTTGTACCGAAGACAACTTTCTTTCTTTGGTTATGCCTTCAGAATAAGATTTTAACAATAGATAATTTGTGCAAAAGAGGGTTCCAAATGGCGAATAAATGTTCTTTGTGCAAAAAGGATGTTGAGTCATTAGATAACTTATTCAACCATTGTGAGGTTTCAAATAAATTTTTCTATGCTATAACGAACTCTCTTTCAGTCAAGTGGAGCATACCACAAAACTTTAGAGATTTGTTTAACCAATGGATATATCCCTTTGTAAGTGAGAGCTTGAAGAGATTATGGAGCGTAATTCTCCTTAATTATATATGGGATATATGGTGGGAAAGGAATAAAAGTATATTTAGTAATGATATGAAGGATGAAATATATATATTCAAAAGAATCAAAGCAACTATTGAAGAAAATTTATCCATTCTCCTAGAGGTTAAAGGGTATGAAAAAAGAGAAGAAATAATGATTGTTGAAGGGTAGAAGGTAAAACAATCCAAACCATGCATAATGGACTCATCCCAAAAAATAATGAACACAATATGGATGAAACCAAGACAAGGTTGGATAATACTTAACTTTTATGGGGAAACCAAAGGAAATCCAGGAAGAGCAAGAAGGGGCGGAATGATTAGAGATGATAAAGGATAAATTTTATGGGCTTATGCAGAGGATTATGGAATTCAAACCAACCATATGGTAGAAGCCAAAGTTCCTTTTTTCAAGAGTTCAAAAATTATATGATAGAGGTTATAGAAAATCTATGGTCCAAGGGGACTCTCTAAACATTATTAGAGATTTGAAATAAGAGAAACATATAATAAGTTTATACTTAATATTATAAGGGACACTTCAAGGATCCTAAAATATATTAGTGATGTTGTAATTGATCATATATATAGATAAGGTAATCATGTTGTTGATGTTATGGTCAATATGGGGGTGGATAGTGGTCAAAACAAAATTTGGGATGACAACTTTCCACTACCATTACAAAGAATAGTTGCATTAGAGGCTGAAGATAAGCCTGTTAGAATGAATAATATCATAAATTGAATGAAGTGGGTTGTAAATATATATCAAGATCATTGAGCGGAAATAAAATGCTTAATCTAATTCTAATATATCTGGGAAGTATATTTGTAATCCATTTTTTTGTTAGTGTATCTTTAGCATCATTCATTCCTAGGAGGAAAGGTGTATGATTTTTGCTATGATTTCTTTTGTTGGTCTATGTTTTTTATTTTCCAATATGATCAGGACTCTCTTGTAAAAGGGTTAGGTAACCCTATTTTTTCACCCAATATAAAAAAGGAGCAAATATATAGAACTAATATTGAAAGACAAAATTACTATTTAAAAGTGAATTAAATAAATTGTTGAATATATTATATTTGAATAAAATTTCTAGTGCAATAAAGTTTACATTATGGAAAATACAAAGATTTTTCTTTTAGAGTATCAACTACTAAAAGGACCTAACTTCACCCCATGAAAAATAAGATGAAATCAATACTTATTGTTGAGAAACTTTGGGAAGTAGTAATTGGAGAGAAAACCATTCCACAAGATACAATTGGAAGATAGGAATATAAATTCAAGATGCAAAATATTTGATGTTACTAACATTTGGTATATTATATGAGATTCAAGCACACATAAGTGAAGTTAAAACCTTAAAAAATTCTTCAGATAAATTATGCACAATATTTAAAGAAAAAAATAAAGCTACTATTTTGCACTTGCAATCACAATTATATTCACTAAAATTTCATGATGGCAAAAACATAGAACATTTTCTTAGAAGGATAGCAGAATTGAAATATAAGTTATAATCTATGATAGAGAAAGTGGAAGAATAATTTCATGTCAAGGTCACCCTTAGATAACTTCCAAAAACATTTAAAATATTGGTCACATATCTATAAGTGCTAAACAAAAATGTGTCATTTGATGAATTGGTCAACATACTTTAGGAATATGAAATAGAAAACCAAGTAAGAGATGAAATGACAAACAATGTTTCAACAAAATAATTACCAAATAATGAAAGAAAATTAACTACCTCATCATCATAACATCAACCTAAATGGAAAAAACATAGTTTTACATATGTAACAAATAAGGTCATATCACCAGATATTGTAAATATAATTATCTAAATCAATGGAATCAAATGCATAGACCTTTCCAAAGATATCAATAGAGATAATATTAGTCTAGTCAATAATGATATACACTAACACAACAAAAACATCCAAAATGGAAAAACCAAAGAGGAAACATTGTCTAAGAAGTACAAGAAACATAGAATAATGATGAGGAAGAACATGAAACAACTCATAAAGCTCTCACCAGAAAATTAACCTTAGATTTATCCATCTTCAATAATACTAATTCAATAAATGAATGCATTGATAGTACAAAATGTATGGACTAGATTGATAGATAATGTATTGATGATTTGAAGTATTTCAAAGATATAAGTCATTAAAAAATTGTCAATAATGATCTAAGATGTGTTAACAATGACTTATTGTATTCAAGATAGGACAACAATGATCTTAAATAACACACAAGAGAATTTTTTTTGATAGGTTAAAGGAATTAGATTATGAAAGGGTTTTGACAGAACCCCAAAACTTGATTACAAAAGGGATGAAGAATCCCATAGATTAGAAAGTTTTAGAACAAGATATATTCCATAAAAAATCCAACCCTCCAAGGTTGTCCATAGGTAGAAGCCAATAAAACAAGCCAAAAATAAGGAAACCATTGAATAGAAACAAAAAATAACAGGACACTTATGAAGAAGGTAGCAGAAAAGTAACCAGAAAAGCAACCAACAACCCCCCTACAAAGGAAAGAAATAGATAAGCATCCTCCCTAGGTACAATATCAACCTTTTGGATTTCATCAATGGAAAAATCCATTTTAGCCTCTTTTCCCTTGTCAGGGACGTCCTCAAGAATGACAACAGTATTTGTATCTTTAGTAAGAGCATTAACCGCACTATTAGCAAAGGATTTCCTGAAGAAGTAGAGGTTAAGAGCATTACGTAAATTGATCAGATGGGAAACACAATTTGAGACAGAGTTGATGATGAACATCTACATGCAGTGGTATGGGTTATCCTTTTCATTATCCTCCAACTCAATGATAAGGGATTCTTTTTGTTGGGATTTATTCTTCAGATGAACAGAGGATCGCACAGGTTTCAGCTTAGGAGAAGATTCAATTTTAGGAGATTCATCGTAGGCTCTCTTCCTTAAACTACATATATTTTCTACCACTTTTTACTTCTTAGAAAAAATCTTAAAGGTACCTAAGGATTGTGGCATAGTTTGAGAGGAGCTAGGATTTATGGGGTTCAACTTTGGTTTAGGAGGGGGAGTCACACTAATGCCCTGAGGACAATGAATAAGCCAATGCATATACAAAAAATTAAATAGGCCATGATGCATGGGTAATTCAGACACATTCTTCATTCTGCAGTGTTCAATGGTGTTGTTGATATAATTAAACAAAAATTGATGAATTTTAACCGCACTCACATTGCAAAAATAATTGAAAAAGATAAAATGAAAACAACATAGAGCCTTATATAGATCATCAACTATTACAAACTCCATTATAGGTTTTAAAACACTTCCCCAGGGAAACAGAAGTTCATTTCGATGAATCCCCAAACGAGCCTTTCTACAAATCTCCTTATCCTTGACATATTTCAACTCAGCATCCCAATTATGCTTTTCTCTTCTAATGGATCTTCCTGTGGCAGGCTGGCCAATTAACTTGACTAGAACTTTGATGTCGACTTCATAAGTGTTGGGTACTGAATTGCATCAAGTTTTACTCAATATTGTAACTATCTATCTTCCTACTTTTTTTCATGCTTGCACCCGATAGCTACAACTCAACACTCAATATTGGATGGACCAAAATAGAGTTTTCAATCCAACCTCCAAAGTAGGCTAGTTACTTGTCAACTTAATAAGGGTGTTGACACAATTATGCTCAGTTAGGGTTTTAGATATTAGGGTAAGAAAAGGATTAGGGTTAGAAAATGTAAACAATAGTGGGCAAATAGGCTAACAGTATTGCACTACAACAAAAATCTCTAAAAAACCAACTCAAAGACACATCACTCAGACCAAAATTATACCAAATAAGATGTACTTTCATTCATTAAGGAACAACATAGAAATACAGACAACGATTCCAATATATAAAAAATGATAATCCAAATAACATAATTCACCAATATTTAGATTTTACATAAATGCACTCCCTAAAAATAAAGATCAAATTAAGAAGCATATTTCAATTACCCTAACAACTATTAATCAATAAATTTGGTACAAACTAATTATTCAAGTATTCATAGAAATGCAACTAAAGATTTCGAACCTTTGATATCAAAGTATGAAGATACAAGATTTGTGGTGAAGATCAATGTAATGCTCCTTTTATTAGTCCTTGGGAATATTTGTAGTAGCACAGAAAAACACACTAGAGCCAACCCTTTAAAAATGAGGGTTTGATCTCTATTTATAGTTTTACAAAATTAAAATAACAAGGAACATTACAAAGATGAAATTTTGGCAGCTCAACAAAGAGTTCTTGCTGAAATTTTCTTACCGGTTCAACCTTTGAGGAATCCACTACAAGTGGACCGCCATGGTAGCTCAAAAACTTTGCAACTTGCTGGTTATTTGGTGCTAACTAGAGTTATGGTTGTTGGAGACTATATATGCATCGTCGATCTTTCTTGGAAACCTTCTACCACTGTAGATATACAACCATCTCTAGTTATTATCTTCTTGAAAAACCTCTATGCTTCAACTTCCTCCTCCAATTGACTATCATAACTCTGATGAGAAGTTTCTTTTATATTCTTCATATTTCTTAGAAAAATCTCCACCGTTGATCTCCCCGATCGTATGGCTACGATTAAATATGAAATAATCTTGATGTAATTGCGGGGGAGAACACAACGCCATTCCACTTTAAAAATTTGATGATATCACCTTTAATGATTCAGAAACTGTTGAATTCCAATCCGACATCAAAATGCTTTAAAAATGAAGCAGGATGAAATTTGCTCCCTATCCTTCATTTATTTTTATTGGAAATGAAGCATTTACCAATCCGCACAAAAAAGTTGATGATGTCATATCTCCTTCAAAACTTTTGTGGATTCCATTATGGACCTAAGCAAGTGCATTGTCATGTGAACATCATTCTCGACCTATTACAGTGTAAAGTGACTTCTCCTCCATTCTACACTGGCCTCAGAGTAAAATGCTATTTCTCACCATTTCGAAAGAAAGTCCAAATAAAACTTAGTCATGAATTCGCATCTCTTAGACTTAGCATCCCACATTTTGTTACAATTTTGGGCAAGAATGGTCAACGCGCTTTCCAGAATCAGGATTTCCAACACTTAGCCACTTACAATATGTTCTAAATATCCAGCGCTCGCCAATACACACTTATTTTATGTTTATGTCATCCTTATTCTTAAAATTTTATGGATTCGAGATGAGTTGTCAGTCCGAAGCCAAAACATAATAAAATAAGCGGGATTGCTCCAAGCATGAAAATTCATCAAGTGTTGGGCAGGTTGGTGACCTTTGTCACAGATCCGCTCCAAAATACACTGTAAAGTGTGCGAAATGAGAACATTATGACTTAGGCAAAATTTTCAAAAATTTCCTAAGTATGTGGCCATTTTGGGCCTACATTCTAGTGCCTCCCAGGTGGATTTGCTCACAAAGCCATAGAACTCATAATCTTATCCATTGGGCCTTAAGAGTCAAAAAATACTCATCTTAAAAAAATATATGCTTTAAAGAATAACTTCCATAAAAACATTACCCTCTGAAAATCTGTTGGATTGCTTAGAGGGTAAAGGTTCATATAGAAATCATGCCTAAGACATTTTGAACTTATCCGCTTATATGGAGTCCATGCCAAAATTAGGGTCCGTTGCAACTGTCTTCAAAAAATAGGTATAGCTCTACTCCTCTTATAAGGATTTATTGCAAAAATACCTTCATACAAAATCTGCTGCTCTCTGAGCCTCTATAGGCTTCATGCCTTTATTGTTTATTTCTAACAATTATTAGAGCAAAAAAACAAAAACATAAAACTTGTGCACATGTACAAAAAACAAAAACAAAGTGTGGACCCCTTCTGGGCTTGCATCAGCTCCATTCTAATCTTCTTCTTCATGGGGCTCTTCCTCGGCCTCTTCTTCATTCTCTTCTTCTTCTTCATTTTTTTCTTTTGGGGAAGGTTGCTTTTGATGCCTTCCTCCAGAATCCTCACCAAATAGATGAATCATCAATTTTAAAGATTGTAAAACCTATTTCCAGGCTGCTTTAGAGGGGTTTAATGTTTCTTTGAGATACTTATAAATATATTGTAGTTCTCCAATATCCTCATAATTAGCAGCATTCCATCTATTCACTATATCTTCCATGAGATATCTTAATCTGGTAAAATTAACAATTAATTGGGCAGCTTGCTCTTGGGGTAGTGGCTCTTTGCTACAACCCTAACATAGCCGACTATGTTAGGTTCCAAGTGAATTAATTAGTTTTACTATTTAGAAAAGGATGAGTTTATTTTATTTATCATCTATCTACTTTCTCTTCATCATTTGCAATTTGCATTATTGCCTTTACGACGAGGGTGTGCCCACCTTGAGTGGCATTGAATTTGTTTAATAGACTTTCATTATTTCCATCTCGAAGTGTATATTCGTTTGTTAATATCATCACAAGGCTGGAATTATATATACTCTACAGTAAATACTCTGATTTCTAGTAAGAAATAGAAGAAAGGGAACTTCTTGCTCTTTCAAGTGGTATCATCTAGAAGACCTGGCGGTGACCTGTTCGATTCACACCTAAAAATCGTCTCCTCGCACGCGTCCCTCACTGTGTAGCCGCCGAACTCGTCTCCTCCGAACACATTCCTCACTGTGTATATAGGATACATTGTACCAAGCTCCACGATAAATCTCTCAAAAAAATAGGCGAATTTTATTTTTAACGTCGTCTTCTTCACGAAACAACTCGACAGGCGACATTATCAAACACAGAGACATTATTAAGTTTGCAAAACTAAGGTATTTTAATTTTTATTCGGGCGTGACGTCATTCAAGTTATTATTATTTTTCCTCTAGCTTGCGATTATCCCACACGGGCTGTGTAGAGTCCATCGAAGGATTTAAAACACATAAGCCACATAGGGTTAGTTGTGACTTCGGTCACACGCGGCCACTCCCGTGCATGCGTAACCATGTCTAGTCATATGCATCATTTGTGTTGTCTTACGTGTTGGTCTTACATGTCGGTTATGTTCATGTCTGACATTGTCCTTCGTGTCTTGTCCCATGCCGGGTCCAGTTTGTTTCATGTCAGTTGTTCTCGTTTGGGTTAATCTTAGTCATTTCTTGTCCCACATTCGGGTCCAGTCATTGTCATGTCATGTATCCATTGGGGTTCTGTGTCGCGTCTTCAGTTGTCATAAATCATGTCTTCAGTTGTGTCAGTCTTGGATCATGTCGTTGTCGTGTCACGTGTCCATTGGGTTCTATGTCACGCCATCAGTCGTTCCTCGTTCTGTGTCCTCGTTGTCATTCTCGGGTCGCTGTCCATCATCCAATCATAATCTAGGATCCTTCGGGTTTAGGGTTGGTGTCCAGGCCTCCGCAGGCTGTCTGTCGTGTCCTATCGTGTGAGTCGATATTGTGTATAGATTCCGATTTACAAAAGTTGTCAAACCATAAAATTGTCGCACAAATCAAAATTATTGTCTAAAAAATATCAAAAAGTTGGGGTCTTGTCAAGTAATTGTAACCCAAAACCGTCCAAAAGTTTTCCAAAGTTACAAAAGTCATTGTAAAGGAGGTGAGCCAAACAAAACATTCTGCGTCGCAGTTGGAGCGATAGTTGAAGCGAAAAACCAACCAATTTTTTTCCAAAGTAACCAAAATATTTTGCAAGAATCAAAGGTGAAATTGTTAAGCAAGACGTATTAACAAGTGCATGAGCAGAAGTTGGATCAAAGGATCTTACGGATGATTAACAAGCTTAGAAACTCCCAACAATAATGCCAGAAGAGCTCATCGAAGCCTAGGTACAAAAAATTCTCCTTCTCCATCCGAAATTGGTAGTTTTAATCCAAGTCATCCAGTGGTCAGCCCAATGGCATCCAATTCTTCTCCAGATTCAGCACAAGAAAATATCACCCAAGCGGACAGTAGTCATCCAGTGCTCAGCGATCAATTGTTAAAAGATTTAATAGTAAATCTTCAGTTGATGACTGCAAGTTTCAATGCATCTCAGAAATAGCCCCAACCAAATCCGTCTAGCTCCAATCACTGTAGTACAGATGTCTACAATGAAGACTACACACACCATAGAGGTCAAAATAGTCAATCCCTGGCTCACAATGGTCACCAAAATAGTGAGGATAGGGGTAATGAAGATAATGTTGAGCAACAAAGAGGGTTTTACAGACCCTATCAAAATAACAACCAGAGACAGAGATGTAATGAGGAACAAGATAGAAATAATGTCCACCAACCAAGAGGGCCATCAGGCATCAATCATCCATGCATTGACATGCCTACCTTTGAAGGCCAGGATCCATGTGGGTGGATTGCAAAAATGGAGGGCATCTTAGAATTTTATAAATTTCAAGGCATGGACAAGGTCCCTTTTACAACAACCAAATTTGGCACGGAAGCTTATCAATGGTTTACCTGGTATAAATGTGAGGAGCCCCAAGCTGCATTATATTGGGATACTTTCAAGAGAGCCTTTCTTCATAGATTCGACAAAGGACCCACGGGTTCCTACACAGTACGATTATTATCACTCAGGAAAACAGGATCAGTAGGGGCCTATATTTTTGAATTCACCAGTATGCTTTCCCATGTATAAGACTTACCATAGGACATGGTAGTAGCAACTTTTTGAAATAAATTAAAAGCACATATTAAAGTTGAGGTAGATCTACAAAATCCATCCAAGTTGGATGAATGTATAAGGATTGCTGACTTAGCCAAAACTAAGGTGAACATAGGATCATCCACATGACGTGATGCATATGGTTGACCTCCATTTTGCAACAACTCTTTTCATAGAAAATATCAATTATCACGATATTTCTGTTACAAATATCACAATCAACATCAAAAAGATCAAGCATGTACACCATGAAAAAAATTTCAAATTGAATATGACGATCAAGAAGAAGAAATAGAGGAGTACGATGCACTTGAGGATCTCCTAGATGAGGACCAAACTGCACAATACGAAGTTGTCTCTGAGGAGGATACCATGACTATTTCAGTACATGCCCTTATGGGGTTATCTTCTCACCATACAATCAAGGTGGCAGGTTTCATTCAAAAGTAGTGGGTGATGGTACTAATTGATTCCGGAAGCACTCACAACTTCATTGATGCTAGACTTGCAAGAACTTTGGGTCTGCACGTCTTCTCTTCTAGTCAAGATCGATTTCAAGTCAAAACAACAAGCAGGAAAGTTTCTCAGTGTCTCGATAAGACATCTTCTATTTCACTACAAATGGGTACGTATACTTGGCAAGGTCCTCTTTTTGTTATGGAATTAGGAAATTCAGAATTTATTTTAGGTGTTGCATGGATGGAACAATTAGAAACCACCATAGGTTTTAATCACAAACATCGCTTTGTGGAATGGCAAGCCAATGGGAGGACCATCCGTCTTCAAGGACTACCCACACCTCCATCAAAAGTTGTAAGCTCACATAGCATGGAAGTGTTGTTAAGAAAATATGGTGGGGGATTCATAGCCCGAATCAATTGCATTGAAAAAGTAGAACCAACTCTGACAACAATCAAAGAGGAAGATCTCCAACACATTGTGTCTAACTATGAGGATGTTTTTCAAGAACCTACAAGATTACCCCCAAAAATATCTCATGATCATGCCATACATTTAGTCCCTGGTAGTATTCCACCCAATGGCCGTCCTTATCGATATCCCCAACCCCAAAAAACAGAAATTGAGAAAATTGTCCAGGAACTTTTAGACCATGGGGTCATTCGTCATAGTACTAGTCCTTACTCCTCACCTGTCGTCTTAGCTCGTTGAAAAGACAATTCTTGGCGTATGTGTCCAGATTTTTGTCCTCTCAATAAAATCACAATCAAAGATAAGTTTCCTATTCTTGTCATTGATGATTTACTAGATGAGTTACATGGGGCCAAATTCTTCACCAAATTGGACTTACGTTTAGGATTCCACCAAATCCGAGTTAGGGATGAGGATATTCCTAAAATAGCTTTTTGAACTCATGAAGGTCATTATGAATTTTTTGTCATGCCTTTTGGTCTCACTAATGCACCATCTACATTCCAAAGTCTCATGAATCAAGTGTTTCATCCATTCCTATGAAAATTTGTTCTAGTCTTCTTTGATGACATACTCATCTATAGCAAATCATCGAACGATCATTTAGTACATGTGGACAAAGTTCTCCATATCCTACATAAAGAAAAGTTATTTTTCAAAAGATCTAAATGCTCCTTTGGTGTTCAAGAAGTTGAGTACCTCAGTCATATAGTATCTCACGAAGGTGTTAAGGTAGATCCCAATAAAATTAAGGCAATACAAGATTGGCCATTACCTAAAACCATCAAAAAACTTCGTGGTTTTTTGGGTCTCACGGGATATTACCACAAATTCGTGCATGACTATGGTAAAATTGCGGTTCCCCTAACGGATCTCACCAAGAAAGATTCTTTTCAATGGTTAGTAGTAGCTACTAAAGCTTTCGAGGCTCTCAAAGAGGCCATATGTATGACTCCAGTTTTGGTTACTCCAAATTTTCAAAAACCATTTGTCATTGAATGTGATGCTTCAGGAACAGGGATTGGTAAAATACTAATGCAGGAGGGTCACCCCTTGGCATTTGAAAGTAAATAAGTGTCAGGAAAAAAAATGGGTAAATCCACCTATGAAAAAGAAATGTTGGCTATTTTACATGCAGTGGAAAAATGGAGGCATTACTTAATCAATAGTTGTTTTATTATTAAAACCGATCACAACAATCTCAAGCATTTTTAGAACAAATGTTTTCTTATCCCGAAAGAAATAAGTGATTGACTAAATTATTGGGATATGATTTTGTGATTGAATATAAAAAAGGTAAGGAAAATGTGGCTGTAGATGCATTATCTAGAAAATACGAAGATGAGGTAGTTATTAATGCCATTTCAGGACCATGTTCACAGTGGGTGTCTCAGTTACACGAAGAATGGTTGTCCAACAATGAAACAACTCAAATAATTCAAGAGTTATCTAGGGGTTCCTCTAAGTACCCTCTTTTCACTTACAATGGTCAAATACTACGTAAGAAGAATCGTATTTACATCCCTCATAATTCACCAATAAAAGTATAGATTCTAGAGGAGTCACATGCTTCTCCTTTAGCAGGACATTTCAGGTTTTTGAAAACCTACATGCGGGTTAAACAATCCTTTTGTTGGAAAGGATTAAAGGTAGAAGTTAAGCAATGGGTAGCTAAATGTGAAGTGCGCCAACGCAATAAGGGGAAAATAGTCAAAACACCAGGATTACTTCAACCGTTGCCTATTTTGGATTTCCAGTGGGAACATATTTCCATGGATTTTATTGAAGGTCCTCTAAGTACCCTCTTTTCACCTTTCCAAATATGCTCATTTTCAGGCTTTACAACATCCATTTTCAGCAAGCAAAGTGGCCAAGGTATTTATGGATTCAATTTTTAAATTACATGGAAGGCCAAAAAATATTGTAAGTGATCGTGATCCCATATTTACCAATAATTTTTGGAAATAATTTTTTTGACTTAGTGGTACCAAATTAAGTATGTCTTTTGCATACCATCCACAAATAGATGGTCAAACGAAGGTAGTTAACAAATGCTTGGGTACCTACCTAAGATGTTTTGTTAAGGATAAACAATATCAATGGAGTCAATGGTTGTCATTGGTGGAATGGTGGTACAATACTTCTTATCATTCTTCCACTAAGATGTATCCTTTTGAAGCATTATATGGAACAAAGCCACCAACAATTGCCGATTATGTACCAGGATCTTCCAAAGTGGCTCAAGTCAAAAATTGGTTACAAAAGTGACAAGAAACGTTCACTATCTTAAAATATAATTTGGTACAACCGTAGAATCATATGAAGCAACAACAGGATAAACAATGTTTAGAACGAACATTCAATATTGGTGATATGGTGTTCCTACGTCTTCAGCCATACAAGCAGTTATCATTAAAGCTCAAATCCAGTCATAAGATATCACCATGATTCTATGGTCCTTATAAAGTTATGCGATGCATTGGCGAGGTAGCATATCAACTCGAGTTACCCCAATCCTCTCGCATACACCCAATATTTCATGTCTCTTGTCTCAAAAAAGTGATTGGCCAGAAGGTACATTATCGATCAAAATTACCAGTGCTAGATGAAGAAGGGTGTATCCATCTACAACCAGAAGAAGTGCTACAAACCAGATCACATAGACTCAAATCTCATCACATCCAATAATTTCTCATCAAGTGGCAGGATTTACCTGAATAAAATGCATCTTGGGATGCTGAAAGTATTTTCTAGTAAATTTCAGCTTTGAGGACAAAGCTTTTCGAGTAGGGGAGTCATGCTACAACCCTAACATAGCCAACTATGTTAGGTTCCAAGTGAATTAATTAGTTTTACTATTTAGAATAGGATGAGTTTATTTTATTTATCATCTATCTACTTTCTTTTTATCATTTGCAATTTGCATTATTGCCTTTACGGTGAGGGTGTGCCCACCTTGAGTGGCATTGAATTTGTTTAATCGGCTTCTGTTATTTCCATCTCGAGGTGTGTATTAGTTTGTTAATATCATCTCATGGATGGAATTATATATACTATAAATTAAATACTTCGATTTACAGTAAGAAATAGAAGAAAGGGACTTCTTGCTCTTTCACTCTTCAATAGAATCAATTCCAGATTCATCTTGTAAATTTTCATCAATGTTTTTTCGGATCTCTTCTACGGATAACAAGTTGTGATCTTCCATCCATAGGCCTTTGAAGACAACTTGAATAATTTATTTATTCACATCCACAACATCCCGAATCACTCCTTCAATCCTATCAAACAAAAACCAAGCTATTTGAAGTGCCCTGTGCTTCTTGACCACTATTTTGGCAACAAATCTGGTGATATTCCATTCTTTATTGGGAATTGGTTTAGCGGAATAAATGAGTATGCTATCAACCAACCTATATATTTTTTTTTCTAGAATCACCATAGGTTGCAACTCTCGAGTGATTTGATCTAGATCTCTCTGAACATTGGGGAGAAAGTGATTGACATCATCAAGATAATAAATCATGAGTTGAAGCCCCAGATATTTCTATTGGACCTTAGAGAGCATTTATTTTCTAATATTCTTCAAACCAGCCTTGGAAAATATAGAAGACTTAGCTTTCTCAAGTTGAAGTTGTTGTCTCAAACTTTGGATTTATTTTTCTTGTTCTTCATTTAGCTTCTTTTGCTCTCCTAGCTGGTCTTTGAGTTTATTGGCTTCTTGGTAATTTTTCTACCAGCCCTTGGTCTCCTTTTTCAGAGCCTTTTCTAATTACTTTTGATTTCTCAGAGTCTTCTGAAGCTTTTTAATATTTTTCTCTAGTTTGCTCATATTCTCTCTGACTATATCATTTTCACATAGAAGGTGTCTAAGTGGGATCTGGCTATAATCAACTTATCCTCTTCAAAGATATTTTTAATATCTTCTATGACCTCCTCTACTCGATAATCTTGGATAGTAATCTTATTTTCAGGCTTACTTACAAGTGGATTCATAGATCTAGGTTCTCTCTTCCTAGAAATTGGATCAACATACATGCTTCTTCTTCTGATAGCCATCCTTCTAGAAGGTTTTGAAAGCTTCTCTGCCAAAAAATAATTCACTTTATGTGTAGTTGCCTACTATTTTGGAAAAGTGATAGGACTTGAAAAAATAGCCAAGGGAGATGAAGATACCAAAAATGCAAGGGTGGACTGAACTATTGATAATGGAGGTGTGGAAGTAATTACAGTAGTCTCTGTAACAACAATGGACTCTGTAACTACTGTTGTGATTGTTGTTGGTAAAGTCACAAGAATTGATGCAAGACTAAAAATTGGGTGAATGGCGATGCTTGTAACAGTTTGTCTCTTTTTTGGGGGTGCTGGTAATAGTGAAGATGAAGTGATGGGAGATGATGAAATTGGAACTTCAGATGATGAAAGTGGGATTTAGGGTGACTTTGGGGGAACAGAGGTAACTTGTACTTCAGTGACAATCGATGAAACATGGGGTGAACCGTGAGAGGGAGAAGGTACCTTTGTCACATTTACTTGACCATAAATGGAGGGATAATTCCTTGGGGATTTAGGAGGATGAAGAGGATAAGAGGGATTAGAAACCATACCTTCACCTACATATGTAGGGTGCTCTTGTTCCACCTCTATTTCCTATTGTTGCTCATGATGAGTCAATTCTTCTACAACTAAAATAGCCACATCTTTGGCAATCTCCTTCATATCCAACCTTTGTTTCTTTGAAACTTCTCTTTCCCTTCCTTTTGGAGATATTTTAGCTCTTCTATGAATTAATTGAAAAGAAACCATCTCACTGTCATAATATTCTTCTAATACATCTCCTTGTCCTACTTTTGAAAGCAAGACTTGCTCAGATACAGGTCGCAATTCTACTGATACTATAGTGGTGAAATAAAGGGGGGTAAAACTGAAACTCTCAACCTTCTATCTCCAGTCAATGTCTGTGTTTGGAGGTTGTCCCCCTAGAGCTAAGAATTTATGCCTAGACACTACTTTGATGACTGGATTGATGATAAATTTTTCATCAGAATATTGCATTTTTCTTAGAAGTCGAGCTTCCTTAGGAAACTTCTCCACTTGTTCAGTGGTAGAATGAAAAGTTTTCAATACTTCATCTATTGTTAAAGGAGTTTCCTAATTCATGGATGGAGAAAGAGATTTAGAATTAGCTTTGGAATTTTCAACTATCAACACTATATTTTTGATGTCCTTATGCTTCCAAGTTCTAATATTTTCATCATATTTCTTGGAAAACTCATTATCAATCTTCATGCCAAATATAGACTTAGGTTTTCCAATTTCAATTCTCATTCTTCACCAAACTAATATATTTGCTACATTCCATGGCTCTACTTTTTCCTCTTCTTCATTAGCATCCTCATCAGGTTGATGGTCCTTTTTCTTTCTATATTTTTCTTCGATGTCACGAATGGTGGCTTTTGTAAGCCGATGACCCTTCTTATTGTCAGGATCAAAATCAATAACTTGTTCATATAATTCCAAACATGGAGGCAGTTTTTCCATTTTTGAAATATTCCACTCCAAAAGAGCGGTCTCATCATTATTTTCATCTTGTTCGAAATAAGCCCTAGGTCTCTTTTCAAATTTGTAAGCTTTTCCCCATTTAGGGCTACATTCCTTGTAGTGAAAATACCATCAGGGTCGTAACTCCATCTTTGGGGGATGTAAAATAGACCCAACCTATCGAGGTATTGGTCAATATACTCACTCTACCCCTTCTTTGTGATGGTAATGTCCTCCACAGTGCGGTATGTAAGAAAATACTTTCTCTTTCTTACAAAACCATATTTCAAATCGATGTACTCTACCTACCCCAAATATTCCAATTTAAAGAGTATTTTTGTGACAAAATATGGCAGGAGAAAAGGTTTAACCATGAAACCATATAATATGATAATTGTGTCCTTAGTCAACAAGTCCCAATCTCCTTCCTCAACACCTTATGTTATCAAAATTTTCTTAGCCAGAGGTGGCAATCTAGGGCATTCTCCATATATTATTTTCAAGGTGGGTCCAAGGAATTCCAAATTAAATCTATAAAAAGACTCACCACAAAATCACAAATGTAAAAATATTAAGAAAGGACAACACATCTACCTTCCATGGACAAAGTGACTCTCTTCTTGAATCTATAGTTAATGCTTCTTCTGAGCCTTGTTCTCTCTGTGAGGACCATTTTAGTATCTGCCATAGCTTTTGCTTTGTCAATGTATGGAGCCACTACTCTTCTCTCTTGGGTTTCAACCTCCTGGGTATCTTCGGAGGACATATTGATAGTAACAATAGTAAGTTCTTTCTAGAATTTGTAGTAAACTTTTCTATAGTGTCGTCTAACTCTTCTCTTCTCTGTGAATACAACTTGCCACTAAATAAACATTGTTTGTACCTTTTGGTTCTTTTATCTCTTGGCGCATGCGTATCTTCCACCATTAAAGCAGCTATTGCACGATGTACCAGTAGGTACACTTTCTAACTTCCACTCATTCCTTTCAATGGCTCAATGATGGCATTCTAAATTTTTATTAGTTAAAAATTCAAAACTACACTGCCACCTCACTACGTCTTTTCGGTTACTCTTTGGTTCAAGCGCAAGTTTGTTAGCATTGAATGCAAAATTTTTCTTTCTTCTCCACATGGCATGGTAATGAAATCACTGCTTGGATCCACCTTGGTTTTGAATCGATGAATCAAATATGTCTTTGATTTTGTTGACACTTAATAAATATCATGCATGGGTTACCACCTTGATTCCATTATGTTATGCTTTAGCTTCAAAAATATCTAGATTGGAGACGCTCACCATTATGCTATATTTTACGTGTATTTGAGTGTGGGAGGAAACCTTGCTAAATACTTTGTCAACACTTAGCCATTTTTTATAAATATTTTTCAATTACCTTGTACAAAGTGCAAAAAAAAACTGAATACAAAGTGCATAAAGAAAGAAAAATATGTTACAAGGTATATACATATGTTGTAATGAGCTCATATTTCAAATGTATTAGAATTTTAGGTGAAAACTATTTACTAGAATTGGATGTATGTTCTCTTCTTGATATTCAAGCTGGAACACATTGAACTCCTTGGACTCCACTATTTTGAAAGGGCCATCCCAAAAAGAATCAAACTTTTCATTCTTGCCCAGTTTCGCTCTATCAACATTCCACCTAAGAACTGAGTCCCTAACCTAGAATTTTTTGAATCTGGCCTTATTATCAAACCATACCTTGATATCTAAGGAATGATTTTGAAAATTGTCATATGCCTGAGCTCTATTCTCTTCCAGTTGCAGAAAGGGAGTCAACCTGGTCTTCATCGAATTTTCCTTTGACTCTTCCTTTGTATTGACAAGTTTAAGTGCTAGAATATCCAAATGGATAGGTAGTACTACCTATTTTCCATACACCAGAGCATAAGGGGAATTCTTAATATACTCCTTGATAGTAATCTTGTCTACCCACAAAGCTTGGTCTAGTAACAGGTGCCAACTTCTCTTGTTACCTTCAAGTGATCTCCTCAGAATACTCAATAGATTCTTATTAGTAGATTTAGCAAGCCCATTCCCTTGAGGGTAATAGTTAGAAGTATTATTAAGCATGATTCCATAATGACTGGAAAACTCAATATACTTGGCTCCTATGAAATCTGGGCCATTGTCACTTACCAAGGCAATTGGAACTCCAAACCTTGGAATCAAATTTTCCATAAAATTAATCACAAATTTTTGATCTAATTTTTGAGTGGGAATAACCTCTACCTATTTGGTAAGATAATCTATTGTAGTTAGGATATATTTGTACTTTTCTGAGGAATTAGGGTTGATTACCCCTATGAAGTCCAGCCCCTGTTGCTGAAAAGGCTCTTCAACTTGTATGGGTTTGAGGGGGAATGCAACATTCCTTGTCCTTCCAACATATCTCTGACACTTGTCATAGGCCCTAGTAACTTTGAAAGTATAAAAAAATATAGTAGGCCAATAGTAGCCTACTCTTATGATTTTCAAAGCTATAACTCTTCATGAGCTATGTCCACCAACTGGTCCTCCATGGAACTCTTCAATGACCCTCTTTTGTTGATCATATTTTAAGCATTTTAGAAGAAATCCATCCAAGTTTCCTTTGTACAGGCCTTTTGGTAGTAGTACATATTTTAAATCATGAATCCTACATATCCTCATTTGGGATGCATTCAAAATTGTGGGGCATACTCCAGTTTGGAAATATTTGGTCATGTAGTCAACCCAATCGAAGTCTACTGTTTGTGCTCCTTCCACATGATCTTCTTCTTCTTCTTGGCAAGTTGTCACTTTTGCTAATGTTGTAGCCTCTGTTAGATCTCGACACAGGGCTTCGAATATTACCAACTTGGTGGGATGTATCTCTACATCATATTCTTATATCTTGGTAATCCAACCAACTCTTTTATCCCCTAGTTCACCCTGAAGGATAAATCTTCTTATATCTAGATGAACCACATATACTAGGTCTTGCTCTGCACCAAGTACTGCCCGAAATTCTTCAATGAATTCATCATAGTGAATACTTATATTTCAATAAAGTTATATTTGACCCGGTATTCATGGAGTTTCTGGCTCCAAAATAATATAGGATGCTCTTCACCGCTTTCATATTTTTGAGTAAGTATTGAGGCATAACTTTCTTCAGCTCCATAAGCATAAAGGATAAAATATTTTCTCAAATATGGATTTACTAGTACTGGGGCTATTGCAATGGACTACTTGATAATTTCAAAAGTTTATTTCCTAACCTTAGTCCATTTAAACTCAGCATTCTTCTTGAGTAACTCAGACATTGGATTTACTTTTTGTGCGAAATCAGAAATGAATTTCCTGACAAAATTGATTTGGCCCAGAAAATACTGCAAAGTCTTTTTATTCGTAGGAAATGGGAGAGAAATAATGGATCTAATTCTATATGTATCTATGGCCATACCTTCTTTTGAGACCACATGACATAGCAGCTTTCCTTCGTGAACTAAAAAGAATGATTTTTTAGGATTGAGTGAAATACCAAATTCTCTGTATTTTTGAAAAACTTGCTCCAGGTATGATAGGTTATCTTTTTTATCATGGGAAAACATAGTCATGTCATCCAAGTAAATCAGAGCATTCCAGTCTATTTCCTCTCCGTTTTCAAAGCCCCTGTGAAAGTTTTCCAAAAAATTGAGAAACTCCAAAAATATTTTTTATGGATTGGATCGGAGGAGAAAAAAAGGATACACCTTGTAGGATGGACCAAATTGTGCAAACCTAGGGAAAATGGGGGCTTAGGTATGAGGAGAATTGATCATATAAATTTAGCTTTACTAGCTAAGCAGACATGGCATCTCATTTCTAGTGAAGAAAATGAATGGAAAGCTATCATCAAATGAAAGTATCTTCAAAATATGGAATTTCGAAGTGACTCAGTTCAAATCAGAGGTTCTGCTTTTTGAAAAGCAATTCTTAATTGTAAGGAAATCATCAAAAAAGGTTTAAGATGGGTTTTAGGAAATGGTGAGAGGATAAATTGCTAGAATGATAGGTGGGCTAAGGACGAACCACTGATGCAATATCCTAACTTATACCGAATCAGAGATATTATAGAAGAACTCATTGGTAGAAAATTCTTCGATTATATGGTTGAGGACAGAGGTAGAATGAAGTGGAAACAAATAAGAATTCAGGGATTTCAAGTAAAATTAAATGATCATTGTAACATTCTCGGGCAATAGTTTATCCCCATGAGACCCAAGGAAGATCAAGTGACCTGGGTTCCTACGGAAAACGAGCAGTTCACTATTAAATCAACTTACAAGCTTGTACTTGATGATGAGGATTTTGTCCTCCAAAAGGACTTAGTTTGGATAAAAAATTTAATTCCAAAAATTGTTGTATTTTCATGGCTGGTTATCCAATGAAGAATTCTAACCATTGATAATATGATGCATAAAGGTATTTGTATCACTAATCGTTGTTATCTGTGCAGGGCTAATTGGGAGACCATTTATCACATTTTCCTTGAGTGCCCTTTTTCCTTGACTGTCGTAAGTGGGGTTTTTCATGCCTTCAATATTTCATGGGTTAAACCAACCACCATACTTTATTTGTTCATCCATTGGCCTTACCCCTTTTCAAGCCAAAGACTTAGATACATGTGGAAAATTTGTCTCAATCGCTATCTTTGGCAGGTGTGGTTAGAAATGAACCATAGAGTCTTTAATGAGTCTATCCATGATCATCAAACTATCATTGCCAGGATCCTATCCTTTGCCAACGAGAATGTGAACCTTATCCCTTTTGATAGTTGTAAACCTCATCTGCAGGAGACCACGATTGCTCAATATTTAAGATTAACCTTATTAGATGAGTTTGTGCCTAGGGTAGTCAACCCTAGAGCCAATGTTAAGTGGTCTCCACCTCCTACGGGTTGGTTTAAGCTTAATTTTTATGGAGAAGCTAGGACATCCTGGAAGAGCAGGCGCTAGTGGCAATGTGAAAGATCATAATGGGAATATGATGCTTGAATTTTCTGAATATTTGGGAACAAGGACGAACAATGAAGCTAAAGCTAGAGCTATGTGGAGAGGCCTTCAAATGACTCAAGACTTAGAAGGCAATTTGATCGTAGAAGGAGACTCTATGCATGTTATAAATCTCCTCAATAATTGGAAAACACCTCCTTTGAGGATTAAAATAATTGTTGAAGAGGCTAGGATCCTTTTCCAGGGAATATAGGACAGAAAAGCCCAACATGTCTTTCGGGAAGCTAAAAAAATTGTTGATAAGTTGGCCAATTTGGGTGTCGATGGTGACGGACTAGTCAAATGGGAACACGGTGTCCCGAGTGAAGTAGAGGAGCTTATTCAACAAGAATGCCAAGAATGGTAGTCGAATTTACCAACAAGGAAGGCACTGTAAGTTCTAAGGCTAGGAGTATTCCCATCTCTTTTTTAAATTGGACTCACAATACAAATTATTTGAGCTATCAGTCTTCGTGGATGCTGCTTGGAAATACCACAAAGACTAATCAGAATAGTCACATGTCAGATAACATGGCTACTAGTCATCTTAGTAATTTGAGGTTGGTTGATAATCATAGGGAAGGAAAGAAACGACAATAGAAGACTTCGAACCAAAGCCACACGGACCACCAGATAGCCATTGCCATAAATCTAGCCAGTTGGTTCACTTCTCCAAGGCTGATTGGAAAAGATAGTATGTGGTACCAAAGCATGTTATATATAGAAGAAAATAATTACCAAAGAATTATTAAGAGTAACTATCAATACAAAGCTTGTGGGAGTTTTTTTCAGTACTCTGCTATGTGTGTCTGCAGATTTTTGTTTCTCCATTGTCTCAAGGAAGGGATCTGTGTCTGTTTCTTTTTTGTAATTATGATGCAGGTGTGTTTTCTTGGCGTATACCTAAAATGTTGTATGGGAAGTTTCTTTTTTATAACAGGCTATGTGCCTTACCGGATGTAATGGCATTGGCGGCATGTAGATTTTACATATATAGGATCCTTAGTAAGGATATGTTCATCAACAGCCCTGGGCTGATTTTTGTAAAAGGTTTTGGGTCAACCTGTAAAACCCGGTATTAATGCTATAGTATATTACCTACCAAAAATAATATTAGAATGAATTTTTTGATTAGTTCTCCAAAGTCGTAATCCATGGCTCTTTGAAATGTGGCTTCCGCATTGGACAACCCAAAAGGCATTCTTTGGTAGGCAAATGTGCCCCACTTTTTGGTGAATGCCATTTTATATTGATCTTCATATTTCACCCAAATCTGATTGTATCCAGAGTAACCATCTAGTAATGAGAAACTCTCTACCCCTAACACTATTTGTAATATCTGATCAATATGTGGGAGGGGATAGTGATCCTTAAGGGAAGCTTGGTTAAGATTTTTGAAATCTACACACAAACGAATATCCCCATTATTTTTCCTCATAGGTACCAAGTTGGCTACATAGGTTGAATGTTTTATTGGGTATATGATATTAGCCTTTAATAACTTTAAGATCTTATATTTTGTAATGGCTTCAATCCTTGGATTCATAGGCCTTTGCTTCTGCCTAAAATGCTTTGCATCAGGCTCTAACTCAATAGTATGTTGGATAACTTTTTTGTCATATACCTTGAGGTCTTCATATGACCAAGCCACAATATCTTGGTATTTTAGGAATAGGGCTTTGATATCTTTAGCTTCCTCTGGTGAATATCGAACTCCAGCATTGAGCTTCTTTTCATAACCGTCTTCAACTTCTTTATATATTTTTCACTGACTTTCATGGTTTTGGTCTTTTTCTTGTCCGAATTGCCAAATAAGCTGTCTAGGGTGACCTGTTGAGTGGTATTTTCACACAGTTGTGAAAGTACACTCTCCTTTAGGATTTGGGTTCCAAATCCCCTCTTGCAAAGAAGTTAAACAAAACAACTTCTCCAAGGTCTCCGCTATATTAGCATTTGCATATGTGTATTAGTAATCTCAAATAAAGATATTCAATTTAAATGCTTGGAACACCTTAGTGATTGCAAGTAACTGTAAACAAGGGGCAATGTTGGTTTATTTTACCATGAAACTTTAGTGATTGTTCATTGAACCAAAATAGAGCAAATGTGAGTTGGCCCTCATATGACCACGATGTGATGCTCAAATTACCCCTCTTTCGTAATCGAATTTTTTGAAGAGAGGGCAATTTTAGGCTCCAAATGAAATTTGTAAAATGCCATAAAAAATAACTCCTTCAATGAAATTGGAATTTTCATGAAGGGAATGTCATCATAGGACCATCAATAAAACATAAAACTAAAAAATGAAATTTGACCTTAAAATGGAAATTTTCTATTTTCGGATTTTTAAAATCTGTAACAAAACAACAACTTCGATGAATTTTTTAAAAATACTAAACAACTCCGAAAATGAAATTTCAAATTGCGTATTGGAAGTATGAAGTATAACCTACGCAATGGTTAAATTATTTTTGGATTTTGATATTTTTTAAATGTTTATTTTAATGCCTGAAAATTAAAAAAAAGTTAAAATTTCTGGAAAATAAAATGCAGAAAATGGAACATAAAATGCATTCAGTTTGATGCTATCCTATTCCGACAAAACCGAAGATATGAGGTTTTCATGCATGCAACCTAACCTATTGGACCTGCAAAACAAGCACAATCCGGATAAGCTAAGTGCTGGCTCCTAGGGTTTTAAATGAGGTTTTCAGATTTAAACATTCGCATGAAGCAACCAAGAAACTTGCATAAACTCCATTTACAAGCCTAAATTTGAAAAGGGGAAAAATAGACATTTAATCTTGCATGCAGAAAATGACTCCTTCTTTCTTGTCCATAAGATGCAACTTTCTAAATTTTTTTGTATTAAAAATTTGTCATTTTACAATAACAGAAGTTTCTGGTTTTCCCAAACTAGTCAATGGAAGAAAAATAGCCCAAAAAGGTCCAGAATGGCCCTCTTGCCTTCAAATCTGCAACTTTGCTCACGAAAGTTTCCAACCCCTTCTGGCCTCTTTGAATGGCGTATTTAAACTTCTGAAAAAATTGTTTCTCCTTCCATGACGATTCGTTTCATTTTCCGATGGCTATTCTTTTCACCTTCCCTGACTGTTCGTTTCATTTTCCCATGGCTGTTCGTTTCACCTTCCCTTGTGCATGCATGTGCTTTGGTTTCCATTTTGTGGCCCTTCACCGCAAAAATGTAACATGTCGCGATATCACGACACTTTTGCCTCCTTGCTCTCTTTTGTTGCTTTTAGCCGCGAAAATGTAACATGTCGCGATATCGCGACACTTTTTCTTCTCTTGGCCGCGATAATGCAACATGTCGCGATATCGCGACACTTTTCTTCTTTTGGCCGCGACAATGCAACATGTCACGATATCACGACACTTTTCTTCTTTTGGCCGCGATGATGCAACATGTCGCGATATCGCGACACTTTTTCTTCTTTTGGACGCAACAATGCAACATGTCGCGATATCGCGACACTTTTTCTTCTTTTGGCCATGACAATGCAACATGTCGCGATATCGCGACACTTTTCTTCTTTTGGCCGCAACAATGCAACATGTCGTGATATCGCGACACTTTTTCTTTCTTTTTGCCGCGACAATGCAACATGTCGCGATATCGCGACACTTTTTCTCTTTTGGCCGCGACGATGCAACATGTCGCGATATCGTGACACTTTTTTCTTTCTTCTATTCTGGCCGAGAAAATGCAACATGTCGCGATATCGCGACACTTTTTCTTTCTTCTGTTTTGGCCGCGAAAATGCAACATGTCGCGATATCGCGACACTTTTTCTCTTTTGGCCGCGATGGTGCAACATGTCGCGATATCGCGACACTTTTTCTCTTTTGGCTGCGATGGTGCAACATGTCGTGATATCATGACACTTTTTCTCTTTTGGCCATGATGGTGCAACATGTCGCGATATCGCGACACTTTTTCTCTTTTGGTCGCGATGGTGCAACATGTCGCGATATCGCGACACTTTTTTCTTCTATTTTGGCCGCGAAAATGCAACATGTCGCGATATCGCGACACTTTTTCTCTTTTGGCCGTGATGGTCCAACATGTCGCGATATCGTGACACTTTTTCTTTTGGCCGCGATGGTGCAACATGTCGCGATATCGCGACACTTTTTCTCTTTTGGCCGCGATGGTGCAACATGTCGCGATATCGCGACACTTTTTCTATTTTTGCCGTGATGGTGCAACATGTCGCGATATCGCGACACTTTTTCATCCTTGTGGTGTTTTGCCTTTTCTTTGATCTTTAGCATATGGGCCACTTCGGTCTTCTTGGAAACATGCAAAAAAGGTGGGTCCCCAATTTTGGGGTACGTTGTGGAGCAACCACAACAAATGGCGACTCTGTTGGAAAATGCTCCTGAGCATTTTGGTGAGAACTCAACCTAAAAATACATGAACTCAAATACAAGCGTCAGCAAATATCCAAAGAATGCAAACAGATCAGAAATACATGAAGCATCAGAATCGTTAAGCATCAGCTCGGTGTGTGCAATGTGCTTCATTCCCTATCGTTTGAAACTTGTTCAACTTTCCATTGTCAGTTTCACTTATGATTCGTATGCAAGGCTATGAATGATTTGTGCAGGATTTGATGTATGACAACTATGCTAGAGATATAACAACCTGCTTTGCAAAAGCTCAAACTTTCTAGTATCATAAACAAACATATTAAAACTGTCAAACCCTCTTAGGACAAAATATGTGCATATTGAATTAATTTACTAGATCCCAAAGTTGGTTATGTGTCACTACCATCTTGAACCCATGTGCAAGTGTAAGTGAAATCAGAGCTTTGGGGAATCAGATTCCCAACCTAAGCGAGATGGGAATTTAACCCTATCCTTACTACTTTGATCTAGAGTTCATTACCTCATCTTGAACAAAATGATTTAACTCGTTATGGATGAAATTGTCAAGCTATCCTATCCGTTTGAGCAGTCAGTGGTCTTGCTTTTAGACAAGACATGTTGCCACGCATGAGCATACTCCACTGCCAGTCAGGCGTCTATAGCCCCGGTGGAGATCAACCCCATAATCCAGGATTTGAATTTACTTTTGATTTCTTGAACCTTGGGGATGACTACCCATCCTTGCAAGGGACATGTAGTACGATCCTTCCAATCCAATATCAATGATGCAATAAAAGTAGAATGAAAAATATTTGCCTTGGAATTTTAATTTCTTGAGTGGGCAAAATAGAAGCTTTGGGGAATCGGATTCTCAACCTAAGCGAGATGAGAATTAGACCCTATCCTTACTACTCCATGAAGGTCAAATCAGAGCTTTGGGGAATTGGATCCTCAACCTAAGTTCGATGAGGATTTAACCCTATCCTTACTACTCTAATTTTAGGCTTTAAGCACTATGGGAGTGGTAAAAACCACTATTTTAAGGATTATGTTGCATGATAGGACAGACACGAAATACTCCTTTCGCCTCACCTTTTCTTCCAAGTATGGTTTTGACCATTTTTCTCAAGATCCTCTTTAATATGTGCAGAACGTGCTTGGCTCAAGATAGTTCGGGCATCATTTCCCAACCTTAGGATCCTTTTAATATATGTTATATAATAACCCTAAGAGGATTCGACACCTTTTCAATGATTGTATTTGAAATGTAGATGCAAATGAGATGAAATGTATATGCAATGAGGAATGTAACATGAGATATGGATGAATGCATTGCTCTTTTTTTTTGAAATGCGGATGGAGTATATCACCTACTTTGCCATAATTTATAAAACTGACAACTTCATGCATCACAAGTTCCAAACGATATTCTTTAATGTGTTTGCGATACTTCGTGGAGCTTTCTGCAATACAATTCCGATGCTTCATATTCTCCTAGTCTTAATCAACATTCATAAGGACATAAGTTGACATCTCGCTTTTCTTCTTTTTTTTTTTTTTCAAAACAAACCAAAAATGTCCAAAGGACCAACACACAAAACTTAAAACCAAAACTGAAATGCAAACCCAACATCAAAAACCAAAAAATTATATACAAATGTACAATATAATACAAGATGGTGCAAAAGTTTGGACTATCACTTTCCCGGATCCCAAACCTGATTAGAACATTTCAAAAGACATATGACACAATATGTATGCCAAGTTTTGTAGGAATCCAACAAAAATAAGATCAAACCAAGCAATGCAACAAACTTCAACTTGCCTCGCTCACCCCACCAATTTGATTTAGTTCCATTAGTACTCTCATAGGTGAGATTCAAATCATGAAATTGATTAGACAATACTTGATCTTCAATTTTATCTTGTCTATTCTTTAAAATGCAAATTTCATAATTCCATTCATGATTTAGAACTAGGCTTTCTTTATTCAAAATGAAATTTTGTAAGCAAGAGCCTATTTCTAAAAAATTCAAAGCCAATTCATTTTCCATGTTCTTAGGCCAATTAAAATTGTGCAACAATTTACAAGCCTCTAGGATATTTACTAAATTGGGATCATTAGGAGTTTTTATCCTAGGTTCAAGAATTAATTGTTGATGAATTTGATTTAGCAATTTAAATGCATCAAGCTCCTTTTCATTCATTAAAGTAATGTTATCAAAGGTGTGGTTAGAAATTAATCCTTGTTCTTCATTCACCTTCAATGGCATTTCATCATATAGCACTTGTTCTTTCTCCATGATTCGTTTATCAAAGGCACCAAACTTAGGTACCCAATTGAACACACGTCCATCCTTTTCAACCCTCAAATATTTTTGGTCAAAGTGTATGTCAAGTAACTCATCTTCATGATCAATCACTTGCATCTCCTCCCATTCATCTTCACCTTCCTTAGATGGTTCGAGTTATTTCCAAAAGTGGGTTATCTCTTGAATTCAAATTGGTAAAGCTATCATAATCAAAATTTGTAACCCATGATTCAATTTTATCACAATTTGGAAGGTGTGGATCCTCTTGGTCATCACTTTCGAGAACATCATCCAAAGTGTCGTTCGAGAACAAGTGGTGAAATTCGATTATGTCTTCAACTTCATTTGTTGATTTTCCTTCCAATTCATTTTCAACCACTTGTGATGGCTTAGGAGCTTCTATAATGGGATCGATTTTTGAATTCCGTGTCATATAGTTGCTCCAATCCTTTGCAAGTACATCTGACCAAATCATGTCCACATAAGTTTGTTCATCCAAATCCTCCTTTTTGGGTAATGATTCTGGATATTTCTTTTCCAAAACAAGATGGTGATCATTTGATTCCAACTTCTTGTTACCCATCCATAGAATTTCTTCTCCAAAATCTTCATGCTCTTCAAGACTTTTCGAATAGGTATTTACTTCAACGTGAGTCACCTCAAAATCTCTTGTATCACTTGAAGAAGCATAACATGAAATATCATTAAGATCGGCATTATGAATTTTCTTCCTAGGATGATTTGGATGCATACATTGATGTGCTCGTTTTTGTGGTGGAACATGCCTACATACCTTCTTAACCACTTTCTTTTGCTCTTTTACTTCCGATACGAACTCTTTGGGTTGAGTGGTAGAAGTAGTAGGATTAGTTGGATTGATATCCATGGACAATGCTTGAACATTTGTTGCAATGGTTCCATGAGTGACCACATGATTCTCTAATTGAGGCATAGTTGGATGGATGGAAGTACTTGTATAAGCACATGTGGGAGCATAAGTTGGTATGGTAGGATAAAGTTGATTGTAGGGAAAAATATTTGATATCAAATTTTGTTGTGCCCATGCTTGATTTACCATCGAGGTTTGATTGCAAGCCCCTAGTTGTCCTACCATAGTTGATTGCTCCATTCCATAACCTTGTGGCCTCAATTGTTGATCTACAATCATAGCTTCTGTGTAGGCCGATGCAAGATCGGTAACCAAGGGATTCATCCTAACAAATATGGCAAATAATGGATCTAATGCTCGAAAGTATATTTGAAGAGCACCACTTTCCTCAATAGTATAGGGAGAAATTAATCTCGCATAAAGCTTTCGAAACCTCAAGTTGAAACTTCTCACTGGCTCATTAGGTTCTCTTTTGCAAGAAGCAAATTGTTGATATATCGTGAGAGGATCAATGAACAACCTAAATTGATTGATAAACTCATATTTCAATTGAGTCCAAGATGTAATAGAACCAGTGGGTAAATTGATGTACCAATCATATGCCACCTCATCTAGGGTTCCAGGAAACATTCTACATGCCACATCCTCATGTTCGACATTCCATCTAACTAGGATATCCACATAGGCTTGAATATGTTCCTCGGCTAATGTTGGACCATTGTGCTTAAATTTGGGCAAACGTTTTTCTACGTTCTTGGGTAAATCATGAGAATCTCCACTAATGTTCAAAGGACTAACATGTATCCCATACCACGTTCCTGCAGTTGTAGCCATTAATGAAACTCAAAGAATAACTTCAAAACCAATTTGTTAGTCATGAATAAAAGAAGGAACCATGAAAAAGTAATATTCTAAAAATGTAAATTAGTTTCTGATTCACCAGATCGCATATGCGCAAGTGAAGAGCATACTCCTAGTGTTGTAGGCTTTCCGATTCACAAGATCGCATTACACGCAAGTGAAGAGCATAATACCGACAACAAATACATTTTAGACAAAATAATTCCTTACAAATAAGCATGAAATGACTAGCAAATATCAAACATGTAACGTATGAATAATCATGTTAGCATCAACCAAGAAATGTATCCATTAAAATCAAATGAAAGTAATTGCATGGAGACAACCTCGTTAGTCAAGACCAAAAATTTTCAAAATCAAATCAAAACACATTATTCCTGTATGAACAATCAAAAGTGTTAGAACAATGCATAGCAATTCATGTCCTCCTTTTAACACTACAAGGTTGTATTGTTAAAAGAGGGCTAAAGATAATAATCAATAGGGCATGAAATATTCAAAATTTAAATCCCTATAGCATTTAAATCACATTGAAATAAACCAATTCAGGCCCTCCTTCTAGCGCCAAAATGTTGAGTGGTATTTTCACACAGTTGTGAAAGTACACTCTCCTTTAGGATTTGGGTTCCAAATCCCCTCTTGCAAAGAAGTTAAACAAACAACTTCTCCAAGGTCTCCACTATATTAGCATTTGCATATGTGTATTAGTAATCTCAAATAAAGATATTCAATTTAAATGCTTGGAACACCTTAGTGATTGCAAGTAATTGTAAACAAGGGGCAATGTTGGTTTATTTTACCATGAAACTTTAGTGATTGTTCATTGAACCAAAATAGAGCAAATGTGAGTTGGCCCTCATATGACCATGATGTGATGCTCAAATTCCCCTCTTTCGTAATCGATTTTTATGAAGAGGGCAATTTTAGGCTCCAAATGAAATTTGTAAAATGCCATAAAACATAACTCCTTCAATGAAATTGGAATTTTCATGAAGGGAATGTCATCATAGGCCCATGAATAAAACATGAAACTAAAAAATGAAATTTGACCTTAAAATGGAAATTTTCTATTTTCGGATTTTTAAAATCTGTAACAAAACAGCAACTTCGATGAATTTTTTAAAAATACTAAACAACTCCGAAAATGAAATTTCAAATTGCGTATTGGAAGTATGAAGTATAACCTACGCAATGGTTAAATTATTTTTGGATTTTGACATTTTTTAAATGTTTATTTTAATGCCTGAAAATTAAAAAAAAAGTTAAAATTTCTGGAAAATAAAATGCAGAAAATGGAACACAAGATACATTCAGTTTGATGCTATCCTATTCTGACAAAACCGAAGATATGAGGTTTTCATGCATGCAACCTAACCTATTGGACCTGCAAAACAAGCACAATCCGGATAAGCTAGGTGCTGGCTCCTAGGGTTTTAAATGAGGTTTTCAGATTTAAACATTCGCATGAAGCAACCAAGAAACTTGCATAAACTCCATTTACAAGCCTAAAATCTGAAAAAGGGGAAAAATAGACATTTAATCTTGCATGCAGAAAATGACTCCTTCTTTCTTGCCCATAAGATGCAACTTTCTGAAAATTTTTGTATTAAAAATTTGTCATTTTACAATAACAAATTTTTTTGGTTTTCCCAACCAGTCAATGGAAGAAAAACAGCCCAAACAGGTCCAGAATGGCCCTCTTGCCTTCAAATCTGCAACTCTGCTCGCGGCAGTTTCCAACCCCTTCTGGCCTCTTTGAATGGCGTATTTAAACTTCTGAAAAAATTGTTTCTCCTTCCATGACGGTTCGTTTCATTTTCCGATGGTTGTTCTTTTCACCTTCCCTGACTGTTCGTTTCATTTTCCCATGGTTGTTCGTTTCACCTTCCCTTGTGCATGCATGTGCTTTGGTTTCCATTTTGTGGCCCTTCGCCATGAAAATGTAACATGTCGCGATATCGCGACACTTTTGCCTCCTTGCTCTCTTTTGTTGCTTTTAGCCGTGAAAACGTAACATGTCGCGATATCGCGACACTTTTCTTCTCTTGGCCGTGACAATGCAACATGTCGCGATATCGCGACACTTTTCTTCTTTTGGCCGCGACAATGCAACATGTCGCGATATCGTGACACTTTTCTTCTTTTGGCCGCGACAATGCAACATGTCGCGATATCGCGACACTTTTCTTCTTTTGGCCGCGATAATGCAACATGTCGCGATATCGCGACACTTTTCTTCTTTTGGCCGCGACAATGCAACATGTCGCGATATCGCGACACTTTTTCCTTTTTGGCCGCGACAATGCAACATGTCGCGATATCGCGACACTTTTTCTTTCTTTTGGCCGCAACAATGCAACATGTCGTGATATCGCGACACTTTTTCCCTTTTGGCCGCGATGATGCAACATGTCGCGATATCGCGACACTTTTTCTTTCTTCTGTTCTAGCCGCGAAAATGCAACATGTCGCGATATCGCGACACTTTTTCTTTCTTCTGTTTTGGCCACGAAAATGCAACATGTCGTGATATCGCGACACTTTTTCTCTTTTGGCCATGATGGTGCAACATGTCGCGATATCGCGACACTTTTTCTCTTTTGGCCGCGATGGTGCAACATGTCGTGATATCGCGACACTTTTTCTCTTTTGGCCGCGATGGTGCAACATGTCGCGATATCGCGACACTTTTTCTCTTTTGGTCGCGATGGTGCAACATGTCGCGATATCGTGACACTTTTTCCCTTTTGGCCGCGAAAATGCAACATGTCGCGATATCGTGACACTTTTTCTCTTTTGGCCGTGATGGTGCAACATGTCACGATATCGCGATACTTTTTCTCTTTTGGCCGTGATGGTGCAACATGTCGCGATATCGCAACACTTTTTCTCTTTTGGCCGCGATGGTGCAACATGTCGCGATATCACGACACTTTCTCTTTTGGCCGCGATGGTGCAACATGTCGCGATATCACGACACTTTTTCCCTTTTGGTGTTTTGCCTTTTCTTTGATCTTTTAGCATATGGGCCACTTCGGTCTTCTTGGAAACATGCAAAAAATGTGGGTCCCCAATTTTGGGGTATGTTGTGGAGCAGCCACAACATGACCAATCCTCTAGGAATATGATTTTTCCTTAGTTTAATGACATCTTGTTATCAATATATTCTAGATTTTCTTCTTGGATAGTGGAGAGACATGCTTATCTTACAAAAAAGTCAATTATTTGCTCATCACTTTCAAAAAACTACCAGAAAATTTGCTTGTCTGGTACTGCAGGTCTAAAAATCATTTTGATTCCTTTGGCTTTCTTGATTTCATAGTCTGCAGAAGGGTTGAAATTATCCCATTTTATACTAAGGTATCTACCTGAGTATTATTTTATCTGGGAATAAAATTTAAATTCAAGGCATCAAAATATTCCATCATATCCCATACCCTGTTTCTAAGCTTTTAGGTAATGATGCTTACTGCTGCACCTGTTTCTCACCTGATGGACTATTAAATTAGAATCACCATATATGTTCAAAATATTAATACCCATGCTTTCTACCTACATCAATCCAATACACAGGGCCTCATATTTTGCAATATTATTTGTACATTACCATGTTAGTCTGTAGGAAAAATTATTTGTCCCCTCTGATTGGGACTATAAAACCACACCAGCTCCTACACCATTTCTGCATTTAGCACCATCAAAGTGCATGATCCATGTTTCTTTTTATCTTAGAGATTGATTAGATATAGCATGGATTTTCTTCTTTGATTCGGCTAAGATACTATATGTTCCCATACTAGTTCTAAACTGACTGTAATATTCTCTGAAAGACAACTCATCCTCAGTATCCAACTTAATATTTTCAACTAGCTCAAATTCTTCTAGGGGGGTGGTATTGCACATTTATTCCTCAATAATGTGATAAGCTACTGGATTTTCAGGTGTTATCCTTATTCTCTTTCCTTTGAAAGGAATTATCATACTATAATAATATATGTACATACATCCACCCAGTTTTGCACAGTAAATTCCCTTGAAAGGCATAATCCAAAGTAGGGTTCTAGGTCAACCACAACAATCTCTTACACTATTTTCACCTTAGGTGCTCTATGCAGCCTCATTAAAACATCCTTAATGACTCCAACTATCTTAACAGGTGTCCCATCCAGTTGTAATACTCCAAGACAAGATCGGGTATACTCCATACCCATTTCTTCACAGACTAATTTAGGCATAATTGTAGTTGATGCTCATGAATCTATCATACAATTTCAGACTATCAAATATTTCATCCTTAGGGATATATATAAAGGAGGAGGTTTATTTTTTAAAACCATAGGGGACATCTCTTTCTTTTCTGATGGCATACTAAATATTGTAGTGGACTGTTTATCTTGTGGATACTTGTTGATGGAAGCCTTAAGTAGATCTATCTGACCATGAATGAATAGAGTGTCATATAGGCTGGCTTTTGATGGAATATTTTTCATCTCCTCAATAATATTATACTCAAATTTAGTCAAGGTAGGTCTTTCCAGCCTTCTTTCTGGATCACCATATTTTATTTTGTATTGATGAGTAGCCTCTATTATTTGTCTCTTGGTAATAGAGGGAAATATAAGCCTTTCTTGAGCCTCATATTTAGATCTCATCTGGTATCCTTCGGTTTCCTTTTCCAGCCTCTTAGGAATATTGTCTGTCTTCTCTTTTCCTTTAGCTTGAGGGATGGGGAAAGTATCACTGCTTTGAGGAAGGGGATCAGTTCTTTTTTGAGAAGGGACTTGGAATTACCCCATATTTTGGGGATCTACTTGAAAGGCTTTCTTTCTAGACCTTGTCATAACAACAATTGAGTTGTCTTCATACAACTCTTTCCCAACCATGATTTGATTAGTCTACCCTAACATGTTTACTCTCCCTTTTTGATTTCTCTTAGCTTGATCCATAGCTTTTTGGACATGGTGTTGGTACATAACACAATATTGTGAGTCATGAGGATCATTACATACCAGATACTAGATATTTGCAAGAGTAGTATCTGAAGAACACTCACGATCCTCATATGTTGCATTCACTATGACCCCAATACAGTTACTAGGAATAGATCTCTAATATTTGTTTACAAATGGGAATCTCCTTTGTTGTGACCTTTATAGATCTCTCTTTTCCATCGAATTCATTCTGTTGCTCAAAATTTTTAGAGTATTTTTTATATCAAGAATAGCCTAAAACTCTTGATATGGTTGAGAAGGAATGAGAGGGAAAGGAACTACAGAGGATGTTGGTTTTGGTTGAGGGATGGCATTCATTTGTAGAGATAGGAATGATAAAGAAAGGGGATCCATCTAAGGTGGGTTTGTATTTTGTCTTTGGCCACTAATGGCTTATGAGTTGTAAGGCAACACAATCTTGGGGGGTAGTCTTCCCACATTAATTAGGATATTATCGGCATGAACTACTGCATTGTAAACTAGGGGGAAGGTTTATACTCCATATTGTTGCATCTATAGACCTAACTCTAATCCAAGAGCTCTGATATAATACATATTAGACAAACATACAGCTGGTCTAGCTGTAGGAGATATTCTCTTCCATGTTCTACTAAATCTTAAATTGAAATAAAAAATGGTTTCTTATGGAGACTTCTGCATATATGTAAATTGGTTAAGCAGGGAGAAAGGGTCCACAGATTTATTAAATTCTTCCACAAAAGGCTCAGCCAATGCTTGCCATGAAGTAATAGTGTTATTCTCCAAAGTTTTAAACCAATGTAATATCTTTCCTCTAAAGGACAGGTCTAGGATTCTTGTAATAATATCCTCCTCTTTAATGTTATGAATTTATACTAGATTTAAAATATCCTGACAATGCTCATAAGTTGTCTTCCACGATCCATCATAAGTGGGGATATATTTAGATATATCTTGGGGAATGGCATTAATTTGGGCTACTCTCAGGGGACCAACTATGTTCCAGTTGGATTACTTTCATAATAGTTGATAAGGAGCCACATTTTATGCCATATTTATATATGTAGGTCTCATTGGAGGGACTGTTGGATTAACAGTAGGATTTTCTTCAGGAAGATCTTCTTCGAAGAGGAAATATTGATCCAAAATTCTAACAACAGTTGATCCTCTATGAGGTAATTCACAATAGAAATAGGAGTTAGGGTTATTCCTTTTGAAAGGCCCGGTATACATGAAAGGACACTGGTATACAAGGGTAATTCTTATTTTGGGTTTAAGGACCAAGGAGTCACCAGGTGAATTTGTTGTTCTCCACTTACAAGGTCAAGATAATTCATCAAATATTGATTCCTTCGGGTTGAGATAAACAATAACTCATATGATGGATTTTCATGTTCCTTGTGAACTGGTCCCATCGGGTGTGCCAAAAAAACTATTGTGCACTGAATTACATCAAGTTTTACTCAATACTGCGGTTGTCTATCTTCCTACTTTCTGTCTAGGCTTGCACCTGATAGCTACAACTCAACACTCAACATTGGATGGACCAAAATAGAGTTTTTTGATCCAACCTCTAGAGTATGTTGGTTCCAAGTCAACTTAAACAGAGTGTTGACACAATTATGCTCACTTAGTATTTTAGAGATTAGGGTAAGGAAAGTATTAGGATTAGAAAATGTGAACAATAGTGTATAGATAGGCTAACAACATTGCACTACAAAAAAATCTCTGAAAAACCAACTCAAAGACACATCACTTAGATCAACATTATCCCAAATAAGATGTACTTTCATTCATTAAGGAACAACAGAGAAATATTGCAGATAACAATTCCAATATCTAAACAATGATAATCCAAATAACAGAATTCACCAATATTTAGATTTTACAAAAATGCACTCCCTAACAATAAATATCAAATTCAAAAGAAAATTTCAATTACCCTAACAGCTAGTAATCCATCAATTTGGCATAAACTAACCATTCAAGTATTCACAAAAATCCAAATAAAGAGATTGAACCTCTGATATCAAAGTATGAAGATGCAATATTTGATGCAAATATCAATGTAATGCTCCTTTCATTAACCATTGGGAATATTTACAGTATCATAGGCAAACACACTAGAGACAACCCTTTAAAAATGAAGGTTCAACCTCTATTTATAGTTTTGTAAAATTAAAATAACAAGTAACATTACAAAGATGAAATTTTGACATCTCAACAAAGAGTTCTTGTTGGTATTTTCTTACTGGTTCAACCTTCGAGAAATATGCTGCAAGTGGACTGTCATGGCAACTTAAAAACTCTGCAACTTTTTGGTTATTTGATGCTAACTAGAGTTCTGACCATTGGAGACTGTATATGCATCATCGATCTTTCTTGGAAACCTTCTATCACCGTAGATCTACAATCATCTTCTTTAAAACCCTCGATGCTTCGGCTTCCTCCTCCAACTAACTATCATAACTTTGACAAGAATTTGATTTTATATTCTTCATATTTCTTAGAAAAATCTCCATCGTTGATCTTCCCCATTGTATGGCTACGATTAAATCTAAAATAATATTGATGTAATGGTGGGGAAGAACACAATTCCATTCTGCTTTAGAAATTTGATGATGTCACTTTTAATGCTTTAGAAAATATTGAATGCCAATCTGACATCAAAATAATTTTAAAATGAAGTGGGATGAAATTCGCTCCCTGTCCTTCGTTTCTTTTCATTGGCGATGAAGCATTTACCAATCTACACAAAAAAGTTGATGATATCATATCTCCTTCAAAACTTCTATGGTTTCCATTTCAGACCTAAGCAAGTGTATTGTCCTATGAGCATTATTCTAGACCTGTTACAATGTAAAGTGACTTCTCCTCTATTCTGCATTGTCCTTATAGTAAAATGATGTTTGTTGCCATTCCAAAAGAAAGTTAGTCAAAACAAAACTTATTCACAAATTTGCATCTCTTAGACTTAGCATCCCACCTTATGTTACCATTTCGGACAAGAATGTTCAATGCACTCTCCGAAATTAGACTTTACAACACTTAGCTACTCACAAGATGTTCTAAATATCAAGCGGTTGTCAATCCACACTTATTTTACGTTGACGTCATCCTTCTCCTTAAAATTTTACAAATTTGAGATGAGTTGTCAATCTAGAGCCAAAACATAAGAAAATATGCAAGATTGCTCCAAGCACAAAAATTCATCAAATTTTGGGTGGGTTGGTGACCTTTGTTGTAGATCCACTCCAAAATACACTGCAAAGTGTGCAAAATGAGAACATTATGACTTAGGCAAAAAAATTAAAATTTTCCTAAGTATGTGGCCATTTTGGGCCTACAATAAGTTTTGTTATGGATGGTGACCTTGCTATTATCCCATGTTTCCATAAAACCCAAGGTAATTTCTAGGTATTACCCTTTAAACTTGTGAAAAAAGGGAGGAAACCCTTGCCCAAAAGGATACCTTCAGTAATGGCGTCCATACAAACTGTGGAAGGCTCAACAAAACTCATAATGACAACACTGTGATAGGGAAACCTTTGGATAAGCACTCGAGGATGACAAAAAAGAAGAAGAAATGGAGCTTGGCTAGTATAAAAAGAATCATCTAAGAGAATGAGAGCAAAAATATTCTAATGGAAATCTCAACACACATGCCGACTAGGATGGGGATGAGTAAAACTGCACGGAACGAGGTGTTCATGACAGGAAAAGCAATTACAAAGATTGAAAAGATCATGTGGAAATCTGAACCAATCACCCACATGAAGGAAAGGGAAAAGTAGGAAATAAAATCACAAGGTGAGACATGAAGGAAATAAGCAACGTGGATGGAGGGAAAGGTGATGAGGCAATATGGGAACATGGTGGTGGAAAATCGATGGGGAGTGATGACCATGGAAATAAAGGGTCAGATGGCAATAATATTGAGGCTATCAAGACATTAAAAACTACCATGAGAATTGCCTAGAAATAAGAACATCCGACAACCAAGGTTTACAAAATAAATAAGGATAGGAGACCCATGTACCAAGGTAGCACGAGGACTAGAAATGAACTGGTTAGGAATCACGAGCATTAGGTCCATTAAGAAAGGGGTTGACTTGCTCCACGTCAGCAACAATTTATGACATCTTTTCGTGGTCAATGATATGTTCCAAGTTTTGAGGAAAACCAGTGGTCCACATCATCAAATTTGAATACTGAGCTCTAATTTTTGCCAAAATATCAGTAGTTTTGTTATTTTCTCTGAATGTGTGTTGAAAAAATATATCCTGGAAGGATTTACTAAGAATTTTGGCTTCGTCAATACAATTCCTTATCTTCTAGGATGGAGCTTTGGAATTTTTTAAATAATTAATGATGGTGAGGGAATCACCTTCCACCAAAATTTTATCAGAATAGTCTTTAACCAAAATTAGACCATACCACATTGCACGAGCTTCATCCACCTGATTTAATTGGATTCCTATGTATTTAGAAAAAGTAAGGACAACCCTATTTTTTTTATCTCTGAGGATACCACCTAATCCAGCCCACCCAAGATTGCCCTTAGCAGCACCATCAACATTTACTTTAATCCAACCTAAGGGAGGAGGAGTCCAAAAGGAGTGGACTTTGTTATTGAAAGGAAGAACCTGAGTATTATCCATGATAGGAAATTTAAGAGATAGCCCCAAAGAAACCTCAAAATAGGAAGCATGATGAGAAGTCACGAGATAAAGGGAGGCATTTTTATTGGCAAAGGAAATAATTTTATTCAAGATAAAATTTGGATTTTTCAATGAGCTATAAAAAACTCTACGGTTTCTTTCTAACTAGATTTACCACAAAAAATGATGCAGATAAAATTACCATAATTATTTAATATGAAGATTACAAAAGGGATTAGGCCATTGGATGAAAATATCAGAGATAGAAGATGGTTCAACCTAGGATATGTGGAAAAGGTCTAGCAATTTATTGAGGATAGTAGATGAAAAAAGGTAAGCAAGAAATAACTAATGGGGGGTTCCCAAGCAGACAAACAAAAGAAACATCTGTTGGGAATGGGTAGGCCTCTTTTTAGCAAATTATCTATAGTAAGAATATTTTCCTGGATGTAAACCCAAGAAAAAATGGCAATCTTAGGAATCAAAAGCTTAGGCCAAACAAGGTTAAAAGGAAATGAAGGAACATCATGAGGCAAGAGGAGTTGATAGGCTGACTTTACAAAAAAATATCCACTTTCAAAAAATTCCCAAAAAATTTGATCATGAGAGTTCCCAAAGGGAATTATGGAGGAACTGAGGAGAAACTGTAGTTCTGTAGAATCCTTAGCTTGACTGCATATAACCTTCCATATATTTCTATTAGCTTCGGAGGAGATGAAACCTGAGACTTTAGGACAAAAAATAAGATCATTATATCCTTTAAGGACAACCGAATGGGAATTGTTCATTAGAAGCTCAATAAGAAGCCATTTATCATGCCAAAAATCAATTTAATGCTCATTCCCTAATATCCATCTAAGGCCCTGTTAAACAAGAGATCTGGCTTGCAAAATTGATTTCCAAAATAAGGATCCTCTCAAAGGAGGGATAGCATTGAAGAAATTAGTTCCCTAAAGATACTTGCGGTTGACAATGGTGATCCATTCAACCTCAATATTTGAGATTAACCTCCATGCTTGTTTTTATAGAAGAGGTAAATTGAAGATATGAAGCCTTCTGATACCAATCCCTCCAGAGTGTTTCGGTCGGAAAACTTTATCCCATGCTACAAGGTGAAAACAATTTTTATTTTCTGATCCTGACGATAAAAAATTATTCTAAATTTGTTTAATTTTATTGCAAATCCCTATCGAAACTTTGAATATAGACATAAAGTAGATAGGAATAATATTAAAGGAAGCTTACGTGAGGGTAACCTTGCCAGCTTGAGATAGAAGATTTCTTTCCACCCCGCTAATTTTTTTTGCAATCTTTCGATCACATTATTCCACATTGAGGTAGTAGGTTTCCCTATGAACATAGGTAGTCCTAAATAAATAGAAGGAAGGGATGATATTGGGCATTCAATAATGATAGAAATCTTACTTTATCTTCGAATCGAGGTATTTATAAAATAGATCTTGCTTTTGTGGAAATTTACCTTTTGTCCTGCAACATCTTCATATAACAATAAAATATGTTTGATGGCCCTGGCCTCAAAGACAGACGTATTAGAAGAAATTATTGTGTCACCCACAAAATTTTGATGAGATATTGGTCTGGATTGAGAGGCTATTTTTATCCTTGAAATAAGGTTAATATTGCAAGTTTCCTTGATAGTTCTACCTAAAGCTTCAACAACTATAATGAATAGAAAATGAGATATGGGATCTCCTTGACGAATACCTCTGTTGCTTGGAAAATAAATGATAGTGGATCAATTAACAAGAACTGAAAACCAAAGAGAGGAAATGCACCCTTTAATTAACTCAACACAATCAGGATGAAATCCAAACTTCAAGAGGACTGAAATAAGGAAATCCCAATTAAGTTTGTCAAAGGCTTTATTCATGTCTAGTTTTAAAACAAAAGCATATATTTTTCCCAAATGGGTAGAACAAAGTTCTTCATGAATACTAATGACTCCGTAAAGGATGGATATTTCTCGAACAGAGCTTCCTTGACAAGGATCAATAATAAAAGGAAGGAGATCCCTCGGTCTGTAAGCAATAGCCTTAGTGAGAATTTTGTAAACCACATTACACAATCTTATAGCTTAGAAGTTAGATATGGATTTGGCATTCAAGCATTTTGAAATGAGAGCAATAAAGGTTGAGTTAAATCCATGAGGGATAGATTTTATAGATTAGAATTCTCTAACAATGGAGCAAACATTAGGGCCAAAAATATCCTATAAGGTTTGAAAAAACCTAGGAGGAAACCCATCAATACCAAGAGCTTTGTTAGAATGCATTGAGAATAAGGCCTGGTGAATCTCCTCATCCGAAAGAGGGGCTAATAGTTTGGAATTTGCATCATCTAAGACCATCTGAGGAATGTGATAAAGCATGGAATTCAGGGTAAGGTTAGAAGGTGGCCTATCTTCACCAAGAAGGTTATTGAAGTAAGAAACAACCTCATTTCTGATATCCAAAATATCAGAGGTAATAGACCCATCATTTTTAGTTAACTCTTTGATTCTATTATATCTTCTATTTCTCATAGTGGAAGCATGAAAAAATTTAGTTTTCAAATCCCCTTATTTAATCCAAATAGCTCTGGATTTCTACTTCTAAAAGACTTCTTCATGAGCCATAATATTGTGATAATCATCTAGGATGCTTCTCTCTTCATCACAGAGTTGATTGTCACACTGACCTGCCTAAATTTTGTTCTCAATGGATTGAAGTCTATCTTCAAGATATTTTTTGATCTCAAACAAATTCCCAAACACTTATTTATTCCAAATTTTAAGATTTTATTTAATATGTTTTAATTTTTGTGCAAGATAGAAAGAAGGACAACCTTGGCCAGCCTATTGCCACCATTGAGAAATTATATCTGTTAGGTCTAGGTGTTGAATCCACATTGATTCAAATCTGAAGGGCCTTCTATAAGGATTGTTATTAAAAATTGCCAAGAGGAGAGGACTGTGATCAGATCCAACCTTTGAAAGAGCTAGAAGGTTGGCATCCCCAAATATTTGGATAGCTTCTTGGGATAAAAATATTCTATCCAATTTCACTTGAATAAGCTGACTTCTCGATCTTCGATTGATCTAGGTATACCTTGCATTTTTAAGCTTAACCTCCATGAGGTTATTAATGTTGAAAAAATCAAGAAAGTCATTCATGCTTTTCTCAGGATACCCAGAACCCCCAAATTTATCCAAAGGATAAATAGGAGAATTGAAATCTCCAGCAACAATCTAAGGGACATTGATGAAGGAATATTTGAGGTTACTAAGGACATCCCAAAATTGAGCTCTTTCAGATAAAGAGTTTGGAGCATAAATGTTTGATGCCAGGAGCATCCGATGGCAGCAGAGCAATCTTGCATCAACCAAATTTTTCTAAGTGTTTTGCAAAGAAAAATATGTGTCGCGATATCGCGACAAAAAAAGTGTCGCGATATCGCGACCAAAATAGGAGAGAGAAGATGGAGGACAGAATGTCATGAAATCGTGACATGTCACGATTTCGCGACATGTCACGAAATCATGACCAAAGTAGAGAGAGAAGATGCGGAGGACAGAATGTCACGAAATCATGACCAAAGCAGGGAGCAGAAGGCACGGAGGACAGAATGTCACGAAATCATGACCAAAGCAGGGAGCAGAAGGCACGGAGGACAAAATGTCATGAAATCATGACATGTCATGATTTCACGACATGTCACGAAATCATGACCAAAGCAGGGAGCAGAAGGCACGGAGGATAGAATGTCATGAAATCGTGACATGTCACGATTTCGTGACATGTCACAAAATCATGACCAAAGCAGGGAGCAGAAGGCGTGGAGGATGGAATGTCATGAAATCATGATCGAAGCTGAAGAACGAAGGCGCGATAGAGAAACGTCACGATATCGTGACATGTCACGATATCGCGACCAAAGTAGAAGAACAGGGACGCGATGGAAATACGTCATGATATCGTGACATGTCACGATATCATGACCAAGGCAGAAGCAAGAAGGCGTGAAGGAAAGAATGTCATGATATCGTGACATGTCATGATATCACGATCGGAGTAGGAGAGAGAAAGCATAGAGGAGAATTGTCATGATATCATGACATGTCACGATATCATGACCAAAAGAAAAACATGCACTCCAGGCTTTCATAAATGCATTCCTTCATGCACGACAAGCTAGCGGTAGTGAAGCAGCAGTCTCAGAAGAAGATCCCACTGAACAGGTCGGCCACTCATGCATGGGAAAATGAAGCATCAGTCTCAGAGGAAGATTCCAGCAAGCATGTCGGCCACTCGCGCACTATATCTAGAGACGCATTTATGGCAACTAGCAATGAAGCAATAGTTCCAAAAGAAGATTTCGGTGGTTATGGCGGCCAGTCGCGCACCTCACCCAGAGTCCCATCAATGCAACTTTCCAGTATTGAGCCAGGTGGCAGTTGCAGATCATGGAAATTTTGAAAACATAGAGGGTCGAGGCCTCGATAAAAACCCAAGAATTGTAATGAGAAAGGGCTGGCAAATGGTAGATTGCCTGTATATTTTTTGTAAATTCTTCTGAAGCTATTGAATGAGAAATTTGGCTCTTGTTTTCTTTGTCCTCTGTTCTGTGTTAGTTCTGTTCTCCATCAAGTGGTATCAGAGCCGAAAGTTCCTGAGTGTGCAAGCAGATCGTCGAAAGTGAGGCAGTTTGCACCAGGATCTGTGGAAGGGCTTGTGAGAGGAGTGAGCAGAATGCCTCCAAGAAGAAACCCTGGTGGTGGGAGAGGCATAGCGGCAGCAGAAGATGTCCGAGTCTTGCAGAGGCAAGTTCAGGCCCTGCAAGAAGAGCTACGTAGACGATTGGAGCCAAGAAGAGATGAAGGTAGTGAAGAGGAAGATGACGAAGAAGAGGGCCAGCCTGAGGAAGAAGAAGAAGCAGTAGATCCTGCACAAGCTAGACTATACAGAGCCATATCCCAGATTGGGAAGAGGCCGAAGATGGAGGTTTCCACGTATTCTGGGAACCTTGATCCAGAGGAATTGATCGACTGGATCAACGATCTGGAAGAGTACTTTGAGTACGAGGAGGTTGAGGACCCTGATAGGGTCAGATTCGCTAAGACCAAACTGAAAGGTCATGCCAACATATGGTGGAAGGGAGTGCAACTGGAGCGAAATAGAAGAGGAAAAGAGAGAATAACAAAATGGGAGCGGATGGTAGAAAAGCTGAAGAGGCAGTTCATCCCTGGTGATTATGAGTTAGACCTGCTAAAGAAAATGCAAGGTTTGAGGCAATCAAGTAAGTCTGTAAAAGAATACACAGAGGAGTTTCATAAAATTATGATCAGAATAGGCCACTCAGAGGCCAACAAGGAGAAGGTAGCCCATTATATTAATGGGTTACGAGCAAGTATTCAAGAAGAATTAAGTCTGGTCAGGATGACCACCATAGAGGACGCTTACCAATTTGCCCTAAGAGTTGAAGAAAAGCTCAATAGGAGGTTTGAGAACAAGCAAAGAGGAAGAGGTCATGGCGGAAGAACCGATGGAAGGACCAGTGGAAGACGAAATGAAGATTCTCAGAAGAATGGAGAAGGTAGCAGTAATCAGGAACAAAGGGGAGAAAATACCTACCGCCCCCGTAATCAGAACAATGATTACCGAAGGGGAAGGGGCAGAGCTGGACGTGGCCATGGAAGAGGAAGATTCCGTGGAACCTGTTTCCAGTGTGGAGAAGAGGGACATCACCAATATGAGTGTCCACAACAACAAGAAAGGACTAATAGGAGGCCGAAAGGTAATGCCAGAGCCACGGTCGCTGAAGAAGGTGCTGGATCTGAGCACTCTAAAGAAGCAGAGAGAGGAGAAGTACTGATCACAAGGAGAGTCCTGCTGAATGAGGAGGGGGACGCAGATCAGAGGAAAAGCTTATTCCACACAAGGTGTAAATGCATGGGTAAGATTTGCAATATTATTATTGACAATGGTAGTACAGATAACCTAGTTTCAGAAGGAATGGTTACAAAGCTACAACTAGAGAGGAAGAGACACCCGCATCCATATCGGATCACGTGGTTACAGAAGGACCATAGGGCTTTGGTCAGTGAGCAATGCCTGGTAAAATTCAATATTGGGAATTACCATGATGAAGTCCTGTGCGACATCCTGCCCATGGATGCTTGCCATTTGCTGTTGGGAAGGCCATGGCAGTTTGACAGGTGCACGGTTCATGATGGTCATGCCAACACCTACTCCGTAACAAAGAATGGAGTTCGCCATAAGCTGAAACCCCTGAAGGAGGTGGACGAAAAGGTATGTGGCAGTGCCAAAATTTGCTTAGTTGATGGGAGAAAATTTTTAGATGGTTTGAAGCATGAACATATGTGTTATGCATTAATTCCTAGAGTTAGGGAGAAAGAATGCAAAGATACCCCAGCAGAAGTCCTAGATCTATTGGAGGAATTTCTAGATATTATATCTGATAATGTGCCTGAGGGTTTACCCCCAGTAAGGAAGATCAGTCACCATATAGATTTGGTGCCAGGATCGAGCTTGCCCAATAAAGCTGCACATAGAATGACGCCTGTAGAAACTGAGGAGCTAAACAGGCAGGTCCAGGAGTTGCTGGAGAAGGGACTGATTCGGGAGAGCTTGAGTCCATGCGCAGTGCCTGCAGTGCTAGCACCAAAGAAATATGGAGAGTGGAGAATGTGTACAGACTCTCGAGCCATCAACAAGATCACAATAAAATATAGATTTCCATTGCCAAGGATGGATGACATAATGGACTGTTTGAGTGGAGCCAAGTACTTCACCAAGATTGACCTCAAGAGTGGTTACCATCAGATCCATGTCAGAGAAGGAGATGAGTGGAAGACAACCTTCAAGACCAGAGAGGGTTTGTATGAGTGGTTGGTCATGCCATTTGGACTAACCAACGCACCAAGCACATTCATGCGGCTGATGAACGAGGTACTAAAAGAATTTTTGGGAAAATTTGTCATTGTCTATTTAGACGACATTTTAATATTTAGCAGAACCCTGGACGAGCACCTGATGCACACCAGAAGGGTTTTTGAGAAGCTACGGGAGGAGCAGTTATTAATTAATCTAAAAAAGTGTAATTTTATAAAGAAGGAGTTAGTGTACCTAGGATTTGTCATCTCAGTAGAAGGTCTAAAAATGGACCCAAAAAAGGTGAGAGCTATCATCGAATGGCCTACTCCGAGAAGCACAACTGAGGTAAGATCATTTCATGGCCTAGCAAGCTTTTACAGAAAATTCATTAGAAATTTCAGCAGCATTTGTGCACCCCTTACAAAAACAATGAGAGGGGATAAGAAAGAATTTAAGTGGACCTTAGGAGCAGATAGGAGCTTTGATATGTTGAAGAAGAAGGTCACAGAGCAACCTATTTTGGCACTTCTAGACTTTAACAAGGTATTTCAGGTAGATTGTGATGCCAGTGGTAGTGCCATAGGAGCTGTACTGAGTCAGGAAGGCAGACCTGTGGCTTACTTTAGTGAGAAACTCAATGATGCTAGGAAGAAGTATTCAGTTTATGATCAAGAGTTTTATGCTATAGTTCAAGCTCTAAAGAAGTGGAGGCATTATTTGTTGCCAAAAGAGTTTGTTCTATTTACTGATCATCAGGCCTTACAATATATTAATAGCCAAGCGAAGCTGAATCAGAGACACTTGAAGTGGGTTGAGTTTCTCCAAAGTTATACCTTTGTGTTGAAGCACAGAAGCGAAAAGTCAAACAGAGTTGCAGATGCCTTAAGTAGAAGGCAAAATTTGCTGATAGAAATGAAGGTGGAAGTGGTAGGATTTGAAGAACTGAAGGGTTTGTACCCTGAAGATCCTGATTTTGCAGAAGCCTAGAGGGCTTGCTTGGCACCTGTTACTTTGGACAGGACAAAGTGGTTGGATTTTCTAATCCAAGATGGAATGTTGTTCAGAGGAAGTCAATTATGCATTCCAAGGAGTTCCATGCGGGAAAACCTAGTCAAGGAGAAACACAGCGGAGGACTGGCTGGACACTTTGGTCGGGATAAGACCATTGCCCTGGTGAGTGAGAACTACTATTGGCCGCAACTACAGCAAGATGTGAAAAGGTTTGTGCAAAGTTGTAGAATATGCCAGATGGCGAAAGGCGTGAGGCAGAACACTGGATTATATCAGCCATTACCTATACCAGAGAGGCCATGGGAGGACGTCAGCATGGATTTCATTCTTGGATTGCCGAGAATGCAGAGAGGAAATGACTCCGTATTTGTGGTAGTTGATAGATTTTCCAAGATGGCACATTTTATTCCCTGCCAAAAAACAAGTGACGCGGTTCACATTGCAGGGTTATTTTTCAAAGAGGTGGTACGACTTCACGGTCTACCAAAAAGCATCGTTTCTGACAGAGATACCAAGTTTGTTGGGTATTTCTGGAGAACCTTGTGGAAGAAGTTGAAGACAGACTTGAAATTCAGTTCTGCATACCACCCACAGACAGATGGACAGACAGAGGTGGTAAATAGAAGTCTGGGTAATCTATTGAGATGCTTGATAGGGGATAAGCCAAAGGGATGGGATTTGGTTTTGCCGCAGGCAAAATTTGCATACAACAATTCTGTCAACAAGAGTACAAACAAATCTCCATTCCAGGTCATATATGGAAATAGCCCAAGAAATGTTTCTGAGCTGAGGAAATTGGATAAAGGGGAAAAGTGCAGTGCTGAGGCTGAGGAATTTGTGGAACATATGAAAAGCCTGCATGAAGAAGTGAAGAAACAAATTACAAAAATGAATACTCAATATAAGACAAGGGCAGACCAGAAGCGGCGGTTCAAAGAGTTCGAAGTGGGAGATGAAGTCATGGTCCATCTCAAAAAAGAAATATTTCCTTGCCAAAACCTATAACAAGTTGAAGATGAAGAAGTTTGGGCCATGCAGAATAATGGAAAAATGGGATTCAAGCAATGCATATGAAGTGGAATTGCCAAGTGGGCTTGACATTTCGCCTATTTTTAACATCTCAGATTTAGTGGAATACCATGAGGGAGACAGTACAGAGGCACCAAGTACAGAGTTGTGGAGAATTCCAGCGTCTACCCCAACCACAGACGAGATCGAGGAAATATTAGACACTCATGAAGGCAGAAGCACCAGGAACAAATAATATTCTGAATATTTGATCAAGTGGAAGGGCAGACCTGTAGAAGATGCAACTTGGTTGTCAAAAATAGAGGTTGACCGCCTGGGTCTTCCTCTAACAGATCAGAAGTGAGGATCACTTCTCAATCCACCCCGGGTGTCTGATGCAGGAGCATCCGATGGCAGCAGAGCAATCTTGCATCAACCAAATTTTTCTAAGTGTTTTGCAAAGAAAAATATGTGTCGCGATATCGCGATAGAAAAAGTGTCGCGATATCGCGACCAAAATAGGAGAGAGAAGATGCGAAGGAAGAATGTCACAAAATGTGAAGAGAGAAGAATGACAAAGCAGGAGAGAAGAGCGGAGGACAGAATGTCATGAAATCGTGACATGTCATGATTTGTGACATGTCATGAAATCGTGACCAAAGCAGGGAGCAGAAGGCACGGAGGATAGAATGTCACGAAATCATGACCAAAGTAGGGAGCAGAAGGCACGAAGGATAGAATGTCACGAAATCGTGACCAGACTGAAGAAAGCGGAAAGGGAGAAATGTATCATGACATGTCACGAAATCATGATCGAAGCTAAAGAACGAAGGCGCGATAGAGAAACGTCATGATATCGTGACATGTCGCGATATCGCGACCAAAGTAGAAGAACGAGGGACGCGATGGAAATACGTCACGATATCATGACATGTCACGATATCGCGACCAAGGCAGAAGCAAGAAGGCATGAAGGAAAGAATGTCACGATATCGCGATCGAAGCAGGAGAGAGAAAGCATAGAGGAGAATTGTCGTGATATCACGACCAAAAGAAAAACATGCACTCCAGGCTTTCATAAATGCATTCCTTCATGCACGGCAAGCTAGCGGTAGTGAAGCAGCAGTCTCAGAAGAAGATCCCGCTGAACAGGTCGGCCACTCGTGCACAGGAAAATGAAGCATCAGTCTCAGAGGAAGATTCCAGCAAGCATGTCGGCCACTCGTGCACTATATCTAGAGACGCATTTATGGCAACTAGCAACGAAGCAGCAGTTCCAGAAGAAGATTTCGGTGGTTATGGCGGCCAGTCGCGCACCTCACCCAGAGTCCCATCAATGCAACTTTCCAGTATTGAGCCAGGTGGCAGTTGCAGATCGTGGAAATTTTGAAAACACAGAGGGTCGGGGCCTCGATAAAAACCCAAGAATTGTAATGAGAAAGGGCTGGAAAACCGCAGATTGCCTGGATATTTTCTATAAATTCTTCTGAAGCTATTGAATGAGAAATTTGGCTCTTGTTTTCTTTGTCCTCTATTTTGTGCTAGTTCTGTTCTCCATCAATGTTTGACAAAATTCAAGAGGAGTTGGTATCTCTATATTGAAACATGACATTGAGGATTCTTTCACTAGATTGAATCAATTTTCCATCTATATTTCTTGGATCCTAGAAATAAAATAGGCCTCCTGATGAACCTCGAGCTTGAAAAAAAGTAAACTTTCCTCTATTCCAGTTTTTTTTGACAACTAAGATAGAATTGTGTTGGTCAAGTTTAGTTTCCTATAAAATAAGAATAGTGGGTTTTATTTCTTTTCTTAATGAGCTAACAACCCTTTTTTTGGTTAGCCCATTCATACCTCTTACGTTCCATGAGAGGAGCTTCATTTGGAAACCTTGGAATATTTTTTGCCTCCCTTACCAACAATTTGCGGAGATTTGGTGCCTTTTGATTCATCCTTGACTTGAGAGTTAACAAGGAAAAATAAAGTTTTCTGGATTCCATTATCGATGTCATCCTAGACTCTATTTTTCCACTGATCACTTGTAGAAGGTCGTGCTCACTTTTTGTCACTCCCACAATCAATTGGATATTTCTTGTAACTATGAGTATGCTTGGGGCTGAATTTTGAAGGAACAATTTGCTCGACTACAGAACCGAAATACATTAGAATATTTGAGATTTTTGAGGGACTAAAAGTCTCTAGAGGAGGAAGGAACGGTCCAGAATTAGCAGGATAATCAAGGTTTTGAGGAAGATGAATGTCATAAGTTTGGATGTTTTTTTGATTATCTTGATCAAATAGGGTTGAATCAACCAAAACTAAAAACTTATTGGGGCTATTGGGAATAGGACATACCTCTTCACTAGAATTCGGATATGGCGATTGATTTGTGACAACCTGTTTACCCCTTCCTTCAAAAAGTAGAGGATTAGGAGGAGGTTGCACATCTTCAGATTCATGAATGACAATGCCTTTATTCACTTGATATTGGCCTTGCTTAGATTGCTTGAAACCTCTTTTTGGTCCTACGCTCTTCCAACTCTAAGTGTTAATATTTGGAGCTTCAGGCTCGGTTTTCTTCCAACCCTAGACATGACATTTGGGATCCTCAGGTGCTTTAGCAGGCTCTTCTATAGATTTAGCCTTTAGTACAAAATATTGGCTCCGAAGATGTCCCTGGGTGCGACATTCCACACAGAAGGTCGACTTATTTTCATATTCGATAGCCTACTTGTGATATAGTAAGAACTGTACTCCAGATCCACAAATGTTGGAAGTTCAAAATCAAGATTTGCATTAACATGGATTTTGGTTGAGGTCATTCTAGATTGAGCTAAAGTAACATGGTCAATAGCAACCAGAGTCCCAATGGTCTTACCAATAGCAAAAAGGATATATGGGTGCCAAACATGCCAAGGAAGATTGGGAAGTCAGACCCAGGGGGTAAAATTTATACTCTGAATCTCAGGGTCAAAATCAACATCCCACTTATGAAGGAAGAAACTTTTGCATCATAGGAACCAAGGACCACTAGTAAGAATTATGTTGGCGTCGTCACAATTGCTAAAGCGGATCCCAAAAAAACCTCGAGTAAGACCAAAAATCTCCATGGACCCTACAATTTTCCAATTGGAATGAGCCCACCTTTGAATGATTTTGATGGTGGTACATCCTCCAATTAGCTTGTTGACTAAATTAAAATATTCGAAGGAAAAATAGTTTTGGATTAGGTTATCAGGGATTTTTATTTTTGACCCAATAGGCTCCAGTGTGGAATGGAAATCAGGCAAACTTTGTTGTCCTCCCCCCATTGCCTTGGCAAAGGACACTTTCTCTAGAATGGGACCCTCAAAAGAAGGGGGGCCATGGGGATCACCTTTATCAAGTGGTTCATATCCCCAAAACTTGATAGGATTGACAAGGATATAATTGTGGATTTCACCATCCTCAGAAACTCCACGAGGTTGACCACTATCAAGGTTACCTTGAGATCCAAAATTTTGAATTTGGGTCTTCCCACCCACATGATTTTGAAAATTCTGCTTCTCGCTTGCACAATGGATGCAGTCGCTCATCATCGTCAGAATTCCTTCCAATTTTGAAAGAAATAATAAATTTTTAACACAAGAGAATTTGGATAAGCTAATGAGAATAATTTTATGAAAAAACCAATGACATCAAATTTATAACAAAAATTGATAATATCATTGGCATAGGTAACATTGACAACAAGATAAAATATAGATATAGATAAAAAAAGAAACACTAGATTCTTTAGAGTTGTAAAACTTGTGGCAAGAATAATCAATCTCAAAAGACTTGTCAAGAAAAGAAAATTAAAAATAGATATACACTATGGATGGATAAGTAGAACATAATGGAATAAAATTATGGATATGCTAAAGTGTTTCTACAAAAAGAAAAAGAGTTTGATTGATATAAATCTAGGAATAAAATATAGGTTAGAATTATATGAGCAATATTCATACCATATCTAGAGATGGAAAGAATATAAAAGCTAGCGTCAATATCAGATTCAGAGTAGGAAGATCAAAACAAGAATTAAATATTGAAAACAAATGAAGACAATAGATCTTATACAAAATAATGTAATATAGGGGGGCTAGAGCTTATTACATTATTTGGTAATATTTTGTATATCATTTGTAAATATGATGTGTGAAAAGAGTCTTGTAAATATGAGTCACTTAGAGTTTATATTTTAGTAATCATTAGAGATTTGTTATTATGTGGAGTCAATAAAATATATTTCTCTTATGAGAAATATGAAGAGTTATATCTCTTGAGTGTTTGAGGAGATGAATAGTTTTTTGAAAGTAGAAAGGTCAAGAGTCTTGTGAATATGAAGAGTCTCATATCCAATGTGTATATATTGAAGATAAAACATTGTAATGGGGGATCAAATAAGCTTTGTAATACATTGTATTTGTATTGCTTAAGTAAATATATTTATCAATCACATTTTCCATGAGTTATTGTCATTACTATTGTTGAATGTATGTGAGAATTCAATCTTGAGATCTTATAATAAAATATCTTAATGGCTAACAATATTGACAAAAAAGATAATTGATAATAAACATGGTAAATAGGGTTTGTTTCATAATGTTGCTAAAAAATAATCATATTAAGAATAATTTATCATTGGTAGTAGAATTACTATGGTAATTCTTAGGAAAAATTGTGTGTTGAATTGAAAGTTACTATGATATAAATAACCAAGAGTAATAAATGGGTGACGATAAAATTATTGTAAGAGACCACTATAAAAAAGGAATGGTCCAAGTAATGGAAAAAAAAAAATCGATCTTGGTACAAATAAAATTCCTTCTAGTTTCTATGATATTTCTTCTCCATGCACAAAATTAATAGATAATTGAAATCCAACATAAAATTATCATACAAATATGGAATATATGTCAAAGGCATAAAAAAATTAACGGAAATAAGTTAAGCTATAGAGCTTACTTCCCATGTAAGAAATAAATATTTTACTACATATACAAAATAAGAAGAGTTTACAAAACTGCTCATTGCATTTCCTCTTACTAATGGATTTGGCTCCACCTAATTATGTGACTCCTCAAACTTGCGTAGTCATTGTTTTTAATATTAGCACCTAAATAATTTATTCAACATAACCCCTACAAAGATACACTCTTTCTTTGGCTAGCTTTACCTACTAACCTTCACCTCTTAACTCTCACATTAGCTATGAAATGCTCAAATTACCTTCTAGAAAAGGTCTCCCCTATTTATAGGGAAAAAAAATCTAGATAATCAAAAGAACACATAGTATTAGATACCTTCTCTTAAATTTTTCTCATAATATTTTATAATTACATGAAATTAGCACACTATCACATGGTTCTATGTATTTCTTCTTCCAAAAATATATTGAAATTCTAAAAGCTTCTTAAATATGCTATAATATGTGCACAATTATTCAAAAAAATATCACAGTATGCTTTGATCTTGTAATGAAGATATTTTATAGCTATACTTACACTTTAACTTTTACTACTAACTTTTGACATGCGTTTATCACTATATTATTTTTTTGTACTCCTTTGGCATTTTTGTAAAACTATTACGTAAGACTCCTCCCAATTTTTTTAAAATTATCTACAATCTTTCTAAACAATTGTATCGTTATCTTTTAAAATAAACTACTTAATATTATACTTATTTCTTAACTTTTTATCAATTAATTTATTTACTATAATTAAAATTTAATTTATAAAATTTATTATATAATATTTTTAAATTTCATGTTCATTATTTATTAAAAAATAAAATCAAGATTTTGTTGTGTTAATCACATTAGTGCAATTTATTTTTTTGATAAAAAGAGGGGTAATTTTTTTATCGAAATCAAAAAAACATACAAGAGTCAAGAATCAGATTACAACAAAACTGCCTCATCTAGGCATATGAGCTTTCAATAAACTAGTAAGAGTTTGAGAGCACGCTGCTGAAGGAAGCTGATGCCACTCCCTAACACTCCAACCTTCTTGAAATTCAGAGGCCCAACATTCAGCAACACTATTTCACTCCCTTGGAATATGAGTAAAAGCAACGAACTCCATATGACAACGAAAACCAAGAATCTGCCTAACCACCCCTGCCAACCTCCAATTAACATTGGTAAGATTACAAGTATTCAACAAATTAATGATAATTTGAGAAATGTATTTGAAAATTAATTCAACAAAGACCCATTCAATCTTGCTCAGCCTTAATCATTTTAAATTTAAATTTAAAAATTCCTATCCCCAAACTAAAAATTAGAATGTTGTGCATAAATGCAAGCATAAAAAGACTAATGTTTTTTTTTTTTGGTAAGTAAGAGAATATTATAATTAACACCGGGTTTTAACTGGTTGACCCAAAACCATTTTACAAAATAGGGTCCACTGACCAACTGGACAAAGGCCAAGCCCTAAAAGTTTAAACTGACAACAAAAATGGCCAAGACCTACTCTTCCATCAGAATACAGCCAAACTAAACTATGGAAGCCTAATATTATGGCCATCAGAAAAGAAAGACGCAAAAAAGAACTAACAAAGACAAAAACTAATCATGCAAGCACCATGCAGAGTAGCTTGTGCCCATATAAAATAATAGAATATGGTCAAAAAAAAAAAAAAAAAAAAACATCCCATAGAATGGACAGCCAAGAGGCCAAGCAGTCTTCCTTGTAGTCCTCATCTAACTTCTTATCATCGTTCTTGCCATCATATTTAGATTTTGCCTTTGACTCCTTGTGCCCCTTGAACTGCTGGCTATAAAACAGAAGATTTAAGGAATCACACAAATCAACAGCTGCACTGATGAGGCCAGACAGACTTTTCAACTGGTTGATACTGTTGGAGGCTGATGAAATTTTCATCTTCTCCAAGACTATTATGGTGGGGTCTGGTGCCTCATTAAAAAAAAAAAAAAAAAAAAAAAAAAAAAAGACTAATGTTCACCTCAATCATGAAGAAGTGAATTCTCCTTCTTTCTAGATATGCCTCTATAATAACTACCTTGTCTTGCACACTTCCCTCTATTGGGAAGGCATGTCCTTGTACTTCATATTTCAAATAATGAATCATCATTTTATGACTCGACCATTTGTGAAACACCCATTGCTAAAAATTTCTATGACCTTTTCATAGTTCATACTTTTTTTCAAAATCAAACAGTTGTTTCCTATGGTCTGTCTATGAAAACTTATGCACCTCAAATCCTTATGGACCATGCACCTGCAAAAAGTATTCTCAGAGTCAACTATCAAATATATATTTAATAGATTTGGTCTATCTACAAACTCATTACAAATCCATCAATCTGCTTTCTCCATATAAAAAGCATTTTGAGACATGGAAACCCAGTCCCACCATGATATCCTTACAAGTAATATTCCACAACATTTTTCAACATTCTGTGGCCGCTTCATGACTTGAAAAATACAAAATGTCACCCTCAGAATAATAATATCCCACTTTAGATATTCCTTTCAATAGTTATAAATATGATTATTATAAATATGTATATATAAAGAACAAGTCATATCTTGAGTGCACAGTCAGACACCATGATAAGACACAATTAAGAATGGAACTAAATTGAGAATAATCTTGTTTTTATAGTCAACGTTAAATCTAAACCTTTTATAATAGCAATGAATATTTAGGCTGAGATCACAGCAATCGACAAGTATGGCAATAGAAAACCATCACTTCCTTTAACATCTCCGAAGGTCTGAGAGTACAGTATTTTGTTTATTTTTCTCTTTCAATAGTTTATTTAGTTTAAAGGTGTGTGGTGGCCTATGAAGTTGAAGAGCAATTGATTATTTGTTGTGAAACTATTGACATGTATCTCATTGAAATACCTTCATAGAGAAATTATCATGTAATATGGCCAACTCCATTTTAATTCTATGTAACAAATTAAAAAGTAAATTAAATATGATGAGGCATGATCCGAATTCTCTTTAGACTGTTTATATTGGACCAGGTTGTAGTAGTGGAGCCTAAGCTTGCATGATGGGTAATTTCAGTGATAAGATTGATGTTGCAGTTTACATTACAGCCACCATGTTTCCTTGTGGGTTCTGTTTAAACCAAGATGTCCAGCAGTTAAGTTCTACAAAACCTTTTCCATGAAGAAACAGTATGAAAATCATTGAGATTGTCTAATGGTCACAGAGCGTGAGATAAACCCTCAACAGAAAAATGATAGATATTTCCAATAACAATATCTTGTGCGGGAAGTTCCAGATGTTTGGAAGGTCAGTGAATTCTATTATGGTCATGGTCCAGACCATCCCCCAACAAGAAACACTTCAGAGGTTTTTACTAAACAAAATGTTCGATGTGCCTTTCCACAAGAACTGTTCACTGCGATTACTATTACTTTTCACTATTGCGTTAAAATTTGCAGGATGCAGCATTAGGACCGGTGCCATTATGGGCATTCATGGGAGCCTAATTTCTCGAAGAGTAGCAAGAAATCAAGAAAGTTCCAAGAGTTTATATAAAAACATTGGAGGATAGAATAGCATTATTGGAACAACAGGAGGCCATGATCAGTCAGTAGCCTCTTGAAAAAGTCATAAGCATGGCTATAGTGATCACAGTGCTTTTCTCTATTCACATGAGGAGATTCATACTTCACATTCTCATGTTTGGATGCATTTTAGTAGAGCCATAAATTGTAGACAATACAAATGTGATCATTAGGCAGCATTTGCCACTCACAAAAGGTTGATAAATGACATAAACGGAATAAAATGCAAAGAAATGATAAAATCAATTTATATAGATTATTCAAATATTTCATATAAAACTAGAATACAGAACTGATCAAGATGGAGAAGAACAGGAACAGCTCGGGTGGGAAGCAAGAAATTTGAATTTCTGGAGGCAGGAAGGAGGAAATTCGAATTTTCGGAGGACGGAAGGATTCTACAAAGGATTCGAGCACAGGCAAACCTTTAGAGGATGTAGAAGATGGACAAAACGAAAAGGACAAAGCTCCAGAGCAGTTCGAGGGGCTTTGGGGGGACGAACCTCCCGACAAAGGGACAGACAACGGGCCCCATCTCCAAGGAGGCTCTGAGGGACCCGCATAGGAAAAGGTTTCTTTTGTTGATGCTCTCAAAGGTGGTGGGACCAAGCCTAATGTGTCTTCATCTACCCTTATCCCTGAAGGTAGGAAACTGATTATTCTTGAAAGCATAATGGCCAATTATCTTTCCATGGAGGCCTTTTCTCTCATTGGAAAGTTCATAGGTGGAAGACCCGACATGGAAACCATTAGGAAATGGGCCTTTTCCAAATGGAAGACTTTGGGAAGCATGGAGATAGTGGCCCTGTCCAAAGGTTTTTTTGCTATTCATCTCAGCAACCATGATGATGCCAGTCGTATCCTCACTGGTGGCCCATGGTTCCTTGGGAGAAGGAGCCTCTTCCTCCGCAGGTGGGTAGAGGATTTTAATCCAAAAACCCAAAGCATAAACTATGCGTCGATCTGGGTTTGAATGCCTAATCTTCCTTTTTAGTTCTGGCATGAGGACATCCTTAAAGGCATTGCAAGAATGATTGGTGACCTAGTTGCTATTGATCATGCAACTCTTGCTCGCTCAAGAATGACACACATCAGGATTTGCGTAAATGCTAACCTGGACTCAGAACTTCCTACTTTTGTTGAACTCGAGTATGGCTCTTATTCTCGATGCCAACCTCTCGAGTATGAAAACAAACCTGCCTTCTACGTGGAGTGCCACACCCAAGGTCATCTCAGAAGCCAATGCCCTAGTCTAAAGCCTCTGAACATTGGAAGGAGGAATGTTGATTTCAGAGGTGGTTCATCCAATTGGAATCAAGGCACTAAAAACCCAATACCAAAAGGGTTCTTCAAACAAATCAGAAATGGACAACACATCCCACTCAAAGGAAATGGATCTCGACAAGCTGGGATAGGGCAAGCAATCCAACCTCCTCCGGAAAAAGGAAAGTAGATCTCTACCTCTCCTTCAGAATAGGACAAGGTATGTTCCCCATTTGCTAACCCAAATAAATTTCAAATTCTTTTGGATGATTCAGTACCTCAGGAGGAGGATAGAGAAGGAACTATGGGTCCTGAGCTTGAACTCCCTAACAGTCTAGATTCCCCCTCAAGATCGGGGCCATCCCACATTCCCCTAGATTGTCCTTCTGAGAATCCTAAGCAAGATGGTTTTGGGAGGCGAAATCCCATCAGAGAACAATTAACATCGGAAATATCTAGCCCTGCTAAGAACCATACCAATGTTGGATGTTCTAGCCCTGTCATTGAACAAATTGTTCCATACAAATTCAGTCCCAAGCAAACAAGAAGTTCCATGAAGTCACCCATTGATTGTGGAAGTGACAAGAAGAGAGGAAGAATTTCAGCTAATGAACAGTGGAAAAGAGGAATTCAGGAAGACATAGCAAATGGAATTCAAAAAACTCTATTTCCTCCAGTTGTCAGCCAACCCAGAGATGATAGCAAAAGTACCAAACCTCCCTAACCTCAAGGAAAGGGGGGCAGGAAGACCACTAAACCTTCCAAATGAAGATCCTCTCATGGAATGTGAGGGGTATTAATGGGCTAGCTAAGCAAAGAGTGGTTAGTTCATTAAGAAGAGAGTTAAAGCCCATGGTATTCATAATGCAAGAAACTAAAATTGATGCGAGTAGCTCCATTAACACAGCAAAGAAAATATGTAAGAGAGGAGAAGCGGTTTTCAGTCATGCAAGAGGCTCTTCAGGAGGCCTAATGTGCTTATGGGACCCGAGAAAACTTGAAGGTAGATTGATTCAGTCAAGCGATAGAATAACAAGTGTGCTATTTCATGATAGGGATAATAACACTTCATGGATCCTATCCAATATTTATGCTCCAAACACATTACCAGGAAGGGCTCAACTGTGGGACACATTAAGCAACATAAAATATTATTTTCACAACATTCCTTGGATTGTAGCAGGGGATTTCAATACTCCCCTCTACCCCTCGGATAAAAAAGGAGGAACGGGTTTCCCTCTTAAAAGCATTGAAGACTTCAACGAGTTTGTCAATTCAAATAATCTCATGGATGTAAAACTCAAGGATGCTAAATTTACTTGGAGCAATAGAAGATTGGGTAACCAACTTATCCAGGTGAAATTGGACAGGTTTTTCCTCTCTCAGGAAGTTGTTCAAATGTTTGGAGATGCTAGCCTCCACTCTTTGCCCAAGATAGGATCTGATCACAACCCTCTCCTGATGGAAATTGAGAAAGGCAATCCTTTCAAAAGTCCATTCAGGTTTGAAGCAATGTGGATCCACCATCCCGATCTTAGAAATAGAATTTCCCAGTGGTGGCAATAGGTAGGACAAGGATGTCCTTCATATAAACTAGCACAAAAACTCAGACATGTCAAAGAAAATCTCAAAGTTTGGAATAAAGAAGTGTTTGGCAACTTATTTGCAAACAAGCAGTCAATCAAAGATAGGCTTGCAATCATAGAGAACAAGATTCAGAATGGATAGAGTGATGAGCACATCAGGATAGAAGAAAGAAACATCCTTTTCGAATACCACAATATCCTAGCCTATGAAGAAACTTTTTGGAGATAGAAGTCAAGAGCCTTATGGCTTAAGGAGGGGGATTCAAACACCAAATTCTTCCATGTGTCAACTTTGAGAAATAGGAGCAACAACAAAATTAAGGAACTTGTGAAGAGTGATGGGTCTTCCACTTCAGACATTATGGAAATAAGAGCTGAGGTTATTTCATACTTCAGCTCCCTCCTCGGAGAATGTAATCCTTGCTCTGATTCTGTGAGAGACTCTATGCTCTACCACATTCCCCAATCCATTCCGGAGGAAGTCAATATCAAGCTAGTAGCCCCTTTTTCTGATGATGAAGTTAGACAGACTCTCTTTTCTATGAATCCTAACAAAGCTCCTGGTTCGGATGGTTTTCCTCCTCGATTATTTCAAACCTTTTGGGATATTGTTGGCCAAGATATTTGCTCCACTATAAGGGAATTTCAATCCTCCAAGTGCATCCCGCGTAGCTACAATTCCACTTTCATTGCCCTGATTCCAAAAGGCCCTGCTTCCAAATCGATGACTGATTATAGGCCTGTAAGTCTCTGCAATGTGGTTTATAAGATCCTTACTAAAGCCATTACCAACAGGATGAAGGAAGTTTTGCCCAACCTCATTGATACGTGTCAAGGAAGTTCTATCCAAGGTAGATCTATTTTAGATGGCATCATAACTATTCACGAAGCCTTGCATTCTGTATCCCAGACCAAGAAACCTACCTTCATCCTCAAGCTTGACATGAACAAGGCTTATGATAGAATCAATTGGGAATTCCTTATAGCTATTCTTCTCAAATTTGGCTTCCACCTTGATTGGGTTGATCTGATTAAAGGATGCATTTCCAAACCATGGTTTTCTGTTCTCATCAATGGATCCACAACAGGTTATTTCCAGAGTAGCAGAGGACTAAGACAAGGAGATCCCATATCTCCCTTACTATTCATTATTGTAGCTGAAGCACTTGGAAGGACCATCAAGGCTGCTTGCAAATCAAGACTCATATCAAGAATCAGAGCAGCATCCCAGACCAATCCAATCACACGCCAACAATTTGTGGATGATACCATCATCTCTATCTTTGCCTCTGTTTTCAAAGCCAAGGTAATCAAATACATTTTGCTTTTATATGAGGAAGCGGTTGGTCAAAAAGTTAATTTCAATAAAAGCAAGATATATTTCTTTAACACCCCTTTTTAGAGGTAAATAAAAATAGCCAAAATTTTAGAATGCTCTGTGTCTTCCTTTCCTGCAACCTACCTGGGACTTCCTCTGTTCACTGGAAATCCTTTAGACTCAATGTGGAATAATGTGATGGAAAGGATTTAGAAGAAATTGGTGGGATGGAAAGGAAACCTCTTATCTCAAGCTACCAAAGCCACTCTTACTATGGCTTCTCTTCAAAGCATCCCTATGTACTTTTTATCTATCTTCAAGGCTCCTGCAATGGTCTACCATAGAATAGAACAAATTCAGAAAAATATTTCTTTGGTCTGGGATAGAAAATAAACAGCACTTACATCTTGTTGCCTAGGATAAGGTGTGCAGACCCAAGGATAAGGGAGGAATTGGTCTTAGGAGAGTCCATCTATTAAATTTAGCCCTCATGGCTAAACAAGCTTGGCACCTGGTTACCAATGTCAGTAATGAATGGATAACTATAGTCAAGAGAAAATACTTGCAGGGAATAGATTTCCTCAGTGAAATGGCCCCCACCAGAGGATCTGCCTTTTGGAAATCCATAATGAACACCAGACAGCTACTAAAGAAAGGTCTAAGGTGGAAGTTAGGGGATGGACGCAATATAGATTTTTGGAATGACAAGTGGATTAGAGGAGAACCCCTTATTGAAGATCCTAACCTTTTTGTTTTGAAAGAATTCACTGATGTCATGTTTGGTCAAAAAGTCTTTGATTTTTTGAGCTTCCAGAACAATAGGAGCAACTAGAAACCTATTAGAAGCAACACTCACCCGGTGGAGTCTACTTCACTGGAATCCTTGCTGAATTCCACCATAATTCCTTCTAGAAATCCCAAGGACCAACTATTTTGGGAGCCCACTGAGAGTGGAGAATTTTCAATCAAATCCGCTTACCAATTGCTCCTGAATCCTGAGGAACCTTTATTTCCTTGTCATCTCGTTTGGCCCAAAATCCTCATCCCTAAGATTTCCTTTTTTTCCTGGTTGGTCATTCAAGAGAGAATCCTAACAATTGATAATTTTCTCAAAAGAGGTATTATCTTCCCTAACAGGTGTTATCTATGTTTATCTGATTGGGAGTCCCCTATTCACCTCTTCCTCACCTACCCTTTTTCCTCTTCCATCCTCAACAAAATCCTCCAAACCTTCCACATCCTATGGGTCAAACCTTGTTTTATTGTTGAGCTCTTCTTTCAATGGCCTACTCCCTTTCATAACCCCCACCTCAAATTCCTCTAGAAAACCTGCCTCCACCATTTCCTTTGGCAAATTTGGCTTGAGAGGAATCGTAGAATCTTCTCCAATAGCAAGATGGTTCCTAACTCGATTACTAGAAAAATCCTATCCTTTGCCAAAGAAAATGCTCTCCTTATTCCTCCTTCCACCCATCCCACTTCCAGATTCGAGGCTTCCTTAGGTTGTTCCTTGAACCTCCCTCTTGCAAAAATCCCAAACCAACCTCTATCCAATATCAGAGCTAACTCTAAGTGGAATCCTCCATCGAATGGATGGTTCAAGTTGAACTTTGATGGCGCTGCCAAGGGAAACCCAAGAAGGGTGGGTGCAGGAGGCATTCTCAGGGATCACTATGGGAATGTCATTTTTGCCTTCGCCAAATGCCTAGGGGTCCAAACTAACCATGTTGCCAAAGCTAAAGCTATGTGGAGAGGACTATCCCTTGCAAAAAATTATCCTGGCAGGTTGATTGTTGAAGGAGATTCTCTTAACATAATCAGTTACCTAAGGAACAATAGTAATCCTTCATGGAGGGTCAGGGATTGCATTGAGGAAGCAAGGATTTTAATTCTCAATCAACAGGAGACCATATTTCAACATACTTTTAGAGAAGCCAATAGGGTAGCTGATAAATTGGCAAATCATGGAGTCAACATAACTAGCCTGATCACTTGGACAGATGGCCTCCCGCAAGTGGTTAGTGACATCGTGGACCAAGAAAGAACACAGAATGTCAACAACAATGAAGATTAATCAAATGGTCATATTTGTTTTACCAATGATCCACCTTAACACCCCTGTTTCCTTAGTTTTTGGTCTCAATAGATTTTTTCCCAAGCATAGAACATTCAACATTTTCAATGCCTTTTACCAAGAAAGCATTGTTGTCAGCCACAATCATAGAGTCTTCCATGCCATCTTTAGTTTTCACTTCCAATCTCACCCTATTCAAGGCAGGGACACTAACCGAAGAGTCATCCACGCTGGTCGTGTCCACGTGAACCCACCCTCCATTAATCACATCCATCGTACGTGTCATCATCATTTTCTCCCCCATCATAGCCACATCCTCCATATTCTTCCTTTTTCTTCCCACTGCCCACCACCAACCTAACTACCGGTTCACGTGGTCCTTCTTGGTGGTTTGGAGAACCTCAAAATTCAAAATTGCTTTTGTTCTCATGACAAGCTTTAAGAAAGGTGGGAAACCCCAAGTTGATAGATGCAATCTCCAAGGCATTCTCCAGAAGGTTCAGCTCCTTCTTCGAGAAGCCAGTTTCCCTAAGCATGTGTGAATTGTTCATTTTAAGAACCCATCTGGTAATTGCAGTATCAATCTTCCTGAATAATTCCTCTGATCCTCCACCATTTCCTTCAATAAGCACCCCTTCTATTGGCCCAAAATGAGTTTTGTCGAGCCAAACACCTTGGAGTTGGAACCCATTGCAGAGGCCATTCTTGCTGAGAGAGGTTTTATCCCCTTTTTTAAGAAATTTTTAGGAGATGAGCTCGATATTACTATGGTGATTCTAGAAATTTGGGATGGGGGTAAGGTCAATATTCATGACAAGGATTATATAATTGACATTAAACTGTTGGTTGAGCTCACTGGGCAACCTGCTAAAGGGCGGTCAATCCATCATGAAAAGCACAATTGGGAAGCCGAGTTAAAGGAATTCAAGGACCAAAGCAAGCTCTACAAGCAGGCAAAGGCGGGAATGCACCGTGCTGATCTCCCCACCCCATGGAACAAGGTAATGAAGCCCGTCATGGAGTACATAATATAGATGACCCTGAGAAAATTTTATGTAGCTTCCATTTTGCCTTTGTAAACCATTTCAGGGACGTCAACCCTATTAGCATCCCCTAGTTCATGTTGAATTCTATCAGTTATTCCATAGAGGCTTGCAGGAAGAAGAAGGGATATGACCTCCCTTCCCACCAAGGCCTATTTAAAGTTTTCTACAATCACTGGCTGGTCCATTGCCCTAATGGCATAACCCTTCCCGCTACCCAGAATGTTGCTCCTAAAGGAAAACCTAGCCCTACCTAGGTTAAATCAAGCCCACCCTTATCCTCTACCTATTCCTCGGCCATGTCTACCAAGAAGAGAGCGATTGTGGAGGCAGTCAAAGGGTTGCTTGCGAAGAAGAAAATCAAGTGTGAGGAACCCGAGGGTACCATAAGGTTTTCACATCGCCTAAGAAACAAGTTCATTCAGGACAAGCAAAAAATTCTGGAAATTGATTCTGACGAGGATGATCATGATGTTATAGCTCAACTTCTATAGTATTTCATCATCAAAATTACCTCCATTGGTATTTCTCAACTAAAAAATGGTATTTCCCAATTGAATGATCTGGTGAACACTCTCACAGATCTTCGCAATGCCTTACATCTCCTATTTTTTCATGAAAAGTTCACTGAGGCAACTCTAGAGGACACAAAGGTGTCTGAGGTCTGTTAGGGTAAAATAGGTAGTATATTGCATTATATACTACATAGGTAGATTATTACATTTAATTTTCTACTTTCTACTTTCTACCATGTAGATATTTACTATCTTAAATATCTAATGGTAAATCCTAAATATCCTATGTTAAGAGTTCTAAACCTAACACTCTACCTACGTTAGGGTGTTAGTTAACGTGGTTATAGAAAGATTAGTTTCTTTCTCTATTTTGTAATATATTTAATGAAGGCTTTATTCCTAAGCTTAATTTAATGCAATTATTCATTTGATTAAGCCTAACTATCTCCTGGTCACATTGGTACCAAAGCTGGAGCGAGGAGTTTGACTGGAGCAAGAAAATACGACACCATTCTTTTTGGTGACCCTTAATTATTTCCTAAAGCCCATTTTTAATACTCCTAATCTAGGTTTAATTTTTTAGTTTGGCAATTTTTTTGTTAGGCATTTTTAATTATTGTAGGGTGCAGATCTCAATGTAGGGTGCGGATCCCAATGTAGAATGTAGATCCCAACGTAGGACCATTTTGACCCTGGTCGTAATCGCAACCCATGGGGAATTTTCCATCCCCATGTGGATCGTGACCACTGGCTCATCAAGCCGAAGATTCAACCTGTGGGCCCACAATCCCTTCCATGGGAACATACAAGGGCAAGCGGCCCTCACACTCCTTGTTAGCATGTTAGTTAGCGTGGTTATAGAAATATTAGTTTCTTTCTCTATTTTGTAATCTATTTAATGAAGGCTCTATTACTAAGCTTAAGTTAATGCAATTATTCATTTGATTAAGCCTAACTATCTCCTGGTCACAAGGTCAACACCGAGGATGAGGTCAAAGATGAGGTAAAGGATGATGCAGAGGATGGAGGTGTCAAAGCAGGCGAGGAGGACTAACGTCTTTCTTTCTTTGATAGTCATTGGTTTTGGGGCTTCCCTACATGGGACCTTTTTCTCTTGTGATATGTTATTGTTGCTCTTTCCTGTTTAGGGCTATGTTCTCCTTTTTTCTTGTGTTTCTATTTTTCTCAGCATCCTTAAGTTGTGGTTGTAAGCAAGTTTTGGGATTTCCTGTCAAAACCCATTTTGAATAAAAAATTAACTTATCAAAAAATATATTTCATATAAAAAAGTAAAATCTCAATGAATATATAAAATTTTGTGGATGTGGTATTAATGTAGAGGTTATTTATAGAATCCCTATTATTTTTTAAATATTTTAATTTGTAAAATAGGATTTAGGAAACTTATTAATATATTCCTATTTTTTCTTGCTTACTTTCAAATCGATTTATTTATATACATATAAGGAAATTAAAACTAAGTTTTATGTGCTAATTTGTAAGCACCTAAGGTTTTTTCAAAGAAGAGTCTTAAATTAGACCTTAAAAAGCTTAATCTTGATAAAATACAAATACAAGAAAACAAGATAATGCAATAATATAAGATTCTAACCTATGAGATGCTTTTGACTTGAATAAGTGCAAAAAAATAAAATTTTCTCTTTTATTTTTAGAGACAAGAGTTCAAGGAGGAGATGCAACAAACACATTTATACTAATGCAACTACATGTTTTTTCAGCCTAATTCCTAGAAAAGAAAATACAAGATGCTCTATAAACTAGGCTAGATTCCTTTATCATCACCTTATTATGTGAAGAAAACAAAAAATATGTCTAAACAGTATCATACAACAATCAATCTAACCTACAAAAACTAAAATTGTTAAGTCTAGAATCAAAGGCACCTACTATGGTGACAATGATGAAATCATCACCTAAATGCAAGATCTCTATCTTCAAAATCGTTGTTTGTAACTGGGTCACTAACCATTTTGAAAAGACCCTACAAAACAATAAAAATTGACAATGATAGTCAGTATTTGGGTATTTGGGGGTTTGTGGGGGAATAGTAGAAATTTTGGCTTAACTGATCAGATCCCTAAATTCTTTGGTAAAATAAAAATCCATATGACTAAATAAAGTATAGAAACATAGATGAAAAAATCAATGCTTATAGGTGGGATGATGGTGATTTTGCTCTTGCAAGCTCAATAAGTATAAAGAATACAAGGTTTGTATAAATATGCCTACATGTTGGTATAACATGTTAAATAGTACATTTAACCACCAATAAATATGTAAAGGTGCTAGTAGATGTTCAAAATATAAGGCAAAAATCCATATGGAAAAATTATTACTTGTAAGCAAGTAGGTAGCAATTTTGCACCTAAGTAAAAAACATATAAGCAAAGGGTCAAACTCTAGAAAAAATTGGTTGGAGGTAGGTGTGGAGCATCTCCAAGAAGGCATATATGCTACTAAATTCCTAGAAATTCTACAAGATGAAATGAAATGAAATGCTTGAAAATAAGGATATGCTAGTTAAGATGTGAATGTAGGGGTTAAAAGGCACAAAATACTATTAAAATATGATAATTTAGAATCAAGTAGAATCAATGAAAATGTTAATAAAATTAAGGGTAGTAAGATAAAAGGAAATGTAACAATTAAAGGGCAAAGAGAGAAAAAAGAAAATGAGAGATATAGCCAAACTAGAATAAGTTGCTTTCTCCTTTTCGTGCCCCCTTTAGTTGCTAGATGACCTCATCTAAGTGTTTGAATGTGGATTATGTGAGCAATATAATGATTTACAAATCAATTTTGATAGAATTTTAGTTCATAATGATTCTTGTTGAAGTGGATAATCTAAGGGCTAAATTTGTAAGCATTCATAGCCTCTTGGGATAACAAATGCATTTAATGGTGATATAATGAAGACAATATTATAGGGGGTAAGAATTTGAAAAAGATATCCTAAGGTTTTTAATAGAAAAATAAGAAATGGATAGTCTTGGTTTTAGGGGATCTACTATGTGGGGCTATGAATTTGAGGAAATATTGGTCTCATTAATGGAAATAGGCTCAAGAAAAATAGAGAATCCACAAATCAAAGATTCAAGATATGTCGAGGAAAAATATCTACTCACAAAATTACCACCAATAATTTTGCAATGTTGACAGTTAAAGGTCAAACATGAGCAAGAATGTTTGATAGAAAATTTTGGTATTGATGCTAATGATTTTCCTGCCATTGATTTCATTCTACCATTGTTAAATTTTAATAAATGCTTTAAATGTTTGGTAAAATAACTATTTAACCCAATTTGATTGTCTAGGGGTTTTTGTATTTTAAAATTGGTTATTTATATTTTCCCCCTATTGATGCATTTATTGTTTGATAAATGTATAAAAAATAGTTGTAGATACCCCATTTTTATGGGAAGGACATTTCCTAATGCTTGATATTTCCATGCAGAGTGTGTGGTGTGAAAACTATTTACTTGCAAGAAATATAAAATTTTATATTTGTGGTCATCAATTGTAGCATTAAATGCACTCATGCCCCCAACCCAAGATGCCCCATTAAGTTTTGGAGGAAAATTTGACATTATTAGCTAGGTGAATGAATAGGAAGAGAGGAAAAACATTAGTCTAAGTGGTTGGGTTGAAGGGTAAAAAAAAATTTGGGGTAAAAACAATTCATTTTTCCTACATGTGAGTTTATTTTTTAGCTTTAGGGGGTAAACATGAGAGGATTTTTTTATGGCTCAATACCATCACCTAGTTCATTTCATAGACACAATACTAGTGAAAATAGTACCAATAGGTGTAATACTTTACATGTGTATTGAAAATATGACTTTGAATTTTTATTTTTGTCTAAAAATTCAATTTTTATTTTTGACGACAATTTTGCATTCTACCAGCAAAAACATTGTTATGATTTCATTGGCCAACAATAACTTTATGAAAATAAATTTTCCAATGATTTCATCCATTGATGGAAATTTTGTTTGTTAGTGGTAATTTCATCCAAAAATAACAATTTTACCATATGTCAATTTTATTTTCTTGTAGCAACTTTTCTAGGATAGGAGGATAGGCTTAATTTTATGAATTTTCTTAATCTAATTGTACTAAGAGTTAGGTTTTGTGTTGATTTAATATGGGGTCTTGGAGTGATGATAATGACAGTATATTATGCACTTCTAGACATGGTAGGGTTGGGACACATAACCTTCATGTCCAAGGTAAAGTTTGATCAAGCAATGCTTATAGTATTGGCTTAGAAATGGTGCTTAGAGATTAGTACATTTTATATTTTCATAGGAGAGATATCTATTACTTTAGAGGATATCTAGAGAATATTTTGAGTGTCTAATCATAAGGTACATGTCTAGACGAGCTAGGATAGGGCTTGATTATTATATATGCTCATAGAATATGTAGGGTTTCCCCTTGTGTAGCATATCATTGATATCAATTCCATCTATAGGGGAGGAGTGATAAACCAACTAATGTGTATTATTTGCACAATAAAATTTGGCCTCTTGGTAGGTCATATGAGTAGGATAGTGATGCCATGGTGATAGGATGAAGTAGTTGAATGCATGAGATACCAACAAGTTTAGTTCACATTGGACCCTATTAACTTAGCAAGGTTATATTAAATATTGCACATGGTCATTTATAGGGATGGTTAGAGCTTGACTTATTATATCTTACTCTAGGTTTGATGCTCAAGCACCTTGTGATACAACATCTAGAGGGGATTATAGATCATTTTGATGATGCTAAGGTTTCAATGACATTTTGATGAGCTCGTGATTTTAATGGAGGAAGGAAGTGGTTTTTTAGAGGTACATTAGAGCTTGCAGAATAAGTGATCGATGACCTACTACAAAGATAGATAGTGTGAAGGCTATGGAGGAGACACCAAGGATAGCCTAAGGACATCTTGCAATTGGGTAGATTTATATGGATTAGAAGGGCAAAAATAATGAGAGCTCTATAATTATGATAATATTATGAAGTAGTTTGGTATCAAACAGGAGGTGCTAGTGTTAGAGAAGATGTGGTTTTGGCATACCACTAGGGAGACGGTATTTTATTGTCCATCAAAACCTTATGATTTCATTATGGCTGACATAGATGATGATCCTATTGCTAATATTGATCAAGATGATATAAGGGTATATCCAAAGTATAATTAGTGGTACAAGTAGTTTTGACCTCTATGGATCACACTAGCAACATCAAGGACAAATGCATGTGAATATTCAATACCTATCACTCATATGAATCTACAAGCATCCTTATGGAGGTAGATGGGGAGATAATATGTAGGGGCATTGGGATCATCACTAGATAGGCCACTATTTATGGATTCTATTATACTGGTGCCTATAGAGATAGGGGTAATATCAAAGGTTGGGCTCAATAGTATGTTATATGAAAGAGTAATGAGGGAGAGGACCTCAATGTTAAGACATATGTTGGAGCTATAATATGCCTTGTTTGATACCAATGGGTAGATAGAAATCCTATAGTTAGCTCAATGGATAGAGCAGATATATTATCAAACTAAGGTGGAAGAGCTACAATATAGATATGAACAAGTGGTGATAGAGAGGGATGGACTAGCTACCAAGGTTATGCATAAGGGGTCAACCCCAAAATATATTTATAAAAAATTGGTGAATCAGTTTCAAAATATAGGTGAATAGTTTAAAAACACACATAGAAGGTTCACTATTATTAGGAGCAATGTTGAAAATTTAAACTTAAAATGGTCAAATTATTATAAAATTGGGGTGAATCAACCAAAAAAATAAATTGCACCTAGAAATTTTTGGCTAATGGACCCTGGTCAAGGGTCCCAAATATTAGCCAATTTCAAATTTTAAAAATCCTAATTTTAGGCAATTTTGCGAAAATAACCACTATGCATAACCCTGCTAGCTACCCAGGTTGACAATCTCCAAGAAGACCAGATGAGGTGGGTAACAAGGATGTATGAGTATATAGAGTACCTCATCGTAGAGTGAGATTCCCTATAGGAAAATAATAGGTGGTAAAGGGGGTGATGATATTATTTATATGCTACTAAGGTAGTTGGATCAGGTGTAGGGTCAAGTGACTCAGTTGGAGGGGTAGTTGGACTGAGTGTAGAGAGAGTTGTGAGATACTCAAACACTTATAAATCAATATAGAGCATTCCAATAACTATAAAATAACCTACTATTTAGTGGTCCCAACTAATCAGAGGATACTATCCCATACTCAATGGAAGACATAATATTAATTGAAATTAATGACAAGGTAATCTTAGAGTTTAGTGTTAACGCTACCACCATTATGACTAGCACTAGACTCAGGATCCTAGAGTTGACACCTATAATTTTTGCATCTATAGTATGACTATGGTTTTGAAGATATATTATATTAACTAACTAGTTTCATACATGTATTTAGGTGAGTGTATTGATTTTGTTGTTGTGGTATGCTAGCTTGATGATTTTGTGACCAAGTATATTGATTTTGTCTTTATGGTACACTAAAGTGTATGGTGTACATTATGATTCATATGTATATGTGTATATATATATATACATACATACATATATATACATGATAGAGATAGAGAAAGGTTTTGTCAACTTTTATGTTGATTACATGTTTTTGTGATGATGGTCTAATTGTTGAATTAATGGCATGGAGTAAAATTTGATAATAAATTAATGGGCATGCAAATTTGAACATGAAAAATGTTTTGATATATGCATAGAAGCCTATTTAAAGGTATAAAAGTAATGAAATTATGTACAAAGTGGCCTATTTAAAGGTACAAAATCATGTAATTTATGTAGAGAGAAGCCTTTTTAAATGCATGAATTGCATGATTACTATAAAAAATGGTATATTTAAAGGCACATACAAAATTGATTCACCCTTAGATGGTGGCCTCTTAGCCTGATTAATGGATAAGCACCGAGGTAGCTTTAAATATGTAAATAAGTGGCCTATTTAAAGATGCATAAATGATGTTCAAGATCAAATAATTGATTCATCCATAGGCATTGACATCTTAGTTTGATTATTTTATAAGCATTTAGGAGGATTGAAATCTCATCCTAGTTAAAGGCACATAAATTATGTAGCTTATTTAAAATTATATAAATGATTCACCCATAGGCAATGACCTCTTAGGTTGATTAATGGATAAACACCTAGGCATATTGAAATATTGGCCTATTTAAAGGTATGAAAATAATGTGCCTTGTTTAAAAGCACATAAATGATTTACCCCCAAGTGGTGGCCTCTTAGCCTAAATAATGGATAAGCACCTAGGCAGCTTGAAAAATCATCCTATTTAAAGGTACATAAATCATGTCACTTATATAAAAGTACATAAATGATTAACTCCTAGGCAATGTTCTCTTGGACTAATTAATGGATTAGAACCTATGTGGATTGAAATATCAACCTAATTAAAGGCACACAAATAATGTGGCTTGCATAAAATCCCATAATTGATTCACCCTAGGCAATGGCATCTTATCCTGATTAATGGATAAGTTTCTAGGCAACTTGAAATATCAAACTATTTAAAACAACATAAATGATGTGGCTTATAAGGAGTAGTAAAAGAGGTCTTGTGTTGATCAGTAGGATTAAATCATATTTGGTTATAACCTGAGTTACCATCCATGAGGGATAATATTTCATGTTTGGTTGTAGCGTCTACTAGTGTATCTATATTAGGTAGCAGAAAATCATCTTTGGGACACGGTTTATAAAGATCTCGAAATTCAGTGCATACATGTATCCTCCCATTGGTTTTAGCAATGGGTACCATATTAGCAACCCACTCAAAATGGTCCATGGGTTGTATAAATTCCACGTTAAGAAGTTTTTGTAACTCATCTTTTACCATGAGGGCAATGGTAGGATGTAGTTTCTACAATTTTTGTTTAATAGGTCGAACATCAAGACTTAACATAAGATTATGGACTACTAGATTAGGATCAAGGCCAGGCATATATTTATAGGACAAAGAAAATACTTGCTTGTATTATTTTAGGAGTGCAATAAATAATTCTTGCTCTTCCTTGGAAAGACCTTTTCCTATTTTTACTATCTATGGATTGGCAAGGTCAAAATTAAGGTCAAAATCTAAGGTTTATTTGATTAGCATATGATAACCATCCTATAATTTGTGTGGTGTAGGTATCAAGAGTGATTCATTGGTAGATATAAGTGTTTTAGGAGTGTTAAATGTATTAGTAGTGCATATAGTAGGGGGAGAGGATTAGATGTGATTAAGAGTGTAGGGGAAAAACTTTTTTATGGGTAGTAAGTCAACCGAAGTTGGGAAAGTGGAAATGCATCTTATATAAATGGTGTCAGGTTGAATAGGTAATAGATGTTAAGGATCAATAGTAAGTTGAAGAGGATTAGAGATACCAAAAGATATCATGAGTACCGAAGGATGTGAGGAAGGTCATATAGAATTGTAGGGTATATCCTCCTCATCCTCCTCACAAGTTGAAGGAGAGTTGGTGAAGGAAGCAAGGGAAGGCATGTCTGTATATTCAAGGTCGGGTTGAGTATTGGGTAATTGACCTAAAGGGTCAATAAGGGTGCATTTACCTTGTTCATAACATCCTATGCCAAGGCCCTACCAATTGCATTTTTGAAAATAATATATGACAAAATATGGCTTGGAGAGGAAATCGACACTAGCACAAAAATAGTCCTAGGGTAAAATGGAAATGGATGGTAATGTAGGTGTGTCGAGTCCCCAGAAAACAAAATCAACATGGTTAGAGGATGATCCTAAGGAAATAATAGCATCTATAACTATAGGTATATTGTGGGGTCTACTGAAATCTCTAATAGACTCTCCATATGGTAAATTTTTAATATTTATTCTATGTACAAGATATTCACCTATGGTCGTATTGGACATATGTACTATGGTGTGTGGAATTGTAGGATGAGAGGATATGTAAATTATGAAAAGGAGAAGTGTATTGTGAGGTAAAGTAGCCAAAATATACTCATATGAGGTTGATGAAGGGGTAGTATTTGGGGAAATATCTGGTGTTACTAATGTAGGGTTAATTGGTGTATGGTGTGAGGTATGGGGATCCTCTTCTTGGAAAGTAGGAGTGGTAGGATCTGGGGTAGGGTTAGTGAGAGGATTAGGATAATGTCCTATAGTTTTAAGTAATGAAAGGGGTGTTTGGGTAGGTATAGGATTTAGGGTTTGGGAGGAGGTGGGTGAGTGAGCCTCTACTAAGGTCAAGACATGAGAAATGATTTGGGGTATGGGTGAGGAGGTAGGGGTATTGGTATTAGGGGTGAGGTAAAAGTGGGTGGTGGGTAGTGAAGGTTGGGAGGAATTGATTATTAAGTTGCAATACTTAAATAATTCATCATTTACTGGTATGAAATGGATAAGACGATCATACACAAACTTTAAGAAATGATGTAGGGTATATGGAACACATCACATTTCTTGGATCCATGGTCATCCCAAGAGAACATTGTACTATATTTCTCCCTCAAGGATGTATAGTAGGGTATGAATGGTTTTAAGTCCAACTTGGATAGGTAGGACTACAGTCCCTAAAGTAGGACCAAGGGCATCATTGAAGGCATGAAGGGTGAAATAAAAATGGACTATATAGGAAGAGGGAATATTGAGGTGATTAAGGGCCACCGATGTAATAATACTAATGGAAGATCCTATATCAACCAAGACCCTCTTAAATGGTAAGCCATTACTTGAAGCAATAATATGCATGGGTATAGGGTATCCCCATAGGCATTGCCTTAATATTATAGTCATAAAAGACAATAGTGGGTTCGGTGCCTATGCGAATATGACCTATAAAATTGGTAAAAGCTTGTGGATATTGAGGAGGAACATCAATTGCTTATAGGGTTCCCATTAAAGCCTCTAAATGGGTAGGGTATTGCTGGATGAGAACATATATGGAAAGTTTCATAGGGGCAAGTTTAAGGTAGTTGGTTAATTTTTGGGTAAGGGTACGGATAGGTTTAGGAGGGTTTTGTTTGGAAGCTATGGTAATAATAGGAGTTGGTATTTAGGGGATATTAGATAAGGTATGTGAGGATTGTATTTGGGATGGATGTGTATGGTTTTTTTGGCACTACCCTTGAGTGGTTACATGCACCATTCCAACAAAAATAGGTTTATGATCAATATGGTTTACTTGATTGGATGGCATGGAGGATGTGGAGGGTATGTTGTATTGAGATAAATGGTTTTGGTAGATACCAAGGTTTTTATTAGGGGGAGCCACAAGATTGTCTACATGGATTTCCCCACTTTCTATAATATCTTGGACCACATTTTTGAATTGTATACAATGTTCAATATTGTGTCCCGATTGATGATGATAGACACAATAGAGATGTGGTTTATAATATTAGGGCAAAGGCCTATTGGGATCATATAGAGTTTTAATTTTGGGAAGGGTGATGGCTTGGGATTTTGTGAGGTGATGAAATATATTGGATAAAGGCTTAGTAAGAGGAGTAAACTCATGTCTTGGAACTCGACGAGTTTTGTTTGAAGGTTGTGATGTGGAATTGGAAGCTTGAGGTTGGGTGGAGAATTGTTGAGGTGTTGTTTGGGGTTGGGGTTGTGGAAGATGTTAGAAAGTGGTGGTAGGAGGTGGTGTGGTAAGGATGACTTGATTGACTTGGGGTTATTTAGAGGAAATGGTATTACCCTTTTGATTTTTGTTTTTCCACTCTTTCTATTTAAGTTTTATGATGCCCTCTTGGATCTTAATATCCTCAATAAACTTAACTTGGAGTAATGCCCCTTCAAAGGTCTCATATTATTGTAACTGTAAGAGTAAGGAAATGTGCTTGTTGCAACTATGAGTGAAGAGACACGTTAGCTCAATGATAGGCAAGGAAAAAGGAAACTCATTTATTAGTTTTTGCCATCAAGCTCCATAGTCAAGAATAGATTCATCATCAAATTATTTAAGATTGTAGAGGTCAGGGAGGTTATTTTATTTTTGACTAAGAAGGTGAATCTCTCAAGAATATATATTGGCTAATTCCTTGAAATATTAAATGCTATTGTAGCACCCTAAAATTGGCATAGTAAACCTTAGCAATAATTAAAATTACCTTAGTAATATTCAAATTCAAATTTTAACCCCGAACCACCCATTAACCGCCTGTTAAACCGCTTTCCTCATTTTCCATGCCATTTTTAGGATTTGTTGTGACCATTGGATGATATCATCATCGATCATACGATATCACCTCAGATCGAACGATTTCGCCTGGACTAGAACGTCTAGACGATTTCACCCCAAAACTAATTTTTCATAATTAGCTTCTATTTCAACGTCTCTAACCTGGGCAAAAGCGTGTCTGTGCGGTTAGAGACTTCCCCATTTGGAGATATCCCAAATTGGGATGATCTCCAACCTCCCAAACTCCTTGTGCCTATTTAATCTTAGGCCCTCCCCTTGACATTCCCTTGGCTGAATTTTTTTGCACTTCGAGTTTTACATGCATTAAAATGTCTTAGACTACCATTTGCCTTCGTATTTTTCCAAGTTTGTTTGCAGGAACTTCATTGTTTTTTAGTCGGAGCAAGCTCAGATCGTCGTAGATGATCCTGTACAATCTTGAGATGATTTCGACTGCAGTCAACATTGGGGGCAATTAGTGCCCTGAGTTTGCATTCTTTCTCCATTATCTATTGTTTTGTTCTGCATTAGTTAGACTTATTACTATTCTGCATTTTGGAGTTCACCCATATAGCTTAAGTGCATGATAAGATCATAATTTGTCATTAGAATACTATAATTCACTTGAATCTCTATTCGTAATTATCATTTTAGTATCTATATTGTCATTTTACATCATTACCCTCTATTGGAATAGTTGCATTTTCTGTATTTTGTATCTATTTCTCTGATTGCAAGTCTCTGAAAAATTCGTCAGATCTCAGATGATCTTGTCTGATCGCAGATGATCCTATCAGATTAGAGGCGATCCTGACTACTTCAAAAATTAGAACCTCCATCACACATCCGAATTAGGTATGACTTTTTAATCTAGCTTATTCTCTATGTTTTCTATTTAAATATGTTTTTTGTATGCATTTAAATCTGCATTTCATATAGAACAGTTTAGATTCATTTTGCAAAACTTAGGAGTTGAATGATTAAAGATAAAATTGAACACATCAAACACATTCCCAACCTAGGTGTGGAAACTGCCATTCAAAATTTTCCTGGTGAACCCACCATCCATCAAAAAATCACCTTAATATCCCTCCCCCGAGAGGCGGGACCTTCAAAGGGCCTCTCAGTCCAAGGTATTGTCCCATCCTTCCCGCATCCCCCTTTCGGGCGTGGATCCTTTAGCCTGAAGGTAAGGGTGCAAAAAATTTGGAGCAATACATTTTGGTGAACTCGACGTGAAACTAAAACCTTTTGAAAACCAAAAAAAAACAAAAAAAAATAGATGCATTTAAAATCATTAGAAAACTACTAAGTTGCATATCATGTTTAGATGGTAGCTCCTAAGAAAAGACAAGTAGTTGCTATAAATGTTAAAAATCAATTAATAGCCATAGAGGTTGATTCTTTGTTTAGAACATCTCAAACATACAAAGTCCCGCCTTTGTGGGATGAACTTAATAGGAGACTAGGTATCATTTCATCTAGGTCAACAGAACTTAAACAAATCAAGAGGATTGTCCTAGATAGAATCTTGGATCCTCATCAACTTATTCTTTATCATGAACTTCAGAGAGCTTGCCATAGGTGGTTAGCTTATAGGAGAGCTCTTGTGTCTTCAGAATTGTTCACCTTCGAGGAATACATCAAGAACGCAGCCACTATACACCAATTCCTAGGTCGTGTAGAAGATCAAGAGGTCATTCTTACGGATAGGGAAAGATGGAGGAGAGTTCCTAGAGCTGTGTTATATCGAGAGTATTGCCACGAGCTTTACTTTTACAAAACATAATCTGAAACAAATAATATCACTATAGCACTTTTTGTCAAATTCTTGAAAGAAAATTTTCAATTTGAAGAAGAACATTTCATGACTCTGAAGAACTTGAGCCCATTAATGATATTTATAAATTGTTTATAGAAAACTAGATCATTGTTTTCATTATTATTATTTCTTGCATTTTGTGTGTTGTTTGTTATCTTTATAATATTGTTATAAAAAAACAAGAAAAACCAAAAAACATAACAAAAACCAAAACATTTTATTTTAAATACTATAGTAGGTATATAATTAAAATATATACCTCTTAAGCTTGTTGCATATATATATTTGCTGAAATCTAAGTTTAAGCACAATGACTAAACTTAGGAATGGTAAAAAAATTGAAGAAGAAGAAGAAGAAGATTGGTTAGGCAAGAAAAACAAAAAATTAAATGCCCTTTTTGAGGATCCAATTCCAGAAGGAGAAACTCTAGAACAGCCAGAAGATGACCTAGTTGAAGAAAATGAACAACAAGAAAATGTTAGAGAGGAAGGATCCTCATCCCCTATAATGGCTCCAGACGAAACTGTTACTTTTGATAACATAGATCATTTCTGGAAATTCTTCAATAATAATATTGGTGCTCTTAATATGGCAGTTCGTATTGATAGGGGACAAATTAGTGACACTCAAGCAGCCATGGAACATATGTTTAACATACACACTAATCCCTTGTCCTTCGTTGATCAAGAAAGTGATAAAGTTGGACCATCCAATATGGATATGGCCGCTATAATTCAGAACATGCAAAAACAATAGGTTACCCAACCTCCTAAGGAACCTGTTATTGAGCCTAAAATCATGCCCACACAAAAGAGACCTTCATTCACTGCTTTATTTCACCAAACTATTGATCAATATGCTTCAAATCGACAAAAACCTAAAAACAAGCCAAACACCAATTTTCAACAATCTGGGATACAACATAATACAACTTCAAAACTTCTTCATAACACCCTTCCTACCAAAAATTTACACAATAGAAATATAGCCTCTAATCTTCATGTTCCTCCATCATATCCTCACCAATACCATATTAATACCCTACCGAACCAATATGGTGGGCAAACTAGTAGTTTGGAAGCCATGGTGAAACAATTAGCTTCCCGCATGGACTAGATGGATCCCTACCGTCCCTCGTACAATTATTGAGAGATGTGTAGTCAACCTCTAGATCCTATAGTTGTAGCACAACCATACCCTAAAAATTTTCCCATGCCCGTCCTACCTATATATAAAGGAACTGAAGATCCCATAGAGCATCTTCGCATGTTTAGGATAGCATGTCATGATATATCACATGATGACTTGTTATTACTAAAAATGTTCCCAAAAAGTTTATGGGGAATGGCATTAGAGTGGTACTATCAATTTCCCACTCATTCTTTGAGAAATTTTGAAGAGACCGCTGAATATTTTGTGCATCAATTTAGTGCCTATATTGAAAGGCATGTAACCATTAAAGATTTGTACAACTTAAAACAAGACAAAGATGAATGTTTTTCTGATTTCTTAGCTAGATGGAGGCAGTTGATAGGAAAACTGCACTTTGTGCTACCTTATAGGGAAATGTTGGACATTTTTATTAATAATTTGCAAGAACAAATATCTTATGAGTTATCAACTACTACCTTAACTACCTTCGATCGGGCTATAGACTTAGCTCGAAGAGTAGAAGATGATCTCATTAGGAGAGGCCAACTTAGGAAGAAAGATGATGAGAAAACATCCATAAATCAATATAAAAATAAACAATTTGTAGGTGACGGAGTCACTGATAGCAGAAATGTTGCTAATATCAATACAATGAAGACAACAAAAAAAATTATATTGAAACCTCCTGATAAACCTCCTCAAGAGTTTACTAGATTGAATCAACCATTATCAACAATTCTACCCCAATTTCTTGAAAGATGTTTGATTTAATTATCGACTATCCGGGAACTTGATCCAACCATACCCGGATACAGAGTCGATTTACACTATGATTTCCATAGAGGGCCTAGACATTCTACCAACTCTTGTAAAAGGTTCAAACATAAAATACAAGATCTGATTGATAATAATGAGATGGAGGTGCAAGCCTTCCAACCTAAACAAAATGCTCCTAATAATGCTCAAAAGAACATTCCCCAAAACCAAAATCAAAATGCTAATCAATCATTAGATATATTTCAACATCCTTTACCAAAATGTGGTAAAGAGGTGGCCAATAAAATTGAGCATCATAATGTCCCTCCTCCTACCCGATATGTAGGAACTATTAGCGGACATTTACCTAATCATGATTTACAAAAATTTGACACAACTTTATCCATGGTCATGACCAGGCCCCTTCATAATATTCAAACACTAGATCTCAATGATGTAGAATCAGATACTGAAAGTGAAATAGAAATCACTTCAAATAAATCAAATAGTTCTGAAGATGAATCAGATCCTATTCAACCTATCATAGATTCTATGGTTCCAGAAGAACCATTTCCTAGAAGAATTACTACTCGACCCTCTTCTAATCAGTTCCTTTCTAATGAACAAGCTATAAATGCTAGACCAAGACCTATTCAACGTCCTCAATATAAAATTGTAGGTACCATCAGAGTCATTACTAGACAACAAGATCAAAATTCTCAACAAGAACCAAATTAGAACGATGGATCAATTCCATTTATTTTGAAAAATCCCAATAAAGGGAATCATGCTCCTAATGTTCAATCTAAACCTCCTTATAATATTAATGAGCAATTATCTAGTACTACAACCATAATTTCCCTTTTGGACCTATTAAGATCTTCTCCTACCCATAGGGATGAATTGATGCTCACATTAAGCCAAATGATGGTACCACAAAACATTCAACCTGAAGCCATGACCAATACTATCATCACTAGAGAAGTTGATTGTATTGACTTTCGAGATAAATATATACCACAACATAGTTTACATAAGAATAACCCCTTTATATATTACTGCCCTAATTGGAGATGTAGCAGTCAAAAGGGTCTTGATTGATAATGGTTCATCTCTAAATATTTGCACTTTTGACTTCTACCAAAGAGTTGGGTTTAGAAGTGATGAAATGAAGAAAACTGACATAATCATAAAAACTTTCAATGACGAAACATAAGAAATGTGTGGAGTCATCACCATCCCATTGCAAGTTGGTCCGAGAACCTTAGATATGACCGTGTTTATTGTACATTGCCCCGCATCATACAGTATACTCTTGGGTCGTCCTTGGATCAATGCAATGTAGGCTATCCCATAAACTTTACATCAATGTGTTAAATTCGAATTTAAAAATCATTTGGTCACTATCCATGGTGATCCTAGGCCCTTTGATATGTGTGCTTTGGCAGAACCTGATGGAGTCCAATTTTGCCCTGCTCTGTCATCCACACATCCTAATTCTTATTTTTCATCTAAATAATATTCTAAACAAACCACACTAGAACCTCAAAAAGATCTTAAATCCACAACCAATCCTTCATGTTTTGTCCCTATAATTTCAAAACCTATAGACCCATCTATTAACACCTCCACATTATCTACATCTATCATACCTTCCACATCTAAAGATATAGGGAATGATCCTTCTACATCTTATGCTCTTTCTGATGAACTCTTACCTGATTTATCTAAAATTCTTATATCAGAAAAAACAAATACTTCTATGCAAAATTTCATTATCTTAAGTAATTTGCTGCCATCTCCTCATACTTTGGGCCTCCCACAACCTATGGGAAGTACTTACCAAGTCGAGAGTTGTGCCTTCATTTATAAGGGATATGACTAGGGAAGAATACCTAGGAATATCAAAACTCATCATGAGGGATATGCTTGATGTTATTTTACTAATGAGTATATTAAAGCTAAACCTATAATGCTTAAAATGGGATATAAAGGGAAAGGCTTGGGACCTTTCCAAGATGGTATGAAAGAACCCTTTGAGGTAGAACCATGGCTCACCCGATGTGGTGTGGGCCTATTTCCTAGTAAGGGTCAACCCTTCCCTTTTGAATATGATGATCAACTCATATGTTATCAAGATTATTTGGATGGGCATGATGATTTGCCTCTAAAAAATCATCCATTTACATGCAATATGCTATCCATAGCTTATCCTGAAATGATTGTTGAATCCGATGATGAGTTGGAAGGAGATATTTTCCATGATGTCTCCGTTGAAGAGATGTTACACAATGGTTTTTATTTTGATGGTTCTATACCTACTATAGCCCAACTTGAGGCCACGACTCCTCAAGATGAATTATCCAAGTTGACCTTAAAATAATTACAAGAATTGGGCATTTCACCCGCCCCACCTAATTTTGAAAGAGATCTACACATGGAAGTAGAAAACGTCATTAAAGTTAACATTGGAACTGAGGATAATCCCCACATAATCAATATTGGATCAGAATTAAGTCAAGAAAAACAAGAGCAATACATTGCATTCCTTAAAGAATATGAAGATGTCTTCGCTTGGACATATGAAGATATGCCAGGTTTAGACCCTTCTGTAGTCATGCATCACCTAGTAGTCCATTCGGATGCTAAACCTTTTAAACAAAAACTTAGAAAAATGCATCCCAAAGTGGCCTTGCTAGTCAAAGGGGAGTTAGAAAAACTCCTGAATGTTGTTTTTATACAAGCTATTGATTATGCTAAATGGATCTCGAATGTAGTTCCAGTCACCAAGAAAGAAGCTACCAAAGTTAGGGTTTGCACAGACTTTAGAGATATTAATGTTGCATGCCCTAAAGATGATTTTCCTCTTCCAAACATGGATCAAATCATTGATTTTACTGTTGGGAGTGGAATTATGTCCTTAATGGATGGATTTTTTGGTTATAATCAGATCAGGATAGCTCCTAAAGATCAGGCTAAAACAGCCTTTATTACCCCTTGGGGTACCTTTTGTTGGAAAGTGATGCCATTTGGCTTAAAGAACGTAGGTGCAACCTATCAATGAGCTATGACTTATATTTTTCATGACATGATGCATGATATCCTACATGATTACGTAGATGATATCATAGCTTGTTCCATAAAAGAAGATCACTTAAAATATTTAAGGACAGTGTTTGATTGGTTAAGGGAATATCTTATCCGACTAAATCCTGCTAAATGCATATTCGATGTTAAGTTCGACAAACTATTAGGGGTTATAGTTTCTTTACGTGGCATCAAAATCGACCCTCTCAAGATTGTGGCTATCATTGATATGCCCACACCTACCAATATATCTGAGTTACGAAGTTTACAAGGTAAGCTTCAAGCTATCCGTCGCTTCATCGATAAGTTAGCAGACAAAACCGGTCCCTTTCTTAAGATTCTTAAGAAGTATGTCCCTTTTAATTGGGACAACAAATTTAAGGAAGCTTTTGAACTTCTCAAACAATACCTCCTTAACCCACCTGTGCTTTCACCGCCTAGACCTGATCGCCCATTTATCCTATATATTTCAGCTTTAGATTTTGCTTTAGGAGCTATGTTAGCTCAACTTGATGATGAGAAAAGAGAACGTGCTAATTATTATATTAGCCAAACTTCAATTAGTTATGAAACCCGCTACACAACATTAGAAAAACTATGTCTAGCAGTCGTATTTTCTATGCAAAAATTATGCCATTATATGCTTAGTCAGAAAACTTATGTCATTGCTAAATATGATCCCTTGTGATATCTCATGAGTCGACCTTATTTATCGGGTAGCACAACAAAGTGGGTTCTTGCTTTGGGCAAGTTTGACCTCATGTTTATAGGACAAAAGTCTGTTAAGGGTCAAATCATAGCAGATCAATTAGCTGCTGCACCCTTAGAGTCTACCCATCCCATCATCATTGAGTTTCTTGATGAATGCCTTCAATTAGAGGCAGACCATGTTGAACAATGGTCCTTATACTTTGATGGAGCCCGATGCATGAGTGGGGTTGGTGAAGGTATTATTTTAATATCTCCACATAAACACATTATACCTTTGTCCTTTAAATTAACATTTGCTTGCACCAATCATACTGCTAAATATGAAGCTCTAATCCTTGGATTACGAGCTGCCTCTAAAAATTAAACATCTGCTAGTTTTTGATGATTCTCAAATTTTTATAAACCAAATTAATGAAGTTTATCAAACCAAAGATGATAAATTGCATCCATATAAAGCATATGTTTTACAATTAATATCTCTATTTGATCAAGTTACCTTGGAAGCTATTCCTCGAACTAGCAACCGTGTGGCTGACGCTATGGCCATAGCTGCATATCTTCTACCCTTGGAGTTAGATGATGAATATGCCACCATCATTATTCGTCGACTCCAAGAACCCACTTCAAATAAGTCATGCTTAGAACCTTTGGATGTGTTTCTAATCAATGAAACTACTCCTGAACCTTGGTATACGAATATATTTGATTTTCTTCACAATGGGACTTTCCCTGCCAGTTTTAATAGAAACCAGCATCGGTTATTACATAGATGAGAAAGTCAATTTGTAATAATTGGCAATACTTTATATAGGAGATATTTTGAAGGTATCCTATTGAGATGTTTGAATTTAGAAGAATCTAGATCAGATTTGAGTGCAGCCCACAATGGATCTTGTGGAGGACACTTCAGTGGTAGTGTCATTGCTAAAAAGCTCCTTACGATAGGATACTTTTGGCCTACCATGGAGAATGTTGCACATGATCATGTGTGCCATTGCGACAAGTGCCAGAAACATGCTGACCTTGTCCATGCCCCTGCATAAGAACTGCAAGCTATTTCATCTCCTTGGCCCTTTTCAAAATGGGGCTTAGACATTATTGGCAAAATTAACCCCGTGTCATCTGATGGACACAAATTCATCATAACCGCCACTAAGTATTTCATGAAGTGGGTTGAAGCTATGCCTTTAGCTTCCTGCACTGGAACTCAAGTCTCTAAATTTATTTTTAATCAAATCATTTGTAGGTTTGGAATTCCTACAAATCTCATCTCAGACAATGGAACTTGTTTCAAAAATAAATATGTTAAGAAATTATGCCAAAAATATAAGATTCAACATCGCTGGTCCACTCCCTATTATCCTTAGGGTAATGGCAAAGAAGAAGCTTCTAACAAAACCTTAATCAAAATTCATAAAAAAATGGTCAATAAATCTGGCCGTGACTGGCACATTCAATTATATCCAGCTTTGTGGGCATATCGCACTAGCGTTCGTACTCCCACAGGTACTTCACCTTTTGTTTTGGTTTATGGCGCTAAAGCCATTTTTCCCTTTGAATTATAAGTTCCTTCTTTGGCTCTACTACTTCAAGATACCGAAGTAGGAGATGAATATCAAGCTGGCAGACTCAGTTAGCTAGAACTCCTAGATGAAAAGCGCATCAATGCTTTGGAACATCTTTGTGCCTACCAAAACAAGCTTAAAAGATCATATGCTAAGAAATTTCATCATCGATCCTTTGAGGTCGGCGACCTTGTTTTAAAAGAAAATAAAAAAACTACTAATGCAACTAAAGACCTTAAAGGTAAATTTGAGCCCAACTGGCTTGGACCATATATTATCACTGCTAAATTTGAATCGGGAGCATACAAATTATCTACCTTAGATGGTAAAGAACTTAAAGAACCCATGAATATTTTGCACCTTAAACGTTACTATGCATAAAAAATTGGTTATTTCATCATTGTATATATTTGTTTAACATATTTCAAAAAACCACTATCTTGTATTTCTTTCAATTTCTAAACTTATAAATTCAACAACACCAAAAACATTCAAAATCATAAAAATATTCAAAAAACATCTTTTATTTTTGTACCTCTCAATTTGTGCAGTATTGCAGTTATATTTTCAAATTATTTTGGATAAATTAGCATTTATTTGGAATCCCGCACTTTCACATTCACATGAATAAATATCTTGATTTATTTGGCATGATTACTAATCTCTCTTATATCAAAGTCCACAAAATTCAATTAAATAAAGTTTTGAGCACAGAGAATTGATCTTGTTATTTACTTAAACCAAGCATATCCTTTCACAATAAAATGATTATATTTGTAATGTATATGCTATGCTACATAGTAGAAGTGGTTTCTTGAGCAAAAAGTTTCCCTTGCTATCCTATCATGCACATGGTCCAAAATTTTTGCGAATTGACAAAAGGACAAGCTCACCCCTACCCAGAATAAAAATCCTTTGCTCTACAGCTAATCCAAGCAAGTATCCCTAGAATAGGAAGCAAAAGAAAAGAAAAGTTCAAGAAAAAGAGAAAAAGAAAAAGATTATTTCAGCATTATCTCAAATATCAAAGCAAAAGATACAAAAAAAGAAAAATACAGAAGAGAGCAAAGAAAGCAAAATGAGCAAAAGCAAAAGCAATAAAATCCCTTTCCCTACCCATTGAAAATAAAAGAAGGGTTGATGAGCTTGAATCCCTGGAATTATCAATTATTCAAAAACTGTGAGGTAAGCCCCATAATAGGTGGTTTGTGCCCAAACCACTTGGCCTTGGGTAACTCCTAGCGTGGTGATATGTTTGTCACATTAGCGACCTTCTTTTGTACAGACCTATGTCCGCTTATGGATTAGCTAGCTCTTGATAACCCGACTTACATAGTAGTCTCAGTACGGTTATATGCATCTAAATCATGGTTAATGAACACTTATTTGGTTAATTCAAATCACTTGTATCAAATTATCTTGCTCAACACTGGTGAATGAACAAAACAATTGCACACACATTTGTATTTGAGAGATTTTGTGTATCATTATGATAAATCAAGATTGAAAATGAACTCACATACACACATGGGATTCCTTATAAATCTAACTTTTGTCTTTAAGATAGTTTGAAATATTTTTGCAAATTGTTTGGAATAATTTCATTTTCTTCTCTGAGAACAGTTGTTTAGTATAAAGACAACTACATGCATTACCAAAAACATCCAAATCATTTAAAAATAAATAAAAAATGCAATAAAGTTACATTTATATATAACTTTTGACTTTTGCGACAATGGTATAGTTCCAAAACCAAAATTGGAATTTTATGCCTAGAACAAGTCCTCATCTTCATATTTTTTGTTTATTAAAAATCAACCATGCAATAAAACTATCAATTTCTTCTTCGGATTTCGTGATGATGGTATAAGTTTATACCTAAATATTCTATGCCTAGCACAAACCATTGTTTTAATTTTATTTTCCCATCTATTTCAAATCATAAAAACATATGACTTAAATCATTATGTTACACAATTATGCTTTAAAAGAATGAATACTTATTCTATTTCATGACATTATGTTCAAATTCAATATTGCAACCATGGTATAATTCCTAGGGAATTATTCAAAAAATTTATCACACTTAGGAATTTATGCCTAATCATTTTTATTTCATGCATACTATTTTTATGAACAAATCATCATCAAACCATCATCATTTCTATCATCACAAAGTCTTAAGACAGTCTCTTAAGCACTCTTTTAGTTTTTAACAATATTTCTATACTAGGATTAGCTTGACGATCGAGTGAGCGGCGACTCCATGAAATGGTCTATAATAGCGACAATGTCCTTTGAAATTATTGTTAGAAGTCCCTTTTTATTTCTTTTATCAAATTATCCCACAAACAACCAATTTGTTTACATCAGATTATTTCATTTAAATTTTAAAAGCATGACATTCAAAACATAATATTTCCAAAATGACATAATTACATGAATCATCAAATCAATCACACCAAAACATTAAATCATCATACAAACACATAAGACAAGTCATATGATCAAAAATATCTCATCTATATATATCAACAATATATACATCATCTCAAAACCGGATCGGTATGCCATAATCTGTACCTTGGCATACTCAATCCTCCATAAAAAATAATAAACACTATATCAATTTGTGTAGTGTCATCTATAGTAGCTAGCCTCGATAACCCCTCGAGCTCTCAGCCTCATCTCCTCCCCCACCCTAAGGTGGACGAGGTGGCCCCATCACAGTCCGTGTGGTGCTATGAGTCTTGGAAACTGATCGTGATGATGTCCTCGATGACCCCATCATGACAGGCTCCACAATGGGGGCCAGTAACAGTAACCTCTGACCCTCTAGCACCATCTTGTAGTATAGCATCTGGTAGAATGTGATTTGGGCAATAACCCATGCTAAGTCTCAAGTGCTCGCCCCTCTGCTCTATGCTTTGAGGCGTGTGATCTCATCTCTGAGTTGTGTGGCCTCCTCTCGGTGTCATGCAACCTCATCCTACAAGGCCTACACTTGAGCCTGGAGATGAATAGTCTTCGCCCGAAGAGTAGCCATCTCGCTACTCTCTCCTATCTTGACACCCTTGCCCTTATCGGGTGATGGTGGCCTCTCTCTCTATGGAGAATGGGGTCTCTCCTCCATCCTCTCCCACTGTCACAGCCTCTGCTGAGCCTGTGGCCTCCTCTGCTCTCTCCTGCTGTGACCCTATGCTGCCTCAATGGACACCTGGTGCCACCTCTCCATTCGATGCACAACTGCATGAATCGAACCCTATGCCCTCATCATCTAAGGAGAGCGGATGCTTGTGTACCAGGTATCATAGCCATCTGCAACCCCAACATCATCACCATCCACTAGCTGGATGGGGGCATCATCCATGTCCTAACTCCAAAAGCACTACATATCTAGAGCCTCGCTAACTGTAGTGTTATCCCGGATGGTCTGGGAAAACTCGTAATCCCTAAAAGATGGGATCCCCTGCTGTAGACCGAACTACCTCAAAACTTGGTCATAGCGATGGAGCTCCACCTCTCCCCTCTCCATCCTCTACCAGCAGGTTCGCCTGATGTGAGCTAGCTCTTGTCTATCCTTGGCCCACATTGGATGATCTCTCCAAGGCCTCCAGGTGATCTAGTTGGAGATAAGGTCATCAAGTAGTCTTTGGGACACTGGTAGATCTACCACTATGACCCTCTTCGGAGCCACCAGTAGAAAACTCGAGGCCTCTCCCCATCAATCCCTATCAATGGGAGCCCTACCGGCCTCTGCATTATGATGTGCTCCCAACATCAAACCTGTAGTAGTGATGTCATGACTAGACATCAGCCACCCTTGTATATGACCCCATGTAGGATCCTATACAATCGGCATAGTACAAAGCTCCCCCAATAAAACATGTATCCGTGGTCTCTCATGTCGTAGACCACATCTGTCAGTAGCCATGGTAGTCTACATCCACTCTGATGGCATAGCAATAGACCACCTACCACCTAGCCAAAACCTATGTCAGTCTAGATGCCCCAGGCATCTGGCACAGTGACTCGATGTTCGCTCCGCCCTTCTCCAAGGTGAAGCTTAGATCTCCGCATAGTCTCATCATCGCATGGCCCTGATTGGCCATAGGAGTGATTAGCCGTGCTTGTATGGGGATCCTCAAAATCCTCCATACATCCTCTAGTGTGGGAGTCATCTCCCCTATCGGTAACCAAAAACAAGAAGAAACCGGATACCACCTCTCTGCTAGGGATGTCAATAGCTCTATATCTATCGAAACCTGTGGCATATCTGCCACGTGTTGCAAGCCGAATTGAGCCATCTGATCTCGCTCTGCCTAATATAGAGCGGCCAAGTCATCCCTCATTCCATCATATTTCCATTCTTGGCTGTTTAGTAATCCTCTCTGCAACATAAACAACAAAACAATAAAAATCATTAATACAACAGTGATTAAAAATGCAAGTAAAATAAGTTCACTTTCATACAAATGATGATATCGTCCACTATTGGACGATATCGTCCAAAATTTGAGCAAATGCGTCTTTGATTTTGCAAGAGGGAATCGTCCCTTATTAGACGAAATCGTCCCCATATCGACGATTTTGCCCTTAGACGAAATCGGTGATATCGAGATGATTTCAGCGAAATCGAGACGATTTCATCCCGACGACGTCATCGGCCCAAAAACAGCTGCGATGCTCAAAAATCAGTCAAAATTAATCTAAAAAGCATGCAATTCAAAATTAAAGCATTCTAAACTAAGTTTAGACCCTCACCTGTAGCCCGCGTCGGACCTTTGTCGATCTGTGCACTGTCTCAACCATCTTGTCTCCAGAGCTCTAGAAACCAGTAAAAATGAACAGTAACAATGAATTAGGGTTTTACCCTATTTTTCTTAATTTTATTCAAAAACAATTAAATTTTTTTTTTTCAAATTTTGCTTTTTCGCGTTTTTACCTCAAATGTTCGATTTGGGTAAAAACACGGAGGGGGCACCATAGTAGCTGTCGTACGATTCGACCTAGAATCGTCACCTAAAAATGGGAATAATTTTTGCTTTCTCGTAGATCGAGAAGAACTCATCTTTAATGCAATTTTCTTTCGAAAATTCGCTAAATAGGGGGCAAAATGTAGCACCCTAAAATTGGCATAGTAAACCTTAGCAATAATTAAAATTACCTTAGTAATAATTCAAATTCAAATTTTAACCCCGAACCGCTCGTTAACCACCTGTTAAACCTCTTTCCTTGTTTTTCGTGCCATTTTTAGGATTTTTTATGATCGTTGGATGATATCGTCATCGATCATACGATATCGCCTTAGATCGGATGATTTCATCTGGACTAGAACATCCAGATGATTTTGTCCCAAAATTGATTTTTCATAATTAGCTTCTGTTTCAACAATGTCTCTAACCTGGGCAAAAGTGTGTCTGTGCGGTTAGAGACTTCCCTCGTTGGAGATCTCCCAAATTGGGATGATATCCAACCTCCCAACCTCCTTCCTATGCCTATTTAATCTTAGGCCCTCCCCTTCACATTACCCTGGCTGAATTTTTTTGCACTTCGAGTTTTACATGCATTAGAATGTCTTAGACTACCATTTGCCTTTGTATTTTTCCAAGTTTGTTTGCAGGAACTTCATTGTTTTTCAGCCAAAGCAAGCTCAGATCGTCACAGACGATCTTGTACAATATCGGATGATCTCACACCAATTCGAGACGATTTCGATTGCAGTCAACATTGGGGGCAATCAGTGCCCTAAGTTTGCATTCTTTCTCCATTATCTATTATTTTGTTCTGCATTAGTTAGAATTATTACTATTCTATATTTTTGAGTTCACCCATATAGCTTAAGTGCATGATAAGATCATAATTTGTCATTAGAATACTATAATTCACTTGAATATCTATTCGTAATTATCATTTTAGTATCTATATTGTCATTTTACATCATTACCCTCTTCTGGAATAGTTGCATTTTCTATATTTTGTATCTATTTCTCTGATTGCAGGTCTCTGACGAATTCATCAGATCTCAGATGATCTTTTCAAATCGCAGACGATCAGACATCTGGATCAGGTATGACTTTTTAATCTAGATTATTCTCTGTGTTTTCTGTTCAAATTTGTTTTCTGTATGCATTTAAATCTGCATTTCATATAGAACAGTTTAGATTCATTTGGCCAAACCTAGGAGTTGAATGATTAAAGATAAAATTGAACACATCAAACACATTCCCAACCTAGGCATGGAAACTGCCATTCAAAATTTTCCTGGTGAACCCACAATCCATCGAAAAATCACCTTAATATCCCTCCCCCGAGAGGCGGGACCTTCAAAGGGCCTCTTAGTCTAAGGTATTGTCCCATCCTTCCCGCATCCCCCTTCCAGGCGTGGATCCTTTAGCCTGAAGGTAAGGGTGCAAAAAATTTGGAGCGATACAGCTATGTTGGGGTAAATAATTATACCATTCAAGAGAAATTCCACTTAGGTATATGCCAAAGGTACGAAGGAGGAGGTGATCACTACCACTAATGAGGAAGTAAACATTAAGATATTTACTCAAAAATTTCTTTGGATCCCCATGTCCTATAAAGGGATCGAGCTTGGGTAAATTTGTAAGGGTATATTTTGGTAAGAACAAATGGATGAATTAGTTGTGTGTATATATTTGGCTAAGGGTAGGTTTTTGGTATCCTATACCTGTAGTTTGAAGTTTGAGTTCATTCATACGACTAATAAGTCATTGTATCTCATCTTGTGAAGATGACTATGGCATAGGTGGGGTAGGATTTTAGTTGTAACTAGGATTAGGAGGTGTGGGGGTATAGGTGAGAGGATGGGAGGTGTAATTTTGGGATTGGGTGAAGTAGGTTTGAGTGTTAGGTTGAGGTGGTAATGGTTGTGAAGGGAAAGGGGTGTAGGATATGTATTGGGGATAATATTGGAAGGCATTGGGAGGCAGTTGGAAGAAGCAAGTTGGGTGTGAGGGATTTGGTTGTGGTTGGGGTGGTGGTTGAGTGACTTGTGAGGGAGAATATTGAGGGGGGTGGTATGGTTTAGGTTGATGATAGAGGTATGTGGGTAGGACTTTAGGTTGAGGTTATTTTTGTGGCCATTGATAAGTTTGGGAAGGTTGTTGGGGAAGGACTTGGTATTAGATATAAGGAGGTTGACTAGGAGGATTAGAGGGGGATTTTTGAGGTGATATAAAGGATTTATTTTGGGATTGGGGTGAGGGTATATGTTTTTGAGTAATGAAGGGGACTTGAGGAGGAATAAGAGGATTATATGGTATTTGAATTTGGGGTGATGGTTGGACATTGGGAGCATTATATTGGGGTGAAAGGTTAGTATTAGTAAGTGGATTTGAGGCTAAAGTTAAAATAGGATTGTTTGGATGTGGAATGTTAGGCATAAAAATGCTAGGGTCACAAATTGGTATACCATAGAATATAGTATATATAGGTGGGGTAGTTGTGACGTTAAAATGAGGAGGGAGTGTAGAAGAGGATGATTGAGAGGGTCCAACATTGGTAGCTACAATGGTTTATGTAGAGGGAGGGGTAAAAAAATGGGTAATTAAATTAATTTAGGTTTGAGACATTAGTTTTTGTAGTGGGGTGGTACAAAAATAGGAGTTTGAGTAAGGTTTTGGGCATTGGGATGGTCGATAAGGGGTTGGGATAAAAGGTCAAAAATGATGGTTGAAGTGGATGGAGGTTGTGGAATGGTTATTAACGATAAGGTGGGGGTTATGAGATCACAAGTGATAATATTTTTTGGTTTTGTATGGGACTATCCTCACTAGAGGTATCTATGATAATGGCATTAGGATTTATAGTGGTGGTAATAACAGGGTATAAATCATAGTTATGATGGGTATCTAGAGGAAATGGAGTCTAGCATAGGAAAGAGGTAGATGGAGTGAAAAAGTCTTCACTCATAGGTGGTAATTTGGTTGCAGTAGAGGATGGTTGGATAGAGTCCATAGTGGTCTAGCTTAAATCTCAAGCTTGGCTATGATTTGAAATCATAGGATAAACAAGATGGCCAAAGGTTACTCACACAAAAGGGTTATGTTAATACATCACAATCCTAAGAGGTAACAGGAAATATATTTTTCAAATGGAAAATAACATAAATCTAAGCTAATTACTACTATTATCTAGTCTTTTTATAATAAGAATTAAGGAAATTTATGCTAAAAGGAAATAAAGCTTAAAAACTGAAGCTATCTAGAATTATCAAATAATGAAAATGCTAAAATTAAAGATGCAAGTGAAGCTAATTGTTTTGACTAAGGATAAAAAACTCAAAAAGGGTTTTTGTGTGTGCATTAAGGCAAAGGAAGTTTATGTGTGTGTAAGAAATAAATCCCAATGGGGGGCAAGGTGTGTTAAAATGGAAGCTTAAGGAAGCTTGTGTGTGTGTGAGATAAGGATCCCAAAGGAGGCTAACTACGCTAAATAAGTATATAAAACAAAGCCAAAGGAGACAAAGTTTGGTAAAATAGGAGGTCTAAGGAGGCTTGTAATTGTGAAAAGGACCCAAAGGAGAAAAGTGTGCTAAAATGGGAGACTAAGGAGGCTGGTGTGCATGATAAAAGTAAGGCCTAAATGGGCTAAGCTAAGTTAGATGTGTGTGTAAAAGAAGCCCAAGGAGGCCAAGTGTGGTAAAAGAGAGAAGTCTAAAGAGGCTTGTAATTGTGAAAAGAGCTCCAAGGGGAAAAAGTGTGCTAAAATGGGAGCCTAAGGAGGCTTGTGTGTGTGGGAAAATTAAGGCCCAAGGGGTTAAGTTAAGCTAGATGTGTGTGTAAAATAAGCCCAAGGAGGCCAAGTGTGGTAATAGAGAGAAGCCTAAGGAGGCTTGTAATTGTGAAAAGAGCCCCAACATGGAAAAGTGTGCTAAAATGGGAGCCTAAGGAGACTTGTGTGCATGGTAAAAGTAAGTCCTAAGAGGGTAAGCTAAGCTAGATGTGTGTGTAAAATAATCCCAAAGAGGTAAAGTGTGGTAAAAGAGAGAAACCTAATGAGGCTTGTAAGTGTGAAAAGAGCCACAGGGAGAAAAATGTGCTAAAAGGGGAGCCTAAGAAGGCTTGTGTGTGTGGGAAAATTAAGGTCCAATGGGGTAAGATAAGCTAGATGTGTGTGTAAAATATGCCCAAGGACGTCAAGTGTGGTAAAAGAGAGAAGCTTAATGAGGCTTGTAATTATAAAAAGAGCCCTAAGAGGGCAAAGTGTGCTAAAATGGGAGCCTAAGGAGGCTTGTGTTTGGGAAAAGTAAGGCCTAATAGGATAAGCTAAGCTAGATGTGTGTGTAAAAGAAGCCCAAGGAGGCAAAGTGTGGTAAAATAGAGAAGCCCAAGGAGGTAAAGTGTGGTAAAAGAGAAGCCTAGGGAGGCTTGTAATTGTGAAAAGATCCCTAGGGGGAAAGTGTGCTAAAAGGGGAGCCTACTAAGGCTTGTGTGTATGGGAAAATTAAGTCCCAATGGGGTAAGCTAAGGTAGATGTGTGTGTAAAATAAGCCCAAGGAGGCCAAGTGTGGTAAAAGAGAGAATCCTAAGGAGGCTTATAATTGTGAAAAGATCCCCAAGGGGGCAAAGTGTGCTTAAAATGGGAGCCTAAGAAGGCTTGTGTGCATGGGAAAAGTAAGGCCCAAGGGGGTAAACTAAGCTATGTGTGTGTGTAAAATAATCCCAAGGAGGCTAAGTGTGGTAAAAGAAAGAAGCCTAAGGAGGCTTGTAATTGTGAAAAGAGCCCAAGGGGGCAAAGTGTGCTAAAAGGGGGGAGGGGGCTAAGGAGGCTAAATATGTTAATAGGAAATATCCTAAGGATAAAATATGCTATATAGTTATGTGATATGAATATACAAACAATAACCTAAGCTAAAATAAAATCGTAAATAATCTTATGTGTGAAAAAAGAGCCTAAATTATGTTGTTAAACAAGTTTGGGAGAAAATAAGGACTTAGATGAAATCCTTAATGAATGTTGCAAGTCTATGCCTTTTAGAATGAAACCACCTCTACACAAGTGGTATAGAAGTGTGGGAATATCTCTACCAAGGTTGTCTCAATTTTTACCTTCAAAACAATAGAAAAATGACAATAGTTAGTCAAATAGCACAACTATGGTTGAAAGTAGCAACAATATTGTATAAAAGAAGCTTGCACTCTGATGAGGCCTAAAAATACCTTATTTTTACACTATGTTTGACATATAAAAACTATCATATTATTAATTTAAATGCCAAATATTTTATTAGAATATATTTGTTAAGTGTTTGCATGATTTTATGTTAGGATCATTATATCTCTATTTTTTACTATTTTCAGCATTTTGTGACTGCTTTTGCTTGATTAAGTACCAAATAAAAATATGCATTTAAAACAACCAAATGTGGTATACTGATATCCATTAACTTCACAATGGTTTATGAATGTTTTCCTGACCTTAAACTTGTTTGAAGTCCACATTGAAGCCAAATTATTAGGACTGTCATAAATCTAAAAATCTAAAAAAAATAGCCATATAAAAATCAACAAGCTATCACTTTATAGGAACACCTTGAAGTTGTCAATAAAAGCATAAGGATATGGATGGAATGAGTTTAGAAGGACTAAAAAATACATCTGACCTATTTATAATCATTTCCACATGGTCTAAATAGGTAGCAATAGGGTATAACAGAGCAAGGACAATTGTGCAGCATTGTTGCACTATTTCAGCATGGTTACTTGGTGAATGAAGTGTATAAATTCAGTAGCAACTTGATGTACTCCTTCATGTTGATATTTGAATAATTTTTCCATGTTCTAATTTGTTTTAATTTATAATAAATGCCAATATTTTAAAACTGTGTAGCAGAGTTGAAAAATGCAGTAATTTACCATGTAAATTTCAGCAAGCTACCAATGAATGGCAAGGCATGGAATTCACACATGGAGAGGAATGAAGGCTATTGCAATATGATAATGAGGGCTAATCCACATGAGAAATGTAGCTAAAATAACTTTAAGAGCACACTGTTGGCCATTTCGAAGATCTTTGGATTGAACATGTATCTTTGAATTGAGAAATACAATCTCTTCGGATTGAGAAATACAGTCTCTTCGGATTGAGCCACTTAGCTCCAAATTGAGAAAAAAAAGTGCTTTTTGAATTTTTGAATATTTTTTGATGATGTAAAATGGGAAAGAAGGTTGATAAGGTTAAGGTAAAATATCCCCTAGTTGTCTTTGTCATCCTTGCCATCCAAAGCCACCATCCATGGAAAAATATCAATTGATCCTCCTCTAGGATAAACTCAGAAATAACTGTAACATAATAGGAAGTTGTTTACAATATAGAAATAGCATATTATGAAGTAGAGAAATATGTTTGAGATATTTCTAGACTCCTCCCATGTACTCCCACCACTGAAGATGTTTTATAAGGGCCAATGACTACTACTGCAACATAAACTGTCCAGATTTACATTTATTTTAGATCCAAAATTATTGGCAAATCACTATAAAGTAGCACATAGGCTGATTTGAGCATGGGATATGTTGTAAATATTTATATAAATAACATAGATCCCTCATTGATTGAGCTAGTTATGAATTAGAATAGAGGATATTTTTCAATAGTAGTAATTAAGACTGTACAGTAATTTTCTATAGTAGTTTTCAGCATGTTTTGTCATCAATAAAAGTGTAGTTATTTTATCATTTTTTGTTCTGAGTGTTAATTATTTAAGGAGTGCTTTTCACCTCCTTCTATATTAGGAATTATGGGCCCACTTTTAGATCTATAAGGAGGAATTTTATGGCAGGTTTTAATCTGTAATTTTGCTATAGCAGAATTAATAGATTACTTGTCAAGTTTACTTTTCTTGTTTTAAGTTTGTATAATGTTCTTTATGTTTTCTATTATGTTTATGTACAAAATTTGTGTGTGTGTCAGCTGAAAAATTATATTAAGCATTTTTTCTTTGCTTTCCATTTTTTCCCTACTTTTTTATTTTAGAAACTTTCCATTTTTAGCATATTTTATTTTGCTGTCAATTCCTGTAGCAGAATCTTGACGATCTTTTGTGGCAGGACATTGACAGGTGTTTTTAGCATAAGTTTCATTTACAAGAATAATTTCAATTATGCAAGAGTAACTAGGTTTCAATTCTACAAATGTAACTTGGGATTTCATTTCAGCAACATTTAAATTCAGCAATTTAAATTATGTTATTTTAATTCTACAAAAGTAGATTAGACTTTCAATTTAGCAATTTCAATTCTTGCAATTGTAGTTAGATTTCAATTCCTACAACTTAGAATTAGTTTTTAGTTCTTGCAAGTTTCCATTTTGCAGATTAGGTTTAGTGTGACACCAAAATGCTAAACCAAATTTGTCTCACCCAATAAATGCTTGAAATCTGAATGCCTGGATTGTACTCTGCCCTAGCCTTCTATCATAGACAGCCTTGGACACCACCCCACCTCGGATTGATAAGATATTTGAGATTTAATGATGTGCTTAATGACAATGCATCACACTCTATCTTTGTTGCTTATACAAATTTGGAATAAAGAAAAAATAAAGTGCAAGTTAAGGGAATGGTCCCACCAGGCGTGCCATTTTGTAGAGATAAGAAGCCACCATTAATATATAAAAAAAAAAAGACAAAGAGAGCAATGTATCTAATGAATTTTATTGCAAATATATGCCTTTTACAATGTAAAACACAACTCTTTGTCTTTTCAAATTACAAAGATGCCTCCAAGGGCATGTACAATGACAATGGTGTATATGCCTCTTTCCCACAATAGTTTGTGATGAAGAGATATCATGTTATGGATGCTTGTGAGGGTACAAATATTTCAAAGGCTATTGTAGATGAATAATATACCTACAATCCTGCACACATGCAAACAAAAGATTTTTTTAGTAACACCTATTTACATATGCTAAGGAATTAGTAATAAAAATAAGAACTCAAAGAAAAACATTAAAAGGATGTTATTCTTACAACTCTTGTAGAATGATGATATGATCTCCTTTCTTCCTCATCCCTTCATGCCAGTGAAGGAAGTGAGAGGCTATTTATAAAATTTGAGAAGAGAGGAGAGGGTGAGGATGATGTGGCATATGAGTTGAAATAGTGGGAGACACAACAATGTAGGTGAATAATATTAAATGTTGAATGTGTTGGCATAGAAGATTTTTATATGGGTGAGAGAATATAAATTGTTAAGTTATTTGGTAAGGAAAGACTTAGAATGAGTGGAGGAACATAAAATTGTTAAGTAGGTTGATAATGGAAGACCTAGGGTGAGTGAAAGAATATAAAATTGTTAAGTGGTTTGGTAAGGTATACTTAGGATGAGTGAAGGAATATCAAAATTTTAAGTTGGTTGGTAAGGAAAGACTCAGGATGAGTGAAAGAATATAAAATTGTTAAGTGGGTTGGCATGAAAGAAAGAATCCTTGACTTGGGTATGCATGAGTGGTGGTGGATGTAGAAAATATGGAATAGGACTAATCTAGAACCCTTGACTTGAGCACATGCATGTGAGGAGGTGGGTGTAGGGAATGTTGAGTGGGTGGATCTAGAATATAGAATCATTGACTTGAGCTCATGTGGATTAGGTATTGAAAATTGATTTAGAAAATATTAAATTTATGAATAGTTAATAGTGAATAGTGATAATGCATAGTGATTAGTGAACAATAAATAGTGAACAATGAACAGTGAGTTGTGAACAGTGAACATTGAACAATGAATAGTGAACAATGAGTAGTGAGCAATGAACAGTGAATAGTGAACAATGAACAGTGAGTAGTGAATAGTGAATAGTGAACAATAAATAGTGAATAGTGATTTTAGAAATATTAGAAAGAAATTAGATAAGATTAGAAGGATTTGAAGATATTGAAGAGATATTAGAAGAATTTCGATAAATTGGATGGGAATTAGGAGACATCAAAACTTGGATATAAAATGACATATTGAATAGTGATAATGCATAGTGATTAGTGAACAATAAATAGTGAACAATGAACAGTGAGTTGTGAATAGTGAACATTGAACAATGAATACTGAACAATGAGTAGTGAGCAGTGAACAGTGAATAGTGAACAATGAACAGTGAGTAGTGAACAGTGAATAGTGAACAATAAATAGTGAATAGTGATTTTAGAAATATTAGAAAGAAATTAGATAAGATTAGAAGGATTTGAAGATATTGAAGAGATATTAGAAGAATTTGGATAAATTGGATGGGAATTAGGAGATATCAAAACTTGGATATAAAATGACATATTTTTTATTTCTATACACATGCATACACACAAGCCTCCTTAGGCTTTTCTTTAGCATAACGTGCCCCCTTAAGTCCTTTATTTTGCACACACACAAGCCTTCTTGGTATTTTAGTTCATTTTTTTCCCCCTTGGGCTTTATATTTTGTACACTCTCAAGTCTCCTTAGGCTTCCCTTTTACCACAAATTGCCCTCTTGGGCTTCCCTCTTTCTCACTCATGCATAACATCCCTCTTTGGGGTTTATTTTCACTTAGAAAAATCCATTTCATTTGCATATTTACTTTTAGCACTTTCATTTACTTGATAATTCTAGATAGCTTTAGTTTTTAAGCTTTCTTTCTTTTTAGCATAGATTTTTTTAATTTCTACTATAAAAAGACTAGATATTAGTAGTAATTAGCTTATATTTTTGTTATTTATCATTTGATAAATACATTACTACATTTTTTGTCAATTTTCTTTGTCTCTGCTCAAGACCGCCTGCTCAAAGGTGGTATTGCACTCTATTGTTGTAACAGTGTTTCCTATTTTGTTTTCTACCTTCTTTTATTGTACTACCTCCCCATAGATAGTTTCACACTCCAATATTGCTTCCATAAAGGTGGTCTTGCCTATCATTTTTTTTGGTTGCTATTTTTTATCTATTCTTGTATTGCTTGCTATATCATCTCCTCAAAGACGGTATCACTACCTATAACCGTATCTTTGTAGACAATCTCCCTTGCATACATAAATTTGACAGAAAAATGTATTTTTAGTTACATAGTTGTTAGAATAGCATTAGTTTTAGTCTCTACATAGACATTTTGCTTTTTGTTTGCTTAGAGTAGATTTCACACACACTTGCACCATATTTTTTGCACTCCATTATATATATATATATATATATATATATATATATATATATATATATATATATATATATATATATATATATATATATATATGAGTGCGAGGATAACCTCCTTGGCGATGTTGAATATCACCACCAATCATCGAGAGCCCTTAGAAAATCCATAGCTAGTATGATAGTCTCTTGGATTTCATCACCGAGAGGTTGGTTACCCTTGGGACTAGCTTGGGGTGATCATTAGGTTAGACCCTTTAGCCCCAGGGTTTAATAATTGGTGTAATGTAGTTGTTGCTTTTGTCCAAGATCACCAGAGAGTGAAGCGAAAGCTTGTGGAGCCTTACCTCAGGTATTAGGCAAGTAGCAAGACTTAGACAATGTGACCTCTCTCATAGAGGTATTTGTATTCTCTTAGGATAAACTGCACCTACCCTCCATCCTAGGAAGACATTTTAGTCATTGGTATTTTACCATTCAACAGAGTGGTAGGGTGCCAAAACACCTTTTGTAGATACCACTTCACCACCACCTTTTTTTAGTCTATGGTAGATTTTACATAAAACACATGAAAATCCCTGTATATATATATGGTGTGGTTTGTGTTATTTATTGCCTATTTTGTATTTATCTATTTACAAATACATAATTTTTATTTTGCATGATTAGTATTACCTCTTAGGGTTGTGATGTATTAACACAACCTTTTTGTGTGATTAATATTTGACCATTTTTTGTGTTCTATGGTTTCAATGTGAAGCCAAAATCGAGCTCAAAACCAAACCATGATGGACCCTACTCAACCATCCTCTACCACACCTATCTTACCACCTTTGTGTTGGGATTTATTAACTCAATCCACAATATTTTCTATGACATACCCTATTTCCCTCAAACACCCATCATAATTATGATGCTTACCCCGTTATTACTACCACGACCAATATCAAGACCATCTCTTTGGATACCTATAGTGAGGCTAGTACGATTAGACACCAATAAATCCCATCACATTTTGATCCATTAACCTCCACTTTTCCCTTGCTAACCATTCCCCAAACCCCATCTACCTCCACCACTATTTCCAATATTTTATCCCAATCCTTTATCGATCATCCTGCTACCCAAAACATTACGCAACCTCCTACTTCAGTATCACTTCCACCCCAACAACTAATGAGGCAACCCGAGTCAATGTAGTTACCCATTCCTTTATACAATTGTATGCATCCTCCTATTTAGCTACAAATTTTGGACCCTCCTAATCATCATCTTCTACATTTCCTCCCCAATATAATGTCACCACCACTTCACCCTATACTTTTTTATATGGTATGCCAATCCATGACCATGGTGTTTTTATGCCTAACATTCCACATCCAACCAACCCTATTTTAACTTTAGCCTCAAAACCATATACTAATGCCAATCCTCCAACTCAATCTCATACTCCCAATGTCCAACTGCCACCTCAAATCCAAATACCATCTAATCCCTCTATTCCTACTCAAGTACCCTACCTTACTCAACAACACATGCCCTCGCCTCAACCCTAAAATAAATCCTTCATACCTCCCCAATAATCTCCCTCTAATCCCCATATCTAAACTACTTGTGCCCAATACCAAGTGACTCCTTAAAAACCACCTCAATCATATCAATGTCCTCAATAATCCTCTCAATATAATCCTCAAACTTTACCTACATATCCTCAACATCAATCTCCAACCCACTCATCCACAAGTTCCTCAAAAACCCTCTGAACCTAACCCTTAAATTTTACCTACATATCCTCAACATAAATACATGCCATCTCAAGTTATTCTACCATAAGTTCCTCAACATCCTCCTCAAACACAACCAAACCCTTTGCACCCAACTTCCTCTTTCCAAACACCTCCCTATGTTTTTTAATATTACCCTCAATATCCACATTACACGCCCTCCCCTTCACAACCATTATTGCATCAACCTAATACCCAAACCTGTTCTCCCCAATCCTAAAATTACACCTCCCAACATACCACCTATACCCCTACACCTCCTAATCCCTATTACAACCCAACATCTTCCCTACCTATATCACAATCATCTTCATGATATGAGATACAATAACTTATTAGTCGTATGAATGCACTAGAACTTCAAACTATAGACATAGGCTGCCAAAAGCCTACTCTTAGCCAAATCTATACACAACTATTCATCCATTCATACCTACCTCAATTTACCTCTATAAATATGATTTACCTAAACTTGACCCCTTTACAGGACATGGGTATCTGAAAGACTTTTTGAGCACATATCTTAATGCTTATTTTCTCATTAGTGGTAGTGACCACCTCCTTCTTCATACCTTTGATATATACCTAAGTAGAATTATTTTTGAATGGTACACTACTCTACCACAAACTAGCATTTATACTTTTGAGAAATTAGACAATCTCTTTCATGAGAGATTTTCCCTCTTAGTCAAAAAGAAAACCAACCTCACTGACCTCTACAATATTAAACAATTTGAAGATGAATCTATTCTCAACTATGGATCTCAATGGAAAACACTTATTAATGACTCTCCTTTTCCTTGTATGTCACTAAGCTAACCCACCTCTTCAATTGTAGTTGTAATAAACATATTTCCTTACTCTTTCAATTACAATAATACAGGACCTTTAAGGAGGCATTAGCTCAAGCTAAGGTCATTGAGGATATTAAAATCCAAGAGGGTATTATAAAACTTAAAAATAAAGAATGGAATAATACAAATCAAAAGGGTAATGCCACTTCTTTCAAATCACCCCAAGTCAATCAAGTCATTCTTACCACACCACCCCCTACCACCACTATCCAATATTAAGCATAATCCCAACCTCAACTACGACCTTAATTATCCTCAAACCAACCCTTATCCTCCTCTTCCACATCCCAATATTCAAATAAGCCTCATCGGGTGCCAAGACGTGATTTTAATCCCCTCACCAAACCCTTAGCTCATCACCTAATTGAATCCCAAGCCCTTACCTTACTCAAAATTAAACCCCTCTATGATCCTAATAGACCCCTTACCCAATCCTATAAACCACATATTTATTGTATCGATCATCATCAACCGGATCACGATATTGATCATTGTATGCAATTTAAAAATATGGTCCAGGACATGATAGAGTGGGGACAAATTTGTGTTGAAAATCCCATGGATCTCCCTAATCAAAACCCTGGGATATACCAAAACCCCTTACCTCAACATACCATAGCCTCCACCTCCTCCACACCACCCAATCAAGTAAATCATATTGAAAAACTTGGATTTGTTGGGATGGTACATGTAACCACTCAAGGTCAGCACCAAACCAACCCCCACAACCAATCCCAAACTCAATCTCCAATCCAATCCTCACATTCACTTACCCTTGACCCAGGTACTAACATCTCCTCAATATCTACACATAACTCCTCTACCTCCACCAATCAACCACCCATTTCTACCATCGCTCCAACATCGACCATACCCACTACCCTTCAATATTCCTCCATAATTATCTCATCATCACAAAATGACTCACTACCCTCCTTGGATACCTTATCACCCTCCATTCCTATTCCTAAGAAAGCATCACTAACCCTTACCTCTTCATCTCCTACACCACCTTTGCCACTACCTCCCATTACAAACCACCCCATGTTGACATCCCTCTCTAATTCTTTCAACTCTTTATCACCTTCTCCCCAATTATCTATTGACATCCAACAAATACCAATTCCCATTCTCACTATATCCCCCAAACCATTACCACCTAACCCTATCATCACTCTTGCCCAAAAATTAACTCATTATCTTAAACTTACCCCTATCCAAGCTCAATTCCTAATCGCCCAACCCTCCCCTTCCCCCCAATCCCAATATCACACACCAACCTAAACATCTCTTGCAATCATCAACCATCACCCCAATCCCATAACTAACCCTATCCTTAGTCCTACCACTCTTATTCCTCAAAAATGGGATCCCCATGTCCTACCCCACACCTCTATTAACTCTTCATCCTCATCATAAGATATTTCTCTTAACACTATCTCCCAATCAACCTCATTTATTTCTACTTCAATCGCCTTATCTAAAAACACCCCTACCACCTCCACAATTCCTTCCTCACCTTCCACCATAATTCCACATGTCCATGTACATATGACTAATTCATCCATAGGTGAGCACAATGTACATAATGTAACTATTAAAATTTTACCATATGTAGATTTCATCAAATATTCTGGTAGACCCTGAATATACCCTTAGCTATAGGTGCTATTGTATATTTAGGTTCATCACCTAACCACACTAATTTTTTATGGGGGACTCACCATACCCACATCAACATCATCCTCCATCCCTTCTCAAGACCATTTAAATTCTAACATTGGTTATCTCTCCAAGCCATATTTTTCCATGCACTATTTTCAAAAATGTCATTGGTAGGGTTTTGGCTTATGATGCTTGAGCAAGGTATTTGCACCCCAATTGACCTTCGTGGTCAATTACCCAATACCAAAGTTGGCCTTGGCTATACAAATATGTCTTCCCTTACCTCTTTAAACAAAGCTCTCTCCATACATGAAGAGACCAAGTAGGATATATACCACTCTAATACCATAGCCTCACCACACCCCCACATCCTCATGATTCTATTGATATATCCACTCCTCTCCAACCTTATAGTGAGTTTGATTACTTATTACCTACCCAACCCGATGCCATTGATATGAACCTTATTCCCACACCCCCACAACCTAAGGAATCTTCCCAAACTACCACCATTCATACTATCTCATATGATACCTCAAGGGATGAAGTTGAATCAAATTTAGAATAACTTTCTCTCACTCCTGATCCTCAATACCCTCAACCTTTGATAATCGATTCTTTTCAAGTTTCCCTCATCCCTCCCCTTTTCCCTAACATATTAGATGACAAAAAAATACCTCATCCCACTAAAATTCACCCAAATTGTCTCAAGGAGACTCCTCCTACCTCACCACATACCCCATCCACACCTCACCATTCTCCCTCCTATTTAGTGAAAAATAGTTCTGAGCACTCATGTTCAAGCCTAACGCATTAGGTACCTCCCACCACATCTTCTACACATTATCACAAGAAGCACTCCTCATGCTAATCCCCCTCATGTCTACCACCTCTCCTTCCAACACCTTATTTACCACCCCTTATTCGAACACCTTCTCTAAAATCCCTTCTTCCAACACCCTCTACTCTACCATTCATCCTATCTCTTTCCTCCATCTCCCCCATATTCTTATCCTCATAAATATTGTCCATATTGTATAATTTTACCATCTCACTCATGTGCTACTTCATCCCTTTACATCCATCATAGACAATATTATTCATCTCATTGCTCCTCAATTTCACCCTTACCACTCATTCCTCCTCCATTAGCTCAAAGACTATCTCACCATTAACTACAACTATTAACTGGGGGAGTTTACCCTCTAATATGTTTTCTTCCTACCTTCCTCTTGGTCTGGGGAATAATTGTACTCACCTTTGCCTCTACTTATTCACCTACAGGTCTTTTATGCATAATACATTTATATCCACTGCAATACTTGTACATACCTTTTTATTTCTATCTACTATCATATATGACCATTTTTACATCTTGCCTCCCATTTTTCTTGCATATTTTTGTAATCCCACCATGAACTTTTATTGGACCATATATAGGTATTACATATTCCTATTATCACCTTTTTGTTCGATCTTTATCTTCACCATGTCACTCTAAAATATCATTTGCAAGTGAGGATAGTATAGCATAGTCGCTATTCATGTAGGGAGTAACATTTATTTCATATTTCATAGGCTTATTTGGTGAGGATAAATATCTTATAATTATTGTGACTATGTCTTCCACATTCCCTCTTTCACATCATCACCTTTTGTTTCTTTATGAAAGGTTCTTATCTCATTAATCATTTACCTTTAATTTTATACACAAGGGCATATATGTGTCTCCCCCCCTTTATTCTATATTCCCTTATATTTTTATCCCTTTCCTCGTATCCTATGGACCTTTCCATCACTCAACCATACCTAGTATCCTCCTCAAGTGTGTCTAGTTTCCCATTTGAAGTTGTGAAGATTTGGAGTATCCCTTTGTGACCTATTGGGATAACTGATAATCCACACATTACACATATACTTCAATTTATTTTTTATTATATGAGTATGACATCACGATTAGTCCTAATTCCTATCTTTACTCATTAGTGATCCAAAACCCAAGGGTTCATGATTTGCTCTTAATAATAATCATAATACTAATGAAAATAAAAAATAATATTGTTATAGCCTAAACCCTTGGGCATATTAGATGACTCCACCTAGGCTATAGATGGTTGGCCACTAGTGGAGCAATTTCTATGGACCATACTAATGAGCTATATTTTTCTCATTAGGGTTATGATTGATTAAGTCCAAACCTTCTCAAAAATCTAGTTAATGAACCTACTACAAATAATGGATCTAGAACCTCTTGATATATCTCAAGGGACCTCTAATCCTAATGTTCTATAATGGGAACCTCACCACTTGAGAGGAGCAATAGGGTGTTTGAGTCTCATGAAATATCCCTTGGATATTATACTCCTTTTTTTCTTTTGTTTCTTTTTACCCTCTTTCCCCCATGGACATTATATACTCTTGTGTATTTAAGGAATGATTTTTTTATTAATGAGGTAAGTGTTTCCCATTATTCCCTTCACCAATTATTCCCTTCATGACCATCATCCATTTTATTTGCTATGTATTATTACCATCATACATTTTGTTCATACTCCATTAATTATTCATTTAATTTTGTTTCATTTTAGCCATTAACATTAATCCATCACATCATCATATTATCCATCATCTATCTACTAATAATCCACACAATGAGCACACATACATAAACACAATGAAGCATAATATCATATGTATATATAATTTTAAAAAATACATCATACCCATAGGTATCAAAAGTACATATATGTATATATATCAAAAATACAATCTGGCCCATAGGCACTCATATAGCCCCACCGCTACTCATTGATGACCACTCATATCTATCTCTACGTTCAACCACCTGGGGTCCTTGTCTATCTTGATGATTCCTATCCCTTCCATTGGACTACAACCCTATCCCCTCATGAAAGTGGGGCACCCATGCACTAATATATGGTACTCTTGAAGCTACACTCCTACTTTGAGATCATGACCGTGAGGATCGCTCTAGTAATAGAATATCATGAGTCAAGAGCTCCATCTCTAATATATGACTACATGCTCATTCTTCCTCAAAATATATCAAATATAAGGTCTTGAGTCACTCTTGTCCGTAGCTATGAGCCCTTCTTACCTACTTTAACTTAGCTTCTAGCTACTACACTCAATTCCTGAGCTTTGAGCACTCTCTCCTCAAGTGATTTTGATCCTCCATGTATTGCATCTTCCCTACCTCCAATATCCCTACCTAGAACTAAAACTAGTCTCTATCCACTACTAACTCCTACTTCTCAGCCACTGTGCTATCCCACTAGAAAATCATCTCCTCAATTTGGGCTAACATCCTTTTCCTCATGGCCTCCCAATCTCATAGCTATATAGCCCACTAACCCCTTTCCTTCTCCACTACTCTCTAAAGATCCAATATGCCATCATCATATACCTGGTGAAGTCTAGCCATTTTGCGTCAACTACCTACAACCTGTATTAGACCTCATCCCTCTCATTCATGGCCTACTTCTTGTTTCCCTCCAAAGCATGCATCTACCTCCTCAACCTCTCCATATCATCATCATCTGTATCCCCTCCAACCTTCATAGGGATTCCATGCCACCAAGCCTCGTAATCCATTATCATATATTCATCCTTAACTTCATCCACATCCAATACCATATCATCATCCTCTCCCACACTCATCACCTTCCCATGGCAAAAGTGCCTCTCTAAATATCTCCTTTGATATACCATAGGATATGGAGGAACTCCCTACTAAAGACCAAACTATCTCAACACCCTCTCATACTGAAAGAGCTTATGATCTCCCTTGTGATGCCTATAACACCATCTCATCCTTATTACTCTTTTCAAATAAACCTTGTTAGTATCCCATCATGAACCTGCTAACCAAGGCCTCCATGCTACTTATCCCAACTATAATAATTGAAATGCATCTTGATAGTACTCAAAATTTCCTACTCTATTACAACTTAGGCCACACCCCTTCTCATTATCCCACCTCATGGCATACCCAATATCAGTGTCTAGCTCTACATGTGCCCCCACGATAGCTTTACTAACCTCTTTATCTCAATATGCTCCCATCCCCACACTTGTAGGATGAATCTAACTCCTAGCCCCACTCTCCCTCACCTTTGTACCTCATAAAGCTCAATGTAGGTCTACATTGACCTATGCTAATAATACTAGTGCTCATGCAAAAACTATATCATACTCAATAATATCCATCACCACATCTAACATGTTCCATGAGAATCGTGTGCCTAAAGAGTTTGAGCATATAATGTTAGACATTATACTCATAAATACCACATGGTATACTAAAATCATTCTATCTGAAAAATGGTGCTCCATAAATACCCCTCTATATCCTAAATCTACTACCACATCGGCTACCCAGTATCCATAAATCCTCATCAACACCCTATCCATCTCCTAAGCCTTTGCCACCACTATCCTGTCACCCTCTACTGATAGGTGCAAAATCTGGTGTATATCCTCTAGAGTGATGGTGATCTCCCCTGTTGGCAACACAAGCATGTTGCTCTCAAAATACCACCACTCAGCTAAGGCAATCAAGTAAGCATCATTGGAGTATACATTCTCCAACCGAACCACATCCCATAACCCAATCCTTTGGAGCCAATCCCAATCGTACTCCTTCAACCCCTTCTTTCACACATATTTGTAAAAGTTGCTAAAGTGATGTCTTGATTGTAGTAAATCCCCCTACCATAACAAAAATATAGATAATCATTAGTACACATTCTCCATATTTCATCATAAACATAAATATACAACTTATAACTATCAACAAAACATTCAAAATTTTCCCCCATTTTTATCTACTCTACCCCAAATCACTTTACCCCCCATATATCTTACCCCTCCACTATAATTTTATCTTCTTACCCACCTTTACCCTTCACTTTTCCATTTTATTCACTTTGTGACCTATTGGAATAACCTGGAATCCACACATACTTAACTTTATTTTGATTACTCAAGGATGACATCATGATTAGTCTTAAATTCCTATATTTACTCATCAATGGTCCAAAATCCAAGGGTTCACACTTTGCTCTCAAATAATAATAATAAGAATGAAAATTAAAAATAATTATGTTATAGCATGAACCCTTAGGTGTATTATATGACTCCCATGGGACTATAGATGCCTGGCCAGCAATAGAGTAATGTCAATGGACCATGTAGATGTGCTATCTTTTTATCATTAGGGCTATGATTGATTAATTCCAAACCTTCTCAAAAATATAGTTAATTAACCCACTGCACACACAATGTTTTTAGAACATCTTGATATGTCTCAAGGGATATCTAATTATAATGGCCTAGAATGGGCACCTCACCAATTGAGAGGAACACTAGGGAGTTTGAGTCTTGTGAAATATCCCTTGGATATTATACTTCTTCCTTTTTTCTTCCATTCCTTTTTACCCTCTTTCCCCATGGACATTATATACTCTTGTGTATTTAAGGAATGATTTTTATTAATTAATTAAGTATTTCCCATTATTCCCTTCACCACCATCATCCATTTTCATTGTTATATATATTATTATCATCATACATTTTGTTCATCCTTTATTAATTATTCATTCACTTGTATTTCATTTTAACCATTAAAATTAACCCATCATATCATCATATCATCCATCATCTATCTACTAATCATGCACAAAACATATACATAAAGATATTGAAGCATAAAATCATATGTATATATACTCCTCCAAAAACACATCATACCCATAGGTATCAAAAGTACATAGATGTATATATGAAAAATACAATCTGGTTTGTAGGTACTCATATAGCCCCACCACTACTCCTTGATGACTTCTCACCTCTATCTCTACCTCCTCTCGCCTGGTGTCCTTATCTCTCTTGATCACACCTATCCCCTCCACTAGACTGCAACCCTATCCCCTCATGAAAGCGGGGCACTTGTGCACTAACAAATGATACTCCTAAAGCTACACTCCTACTCCTACTATGAGATTGTGACTGTGAGGATCGCTTTGGTAATGGAATATCATGATTCAAGAGCTCCATCTCTAATATATGACTCCATGCTCATGCTTCCTCAAAAGCTATCAAAGTTGAGGTTCCTACTCACTCCTATCCCTAAATTTGAGCCGTTATCACCTGCTTAAACTTATATTCTAGTTATTGCACTAAATACTTGAGCTTCATGCACTCTCTCCTTAAGTGCTTCCAATCCTCCATGTATTGCATCTTCCCTACCTCCAATCTCCCTATCATGAACCAAAACTAGTCTCACTCCACTACTAACTCCTATTGCTTGGCCACTATGCTATCCTACTGGCACCTCATCTCATCAAGCTGGGCTAGCATCATTTCCCTCATGGTATACCACTCCAATAGCTATATAGCCCACTGAACCCTCTTCCTTTCCATTAATATTTGAATATCCAACATCCCATCCTCATATACCTAGCGAAGTCTAGTCATATTTGTCTCAACTACCTACAACCTATCTCAAATATTATCACTCACATCCACAGACTTCTTCTTGTCCCCATCCAAAGCATACACCTGCCTCCTCCTCTTCATCTCATCATAATTTGTATCCCCTCATCTAACCTCCGTATGGATTCCATGAGACTACCACCAAGTCTTGTAATCCATTATCATGCTTTCATCCTTAACCCCATCCACATCCAACACCATATCATCATCCTATCCCACACTCATCACATCCCCATGGGACAAGTACTTCTCTAAATCTCTCATTTGGTATACCATAGTATCTGGAGGAACTACCTACTGAAGACCAAACTATATCAATATCCTCTCATACTGAAAGAGCTTATGATATTCCTTGCAATGCTCATAGTACCATATCTTATTCTCTCCTCAAATAAACCCTGTTAGTATCCCATCATGGCCCTACTAGACAAGGCCTCCACGCTACTTGTATTGATTGTAATCATCGAAATGCATTTTGATAGTACTCCAAATTGCCTGCTCTTTTTTAACTCAAGCCCCACTCCTCATTATCCCACCTCATGGTGTACCTAATCTCATTTTATAGCTTTACATGTGCCCCCCATGATAGCCCTACTAGCCTCTCTATCACAATATTCTCCCATAACCACACCTGTAGGAGGAAGCTAGCTCCTAGTCCCACTCTCCCTTGCCTTTGTATCTCATAAAGCTCATTGTAGGTCTACACTAATAATACTGGTGCTCCTATGAAAACCATATCATACTCAATCATATTCATCACCACATATAACATGTTCCACAAGAATAATGTTCCTGAAGAGTTTAAGAGTATAATGTTAGATATTATACTCATCAATACCACATGGTATACTGAAAGCATTCTACCTAAAAAATAATGCTCTACAAATACCCCTCCATGTCCCACATCTACTACCACATCAGCTTCCTGGTCTCCATAAACCCTCCTCAAAACCCTATCCAACTCTTGGGTCTATACCACCACTATCCTATCACCCTCTCCTAGTAGGTGCAAAATCTAGTAGATGTCCTCCAAAGTGATGGTGATCTCCCTTGTTGGAAATATAAATGTGTTGCTATCACAATCCCCCTACTCAACCAAGGTAGTTAGGTAAGCCTAGTTGGATTATATATTCTCCAATGGAACCACATCTCATAATCCAATCTTCTGGAGCCAATCCCAATCCTACTCCTTCAACCCCTTCTTGTGCACATCTTTGTATAAGTTGCTAAAATGATGTCTCGCTTGTACTAACCCCCTCTACCATAACAAAAACATAGACAATCATTAGGACACATTTCTCATATTTCATCATAAACATAAATATACAACTTATAACTATCAATAAAACATTCAAAATCCTCCCCTTTTAGAAACTCTACCCCAGCTCCTTTACTCCCCATCTATCTTACCCCTCTACTTTTATTTTACATTATTTACCACCTTCACCCTTCACTTTCCCCTTTTATTCACTTTGTGACCTATTGGGATAACCTAGAATCCACAGATTATATACATACATAAATTTATTTTTTATTAGGTGAGGATGACATCATGATTAGTCCTAATGACTATATTTACTCATCAATGGTCCAAAACCCAAGGGTTCATGATTTACTCTCAAATAATAATAATAATGAAAATGAAAAATAATGATGTTATAGCTTGAACCCTTGGGCATATTTTACGACTCCACTAGGGCTATAGATGCTTGGCCGATAGTGGAGAAACATTGATGGACCATGTGGATGAGCTATCTTTTTCTCATTAGGGCTATGATTTATTAATTCCAAACCTTCTCAAAAATCTATTTAATGAACCCACTACACACACAGTGATCCTAGAACATCTTGATATGTCTCAAAGGACCTCTAACCCTAATGGCCTAGAATGGGAACATCACCACTTGATAGGAGCACTAGGGTATTTGAGTCTCATGAAATCTCCCTTGGATATTATATTCCTTCCTCTTTTCTTCCATTCCTTTTTACCCACTTTCCCCCATGGACATTATATACTCTTGTGTATTTAAGGAAAGATGTTTTATTAATGAGGTAAGTGTTTCCCATTATTCCCTTCACCACCATCATCCATGTTATTTGTTATATATATTATTATCATCATACATTTTGTTCATACCCCACTAATTATTCATTCACTTATGTTTCATTTTAGCCATTAACATTAATCTATCATATCATCATATCATCCATCATCTATCTACTAATCATCCACACAACAAGCACATGTACATAAATACAATGAAGCATAAAATCATATATATATATATATATACTCCTCCAAAAATACATCATACCCATAGGTATAAAAAGTACATAGATGTATATATCAAAAATACAATCCATCCCATACACACTCATATAGCCTTGTCACTTCTCATCAATGACTTATCACCTCTACCTCTACCTCCACCTACCTGGGGTCCTCATCTCTCTCAATCATGCATATCCCCTCCACTAGACTGTGAACCTATCCCCTCATTAAATTGGGGCACTCGTACACTAACAGATGGTGCTACTGAAGCTACACTCCTAATCCTACTCCAATATTGTGATCATGAGGAGCGCTTTGTTAATGGAGTATCATGAGTCAAGAGCTCCATATCTAATCTCGAACTCCATGTTTGTACTTCCTCAAAAGTTATCAAAGTTGAGGTTCCTACTCACTCCTATCCCTAACTCTTAGCCCTTATTACCTGCTCTAACTTAGCTTCTAGCTTCTATATTCGATCCTTGAGCTCTAAGCACTCTCTCCTTAAGTGCTCTCGATCCTCCACGTCCTACATGTACCCTACATCCAATATCCCTACCTAGCATTGAAACTTGTCTCACTCCACTACTAACTCCTTTCACTTGGCCACTATGATATCCCATTGGTGCCTCATCTCCTCGAGCTATATTTCCATCCTATCCCTCATGGCCTCCCACTCCCACATCTATATAGTCCATTGACCCCCATTTCTCTCCATTACTCTCTAAAGATCCAACATCCCATCCTCATATATCTAGTGAATTATAGGCATATCTACCTCATCTACCTATAACCTATCTTATATCTTATCTCTCTCATTCATGGGTTGCTTCTTGTCTCCATCCAAACTTTATACCTACCTCCTTAACCTCTCCATATCATCAGCATTCATATCCCCTCCTCCAACCTCTGTAGGGATGCCCTGTAGGGATGCCATGATACTGCCACCAAACCTTGTAATTTGCTATCATATATACATCCTCAACTCCATCCATATCCAATACCATATCATCATCCTCTCCCGAACTCATTATTTCCCCATGGGTCAAGTGCCTCTCTAAATACCTCCTTCGATATACCATAGGATATGGAGAAACTCCCTGCTAAAGACCAAACTGTCTCAAAACCCTCTCATGCTGAAAGAGCTCATGATATCCCTTGCAATGTTCATAACACAATATCCTCCTCATCACTCTCCTCAATTGAACCTTGGTAGTATCCCACCATGGCCTTGCTAGCTAAGGCCTCCATACTAATTTTCTGGATTGTAATCACTATAATGCATCCTGATAGTACTCCAAACTTCCTACTCTATTGCAACTCAAACTCTATTTCTTCTCATGATCCCACCTCATGGTATACCTAATATTAGTACCTAGATTTGCATGTGCTCCCCATGGTAGGTCTACTGGCCTCTATATCACAATATGCTCACATCCTCACACCTGTATGGGGAAGCTAACTCCTAGTCCCACTCTCCCTTGCCTCTATACCTCATAAAGCTCCTTGTAGGTCTGCATTAACAATACTGGTGCTCATGCAAAAACCATCTCATACTCAATAATATCCATCACCACATATAACATGTTCCATGGGAATTAAGTGTTTGAAGAGTCTGAGAGTATAATGTTAAACTTTATATTCATCAATACCACATGGTATACCAAAAACATTCTTCTTGAAAAATAGCACTTGAAAAATACCCCTCCATGTACTAAATATACTACCACATTCCATTGCTTGTTATCCATGAACCCTCCTCAACACCTTATCTATCTCTCGAGTCTTTGCCACCACTATCCTATCACCCTCTACTAGTAGGTGAAAAATTTGGTAGATTTACTCTATAGTTATGGTGATCTCCCCTATTGGAAACACGAATATGTTGCTATCACAATCCCACCGCTCAACCAAGGTGATCAGGTAAGCCTATATGGAGTATACATTATCCAACTAAACCACATCCCACAACCCAATCCTTTAGAGCCAATCCCAATCCTGCTCATTCAACCCCTTATTCTACACATATTTATATAATTTTCTAAAGTAATATATTGATTGTAGTAACTCCCCCTGCCATAAAAAAACATAGACAATCATCAGTACACATTCCCCATATTTCATCATAAATATAAAACTTATAACTATCAAAAAAACATTCAAAATGCTCCCTCTTTTTATCCACTCTACCCCACCTCAATTTACCCCCATCTATCTTACCCCTTCACTTTTATATTACCTTATTTCCCACCTTTACCCTTAACTTTACCATTTTATTTAATTTTATTTCTTTACCTGTGCTTGCCCTACTTGTTGATGCCATCTCCTTACTTTCCTTTATTTTTTTATTATCTTTCATGGCTACACAACTGAACCTTGTGACCATGATTTACATTTTTAAAATCCTAGTTCTTGACCACCTAAGATGGTTGTACAACTGAACTAGGTGATATCATGCTCTCCCTAGGTGATCTCATGTCCATCTGAGGTGGTTTTGTGCTCCCACAACTGTCGTAGTCAAGACAACCTCACTTGCACACCCATTTTCTTCTCCACTAATTCTCTTGATGCACCATTATCTATTTTTAGACTCGATAATATCTCCCTAGCACATTTTTTCTATTGCTTTACCATTTTCAAATACCTCCTTCGACACCCCTTTTACCTTTGTCTCTTTGTGCACCTCTCTTTACGCTTTCCCCCTTAGGCATTTTTTACACTCGATCACTTGGGCTCTACACCTCTCTTTACTTCTTTTGTATTTTTTTGCAATGACTATGGGATCCTTTACTATCCGGGTCTCTCATTTTTATGGTCGCATATCCCTTTACCACCATATTCATAAACACCTCCTTTTTCTTTATTCAAATTCCACCCTTCATTCTCCCCCATTTTTCCTTACTAAACACCCCTACCTCATCCTTTATTTTTTTCTCCTTTGACTCATTTTGTCAAGTGGCTCATCCTTGGCCTCATGACCTTGCCTGCACACTCACCACTTGATGGGGTTTCCAAATATACTCTTATAGGGACAATCATTTCATTGGGGCAATAAACACCAAAATTTTGACAAACATTTTTGCACTATGTTGTTTTTACAAACAACACATTGCAAAAAGGGGCATCTATAGACATCTAAAATTAATAATTTTTCTAATATAATAAATTAAAAATAAAAATACCTAAATAAGCCTTACAAAATCACAAATCTAAATTCCCTAAGAATGCCTAATAAAACCTTAGAAACACCATAAATATTAATATAAATAACACATTTTGAAAATATTCCCTACACCCACAAAAAATAATAAAAATCACAAAAATACCAAAATAAAATAATGATGATCCTTAATCATCTCCATGTGCCATTAGTAATTAATTAAACCTTAATTATGCTAATTAAATAAAATTAATATCACCATCATAACCCCTATTTATGACCCCTCCTACATAGAAAATGATAAAAATAAATAAAATAATTGTAACTCTAATTAACATTAATTAAATACCTCATTAAAGCCCCTTAATCAAGATTTAACAATGTTCTAGGCATGGCATTTAATAAAAAATCTCTAGAAACCTAGAGAATATACCCCTTTTTAATATTTAAATATCCCCTAATTTAATATGCCACCTCACATGTACTCCCCCTCATGCCATAAAAAGAAATTTAAAATTTAAAATAATGATAGGTCAAAAGTTGCATTAAATCCACTTGGCCCAAGGACAAGCCACATCATCATTTTGGTAATTTTAAATCCTTTTTCCTTTCTCCCATGTCCCTTGGAAAACTAATTTAAAATTAGTTTCTCATCCTCCTAGGATATCTTCCCTAAATCCATTTAATATGCCAACTCCCTACCCTTACACCTCATCATTTTAGTAATTTTAAAATACCCTCACATTCCTTGTGTGCCTTGGGAAACTAATTTTAAATTAGTTTCCCCTCCCCTAGACTTCCCCCCTCCCAAAGCAATTTAATGAACCCACTGATCTTCCTCCACCTCATCCTTCTCTAGACCCTTCCCTCACCTACCCTACCCATGTGGAGACCAAGTGGAGCCTATGTGGCATCCCACTCATCCAACCCCAAAATTTCTATAAATACCATTGGCTATGGCCAAGGGAAAAGAGCCCATTTTGTGCTAAGTCCATGTTGCCAAAATTCTCACTTACACTTGCCTTAACCTATTTATCTTATCCTACTTACCACTACTCACATCCTTGAACCACATCCCAAGACCCCTCGATTACATATCATGCACCAATAAGCTCTTGAGTTTAACAGTTGTTAGCTTATCATCATAGTATTGAGACTGTCTCCCTTTATATGTTCCCAACCACTGCCTACTACCTCTCTAGAGATGGTCTTGCCCTTAACACATAATAACATCTACAAAAACACCTTCAATGACAGTTCAACACTACAACATGTATAATTTCTTATTTTTATGCATTCTGGTGTATACATCAACATTTATTTTGGTTTCTATATCATTTTAACAAAGTCAACCTATAACGTGGGCAGAGGTCCAAGGTTCAAATCTCAGACCTCATCGGATTGAATTCTTATCCCTTTCTAGTTTCTTTCAGTGGTGTAAAATATTTTAAATGATTGTGGCATGGTGGTTATAGGGGCGGATTGCACAAATATCTATGGGGTGACTTCCAAGGATAATAGCATAGAATACTATGGTGGCCATAAAAATTGGAAAACCTACCTGGATTCGTGGTGGCTATCGATCCCACAATGTAAATTAAAAAAAATCCAAACCTATGTGGGCCCTTTTTATTCATAACTCTCTCTCTTTTTTGGTTGTGTGCAAGTATACTACTCTTCAATATCATCCCTTGGATATTTGTACACTCACCTACGCATACATCGATATCTCCTGATCACACTAGGTTATGGGAAAGAAGAACAAACATCATCTTTGTTGAAAAAATCATCTTTGGATAATTTATAATTGTAAAAAGACAAAGATATTTGTTTTGTATTGTAAAAGCATATATTTGTAATAAAATTCATCACATATATTTCTCCCTTTATCTTGATATTTAGTTTATTGATGGTGGCTTCTTATCCCTACAATAAAAGGTGCCAAATTCTAGGTTTATCTTCAATACTGCGCTTAATTATTTTTAACAAATTCTTGTTTGTAGATTCTACAAGACCATTCCCTGGAGGGTAGTAATTTGAAGATGCATTCTAGTAGATGTTGTATATTCTTCTAAAATCAATAGCCTTGGCACCTATGAAGGATTTGACATTGTCTAAACCAATGGTGGCCAAAATTCCAAACTTTGTGATCAACCTTTCCAAGAAGTCGATCATCATGTCTTGATTAGTGTGCTTAGTGGTCTTAGCTTCTATTCACTTAGTGAAATAGTCCATTGTCAAGATGTATTTATGTATGGATGATGAATTAGGATTGATCATGCCAATAAAATTTAACCCCCATTGCTAGAAGGATTTTTCTACAATTATTGGTTGAAGAGGCATCATCGGATGCTTACTTCTTCCCACAAACCTTTGGCACTTGTCACATGATCTCTCCAATTTGAATGCATCTAAGAAAATTGATGGCCAATAGTTTCCAACTCTCAAGGTTATCACTACAATAGTCTGTCTTAAGTAGTGACCTCCTAAAAAACCACTATGAAATTCCTTGAGTACTTTTGTTATATATGGATGCAAACATCTTAGTAACACTATATAAAAGTTTATTTGGTATATAATGCATTCAATTAGTATGTATTTCCTTTTCTATAATCTGTATCTTTGAGACACAGTTAGGTTGTCTAGATATATGTTTGAGTTAAAGTACTTTGTTAATTACTTAATCCAATAATTTGGCTATACTTGTATCCTTTTTGGCTCAGTATATTGTTCTTCATCATTCATCATATAGATATTTTGTAACACAAATTCTACTAACTAGTGACATAGAGCCCTACCTCTTATTAGCTTGGTTGGTTTGATTTCAACATCATATTCTTGAATCTTGGCTATCCAACACACTCTCTTATCACCCAACTCTCCTTGAATTACAAAGTTTTGGACATTCGGATGCACTACATATACCAAGATCATTCTCTAAGAAACAAGATGACTAAATTTTTTTAAATATTTAATTACTACATAGACCTATTTAACAAAAAAGTATACCTTTCTTCATGGTCATGCAAGGTTTGACTCAGGAAAGCTACTGGCTGCTCCTTGTTCTTTCCTTTTTTTGAGTAAATACAACAACATAGATTTCTTCTACACCAAACACATAAAGGATGAAATATTTGGAGTAGTTTGAATTAATGAGGATAGGTGCTTTAGATATTGCTTCTTTAATATTCTTGAAAGTATTCTTTTGACACCCATCCATTTAAAATCCACTTCCCAGCTCAACATCTCAGTCATGGGCTTAAATTTTTGAGAAAAATCTAAAATGAATTTCCATATAAAGTTAATTTTCCTAAAAAATTATTGAATCCCTTTATTTTTTAGTGGTATAGGAAGGTTTAGAATGGCTTTTACCCTACCTGGGTCAATAGCTAGGCTTATTTTGAGAAAAACATGTCCTAATAACTATATTTTTCAAATACTAACTAGAGAAGTTTGCATATTACTTCATATTATGAGAGAACACAGTCATGTCATATAAATAGATGACTAGTATATTGTTTTCTAACTCTTCAAATGCTAAATCTATAGCTCTTTATAAAGTAGCACTTGCATTGGATATGCCAAAAGGCATCCACTGATATGCAAAGGTATCCCATTGGTGGTGGAAGTAGTTTTGTACCGGTCTTCATCCCAGACCATATTTGTTTAAAACTAGAGAATCCATCTAGTAAGAAGATTCTCTTGGCTCTTACTATAGTATGTATAATTTGATAAGTTTTTGGGAGAGGATAGTGGTCCTTCAAATATACTTAATTGATGTTCTTGAAGTACGCATAGAGATGGGTTTCTCCATTTTTATTCCTTACGAAGACCAAGTTGACCACAATTTAGAATGCTTGATCAGGTATATTATCTTGGTATTTAACAACTTTAGCAGCCCCTATTTCATCAAGACCTCTATCTTGGGATTTACTTGTCATTGATTGTATTGAAAAGGTTTTGCATCTGGTATGATCTCAATGGTGTGTTGGATTATCTCCTTGTTGTACACTTTGAGGTCATCATAGCTCCATGCTATGATATCTTTGAATTCCTTACATAAATTCAAAATTTTGTTGACCTCTTCCTCTCAATAATGTACACCAATTTTGATGTTCTTTCTATATTTAATTTGTACCTCCTTGCAATTTTAGCTATCAACCTCAATTCTATGAGTATTTGATTGATCATTGCCATAAAATAAGAATTATAATGTTATCAATCCTTTTGGAATAGGATTGTTCTTAGGCTATATCAATTTACTTTCCTCATCCTTTTTTTATATTCAATCGCCTACACAATTCATTTCTTGAATTAAAAAATCAATCATTTGTTCATAATTATCAAACACTTACCAAAAGGTGTCCTTTTCAACCATAAAAGGCATATACACAAGTCTCTCTAGTGCTCGATTAGTTTCGAAAGATAAATCATGCTCATTAAAGTAAAATAGAGAAGTTACAATGTTTATATAGCATTGGGAAATGCTAACTATAGAAATGCCACGTATTTGAGAGAGAGAATAGGGAGGCGGAGAAATAGGAGGGAATGAGAGAATAGGAATTGAGAACTATGACTAAAATATCTATGCCGACCAGTTGAAGCTTGTCGTCCACATGAAACCTGTCGTCCGGTCAAAAGTAAAAGGTAAAAAACAAATTTTTTACTTTAACTTCCAACATTCTCCCCCTTAAAGTTGAGAGGACTGACAATACAATCTCTCAGCTTTATATATTGAGCTTTAGCTATACCTTTGGTGAAGATGTCTGCAATATTATCCAAAGTGCTACAATATTGAAGCTCAACTATCTGTTGTTCCACCATATCTCGAATGAAGTGATACTTCATATCAAAATGCTTTGATCTGCTATGGTGGACTGGATTGTATGCCAACTGAATGGCACTTATGTTATCACAATACAGTCGAGTTGGACCACTTTGACTTTCTCCAATCTCTTCAAGGACTTTTCTTAACCATAGGGCTTGAGTACTAGCATGTGTGATGGCTATATACTCAGCCTCAGTAGATGACAATGCTACAACAGTTTGTTTCTTGGAACTCCATGTAATTAGTCCTGATCCTAGACTAAAACAATTGCCTGATGTAGATTTCCTATCATCTATATTGCTGCCCCAATCACTATCATTGAAGCCAACTAATTTCACAGAATTACATTTATGGTAATGGATTCCAAAATCCAATGTACCTTTTACATATCTTAAGATTCTTTTAGTTGCTTGTAGATGCAGCTCAGATGGACTAGCCATAAACCTTGAAACTAGAGAAACAACATATTGAATATCGGGCCTTGTGTTGGTGAGAAACATCAGACTCCCAACCATGCTTCTGTAAGTGGTCATGTCAACCTTTGATGCTCCATCATCCTTGCTCAATTGGATCCCATGTCCAGTTGGAGTTGCAACTGATTTGCACTGCTCCATGGCAAATTTCTTGATCATGTCTCGAGCATACTTGTGTTGACATATGAAGATCCCTTTATTTGATTGATGCACTTCCATGCCTAGGAAGTATCGCATTAAACCAAGATCTTTCATCTCGAACTGCTTCATCATGGAGTTTTTGAACTCCATATTCATTTTATTGTTACTACCCATAAATATTAGATCATCCACATATAAACAAACTATGAGAATGTCTACTCCATGCTTTAGGTAGTACAGATTTGGTTCACTTTTGCTTCTCGTGAATCCATACTCACTGAAATAGCCATCAATGCGTGAGTACCAAGCTCTTGGTGCTTGCTTGAGGCCATAAAGTGCTTTCTTCAATTTGTAAACAAGGTTCTCCTATCCCTGTTCTTGAAAACCTTGAGGTTGTTGAACATAAACCTCTTCTGTCAAGTATCCATTCAGAAAAGCACTCTTCACATCCATGTGTTGAACATTCCATCCTTTATGGGCTGCTAAGGAAAGAACTGATCTGATTGTCTCTTGTCGTGCAACTGGAGCAAAAGTTTCCTCATAGTCAATGCCAAATTTTTGAGTAAAACCTTTTGCTACTAGTCTCGCCTTATGCCTCTCAATGCTTCCATCAGCATTGTACTTGGTCTTGTAGACCCATTTACACCCAACACATTTTTTTCCTTTGGGTAGCTTTACTAGCTCCCATGTATCATTATTGTTTATAGAGGTTATTTCCTCTTTCATGGCTTCTTGCCATACATTTTGAGTACATGCCTTCTCATAGCTAGTTGGTTCTAGTTGTGTACTAGCCAATAAAGCATAATTGACTACATCTCCCCTAGGATCATGGGAGTCATCATCTCCATACAATTGCAAATTTTCAAGTTGCTGCAAAACTGTATTCATTTCACTAGCTTGACTTCTAGTGAATCTTCTCTAGAAATTTTGATCCAACATTTGAAAATATGGATGATGTTGTAATGTTCTTTTGCCTCTCGATGGAGAGTCTCTGTCAATGTCCATCGGTGAAGAACTTACTGATCTCTATGGAGAAGGACTTGGAGTGTCGGTTGAAGTACTTGATGTAGTACTCTTGTATGGGCTTGGAGGGGGTGGTGTGCCTTTGCTTTTCTTTGGAGACACCTGCTGTACCTATGAAGAACTTACATCTTGGGACTCATCATCAACAAAAATTCTTTGATGACCCCATTCTCCCCCTTCATCAAAAATTACATCCTTGGAGAGTATAACTTTATGAGTCTTGGGATTGTAGAGTCTATATGCCTTTGTAGACTCACAATACCCTACAAATATACAAGCTTGACTTTTTGGATCAAGCTTCTTCCTTTTCTCATCAAGAATGTGTGCATATGCTAAAGAACCAAACACTTTGAAGTGCTTTACATTAGGTTTCTTTCCGTACCACCCCTCATAAGGAGTGACACCATCTAAACTAGAAGTAGGACTTCTATTTAGAATATATACACTAGTTCTTATAGCCTCTACCCAGTACATATGAGTTAGATGCTTAGTCTGAAGCATCGATCTCACCATTTCAACTATGGTGCGGTTCTTTCTCTCGGCCACACCGTTCTGTTGTGGGGTATAGGCAGTGGTGAATTGCCTTTTAATCCCACTTGCTTTATAGTATTTCAAGAATGCTTTTGAGGAGTATTCACCTCCTCGATCTGTCCTAAGACATTTTACATAATTCCCACTGTGATTCTCTACATTGTTTCTAAAATCTATGAAGCAATCAAAAGCTTCATCTTTATGTTTCAAAAAATAAATCCAGCACATTCTAGAGAAGTCATCTATGAAAGTGAGAAAATAAGAATAGTTTTTGAGACTCTGTGTTTGCATTGGTCCACAGATGTCTGAATGTACTAACTGAAGTGGATAGCTGGCTCTCCACGCTTGTCCTTTCAAAAAATTTGACCTTGAGTGCTTTCCTAAAGCACATCCTTCACAGACCTCCTTTTGTTCATTGATTTTGGGAAGTCCTGTCACCATAGCTTGAGAAGTTAGAAGTTTCAAGCTAGCGGAATTAAGGTGACCATATCGCAAGTGCCAAAGCACACTTGGATTTGTTATAGCTACATTTGCAATTTGAGCTCCTCCTGGCTCATCAAATTTGAGAGGGAATAACCTGTTCTTGGTCATGGGGACTTGTGTGATGACACGATTACAATTATTTTTATCAAAAATGATACATTGTCCTTCATCAAATACAAGCTTGTAATTGTTCTCCATCATTTGCCCAACGCTTAGCAGGATTGTGTTGGAGCTTTGGAGTGTAATAGATGTCATGCACTTTCTTTAGTCCTTCTTTGGTTGGAACCTCCATGGCTCCAATACCCTCTACTTGCAATGTCTTATCATCCCCTAATTTGATTTGGGATTTATAAGTGGAATCTAGAGTAGCAAATAAATGTTCTTTGCCACTCATATGGTTTGAACAACCAGTATCCAGAATCCATGTGTCATTTAGATTCTGTTCTGATTGTCCATATGACAGAAAAATATTAGAGGTATCATCTTCTTCTCCATAATTACCATATTGACTACTACTGCCTTGTGAAGATTTTGACCAGCAGTCATGAGCGAAGTGACCTGGCTTGCCACAGTTGAAATAGGCTGATTTGGACTTGTCACTTCCTCGCCCTTGATTTCCACTTTGTCCTTGATTTCCTCCTCGATTTGGATTTCTACCTCTTTGTTGATTGCCTCCTCTGTATGAGTTGCCTCCTCTATTTTGGTTGCCTCCTCTATTTTGATTGCCTCCTCTGTAGTTGCCTCTACCTCTACCTCTTTTCTTGCCTCTGCCTTGACCTCTTCCCCATCCTCTTCCATTGTTTTCATTGGAAGTGAAGGCCTTATCATCGCCTCCGTAGCTGGTTGAAGGAGTTTCAGGAAACCTCTCTTCATGTGACATTAACGATCCGATTAATGCATCGAATGTTAAAAGGGAAAGATCTTTGGATTCTTCTATAATTATGGCAATATGGTTCCATTTCTGTGTAAGTGTTCGCAACACTTTTGTTACAATTATCTCAGGCTTGATTTCTTCGCCTAGTGTAACCATTTTATCCACAATTGCTTTTACTCTAACACAATAATCATCGACTTTTTCATCATCTTTCATTCGAATATTTTCAAAATCTCTCTTCAATGTTTGAAGCCTTACTTGCTTCACTTGATTACTACCCTGGAATCCATCACTCAATGCTTTCCATGCATCTTGTGCAGTCGTACAAGCGATGATTCTGGGGAATATGCTTTTCTCCAATGCAGCTTGGAGATGAGAAAGAGCAGAAGAGTTGCTCTTTTTCTCTTCTTTTCATGTTTTCTTGTCTGTAGCACTTAGTGTTGTCCATTCTGAGGGTTCTGTGTAGCCCTCTTCTATTATGTCCCACAAACCTCTTCCTATGAGCAAGGTCTTCATCTTTATAGACCAATACTCATAGTCATAACCATTAAATTCTGGTATAGGTAAGCTATTGTGTGAGGCCATAGTTACCAAAAACTCTCTTTATTTCATGGTTACAATAAAGTACTTTGTTGTTTGAAAGAAGGAAAGAAGAAGAAGGAAGAAAGAAGGAAGAGATTACAAATTTAAGTCAAATCTGACTTGTTCTATTCTATCATTGACTGCTTGTTCCTCTTGATGTGGGGATGCTATCTCTTGATTCACAAAATTATCTGCTACTTCTTCTTCGTCGTCACTTATCAAGATTATTTTCGGTGATTCTGGTTCTAATATTTCCATTGAAATACTGTAGTGTGTATACTCTGATTCTTGTGGTGCAACTTGTATGGATTTCGATTGTTCAAATTGACTCTTGAATGAGTTGTCTTCAAAATCTGCCTCGTACCCTGAGTCAGGATGCCTTTGATGTGCGATTACTACATTTTGAAGTTGGCTAAACACAATGTTGAGTCCATAACCTCTTACTTTTTCATCAAACCTCTCTGCACCTTCTCTTGCTAGAATTGCACATAAGGCATGATAACAACCATTTGGTCTTATCATCAATGCCTCTTTACAATTTGTCAATTTGGATCCTTTGTCTCTTTTACAAAAAAAAACTAAGCCTCTTAGGCTTATTACACAATATTTCCTCTTAGGAAAGTTTAACTCTTAAAATCTCTAAAATTTCACCTTTTCAAAGTGTGAAATTTGTAAAACTCTTACAATTCACAATTTCAAGCCTCTAGGGCCTTTAAAAAAAAAATTAAAATTTAAACTTGATAAAGTAGTTAAATATTTATATTTAATAAAAAAAAACTTATAATTATTTAATTTTTTATAATAACTATAAATGAATTTAATTTTATTAAATTAATATTTAATAAAAACTTTAACTAAGTTTAAAATAAAAAAATTTAATCAATTTTTTTTTTTTTCCTGGCGGGATTCGAACCCAGGACTTCACGCCTGCAACCTTCCGCCTTCGCCACTCGGGCTACGCCCACTGTTGCGTTATCGAGAGGAGCGATCATCTATTTCAAGCATATATGATGGCAGTTTTTAAAATTAAAAAACATGAAATTATATATCCCACATTGATCAGGAAAGGAGCTTCAGAGGTGTTTAAAACGTCTAGCATGCACAAAGCAAAGTGATTGCCTTCGGGCAATCAAGCCGCTCCCTTTTGCCATGCACTGTCCAACCACAAATCGCCACCTCAGCGTCTACGTCCAAGCTGTCCTCCACTCTGTAGTCACCACGTGTCGCCTCGTAGTCCACGTCAGTCAGAGCCTGCTATCCACGTCAGCCACTCAATAGCCACCACGTGTCACCTCGTAGTCTGCTCCTATCAGGTCCCTCGAGTTTCGAGCCTATGGGCCTTCTCCTGGTCCACCTCGGGTTTCGAGCCTATGGCTCTCTCCTGGTCTGCCTCGTGCTTCGAACTACCCTCCTGGTCCACCTCGTGCTTCGAACTACTCGATCCAAAAATGTAGGTAGCAGATCTATCAGATCTGTCACCTCGGGAACCATGCCCGACCCTATCCGCTCGGCTCCTCCATGAAAGCTCTGATACCAAATCTAGTGCTCGATTAGTTTCAAAAGATAAATCATGCTCATTAAAGTAAAATAGAGAAGTTACAATGTTTATATAGCATTGGGAAATGCTAACTATAGAAATGCCACGTATTTGAGAGAGAGAATAGGGAGGCGGAGAAATAGGAGGGAATGAGAGAATAGGAATTGAGAACTATGACTAAAATATCTATGCCGACCAGTTGAAGCTTGTCGTCCACATGAAACCTGCCGTCCGGTCAAAAGTAAAAGGTAAAAAACAATTTTTTTACTTTAACTTCCAACAGTCTCATCATTTTGGACTTATTTATGACATTAGATACTAGGAAGAAATTAGCTCCCACATATTCTAATATGTCAGCATGGAAATTCTACTCTCTAGGAATGGCTTTCATATTCAAAGCCTCAAAAGCCTCTCGTAAGTTCCATACTCTATTTTTTTAGGCTTTGAGATAGTGTTGTTTGTTGATGCACTTTTCTATAATCTAATTAACTATTAACTCTAAATCACCAAATATCTACAATTGTATGATCCCCATATTTTTAAATTTTTTTAATCCTAGGCATAATGCTTCATATTCTACTAGGTTTTTTGTACAACTCCATGTCAATCTATATGAAAATATATTTTTACTCCAATAGGTGTTATCAAAACTATGCCTGCCCTGGCACCGTTTTTAAGTCTAGATTTGTCAAAGAAGAGATGTCATATATGGTTTTGTTGGGGAATTTGACCTATTGAAGCTAAATTTTTTTTCTTCAGGCTTCATGATCAAGTAGGTGCTAATAACCATTTCAATCATAGAATTAAAGTCCTTTAAATAAATTTTATATTTAGTTTGAATATCTTCCAGTACTTCCTCCATTAGATCCTCTTGCTTAGTTATTTTCTTCTTCAATATTCTCTATATGGAAGGAAGATGGTTTTTTAAAAAATATCTTGCCTCTTTTGCTCTTAAGGAGGATTTCCATGTGATAGTAATCAAGAGATAACTAACCACCCAAATTGGTAGTGAAATCTCTTGATAGACACATACCAAAGTAAGGTTCAAAATCAAGTACCACAATATCCTAGATAATAGTGATCTAAGGCAACATGTGCAACACCATGGGTACATCCTTGATTACACCTACTACTTTTACTAGTGTGTCATCTAGCTATAGAACACCAAGACTACTCCTTGTATATTCCATGCCCATGATTTCACAAACTGCTTTGGGAATTATTGTGGTAGTTGCTCTAGAGTCTATCATGTAATTGTGGATAACACATTCCTCCATTTTCAAGGACAGATAAAACTATGATGGTCTATTTTTCCCTATAATTAAGGTAGGATGACCTTGAGCTAAATTAAGTTCTACTTTATGATTTTTTAAATATTGATAGACTTGAGTGATGCCTATAATAGGTCAATCTATCCTAAAATAATGACTGCATCATACATGCTAGATTTTTATGGAGTCTTCTTCAATTCCTCTACAATGTTGAAACCAAGAATATCAATCTATTATTTATGTTCTTTTGAAAGTTCATCATACTTACTCTTATATTCCGGAGTAGCCTCAATACTTTGGTGCTTATTCAAAGAAGGTTATCTTAGCTTATATCTTGATTGCTCTTGGTTTTCATCCTTCTTTGTCACCTTTTGTTGATAAACTAAATTTTGGCTTGGAGCAGTCTGAGGGACGTCCCTTTTGGATGGAATTTTACCTTAAAAGGTACTTTAAAAGGATTCATTACCTTAGGATCAATTGGAATGTTAGCATAGATTACATAGGTTACATATGACATTATTATTACATTATTTTTTTATTAAGCGCATTCTATTATGAGTGCTTCAGTTGGTTGGGAAGTTGGTTATAAGGTGGTTGAGCACCTACCTAAACTACTTTGTAATCTATTTAATCATCCTCAATTCAATGCAATGGCTAATGCATGATTTGATCAATATGGTATCAGAGCATTTGATTTATTGGGAAATGTGATTGGTTATTTTTTGGGTAATGTGGTTTTCATTATCCTCTTGATAGTGGGAATAAGCTACAACCACTCTAAAATTTAACCTACACTCCAAGATCAACTGGGTGTGTGAAGGTGCTTTGCATGACTACCTTGGCACTAAAAAAATCTTGACAATCCTCTTCAACATGGATTCCAAAACTAGACAACCGCACAAACTCTAGAACACCTAACTTGACTCGTGATCCAATATGTTCATGTGGTAGAATCTTGAGGCTGAGCTAGCAGACACAAACTTCAAGATAGATGCATGATGTAAAGTTGGAGGTTGAATTGGTGGGCATAAAACCTAAGGTGGATGTGTGACACTCCTATTGATGTGGCTTGTGTTTATTGAATCTTAAGTGACCATATTTGATTTGTTGCAGTGTTGTGATGTGGAGACCTCTCACGCAGACACATGGCTATTCGTTTTCTCATTTGGGTTACAAAACATCATTTTTTGGTGTTGATTACCCGAAGGTAATCAAAGCACTTAGTGTGCTCTCCAAGTTTTAAATCACACAAAAATCACTGCATCGGTGATGTGGAACTTAAATTCCTAGATTTTTTTTTCCTGCCAATCGACGGGGCAATAAAAAATAGGGTTGTCTTGTCCCTATGTTCCCAACTAGCGTGGTAGTTTGGCTAGTCATGGCTTTCCGCAAGGGTGTTGACTCACACTAGGTCGTGTGTTTGAATCCCATGCTCGACATTCTTTTGGCAAGTGGAGCTATATTACAAGTTATTTTGTGTTAAATACCTTAGGTCATTTTTTAATTGCAATTTTTCCTTTTATTTGCAATTATAATCTCCTACACAAACTAGTGGTAACATTAAGTGCAATTTTTGGAGGGATAAGATATACTTTATTTTTTTCTACCAAGAACACATTTTATTTTTTTGACCACTAACATCAAGAAAATAAACTTAGTGGAGTTTTTTTGTTATGGAGGGATAAGAAATCAACTTTTGCACTTAATTTATTTTCATTGAAAGGGTCTATACTCCTTTTTTATTTTGCATCAAAAAGGGGGATAAGATAAAGCATTATTTTTTCTCTTATAAAATTCTAAGACAAGGGGGGGAGGAAAATTGTAGAATTGATTATCATTTTTGCAAACCAAAACCTCACATAGTTTGCAAAACTCATTAAAATAAAGATGCATTTTCAGTGGAAATTGACATCTTATACAAAAACTAGCATTATAAATAGGTGCATTTTCAGTGGAAACAGAAACCTATAGTTAAAATTTGTGGGCACTTGTGATTTTTTACTGCATTTAAATTTCCTATTTTTTTGCATTTCAATCATAAAGTAAAATATTCAAAGCAAATAAAAGACCCCAAATTTTGTGCAATTTATTTCACCATAGTGTTCGGTATACATGATACCTCTGGCCCGCACTTACAGGTAATGTTGTCATGCTTTAGGCTACTGTATCTACCACCTAACATAGTTGCAACAATGACATCTGAGATTGTTCTCTATAAATCATTGGGGAGAAATAAGGAAATCTAGTTTTGATATTCACTTCATTTTAAATCCTAATTCTTTCTAATTTTTTTGTCTTAAACTCCTTTTTTGGAAGGGTTTTCAGGCAAGTGCCATCAATTTTATTTAATTCTCTTTCAGTACTACTTATGTGCCATGAATTGATCTTGGTTCATGTACCTTAAAGTCTCCCTCACATATGGTCACGTATATAGAGGGGACCAACTTATTCCATGTATCGATGAGTATATCAAAATAGCGGGTATATAAAATAGATCAAGTCTATCGATCTAGTGATATATCGAAAGGCAGACCATTTGGTGTTATAAGGAACCTTCACAATGGCTACTATTCACAAATATCTTTCAGATTCACAGTTGTTCAAAGGTTCTAATTTTGCACCATTGAAGACAAATATGAGAGCTATCCTTCAGGTTGAAGGTTTGTGGGATGTAGTGACTAGCACTACAAAAAATCCTTCAATAGCAGGGATAGATCAAGAGGTATTTGATAAAAAGATAGAAGGTGTCTCATGTTTATTTTATTTGCTACTACAAATGAGGTACAACCTCATATTTGTGATACCAATACTGGTAAAGAAGATTAGGATTCTTTGATTACCATTTATGAAGGGAAGAATCAATCCATTATTCTTAACCTTCAATCTCAACTACATACACTTAGTATGAAATTTGGTGAGGCAGTTAAACTGTTCCTATGTAGAGTGGTAGAATTGAAATCCAAATTGAATGTTATGGGAGAAGAAGTGGTAGATAATCTCTTGACTTTAGTAATTTTGAGAGATTTTCCAAAATCCTACAAGGTTTTTATCACATCTATACAAATGTCTGGTAGATAAGTAACTTTTTTGGAGTTGGTAAATTTACTTCAAACTGAGGAGGCAAATCAGCTTCAAAGAGATGAAGTTCCAGATAATGCACTTTAATCAAAACAAGGGGGAAAGAAGCAAGGTAACTTTCATAAGGGAGGATTTTCATCCAAATAAAAAAGGAAACAACCTCAACAAAAAGAAAAATAATATTTCAAAATATATGATATGAATAACCATGACACCAACAAGTTTTGGTTTAAGAATAAAAAACCCAATGACCAAGATCACAAGAAAAAGGACAAATGGAAATACAAACCATAGAAGAAGAATAAGCAACCCTAGGGACATATTTCTTATGAGGAATCAGACTTAGATTCTAAGAGAGCACACAATATACTCATGACTCACACATCTTCTCAGCAAAATATGCAGTGTGGTATATTGATTTCAGGGCCAGTAAATACATGACTGGTGATAGATCATGGTTTAAGATATTTGAGGCAAAGGCAAGCTAGTGATCATCATTTATGATAAGACCTACTAATTCCAGGGTGAAGGAGATGTTTTTTTACTATTCTAGATGGAAAATGTCAGATTGAGAAGGTTATCTATGTTCTTGTATTGGCAAACAATTTGTTGTCAGTCACTCATATATTGGATAGAAACATGAATGTTATTTTTAGATTTGAGGATGGCAGAAAGAGATGCTTCATCACAAAAAAGAGAAATCATGTAGCAACAGGATCTTACAAACATGGCTTTTTTATCTTAGATACCATTTCTATGCCTCATGTTGCCATGGCAACCAAGACAAAGGAGGCCACTTCTCTTTTTCATAAGAGATATGGGTATTTGATTTCAGGATATTTCCTTGAGTTGAGAAAATATGAGATGGTGAAAGGCCTTCCCAAAATTTCATCCACATTACTGGTTTTCTCAGATTGCTTAGCAGGGAAGAAAAATCGGATACAATTTGAATTCAGCTCTTCACGAGCTAAGAAACCTTTGGAGTTGTTACACAATGATTTGTGTGGTCCTATGCCAAACATTTAAGGTGGAAATATGTATTTTCAATTGTTTTTTGATGATTACTCATGAAATATGTGGGTTTTCTTTTTACAATTGAAATATGAGGCACTTCTATACTTTCAATAGTTTAATAAGAGTGTTGATAATGAGTTAGGATGTTCCATCAATATCCTCCACTCATATTGAGGGGTAATATGCCTCCAAATAATTTTCATCATTTTTGAATACATGTGGGATTAAGATACAGCTGAAAATAGCCTATAATCCATAGTAAAATATAATTACTAAGAGGAGGAACCATTCCATAATGGAAATGGTTTTCTATATTCTTAAGGTAGGACCTCTTGAGCATGAATATTGGGCGGAAGTAGTGAATACAACAACATGCCTCCTGAATAGAGCACCCATAAAATCTCTACATGGCATGACTCCACAAGAAGCATGGAGTGGTAGGAAACCCTCCATTTATCATCTAAGGATTTTTGGGTGTAAGGCTTTCATGCACATTCTAAAATAGAAGAGAAAAAAATTAGATGAGAAAAACTTGCAATGTATTTTTCTTGGTTACAATGAGCATTCAAAGGGATATCAATTGATAGATCCTGTGACCAATAAAACACACACTAGTAGAGATGTGGTATTTTATGAAGCTTTCACATCAGATAAAACATCTACAAATGTATACCTAAATGAAGAGGAGCCTAAGAAAGAGACTCCACCACCACAAAACAAGGTTCCAAAATGGTATACTAGCACATTGAGAGATTCAAATTTAATCTCACTTCCAGATCTATCTCTAGATCAGCCTTGTAATCACACCATGAGTCAGCAGATGAGAGTGGAGGCATATACTTTAGAGGTTCTTGAGATTTACCAATAGTTTGATGATTTTTTTGTAGATGCAGAGGAAGACAAAGAAGCAGATGATGAAAGGGTTTATATGTCTACATTGGATGAGAGTGAACCCACAATATTTCAAGATGCACTTAGTGAGCCTCAATGGAAGGCTACTATGGATGTTGAACATACATATCTCATGAAAAATAACACATGAAAGCTAGTTAATCTACCTCTAGGAAAGAAGACCGTTGGATATAAATGGGTGTTCAAAGTGAAGTGTAAGGCAAATGAAACTATGATAAGAATAAGGCCCGTATTGTTGCAAAGGGATATGCTCAGAAAGAAGGCATATATTATGAAGAGAATTTTAAAGCCACACCAATAATGAATACCATTAGAATACTTTGTGCTATTGTAGCTTAGTTCAGGTGAAAATTACATCAGATGGATGTCAAAAGTGCCTTCCTGAATGGTGACTTGCAAGAAGAAGTGTATATGACCCAACCAGAAGGATTTTTGGTTGAAGGGCAAGAACAAAAAGTTTTTAAGTTGGTCAAATCCTTGTATGGGTTAAAACAAGCTCCATGAGCTTGGTACATCAAAATGGATAGTCACGTATTGTGGCATGGATTCAAAAGAAGTCCTTCAGATGCTAATATCTATATAAATAACAATGGTTCTAACATAGTGATTTTAGTACTCTATGTGGATGATCTGATCATCACTAGAAGTTCAGAGAAAATGATAAATACAATGAAATATGAATTAAAACAATCATTTGAGATGATATATCTAGGACTTCTTCACTATTGTCTTTATTTAGAAGTGATTCAAAAAAAGAATCATATTAGAGTGACACAAAATAAGTATGCCAAGACATTTATTGAAAAATATCGCATGATTGATTACAAGCCAAAAGCAACTCCAATGGAACTTGAGATTCAATTATCATGATATGATACTTCTCCATAGGTAGATGGTACTCTCTATAACCAACTAATTGGAAGTCTCATATATCTGATAAACACCAGGTCAAATCTCATTTTTGTTGTGGGTTCATGCAAGATCCTAAGGTGAGTCATATATCTTTTAAGGTTCATGTAGGATCCTAAGGTGAGTCATTGGAAAGAAACAAAATGGGTTATTCTTTATGTTTGTGGTAGTACAAAATATGTCCTGGAGTACAAGAAGAATGAAAATTTCTTCTTACAAGGATACATAGATTCAGACTATGCCAGATCCATTGGTTATCAAAATTCAACTTCTGGATACATTTTTCATCTTGGATCTGGACCTATCTCTTGGCACAATAAGAAGAAACATGTGGTTGCTTTATCTTCTATGAAGGTAGAATATTGTGTAGCAGTCTACAAGATGATATGGTTAAGTCACATTTTTACACACATGGGTCTTCCAAAGAATCTTCCACTTCACTCGTTTTATGAAAATCAAGGTGTTTCAAACCTTGTCAAGAATCCAATATTTCATGAGTGTACCAAACACATTGACACTTAATGTCATTTCATTCAATATGAAGTTCCCAAGCACCACATATAGCTCCAATACATTCCCACTAATGAGCAGGTTGCAAACATTTTTACTAAGGCACTGACACGTGTCAAATTTGAATTTGTTTGCAATGATATGTATTTTCCAATAATGTAAGAAGGGGGGGATGTTAGCATAGGTCACATAGGTTACATATGACATTATTATTACATTATTATTTTTATTAAGTGTATTCTATTATGAGTGCTTAATTTGGTTGGGAAGTTAGTTATAAGGTGGTTGAGCACCTACCTAAACTACTTTGTTATCTATTTAATCATCCTAACTTAAATGCAATGGCTAATGCATGATTTGATCAATATAGAAAATGTTTCTTTCTTGATCTTGTTAGGATCGATACCTGTTTAATAGATAGTATCATGAAATTATATTCCATTTTTGTCATCATATTTACCTAGCCTTTATAAGCCCTTTTTGCCTTATCAATGATAATTTTTTGGATGTGATGTTGGTGCATCATGCATGATATTTCACCATGCAAGTCATTGCAAGTTTAACACTAGTAGTTTAACTCAAATCCTAAGGTAGAAGGTTCACCTCCTTGATTGTTGTACACTCTATTAGATTTGTTCATAGGCTTGCTAGTAGAAGCAACTTGATCCTTTGTGATAAATGGAAACCTTCTTGGTTGAAATTTTCTCTTAGCCTCCATATTTTTTATGGTAGTAACTTCATTGATGAGGTTCTTCATGGCTATGACCATCTCTTGCAAGACAACTATTTGAGGATTAGAAGTTGATAATGCAGGAACAATTGGAGGTGCTTGCAACAATTGTATTGTAAGATGTGCAGGAAGTGTCTGAGTAATTGGTAAAATTGACCATGCTAGGAAATTGATGGGAGGAATGGTAGCTAGAAAGGGAGTGTTTGTAACAGAGGTTTGCACTTGTTGCTAAGGTAATTCTAGGAATATTAGGATTACCATTTTTAGGGGTATCCTTCCTATAGTAATTAAATAATTTTCTACCCTCAAATCTTCTTGAATATATGAGGGAATGTAAGTACATTGGACTACCTTATAGTGATACCCAATTTTGAATTGAAGTCCCTCTGATAATAATACATGGCTTATTTATTAGCTTGTCGAAGACCCTGGGGCACTCTAATCCATTTTTGGCTAAACCTAATGTTGAAATATGTCACTTCCTCCTATGGGTTCCTTAATATCACTATGAACTATGTTAGTAGAGAGAATGGATGTGCTTGTTCATTAAATTATTCCACTAATTTATCAACCATTTGGGCCCATGTAGTTATTGTTTGATCTAGAAAGGTTTTATGCAAGCATAATATTTTTCCTCTCAGTGATATAACTAATAGCCTTATTCTGGCATCTTCTTCCTAAATATTAATGCTCATAGGCAATATTCCTAGTGCCATCATATATTGGCAATGTTTTTAAATTTTCCTAAGGAATAGAATTTTGGATGAGAAAATTTAGAGGTCTTGTATGATTCTAGGTTGAGTAGTCCTAAGGTTTTTTTATTTTGATTTTGAGCCATTGGTAATGAAGTGTCCAATGAATTCAATGGAGTATGATCTACAAGATATTGCTCTTTCAAAAAAAAAATTAAGAAGATGATTCAAGAGGAGCAATAAAATTTTGTTTTTATGAGGATGGAGAGGTAGTTCTAGGAATTCTAATGGTTCATCCAATACTCTTGTTGTCTATATTGTGAACATAAATTGTATAAGGTGAATTGGCAACATGGTTTTTAAAGGTAAATTAAAATATATATATATGGGTTGAATTTACATGGATTCAGTAGGTGATTGAAAATGATCTTGCAAAATAGTGTAACATTGAAACTCTAATTTATATAGATAGTGGGACTGAGTCCCATCAAGTATGCCAAAAACTTTTGGTCTAAAAATCTAGCTATGGTAAGATTTTGTGCCCAAAGACCTTGACCAACATTGAATTACCTAGAATTTGTGAGGCTTCAATGGTCAATATCCAGAGAAGGCTAATTCCTATGAAGTCCTAACTATTTATTCCTAAAATATAGGGAAAAATGATACTAAAAGAGATAAAATAAGCTAAAGCTAAAACTTATAAATGCTGCAAGTTAATATGCATCAAAATACATGAGATATAGAAGCTATGCAATAAATAATTTAACCAAATTACCTAATAGACCAACAAATTTTATCAATTATATAATAATATCCTATACATTTTGTAGTCCAATGGATTGTAAATTCTAAAACAAGAAAATGAACACATGTAAAAATCTAGAGAGAATAATTAATATTATGCTCATTCAACTAGCCTATATTAGAAATAAGCAACCATTCATACATACATGTTCTACAAGAAAATGAACTAGAGGCCAAATAACAATCCAACTTGTATTTCTATTTTCAATGTGCTTTCATACATATAAGTTGTAAAAGCTTAAGAGCCAACATTTTGAACTTCTTACGTTCTAGTATTTATAGTTTTTACAATACATTCTATTATCAAGGTATCATTACCTCAAAGGTGGATTTTAGTTATTTCAAAGCAAATTTTTTAAGTTACTCAATGGTATGCATGTTGTAACCTCTTGGCCATGGCTTACTGATATGGATGGAATTTGCTTCATCTTATGTTGTACTGACCATTAACATTCATACAAGCACATAGGTAGAAATCTTATTGTTGAGATTATTTGACATGTGATCCTACCTTATTCGAAAAATAATGTGGTGACTTCCCACCTACTAAAAAACAACTATCAAATATCAAAATTTACCTAACTTTGCCAACTTATGGTTTTTGGGTGCATAACGAGACTGCTAAAAGATGACAAATCTTATGTACCCCTTCTCTATTGCTAGTAGGAAACAGACTCTATGTACCCATATAGTCAAATTATAGGAAAAAATCTCCAAAGATTCCAAGACTTAGCTCTTTTCTTCCTCTTCTTGCTTATTATGGATGGGTGATAGACTTTTGGTACCTCTCCCTATCTATATTTGGTATAAAATATTTGAAAATCCTTTTGTTATTGATCACTAGGTGACAACATTTTGGCACCCTTTTACTGCTAGATGAGGTACAAAAATTTTTATGGATTTAGGACTTAGGAAGTTATCCTTTCATGATTTTGGTATGCAATGAGTTTTTTGTTCCCATTCTTCCCTATGCTTGGTATAATATTTCTAATTATTTATTTGTAGGTTTTTGGATGATAAAATTTTGGTACCTATCTATCACTAGATGAGGTACACAATGTTTGGCTGGTTTTATGTACCCACCTGGCTGATAAAATTTGCATCATACTTTTGGTCTACAATTAGTTTTATGTACCCCAAACTTTATTTTAAAAAATAAAATCAGACTCCTTATAACTCCAAACTTTATTAAAAACAATTTCCAACAAACACCAATTTTCAACTAGCAACCCTTTCAACAATTTCCAACTAGCAACCCTTTTAACTCCAAACTTTAGGAAATATTAAAAATAATCAAAATTTAATTACCTTGCCTTTGAAGGTATTCAAACCCTCAATGCATCCCACAACCAATGCCTTTGCCACAACTCCAACCGTCGCTCGAGCTAAGCACTCGCTTGGGAAGTGGAGAGCACAACATGCTCAATGAACCTCCCTCTCTCTACCAAATAAAAATGTGCATCGTTCCTTGGCACTTCCAACACAATGCAAAAACTACCACTATATTTTGAACACAGGACACTTGGCACCTCAATGTTTTATCCAATTCCTCCTTGACACTAGGCCATGCTGCCCAACTGGCTCTCAAAATTTTGGCGCTTTCGATTTGTTCTCAATCACTGTCACACAAAATATGAGCCTTTTGTCTTTTCTCATGAGCTCCTCTTCATTCAATTCACATACAAAATAACATTTGAAGCAAGGATAATTCAAATACCTTTAAGGCATGGTATATATATAGCCTTTCATCCTTTATGCAAACACATCGATGCTCCTCCAATATTATTCGACATCAACGTTCAAATTAATTTATAAGTGATTTAAATTTATTTAAATTTAAATGTTATAAATTAATTTAATAAAACCTTTGGTTTTATTAGGGCCTTCTCTTATTGCACAACTTGGTATTAATGATATTTATTTATAAAATTTAAATTCCTTTTGAATTTAAATATTTTATAAATATTAAGCCTCATTTTAACTTTGCAATAATAATCCTTAGGTTTTTATGAAAAACCTTTTAAACTAATCTTCCATATAAAATTAAATTATTATGGATCCATTTTACCTTTAAATTTTGCACTGATTCTATTGACCTTTGGTGTTATTTGAAGCTTCTTTCTGGATATCAAATGACAACCTTGACAACTTTATTTCTTGACGAAGTTCTTGATATTAATGATGACTTAATCTGGTGACATCAATGATAACTTTGACTTAGGGACTCAAAATTTCCAAAAATATCTCCCTTTGTCATTGATGGCAACCCAAAAATTTTTACCAAAAACTTGACTTCTTCTTCTATGTTGCTCCCCCTAGGACATTGCTCCCTCTGGCTCAATGCTTTCTCAAATATCAAATATCTTCCCCTTACTCAAATATCTCCCCCTTTGACATCAATGGAAAAGGGCCACCTTTGGGTCTCGAGGCTAAGAATGAGCCTCTTATCTTAGCCCCTCCCCCACCTCCTTTTGAGGTGGTTAATTCTAGGGTGGGAGTATTTCTACTCCTAGAAAGCACTATTCTTTACCTTTATCCTCTTTTCTTCTTATCTAAATTTTCTGATTCCTTTGACTATTTCTATCCATGTCCATGTTCTTGTCCATGTCTACATTCCTATTCCTGATCCTGTTCTTTTTCACATCCATGTTCTTGTTCCTATTCATATCCATGTTCCTATTCCTATTCCTATTCCTGTTCATACCTATTTTTGGAATATCTGCTCTACACCACTTTGCTATGTGACCATCATTATTGCACTTATAACACTTAATGTTATTATTCCTTGGAGGTGAAAATGTCTTAAAATATCTCCTAGCGAAGCCATATCCTCTTATGTCATGAACTCTGCAATTCATTGCCTTGTGACCAAAATGATTACATGAGTAGCAGTACCCATGGAAATTTTGTTTGTTCTCATATTCCTATATTTCATGTGTCCTGCACTATGAATCCATGTGCCCAAACTTATGATATGAGAATCATATTCCATTGAAGTTTCCTTGTCTTGACCTCATTGGTCTCTTAGTCTTTCTTGACCTATTTTGATTGTTGTTCCATCTGTATCTTCTTTGTGCATTGTTCCTATTTTTGTTGAACTCTCTATTGTCCAACTCATCCTCAGATGTCTCACTATATTTTACAATGTATTTTTCTGAAGTATCTTCATCTAAATTTTCTTCTCCTCCAAAACTTGAAGTTGACTCTCCTTCCCATTTCTTTTGAACCTGTTCAAATCCAAGACCTATTTTTCTTGATGTAGGCTTTTGTATCTTGATGAACTTATCCAAGTTATTTGAGCTATTTTTGAACCCTTTCATCTTGAACTTGGAGTCTTCTAAATATTCTCTTAGTAGTGCCACTTCTTGTGCTAACTTCTCACATTCCAAGATATTTGCTTCTAACTTATCTTTGAACCTCTTTGCCTTAGCCTTTGATTTTTCTAAATCCTCTATGAGCAATCTTCTCTCTTCATCACATTCTTGAAATTGAATTTCAAGTTTATAGTGTTGCTTCCTTACCTTCTCTATCATGTCAAGAGCATACATAAGTTCTCCCTTGAGATCATAACGATTATTTTCTGAGTATTCCTCTATTTTTTTACATTTTTCCTCATATTTATTTTCTGAGTATTCCTCTATTTTTTTACCTTTTTCCTCATATTTATTTTCTATTGGCTTGTCTTCTATAGGATCACTTTCTTCTTATTCTAATGCCATTAGAATATTTTCATCTATTCTTTTAGGTGCATCTTCATATTCATCATCACTAAAACTGTAACCATTCCTTATACAATCATCTTCAAGATGTTTGAAGTTACCGCATCTAGAACACTTGAGAATTATTGGAGTCATTTTTCTTAACTTGCTCTTTTTCTTCAATCATAAACAAAACTTCATCTCTATCATTGTTTGAAAAAATAGCATCACTATCACTTGAGTACTTACTTGCCTTATCCGCATAGTAGCTCCTCTTTTGCCTTTGGAAGAACTTCTTTCCTTGTATTTTTTGTGCATCCTTGCTTTTATTTTGATGCATGTATCTTTCGAAATAAATGTACCTATGATAATTTTTTCTTCACCATTGTTTTTCTTAGGTTATTGACAATCTGTTGCAAAACATCCATACTTTACATAATTGAAAAACTTAACAGATCTTAGATATTTGGATATTTTAGAATATTTATCTCTTTTATTGTAATTAGCTTCCTCATCACTAGATGACTCATTGCTTGATTCTAACTTCTTACCCTTTGTCTTATTGATTGCTTTGAATGTTGTTTCCTTCTGGTGAATATGATATTTTGTTCTTATCTCAAAAGTTATGAGCATACCAAGCAATTTATCTCTTGTCAAAGTATCACCATCCATTGATACTTCTATAATAGAAACTTGTTCACTGAATCTTTTTGGAATAGTTCTTAAGATTTTATCACAAACATCTGATTCATCAATATTCATTACAAGACCTTTCATATCATTAAAAACCTCATAAATTCAAATTAGATAAGCACTAATATTTTCCTCTTCATTCATTCTTAATGCTTCAAGTTGTCCTTTGAGATTTCACATATTTGATTTCTTGACACTTTTATCTCCTTCATATATATTTTGCAATTTATCCCACATCTCTTTTGCAATTTTACAATGCATAACTTTCATTGAATCTATTCTACACAAACCTCTCACAAGTGTATTCATTGATTTTGAATTATAGTGTTGTAAAAGCTTACCTTCCTTATATATAGGAGTATTGATTAAGGGATCGTATCCAAATTGCATTGATTCCAAAATTTCATTTCCAAGTGCCATCAGGTTGATCTTCATCATCATACTCCAATACATATAGTCACTTCCATAAAATACTAGTGTTGAATTATTTGAGGACACCTCCTTAGGATCCATTGTGTTCCTATTAGCTTTTCCTTCAAGTTGTTAAACTCTTCTAAATGAACCCGCTCTGATACCAATTGAATAACATAAGCTTATACTGAGAGGGGGGGTGAACAATATAAGACCACTTTTTAATTTTCTTTCCCAATCAATATTATGTAATGTATATATAGTAATATCAACATTAGTAATCAAATAAATGGATAAAACACCATACACAATAGAGACACCATAATTTACGTGGTTCACTCAATGTGGGCTACTCCACGAAGAAAATATTTTACTAAAATTTTCTCAATCAATCTCTTGGGAATCCTTCCCTATTACAATGTTTATGGACCTCTATCCAATGGATATATCAATCCCCTAAATCAAGTTCATGGATATCTATCCATAGGTGGACTCCTCCTCTACTCTGGTTGGTGATCCTCTATAAGACTACTGCCTCCATTGCACTGGCCTTTGGATCTCTCTTTACTGAAGACTCTTATTCCCATTCAGAAGACCTATCTTAACTACCCTAGATAATGGATCTCTATCCACTAGAGACTATTATCCTCTCTACTCTATCACCTCCAAATATCTATCTCAAATTTTCTCAATAGGTCCACTCAGAACCTACTCAAATATACTCAATAGGTCCACTTAGAACCTACTCAAAATTGCTCAATAGATCCACTCAGAACCTGCTCAAATTTTCTCAATAGGTCCACTCAGAACCTACTCAAAATTGCTTAATAGGTCCACTCAAAACCTGCTCAATGTACTCAACAAACTCACTCAGAACTTGTCCAAACCTACTCAACAAGCTCACTCAAAACATGTTTAAATATTCTCAACAAGCTCACTCAAAAATTGTCCAAACCTGCTCAACAAGATCACTCAGAACTTGTTCAAATTTGCTCAACAAGTCCACTCAAAACTTGCTCAATCTGCTCAACAAGTCCACTCAGAAATTGTCCAAATATCCTCAATAAGCTCACACAGAACTTAACCAATCTCATAGAAACATAAAGTGAATTTTTAAACACCCAATATGATTCAACTCAATGCTCAAAAACTTTCTCAACTCAAATTAGAATATATGATAGTTTTTTTATGGAACTTGAACAAACACTTCACACATCCACTTGACTAGGCTCAACCAAATCTACTCAAACAATAAATCAAGAAACAACCCTTTCTCACAAACCCTAGTCCAAGCATGTAAACATCAACTCAAAATGTTTCCAACAATGCTTAACAACAAATCTCACATAACAATAATACTCATATTCTTTTCAAACCCTAGTTCAAGTTCTTTGCATAACAACTCTCTTCAACAACAATGATTATAAATCAATATTCACATAACAATTATACTCATGTTATTTTGCAAAATCCTAACTCAAGTTCTTCACACAACCAATGGCTTCAACAACAATGCTTATAAATCAATCTTCACATAACAATGATACTCATGTTCTTTTGCAAAAACCCTAACTCAAGTTCTTCACACAACCAATGGCTTCAACAACAATGCTAATCAAACAAGGTTTTGACAACTCTTTATTCCAGAAAACCTTGAAGCATTAACTCAAACACTCTAAAAAAGGAAACCCTAATCAAATCCTTTTCACTCCAAACTTTGTTTTCTAGAAAGTCAATCAATCAACTCAACTATTGCAGAATGTGCTCATACCTTTTTCTTGATGATGAAGGGATCTCATAAATCTGCCACACTCACAATCACTTCTTTGCCAATCTCAAAGAAAGGTTAGAAGATAATAATTTTCTCAATGAATCACAATACAAAATGATATCAAATAAAATACACCTTATCACTCCAACTTTAAAATAATATCCAACATCTTCATAATAATCTCTTTGGAAAAAATCCCTTTACAAATAAAATTAACACTCTTAAAGTCGTACTCCTCCAATATGCAAATATAATAATTCAGAATTTCTTTTAAAAAATAAAATCAAACTCTTTATAACTCCAAAATTTATTAAAAACAATTTCTAAAAAACACCAATTTTCAACTAGAAACCCTTTTATCTCCCAACTTTAGACAATATTAAAAATAATAAAAATTTAATTACCTTGCCTTTGAAGGGATTTGAACCCTCAACGCAGCCTATGACCAACACATTTGCCGTGGCTTCAACCATCACTCGAGTTAAGTGCTCACCTGGGAAGTGGAGAGCACAACGTGCTCAATGAACCTCCCTCTCTCTGCCAAATAAAAACGTGCGTCGTTCCTTGGTGCTTCCAACACAATGTAAACACTACCACCATGTTTTGAACGTAGGCCACTCGAAATTTCAACGTTTTAGCCAATGCCTCCTCGCCACTAGCCCACACTGCCCAGCTGGCTCTCAAACTTGTGCTTTCAATTTGTTCTCAATCGCTATCACACTAAATACAATTTTTTTATCTTTTCTCACGAGATCCTCTTCATTCAATTCACATACAAAATAATGTTCGAAGCAAGGATAATTCAAATGCCTTTAAGGCATAGTATATATATAGCCTTTCATCCTTTATGCAAACATGTTGGTGATCCTCCAATATTATTTGACATCAGCGTTCAAATTAATTTAGAAGTGATTTAAATTTATTTAAATGTAAATGTTATAAATTAATTTAATAAAACCAAAGGTTTTATTAGGGTATTTTCTTATTGCACAACTTGGTATTAATGATATTTATTTATAAAATTTAAACTCCTTTTGAATTTAAATATTTTATAAATATTAGGCCTCCTTTTAAATTTGCAATAAGCCTCCTTAGGTTTTATGAAACACCTTTTAAACTAAGATTCCATATAAAATTAAAATATTATGGAGCCATTTTGCCTTTAACTTTTGCTCAGATTCTCTTGACCTTTGGTGTTATTTGAAGCTTCTTCCTGGATATCAAATGACAACCTTGACAACTTTATTTCTTGATGAAGTCCTTGATATTAATGATGATTTCATCTGGTGACATCAATGACAACTGTGACTTAGGGACTCAAAATGTTCAACAAGTATAATAATTTTATTATAATAAGGAAGCTTAAAGTTAATTATAAATTAATTTATTAGTTAATTTACTTAACTTGAAAAGTTATTTAAATTAATTATTAATTTATTTATTTATTAATTATAAATTAATTAAATTAAGGTTAAAACCCTAAAGTGGGTTTTAGATTTGAAATTCGAAATTCGATTTCAAAAAGTGTCGATGTGAGGAGGAATGTTATATTATACATATAAACGGAAGCACCTACCACTTTAATGAAATTACCATGCCCAAGATACGAACGTGCAAAGCAAAGAATTTAGCGTTGCGACCAAGGGAAACGAAAATGTGTTTTTCGCATGTAAAAAAGGAGAAGTGTTGAAGGCATAAGAGGAAGGCATCTATCCTTCCTTCATGTGGGCATTTGTAGTCCATGTGGCGAGTGCCCAAGTTCCTAAGAACTTAGGCAAGAGGAGACGGCGTATCAAGTCACGTCGAATCCCATTTTGGTGGGGAATACAAGGTACGTAAGGTGTTTAATCTCCAAAAATTTTGGAGGTTGGTTGGGCAAGTTAAAAATTAATTTTGCATGTTTATTATTGGTTCTAAGGTTGCAAGGGAGTTATAAGGTTTGGAAAAATTAATTTTTTAATATTGTTTGCTCAAAGGTTTTATGCATGGAGTGAAAAGTGTTTGGTTAATATTCTATAGTGGCGAATATTATTAAGTCCGGTCAATATTCTATAGTGGTGAATATTATTAAGAATGGTTGATATTCTATAGTGGTGAATATTATTAAAGTGGTTAATATCCTATGGTGGTGGATATTATTTTAAGAGTGGTTGATTTATTAGGGTGTTGGTCACTATTCTAAGATTGGATTTGATAAGGTGTTTCCAATTATCTTTTTATGTATGATTTGTTTAGTATAATTGAAAAAGGGAAAAAATAAGGCATTGATTATATTTTGGTCCAAGTAATATCTTTAAGGAAATATTGAAATAATATTTTTGTATTCTAACCTTCTTGAGTTTGGAAAAGAAGTATTTTACGGTTGTGGCAAATTTGTGAGGTCTACTCCTCATCATCAAGAAAAAGGTATGAGCACATTATTCCATAGTTAATTTGATTGGTTGGTTTTCTGAAAAATAAGTTTGGAGTGAAAAAGACTTGATTAGGGTTTCCTTATTGAGTGTGTTGAGTGAATGCTTCAAGGTTTTCTGAAATAAAGAATTATTGTTAAACCTTGTTTAATAAGCATTGTTGTTGAAGCCATTGGTTGTATGAAGAACTTGAATTAGGGTTTGAGTATCATTGTTATGTGAAGATTGTTCTATAAGCATTATTGTTGAAGTCATTGGTAGTGTGAAGAAATTGAACTAAGGATTGATTATTGTTGCTATGAGAATATTGTTTGACAAGCATTGTGTTTGAAGTCATTGGTTGTGTGAAGAACTTGAACTAAGGATTGAGTATCATTTCTATGTGAAGATTGTTTTATAAGCATTGTTGTTGAAGTAAGTTGTTGAGCAAAGAACTTGAACTAGAGTTTGAAAATAACATGAGTATCATTGTTATGTAAGATTTGATGTTGAGCATTGTTGAAACATTTTGAGTTGAGTGATCATAAGGTTGGACTAGGGTTTGTAATCAAGGGTTTTTTCATTAAGTTTTTGTTTGAGTAAATTTGGTTGAACCTAGTCAATTGGTTATGTGAAGTGATTGTTCAAGTTACATAAAACAAACTATTCTATATTCTGATTTGAGTTGAGAAAGTGATTGAGCATTGAGTTGTATTTGAAGCATATTGAGTCTCTAAAATTTTTTCTTATGTTTCTAAGAGAGTGATTGAAATAAATTGAGAATTGTGATGAGTATAGAACATATTGGGTCTCTAACAATTCTCTTTATGTTTCTATGAGATTGGACAAGTTCTATGTGAACTTGTTGAGCAGATTTGTACAAGTTCTATGTGAACTTGTTGAGTAGATTTGGACAAGTTTTGAGTGGACTTTTTGAGAAGATTTGAGCAAGTTCTAGAGAGGACTTGTGGATATATTAGTGTGAGCTTTTGGGGAATCTTGCAAGACATATTTGACACAAGTCTTTAAGAAGAGTCGAGAGTAGAGTTGATTGATTTGTTCAAAATCTTGAGTTAAGATTTGGGGTAGATCCATCAGAGTTGAGTCAAGCCTTGAGTTAATGCTTGAAGAAAAATATCGAGGATAGATTTGTGATAGACCTAAGTATTGTTTTTAGTGCAAGTTTGAGAGCAGATTTTGGTGCAGCTTTGAGGACAAGTTTGTACCAGACCAGAGATAGATATTGAGAAGATTTGTGCTAAACCTAAGGACTATGTTTAGTGCATATTTGAGATAGAGATTTGGAGGTGATAGATCCAAGAGGATGGTAGTATCCAATGGATAGAGATCCATTAGCTAGGGCAATGAAGATAGGTCTTTTAAGTGGGTAAAAGAGTATTTGATGGAGAGACGTTCACAATCTAGTGTAGTGGAGGCAGTTGTCTTCTAGAGTATCACCAGTTAGAGTAGAGGAGTTCTCCTGTGGATATATATCCATGAAATTGATTCAGGGGATTGGTATATCCTTTGGAAATAGGTCCATAAGCTTTGTAATAGGGAAATAATTCCCAAGAGATTGATCAAGAAAATTTTAGTGAAATATTTTCTTTGTGGAATAGCCCACATTGGGTGAACCATGTAAATTATGGTGTCTTTATTGTGTGTGGTGTTTTGTGTATTTATTTTATTATTGTTGTTGATATTTCTATCTATACATTGCATCTATTTATTTGGAAAGAAAATTAAAAAGTGGTCTTATACTGTTCACCCCCCTCTCAGTATAAGCTTGTGTTCTTCATTTCTATCTATTTTTCCCCTTTTTTTTTGGGTGATGGACTTTTTGTACCCATTATTTCTTATGCATATTACAACATTTTTTACTCATTTTAAACTTTGCTAATTTTAGCACTTGACTTGTGCAAGTTTTTGGAACTTTTGCACTAATGAACCTTTTGTACCCAGTTCTCTCTTCTACGAGGGCAAAACCTCCAACGATGTCCACTGTATACCACTAAGTGATAGGTTTTTGGTACCCACCCACTTCAACTTTTGGGATAGATTCTCTAGAAATTTTGGGACTTAGCCATTTCTTCCTTTTCTATTACAGACTACCGAGAAACAAAATTTTGGTACACATCTACTGCTAGATGAGGTACAAAATATTTGATGCCCTCAATAATTAGCCAAATTTTCTCACTGGGAAATGATTTTCTTGTACCAATTCATTTCTACTAGGGGAAAAATGTTTGTTGCTCTCTATAATTAGCCAAAATTTTCCATCCTCTATCTTTCATTTAGGGTTTTAAGGATTCGTCCCTAGCATGCCTAGGCCAAAAGTGTTTGACCTCCTCCTGATTTGGTTTTTTGAGTCTTTGATGCTATTTTTTACACTTTTCATCAAAGTGCATGTGGATATTGTGTAAAAGTACCCATAAGAACCAAATAAACCTTTCTAATAATCTCAAAAATAAGGGGGAACAAGTCGACTCCAATCCTTGTAGGCTCCAAACCCATTGGAACACCAAAAACATATCCAAAACCAAAGCTCCTCAACGGGGAAAAATATCTCCAGCCATAGAGGTTCACCCTTCCACACCCTCGTAGCCTCCCTTCCACTCTTCCTCTCATCCTCTCTCATAAGCTACTTTACTATAATTTTTATTTTTTATAATGTATTTATATAATATCAAAATTTGTTAAAATATTTTTAAAGTAAAACCAAATGTCAAGAAACATGTTTTAATAATATTTTATACTTAGAGAAATAAAAGCATACACATATTTATTATTGTTCCTCTTTTAAAGGACACATAGGAATTTAAAAATATTTAATGTTATTTTTTATTATTCCTTTTTTCTTTTAATTAGATGAAAAACTTTAAAGGAATTTAGTGTTGATTTTTTTAAAATATTTTTTTAATAACTCACCCAAACCACAAACCCACAACTCACACTCAAGGAATTCATTCATAAGATCACAATTTTTGTTTACAATATAGAACTCTTTGCTTCCCATAACCTACCCCAAATGCATTGTGGAGTGTTATTTTATTTTTGAAATTCTATCAATACAAAATTAATTTTACTTTTAAATCAATTATACATTATCTTTTTAAGTTAAAAAATTATATATTTTATTGCAATATTATTTATTGATTAAAATTAACTTAAATAAATGATTAATTGATTTAATTATCCCACGTATCTCATAATTATAAATTCAATACCATTTTTTTTGTGGAAAACATCTCAGAAGGGATGCCACTTTCGGGTAAGACCTAAGGAGGCAGCGGTATCTATTCTGCCAAAATTGCCCAGGGCTCGCACCTGGCCTACCACCTTTGACATGCTCAAGGAGAAAAAAACACACAATAAGATTTAAACAAATAAAAATAATAAAATAAAATAAAAAACATGTTCCTTGAGTGTGTCAAAAAGATAAAGCACAACCAAACACACACACAATAAGATAAAATAAAAACACAACACGAACCACATAAAAAAAACACAAGAACAACATAAAAAAACACAAACAAAACAAAAACAACAGAACACTACAAAGACATAACCAAAAAAACTTGAAAAACAAAAACAACCAAAACCTAAAAATTAAAAAATAAAAATAAAAATAAAGATTAAAAAAAACAACAACAAACAATAAACAAAAACAAAAAAACATAGAAAACACACACACAAAAACATGAATTAACACAAACATACAGAAACACAAGAACAAGAACAAAAAAAACACAAGGACAATAACAATAAAAACACAAGGACAATAACAAAAAACACAAAACAACAAAAAAACAAGAACAACAAAAAATAACACAAAAAATAAATAAAACAAAAAAACACACACCTCAAAAAACTAAACAAAAAAAATCGAAAAGAAACAAGAAAAAAAGTTGAACACAATAATGAGATTTCTAGACCAAAAGACTTTTAAGGCAAGAATCAATAGAGGAAACAAAAGAAAGAATAGTTTGAGCTAGGGAACTAAAATACCCTGACCAAACCAAAGAGAAGCAAAAATAAAGCAAGAAGAAACTAGGTACCTCAAGAACTGGAGCCATCCAAAGAAATTATAGAAAGAAGATCTTCCTTTATTTGCGAAGCCCACCATCTAGGAGGGTGGCCATAGAAAGTAAGATAACCTTTGTCCAAAGCCCAATTATCTAAAGCATTAGCACTCTTGTTTTGATCTCTGACCACATGATTGTAATCAACTTTCAAAGATACCATCTGGATTAATTGAATCTTCTCAATAATTATTTTTATTCTCCAATAAACCTTATGATTCGTAGGAGTCTTCAAAAGATTAAACATGATTTAAGAGTCAGACTCAACTAGCACCTTTTCCCATACAACCTTAGTAGCCTCTTGAAGGCCTCTAAGGATACCATACCCATCAACAAGGTTATTGGAAACAATACCCAAATTCTCAACAAAATTAAGAACCAGGGAGCCATCTGAAAGTCTACCAATTCCTCCCACACTAGATTTTCTAGGGTTCCCTCTATATGCTCCATCAGTATTGAATTTTCCAAAATCCTTAGGAGGAGGTTGATAATTTCTTGTCCTATCCATATTATAATTACTCACATTCCCTTTAAGTTGGTTTCCCTTAGAAGATTTAATATTCAATATTTGCATCACTTGATCCCATATTTGGTGGGAGTTTTGGGGGTGATTAAGGAGTTGTTGGATTGATTCAACTAAGTTGGCAATGGTATTTTGCCAAATATAGTAAATATCCTTCCTATATTTATTAAAAATTTGGTTGTTCCTTTCATTCCATATATTCCAAAGTAGAATGGTAGAACCCATCCAAACTAACTGCCTAATAAAATGATCAACACCCTCTTGTTTAGGCTGTTCTCTCCAAAGTTGTTCAAAAGTAAAAAAAAATGGACCACTATAAGCCAAGTAAAGTGGCCATTCTCCTCCATAGCTCAGAGGCTAAATTATACTCAATAAAAATATGGTTGAGAGTTTCTACGTTCTCTCCACACATTTCACATCTAAAAGGGCCATGAAAACCACGCTTCATAATTTGCTCACTAGTAAGTACCCTATGATGCAATAATAGCCAAGTAAAGAGCCTCATCTTAGTCCAGAGCTTTTAAGCCCACAAATAAGAAAATATGTCAGATGATTGGTTGGGATTATTATGGCATAAGGTCAAATAACATTGAGCAACTGAATACTCACCCTTTGTAGTGTTGTTCCATCTAAAACAATCTTTTTCATGGGACCAAGAGAGATATCTCATATGAAGGATGTCTTATATAGCTTGTCTTTGCATTTCTAGGATTTAAATAATCCAGTCCTCAATATGAATCCAATATCTACCAACCTTTGAATTACTAGTATGGTACTGACAGTAATGCCACCTTTATCAAATTAGCTCAATGAAGCTCCTCCATCCAAGGCCTCCAATCAGGAAACTGAGTTATCAAAGGCTTGTGACCATCCCATGAATCTATCCAAAAATTTGCTTTTTGACCATTATGAATGATCCGAAATAATTTTTTCTTTATCAAATACTCGCCAGTCTTAAGAACTACTAAAATAGGAGAACCTTTGGTAGGCAATTGATAGCGAACTAGGTCTTCAGGACTTTTGTTCTCAACATATTTAGCATGGAGATTATTGGTCCAAAGAGCATTGTCATTATGCAACATCCTCCAATATAATTTAGCAGCTAAAGACTTGTTGTTATTAATAGAATATTAGAATCCTAACCCCCCTTCATTATTAGGAAGACATAAAGTATACCATTTCACCAAGGTCTATTTTCTTTTCTCCTTAGTACCACTCCAGAGGAACCGATGATTGATTTGATCTAGTTCATGAAAAAAAACCTTTGGGATACTCAACATGGAAGAAACATAAATAAGAATATCTTGAAGGGCTTATTTTACCAAGGTGATTCTATCCCCAAAAGAAATCCACCTGGTGGTCCACTTTCCAATTTTCTTCTTGACTTTGTCCAACAACCAATTCCAATTTTTTTTTCCTTTGAATATTGATGGGAATACCTAAACAAGTGATCGTAAGGGAATTCTTATTATATCTTAATTTATCCAAGACTACAGATTTTTTTCTAGTAGAGAAGTGAAATAAAATGACTTTAGATTTGTATTCATTGATCAATTTCCCAGTAGCCTGAGAAAAATAGCTAATTATTTGCTTAATATTAGAAGCTTCCTTAACTGTAGATTTACCTAAAAGAGTAGATTCATCAAAAAAATGAAGATGAGATATAGGTCTAGCTCCATGAGAAATGGTAACTCACTCAAGGGTTTTGTTTTCTCTCTTCTTGGTTATAGTCCTATCCAAGAATTCAGCAAGAATGATGAATAAATATGGGGATAACGGGTCACCTTGCCTAATACCTCTAGAAGCTGAGAATAACTAAGAAGGTTTGCCATTGATAAGAACTAAGTAATAAATTGAAGAGATACATCCCATAATCCAATCCATCCAATCCTAATAGAAACCAAATTACCTCAAAACTTTGATAAGGAAGTGCCAATCCACTCTGTCATAATATTTGGATAAGTCTAACCAAACAAACATGGAAGGATATTTTTGCAGATCCATGGAATGGATGGCTTCCTGATAAAGAACTATCTCATCTACTATTTGATGTCCTTCCACATAACCCCCTTTTCAGGGGAAATAATATTATGTAAAAGAGACTTCAACCTTTCTGCAATGATCTTAGTAATGATTTTGAGAAGAACATTATATAAAGCAATAGGTCTAAAAGCTGATATATGATCAACCTCTTGAGATTTTGGAACAAGAGTAATATAAATTTTATTGATAACGTTCAAAATTTATTTGGCTTTCCTGGATTCTTCCACCACCTCTAACAAATCAGCATGAAGGATATCCCAAAACTCTTGGTAGAACTCAATGGAAAAACCAACAGGACTTGGGTTTTTCCCTTTTTGCATTTTAAAAACTACCTGTTGAAGCTCATTGATAGTAATAGGATCATTCATAATAAATTTCTTAGAAGTGATAAGAGAAGGGATTTCTTGAAGAACATTTTGTTGAGAAGCTGATTCAAGAGGAGTAGCAGTAAAAATATTGGAAAATTAATCGACAACAATAGAGTTCATGCCATTCCAAGTGTAGATAACATCTCCAGAATATAATTTTAGGGAAGAAATAAAGTTGTGAGATCTTCAAGCTAGAAGAGATTTATGAAAGAAATTTGTATTTTGATCTCCTTCTTTGAGACATTGAATTCTAGATTTTTGCTTCCATAAGAGTTCTATTTTTTCCATTCCTCTAACTGAGTTGTGATTTTAACTTCATCTGCACTTCTACTCTCTGTGAGGCCATCTAAATGGATTTTCTTATTCAAATTTTCAAGTTGAGCAATAACTTCATATTTTTTTTTATGAACATCCCAAAACTCCTTCCAGTTACAAGTCTTGATTTTGGATTTAGTGTATTGTAGTCTTTTGGAAAAATAGAACATCTTAGTCCCATACCTAGGCTTACCTTCCTTTCACCATTGTTTCACACAAGGTCTAAAGGAACTATCTCTAGGCCACATTAATTGAAAACAAAAAGGAGAGAGACTCACATTGGTTTTCTACATTTCCACCATGACAGGCCAGTGATCTGAACCAGCATTGTTAAGAGTCTTCACTTTAGGAATGTGACCATGGATTAAGAAATTTTTAGAGAGAAAAAACCTATACAATCCCTCCATTGTACAAGCTAAGCTTTTCCTTATATTAGACCAAGTTATAAGGCCATTATCTAGTTGGATGTCCACCAGATGGAGGTTTGCAATATATTATCTCATGAGATCAGTGCTCTTATCCAAATTTCTATTTCCCCCCATTTTATCATCTAGAGAGAGGATGGTATTGAAATATCCTTCGATCAAGATCCAAGCTTCAAGAAAATGAGAGATAATATAAGTTATATCCTTCCACTATCTTCTTTATTCGTCCAAAGTAGTCAAAGCATAAACAGTAATGCAAAGCATAATTTGGTTGGAATATATATTTTGAATATTTATAGCCAAAATACTCTAACTACCAACCATATGGTTAATAACTACCTCTTTTGGGTCCCAAATACAAGCAATACCACCAGAAGTCCCCTAGGAACTGAGGGAAACCACTTTTCAAATTGGCCAAATTTTACTAGCAATTGAGTCCATGTCCGCTATTGACATCTTCATTTCTTGAAGGAAAACAAGATGTGGATGATTCATCTAAATCATTCTTCTAATTTTATTTTGTTTTGAAAGACTCCCTTTGAGTCCTCTATTGGAAATTCTGGGTACCTTGGGTACATTGCCTTTGCTCAAGTGTTTAGGTTGTCATTGATGTCAAAAAGCTCTTGAAGGTATTTGATTTAATGTCAAATAATTTGCAGTCATGGACAGTGAGTTTCCAAGAATATCATAGTAGCCCATTTGCAAAAGAACAAAGAAAAAGACAAGTAAAAAAGAGCTGGCAAAACTGTCACGATTTCGTGACATGTTAGAGGAGAGAGAAAGTGCTGAAAAAATTGTCATGATTTCGTGACATGTTAGAGGAGAGAGAAAGAGCTGGAAAAACTGTCATAATTTCGTGACATGTTAGAGGAGAGAGAAAGAGCTGGAAAAACTATCACAATTTTGCAACATGTTAGAAGAGAGAGAAGACGCAGGGAAAACTGTCGTGATTTCGTGACATGTTGGCAAAGAAGGAGAGCAAGGTGGAAAGTGTCACAATTTTGTGACATGTCACATTTTTGTGACTTGGAAAGTGCAGGAAGGCAAAGAAGGAAAAGTGTCACAATTTTGAGACATAATGCAAGGAAGGTTGTACGGATGAAAAAGTGTCACGATTTCACGACATGATGCAGAAGACAGAGTCTACAGTATGAACTATCGCGATTTCATGACAAGTTCGAGGAGAAAGAAAGTAATAAGAAAAGTGTTGCAATTTCGTGACATGCTGCAAAATATGAAGTGTGAACTATAATGATTTTGCGATATGCTATAGAACTCAAAATGAGAACTGTCACGATTTCACGACATGCAACAAAGGGAAGAGTTTTGAAATGAGAAGTGTCGTGATTTTGTGATAGGTTGCAAAGAAAGCGTACATAAGCTGAAAGCATCACAATTTCGTGATAGGATGAAGAAAAAGCATACGGATGTAGAAAGTGTCACGATTTCATGATAGACAGAAAATGAAGCAAACAAAAGCAGAAGTGTCACAATTTCATGACAAAAATAGTAAGCAAAGTTTCAACAGCAAAAGTGTCATGATTTCGCAACAAAAATTGAAAGCATGTCTTCCATAGGTGAAGAGTCACGATTTTATGACAAAAGCAGAGAGGAAGGCTATGAAGACAAAAGTGTCACGATTTTGCGACAGGCAAAAGTGAAGAAGCCAACAGAGGAAGATGTCGTGATTTCACGACATGTCACAGTTTCATGACCAGAAGGCAAGTGAAGACGCTAGCGGAGGAAGATGTCACAGTTTCATGACTCAAAGAGAAGAGAGAATGTACAGAGTCAAAAATTTCATAACAAAAAGGAATTCTAAAGAAGAAAAAGTGTCGCGATATCGTGACAAAAGGCAAAAGGAAGTGTACGACTGCAAAGGTGTCACGATATCATGACATGTTGTAGTTTTGCAGGAAAAGCTACAGAACCACAGAGGCGGTTGAAGCCAATAGAGTTAAATTTGAGCTAATGCAGTTTAGGGTTACAGTCGACTAAGATTAAGGTTTTGATCTTGAGAAATTCTATTATAAAAGGAGGGTTGTTTCGAGTTTTGAAGGTATCAAAGGTGCACAAGTTAATTCCATGGTGTGCAAAGAGCGAGTCATGTCGAATCAAGCTAAGTGCAAAGCAAGAGTGCACATAGAGCAGAAAAGCACAAAGGAGCAGAAGTTGTTGGTGTTGCGACGTTCGTAGATAGAGTGCAGAGTGAGAAGTTCGATCATCGAGAGCTGAGTGCTACTATTTTTGCGTTGACAGTGTAAAAGTTGGGTTCAACCTAGTGCGGTTGTGACTGCATAGAGAGATCTTACAAGCAGATTATAGACAAGTCTTTGTGAAGACTTATGGATAGCATTGAGCAAGCTTTTGTTGAGCTTGTGGAGCAGTTTGGGCAGGTTCTAGTGAGAACTTGCAAAGCAGATCTGAGACAAGTCTTGGTGAAGACTTGGGTGAAGATCAAGCAAGCTTCAATGAAAACTAGTGAACCACTGTTGTGAACCAGATTTGAGGACCAGTTGAGGACAGAGATTGGTGCAAATTTGAGGATAGATTTGTGCCCGACCAAAGGACTGTGTTTGGTGCAGATCAGATAAAGAGAACGAGGACATCTATGCTAGATCGAAGGACTGTGTTTAGTGCAAATTTGAGGACCAGCTTTGGAGGTGTTAGAGTTAAGGACAGAGGTCTCCAGCCATAGTAGGGAGGACATGTATCTTCTATGGATAGAGTTCCATTTTCTAATGGCAGCAGAGGTAGATGTCTTCTAGAGGATCACCAGCCAGAGCAGAGCTAGGGGATTGATGTCTCCTGTGGGTTGGTGCCCATAAACATTGTAATCGGGAAAGGTATTCCCAAAATTTGGATTGATAAAATTTAGTGAAATATTTTATCCATGAAGTAGCCCACTTTGGGTGAACCACGTAAATTTTTGTGTCTCTATTGTGGATGGTGTTTTGTGCATTGCTTTGATACTGCTATCTATACACTGCATAATATTGAATTGAAAGTTGAATTGAAAGAAAAAGTAAAAAGTGGTCTTATACTATTCACCCCCCCTCTCAGTATAAGCTTGTGTTCTTCAAATGGTATTAGAGCGAGTGCCTTTAGAAAGTTTAATAGCTTGAAGGAAAAGCTAGTAAAGAACACAATGGATTATTCAAGTGGCAATACAGCACCTATTCTTGATGGATCAGATTTTTGTCTTTGGAGTGCAAGAATGAAGGTTCATCTAATGGCACTTGGTAATGAAGTATGGGAAGTAATTGAAGATGAGTACACTATTCTTGTACATGGTCCATTTACTAAAGAAGAAAGGCTTCTACATCATAGCAATTCAAAAGCAATGAATGCAATCCTGAAAGGCTTATAGAAAGTAGATCTCACCAAAGTGATTCACTGCAAAACAGCTAGTGAAATGTGGAAACAGTTACAGGTGGTTCATACAGGTGATACAAATGTCATAAGGGCCAAGTTGAGACATTTCAAAGGTATGTTTGAACAACTTAAGATGAATTATGATGAAAATATTAGTGACTACATGCTTCGTATGGATGAGTTTGTTAACTCCATGAAAGACTTAGGACTTGAGCTTGCTGAAAATGATGTTTGTGATAAGATTTTAAGATCTCTTCCTAATATATTTAGTGAAAAGATTTCTACTATTGAGGAAGCTAAAGATTTGGATAAACTGAAAAAGGATGAGCTTCATAGCATTCTTGCAGCATTTGAGTTGAGAACTCAAGTGAAGGCTGATGTCAAGAAAGAGGCAGCTTTCAAGGCTACCAAGAAATCCAAGGGTAAACAACTTCAAGAGAGTGATGAGTCTTCTAGTGATGAAGAGGCATATTACAGCAAGAAAGGCAAGTTCTTTAGAAAGCACAAAAGCATGAAAAATATAAGATGTTTCAATTGTGGAAAGTTTGGTCATTATGCTACTGACTATATTGTTTCCAAGAATGAAAGTGATGAAGATAGACAGGATTCTAAGAGCAAGGACTCTGAAAAGTACAAGCATCATAGGAAGAATAAAGATGAGCACAACAATCATGGAAAGAGGTATTCTCACAAGCACAAGAAGAGTTTCTACCTAGACAAAGCAAGTAAGTGTTCTAGTAGTGATAGTGAAAGTTCTTCAAGTGATAGTTAAAATGAGATGTTGTTCATATCAGAAAAAGAGGAAGAACCGAAACATAGATTCATTATCATGAAATGTTTTAGATGTGGAAATTTTGGTCACCTTGAGGATGATTGCACAAATAATGAAGTGGTTACTAGTATGTATGAGGATGCTTCAGAAAACTTTAAGGAAGATGCATGTATGTTTTTTGAAAAGGGTAGCACCTCTAGTGATAAGAAATCTGAAAAAGACTTTGATGATTCAAAAAGCAATCTAATAAAGGATCCTGAAAGTGAACTTATTAGTGCTCTTAGTGCTTTGAAAAAGGAAAGAAAGAAGAATGCTAGACTCAAGGATAAGTTAGATGAATGTTGTATGGAAAGAGATGATCTCTTAGAAAGTCTTGACTTCTCTATGGCTAAGACACAAGAACTCAAAGATGAGTTAGAGTCTAAGGTTCTTGAGTATAATGAATTAGAATAGAAAATGACTTCTTTGAAAGAGGAAACTAAAGAGTACAAAGATAAGCTCTAAAGGTTTCAAGATAGCTCCAAAAATTTTAAGTCACTCATTAAAGGTCAAAGAAAGACAACAGATAGAACAGGCCTTGGTTTTGTTAAGCCGCACAAGGAACAGGTTGGGGAATCTAGTAAGAGATTCCAAAAAGAAGAGAGTTCTGATGAGGAGAGTATTTCATAGAAAAATTCCATGAGTGATGGATGCGCAGAAATAGAAAACAGAGTTCAGAATGAGAAGAAGAAGTTTTCGAGACCCAAAAGGTCAAATAGAAGAAAATTTCAAGGTAGATGTTTTGCATGTTACAGGTTTGGTCACATGGCTTCTTATTGCATGACTCAAGTAAGGAAGGTAAATGACAGTTTTAGAGGTGGTAACTTCTTTCAAAGGTATTGCTACTTTTGTCAACAGTTTGGGCATAAGGCAATTTTTTGCAAGGCTAATAACAAGAACATGGTTAGTCAGAACAGGCGGATTCAAAGAACAGGTATGCCTAAAAGAAATAACATTGTTACTTGTTATAAGTGCAACAATGGAGGTCACACAGCTAGATAGTGTAAAGCTGAACTTCCAAGGTACAAGAACAAGAATAGTGGTATGAACAGGTCCAAGGATCAAGGCATTGAAAAGAACAAGAATGATAATAGGAACAAGAACAGTGACAAGAATAGGAATATGGACAAAGAGTTCAAGAGAAGGCCCGACAAGGAAGTCATAGACGCTAATGATGATCAGTGCCTAATGGGAGTTTTATTCCCACCTCAAAATTAATCACCTCATTAGGAGGTGGGGGAGGGACTAATCTAAGAGGCTCATTCTTAGTCCCGAGCCCCAAAGGTGACCCTTTGCCATTGATGACAAAGGGGGAGAGATATGAGTAAGGAGGAGAGCTTCAAGTGAAGAGGAAAGCTTCAAGTCAGGGGGAGCAAAACTTAAAAGGTAGATTCTCAGTTGTTAGCACATTTGGTTTTAGTTTTGGCTCTTGAGATGTATTTTACGTAAAGGGTTGCCATCAATGACAAAGGGGGAGATTGTTGGCAATTTTGGGTACCTTGGGTACATTGCCTTTGCTCAAGTGTATAGGTTGTCATTGATGTCAAGAAGCTCTTGAAGGTTTTTGATTTAATGTCAAATAATTTGCAGTCATGGATAGTGAGTTTCCAAGAAGATCATAGTAGCCCATTTGCAAAATATCAAAGAAAAAGACAAGAAAGAGCTGGCAAAACTGTCATGATTTCATGACATGTTAGAGGAGAGAGAAAGTGCTAGAAAAAATGTCACGATTTCATGACATGTTAGAGGAGAGAGAAAGAGCTGGCAAAACTATCATGATTTCGTGACATGTTAGAGGAGAGAGAAAGAGCTGGCAAAACTATCATGATTTTGTGACATGTTAGAAGAGAGAGAAGAAGTAGGGAAAACTGTCACGATTTTGCAACATGTTGGCAGAGAAGGAGAGCAAGGTGGAAAGTGTTGCGATTTCGTGACATGTCACATTTTTGCAACTTGGAAAGTGCAGGAAGGCAAAGAAGGAAAAGTGTCATGATTTCGTGACATAATGCAAGGAAGGTTGTACTGATGAAAAAGTGTCATGATTTCATGACATGATGCAGAAGACAGAGTCTGCAGTATGAACTGTCATGATTTCGTGATAAGTTCGAGGAGAAATAAAGTAATAAGAAAAGTGTCATGATTTCGTGACATGCTACAAAAGACGAAGTGAGAACTGTCACAATTTTGTGACATGCTGTAGAACTTGAAATGAGAACTATCATGATTTTGCGACATGCAGCAAAGGGAAGAGTTTTGAAATGAGAAGCGTCGTGATTTCGTGATGGGTTGCAAAGAAAGCATACGGAAGCTGAAAGCATCACGATTTCATGATAGGATGAAGTAAAAGCGTACAGATGCAGAAAGTGTCACAATTTTACAACAGGCAGAAAAGGAAGCAGACGAAAGCATAAGTGTCATAATTTCATGACAAAAATAGTAAGCAGGGTTTCAATAGCAGAAGTATCATGATTTCGCGACAGAAACTGAAAGCATGTCTTCCATAGGTGAAGAGTCACGATTTTGTGAAAAAAGTAGAGAGGAAGGCTATGAAGACAAAAGTGTCACGATTTCATGATAGGCAAAAGTGAAGAAGCCAGTGGAGGAAGATGTCACGATTTCGTGACATGTCACAGTTTTACGACCAGATGGTAAGTGAAGACGCTAGTGGAGGAAGATGTCGCAATATCATGACATGTCACAGTTTTGCGACTCAAAGAGGAGAGAGAATGTATAGAGTCAAAAATGTCGTGATATCATGACAAAAACAAAAAGGAAGTCTAAAGAAGCAAAAGTGTCACGATATCACGACAAAAGGCAAAAGAAAGTGTATGGCTGCAAAGGTGTCACGATATCGCGACATGTTGTAGTTTCATGGGAAAAGCTATAGAACCACAGAGGCGGTTGAAGCCGACAGAGTTAAATTTGAGCCGACGCAGTTTAGGGTTACAGTCGACTAAGATTAAGGTTTTGATCTTGAGAAATTCTATTATAAAAGGAGGGTTGTTTCGATTTTTGGAGGTATCAAAGATGCACAAGTTAAGTCTGCGATGCACAGAGAGCAATTCATGTCGAATCGAGCTAAGTGTGAAGCAAGAGTGCACATAGAGTAGAAAAGCGCAAAGGAGTAGAAGTTGTTGGTGTTGCGATGTTTGCAGACAGATCGTAGAGTGAGAAGTTCGATCGTCGAGAGCTGAGTGCTGCTGTGTTTGCGCTAATAGTGCAAAAGTTGGGTTTGACCTAGTGCAACTATGAATGCATAGAGAGATCTTACAAGAAGATTACGGACAAGTCTTTTTGAAGACTTGTGGATAGTAATGAGCAAGATTTTGTTGAGCTTATGGAGCAGTTTGGGCAGGTTCTAGTGAGAACTTGCAAAGCAGATCTGAGACAAGTCTTGGTGAAGACTTGGGTGAAGATCAAGCAAGCTTCAATGAAATCTTGTGAACCACTATTGTGAACCAAATTTGAGGACCATTTGAGGATAGAGATTGGTGCAGATTTGAGGATAGATTTGTGCCCGACCGAAGGAATGTTTTTGGTGCAGATCAGAGAAAGATAATGAGGACATTTGTGCTAGACCGAAGGACTATGTTTAGTGCAAATTTGAGGACCAGATTTGGAGGTGTTAGAGTTGAGGACAGAGGTATCTAGCCAGAGCAGGGAGGACAGGTGTCTTCTATGGATAGAGTTCCATTTTCTAAGGGCAGCAGAGGCAAAGGTCTTCTAGAGGATCACCAGCCAGAGCAGAGCTAGGGGATTGGTGTCTCCTATGGGTTGGTGCCCATAAACATTGTAATCGGGAAAGGTATTCCCAAAATTTGGATTGATAAAATTTAGTGAAAGATTTTATCCATGGAGTAACCCACTTTGGGTGAACCACATAAATTGTTGTGTCTCTATTGTGGATGGTGTTTTATGCATTGCTTTGATACTACTATCTATACACTGCATAATATTGAATTGAAAGTTAAATTGAAAGAAAAAGTAAAAAGTGGTCTTATACTGTTCACCCCCCCTCTCAGTATAAGCTTGTGTTCTTCATCCTCTAATATTCCAAGTGATGATCTTCATTAAAACTAGGGCTAAAAAATTTGGAAAGGACATTAATATTACCTTCCTCTACAAGATTTTCACCTTCTTTTACCATATGATATTGATTGGTCTTGCAACCTCCATTTTTATTAGAATTAAGGTTATGCATAAGAGGTAGGACCCAAAAGGTACTTGTAAAAAAATGGCTAATCTATTCCAAAAACCCGGCGAATCCTGGAAAACTGCATGTATGATGGCATGGCGAATTACCTCAAATTTTCAAAAAAAATTGGTAAAAAATGGCGAAATTCAAAGTTTTGATCGGACCAGGTGAGAAAGGAGTTTGGTGACGTAAGACACTTTCCAAATATTAATCTAGGCTTAGATCGGATGCATAATATGATCCGGTTATGGACCGGATGCATAATATGATCTGGTTACAAATCAGATGCATAATATGATCTAGTTACAAATCAAATGTATAATATAGATCTAGTTACAGACCGAATCCTATTATGCATCATACTATCTGGTCATGACTGGATGCATAGTCTGGTTCGGCCACCTACTAGATGCATACTATAATCTGACCATCGATCGATAGCATAAAATGATTCGACTATCGACCGGATGCATATTATGATCCGGTCTTGGACCGGATGTATAATCTACTCCAGTTTCGGATCGGATACATACTCAGATCCGATCACCAACTAGGTGCATAATTTGACCCGATCTCAAATCGGGTGCACAATATGATCCAGGCATCGATCGGATGCAGAATAGAATCTGGTCCTACATTGTATCGGATGCAGAAAGGTTCATCTACCACGTGTCACACGTTCAATCAACAACACCGCATGTCCAATACGATGCTGCCATGTGTCAACCCTATTTCTCAATCTATAAAATGGCATCAACTATCATTTTTTCCATTTCATTTCTATGACTACTACAACCAGAGCTAACCTTTCCGATCAACTTTTTTTTTTTTTTTTCCCCCTTTTTTTTTTTTCTTCCAACTTATTGCGATGGATACCTCTTCCACAATCGCACCAAAATTCAAGAATTTTTTGTGCACTTTGATTTCAGATCTGATAACAACTCCAGGGATGAACTTTTAGTGGCTCAATAATGCAGGTTTATCAAACCTCATTTCCATGCCATAATTTAGAACAGATAAAGTTCTCCTACAACATATTATATCTGGTTATGACCACAACATGGCTATAGTGAACATTAAAGTATGAAATAGAAATATGGTAATCAACATCACCCTTGGAGATATTCACAGATTGATAGGTCTTCCATTCATTGGTTTTACTCAAGTGTCGACGAGGTTGTAACTTTCTCTAGATGACAAAGCACACCTCGAAAGCAAGTACGGTATTTCATCGAAATATTTGGCAGGTATAAATCTTGTTAATTATATTTTATTAATTTTCAATGTTTCAAATTTGTAAATTGACATCTAATTTTTTTATGCAGCTTCTGCCGCCAAATCAAAAAGAGGTTTATCAATCAACGATGTTAACCATCAAACTTTGAAGGCCATTATCAAATTTTTCTAGGCTAGACTTATTCTTATGGGAAGACCAGAAATTCTATTTTGGGCACTTGCTTATATTGTTAAGTCTGAGAAAAATCAAAATTTCGATTGGTGCACTTATATTTTGGATCGAATCAGGTCCGAGTTGCACACGGTCCAACTGGAAACCAACAAGACTCAACCCATTGTGGGCATTGTAAATTTTCTTTTAGCTTTATATTTTGAGTGTTTTCATAATTTGTTGACTACTCCTGTACCAACTGTAGTGCATGCAACACTACAGTCTATTGCCATGTCAGCAGAGGAATTGAAGGTAATAACTACATCATTGTCCTTGACATACTATTTTATAGTTTACCACATTCCCTTTTTTAATTTTTCTTTTCATCTATATGCAGGAGAAGGCAGACAATACAAGGAGTAAACATATTGCTGCCACTAGGGGTCACAAGCCAGAACAAATAGGTGATTCTGAAGACACGGGCTCTGAAGCAACACCTGGTCCTATGCAGAGGTCACACAAATGTTCCAGGCAAGCAACTACTCCTGGGGTTTCTCGTACACCTAGGTATGCACAAAATGTGCAAGCCGAATCTAGTGTGGCCAACCCCTCCCCCAATGTAGGACAATTGCAACACATTTCATCGTCTTCAGGTAAATCTATGTGTAGTTAATTTAAATTAAGATCTTTTTTATTTTAAGTAGAATTCTAACAAAATATTTTTGACTATTTTTAGTTGATTCTCATGTTCAACAAGTAACATCACAAGTTAGAGGGCATATACTGCCACCACCTCCACTTGCATCACACTCACCAGTTTCACCACAACCACCACTTCCACCAAATCAATGACATGCACACCTCCGATAATGCCTATGCGAGGGCAAGTCGGTGTTGGAAAATGATTGTTTTCATAGAGATCATAGGGCACTACATGAAGTTCTGGGCATGGGTTTTCACACCCACAGAGATCACACATGCCAACAACAAGTTCTGGGCATGGATGGTCTCAATTTACATTTTCTACAAATTCACAGGCACCAAAAGTTTCTGGTGTCGGATTGGATAATATTCAACTTGATGAGGATTACCTTTTGTAGGGCAACATTATAGGCTTCAAGGCAACATATGTGCTTAAAGATAGAGCACAAGAAGAAGAAGCCCCTACAGCTGAGCAGACATCAGTACCACCCGCTCAAGGAGACAACCCTCATCCTCAGGGTCCTCAAACTGAGGATGATGTTGTCAATTTTAATGAACATGTTTCATTGGCTGAAAGTACCGAGTCAACAATTAAGGAATTTGTGTTGAAATATTTGTAGGAGTTGAAAGAATGGGAATATCGAGCAAAGGTCCTTATTAGGGAAATTAATGCCCGATATAAAAATTATGAAAAAAGAGAATCTATTTATTCTTTGGTCAAATTTGAACCTGAAAAGCTTGATGGCCTGCTAAAATAGGCTACATCAGGATCAGTTAAATCCGATTTTATTTATGATGATGATGTGTTAAATGTTGTTGTTGGTAGATTGGAGAATGTTAATGTTGAAGCCCAAGCATTTTACAACCAATGGGCTTCTGATAAGGACAAGGTTGTAGTTGCTGAGACTGTAAGAGAATTGGTTGAGGTAAAACAATTATATGTATTTCAATTTTCTATTGCAGTTAAATTTTTATATTTCTTGAAAATTTGTAATAATTTCAATATATCCCTTTCGAATTAAGTTTTCAATTTTTTTTTGCAGTCAAATTTTGAAAATTTGAAAACACAGGTTAAGAGCATGGATGTCAATATTCATACAACAAAGACATGTTTGATGAATGCAATGGAAATGAAAAAGAAAATGCAGTCAAAGGTTTTAGAAAACAATCGTTTAAAAAAATACATCAAAGAGAAGCTGCAAGAAGATCCGGATAAGGTGCTTGAGAAAATGAAAGAATCGCTTCCAACAATACTTGAAGATCCAAACAAAGAGGAAGCAACATGTGTGTCAAGTATTGTGAAAGTACGTGACAACCTTGTTAGAGTTGGAGCACTACCAGAAGAGAGTGTCACAGAAGCTGATAAAGGAAAAGAAGTTGATAAAGGAAAAGAAATAGCAACTCCAACCACTAGTGAAGCATCCAAGCACCAATCAAATGATTGAAAATATTGAAAATATTTTTAAAAGACTGCAATATGTAATTTCTGTTTGAAATTGGTATGTAATATTTGAGACTTGAGTTGGAAAATGTTTTAAAAAGACTGCAATATTTAATTTTTGTTTGAAAATGTTATGTAATATTTGGGTTTAAAAATGTTTGAACGATGTAATATATTTCTTTTTGAACTAGTTAATATGAAATTTTCTGTTTGAAAATGTTATGTAATTTTTGAGTTTGAAAATGTTATGTAATATTTGAGTTTGAACTAGTAAAATACTGCAATATCTAATTTGGGTTTGAAAATGTTATGTAATATTTGAGTTTGAAAATGTTATGTAATATTTGGGTTTAAAAATGTTTGAACGTTGTAATATATTTCTTTTTGAACTAGTTAATATGAATTTTTATGTTTGAAAATGTTATGTAAATTTTTATAAAAGACTGCAATATCTAATTTGGGTTTGAAAATGTTATGTAATATTTGAGTTTGAAAATATTATGTAATATTTGGGTTTATCATTGTCAATGAAATGAGAGTTGAGACACTAAGACATAAACATACAATTTTACAATCTACAAAAATGATATAAGCCATGTAATTTTAAAACAATAATGTGATTTAAAACAACAATTCTTTGAAATCATATAAATCTGGAACAATATTGAGAAATCTGCTATCAAATCAATTCGTGTTTATCATTGTCAATGAAATCATGGAAAATTATCACTATGGAAGCTGAAACATATCAGCTTGTCCAGAATCATTATGAAGCATAGCAAAAATCTGTCTCCACCATCTGATCACTGAAAGCATCATCATCGTCGTTATCGATCGTATTCGATGTTCCTCTTCTGTCTACCAAGGAACTCCAGTGTTCCAACGCTCTATCATACGAAAATGTATCCAACTGATATGAAGACACATAAATTCTTAAACAATTTTCTAAATTCTTGTCAAGTTTAATGTGGAGTTTAGATTTAACAAAAGCAAGTGCACTAAAAACTCTTTCATCTTCGACTGACCCCAAAATCATTGTTTCACATAATTCATATAAACGAAAGTATTCACTTATTGTATCTTTTAAGATTGTGCTTGGATACAATTTTTGCCACAAACGTGCAGTGGAACCAATCTCATGGACACCTATCATAAGTGATGTTTGCACAACCATTGTTCTTCCAAAATGCGATGACTGTTCTTTCAAAATATCACTGTTGAGTATACCTTTAATTTCAACACCATTGACTTCCACACTCTTACTGAAATGGTCAATGAGGTTACCCATATATTTAATAAACAACTCATTTGTAGAATTGTATTCAGTACAAGGTCCCAAAAACATGGGGTTAACCACACCCATGGACTCGAGCAACTCATCTCTCTAAAACCGTTCTCTTATCTCACCTATCAAATATTTTGCTATATTTGACAAATTACTCTTTGTTTTCTGTATTACAACATGAAATCTATTGTGTGTTATAGGAACTTCTTCAAAATCTTCCACAACTATACTTGATTGCCTTTCAAAACAATAAACATGTATCATCTTTTCATGAACATTAATACAAAGATGATCATTGATGTCAAACTTCAAGAAGCTTTTTGGATTGTTCATGTTTATCAATGTATTCCAACTATCAAATACAGGTTCTATAAAATCTGCATTAGACACATATAATGTATCAAGAAGCACGCATATTTGTTTTCTCATCCTCATAAAATCAATGATATAGATGGATCTCTCTTGTGCAAGATTAATTAATTTGTTCATTTCTTTTAACATTGGAAGAATACCACATAAGGTCAAAAGTGTTTCCAAGTCAGTCAAATGGAACAACATATCTTTTGCCTTATCAACTATTCTATGATTTGCATGCATAAACCCCGTCAATGATTGATATTCTGCCAAAACTCTCTGAGAAGGTTGATACAGTGAAATCCATCTTGTATCCACATCTTTTAACAATTTTTTCCCTTCTATAACTCCTAGTGCAAACTGCTAAAACTCTGCAAATATTTTCGAACTTAATGAGAAATAAGAATGAATATCACGAATAAGGTTTTCTACTTTAGCAACATTTGAAAATGTGCTCACAATTTTATATGCAAGATTAACTCTATGAGCCATACAGTGAATGGGGATCATATATGGGGCAACTGTGGTTTGGAGTCGAACACAAAGACCAGACCTGTGACCTTGCATAATAGCAGCTCCATCAACTCCAACGCAAATTAACTTTGTTGCTATGTCTATATCATTCATTCCCGCAATATTCTTTAAACTTTTGACAACAACATTATAAATGTTTTCTGCATTTGAACTTTCCAACATCTTATGTAATCCCAACAAAATAGGCCTTCTTATATGATTTTGAAATGTGTACACATGCATGCAAATCCAAGATGTGTTATCCACAGTTGTTACCTCATCAATAGAAAGTGAAATGAATTTGGCAAGTTTTACTTGCTCCCTTAGGTCTTCTTTCTCAACCAAAGATAAACATTTTGCCATTTCCCAACCACTTCGGTCTGACCAATGAGAACTAGGAAGGTTTTGCACATTAAAAAGGCGTAATAGCTACTTATAATCAACAAAATCGGACATTGGTCTACCTTTCTTGAGAATATTGTAAACAACGGCAAACTGCATACTTTTTGAAGCTAAAATAGTCTTCTATATTTTATGAAATTGGGCTCCAATTGTTCCACCTTTCTCAACAAGAGATTGTTGTTGCTTTAAGTGATTGTCATATTCTATAGCATATCTTAAATGCATACATTCTGATGCATCCTTCCACTTAACTTCTTTACTAACTTCACCATTACTTTTTATAACTTTTACATAAGATTTGCCAAGCATGTTTTTCAATTGTATCAATCTTGTTTTGAAGCCTATGATCCTTACCAAGTCTCCAACTGCAAATTTTGCATCTACATTCTTTTTCATCGATTTGGTTATCCTCAGTCATGACAGGCTCTAGCCAGGGAAATATTTCTACCCATTCATTCCTAAATCCCCTTCCAAGTATCCAGAGAGACGCTTTTCTTTTTTTGGAATTTTTGGTTGAAGATTCAATTGAAGCTTGTAATGATTTTGATTTATCACTTTCATTTTCAATTGTGATGTCATTTTGCGTGTTGTCTTCAAGTGTTTGTTGGATGTCATTTTCAAGGGGATTTTCAATAAAAGGCATCTCTTGTTGGGGAATATCTTCAAGTGCAGGCATATCAGGAGGAACATGGTATTCTGCATAGTAGCATACCATAATATTTTTTATCATTCTTGGATAAAAAAATTTACAAAAAAATATTCAAATCATCAATCAAGCACATACTAGGAAGTCAAAAATCATTTGTACCTTGAATTTGCACGGATGTCGTTGGCTCATTGCATTTCGAAGTTTGGCTAAAATATTTGAGGATACTCTTTTCAGCAAAAGATTTGGTGCCCTTCTTTCCATCACTGGGTGACATTTTACTTGTTACAAAAAATAAAATGTTAAAGAGGGTGTACTTTCTGGAGGCCTTAAGATAATATTGTAAATAGAATAAACAATTGTTTGGGTGGTAGATTATACATACTTTTTTCCTACCATTCTTTATTGTGATTTTATCAGTTTATGCCACTGGTTCATTTTCTAGTGAAAGCACTTTAACTGAGAAAAAGAGCATCAATATGTCTTTAGAGAACCAAAGCATTTACTCATGTATAATCTTAGAAAGGAAAAAATATCTGAATTGAAACTAAGAATCAAAGAGTTTTAAAACATTCAGAACATGGCAAAACAAAGAAAACATGGGAACAGAGCAATGACATTCTAGATGCAGAAGAGGGCTCCAATATTGGTGTGGACAGGATTGAAAAATCATTAAATAAAGAAAAACATGCAGAACCTAGAAAAATAACATGCAGAACATGGCAAAATAAAGAAAAACATGGCAAGCAGAGCAGTGACAGAGAACCTGGTGTGAAAAGAGGTCCGGTGCGGTCCAGGATCCGGTTAAAAATATTTCGGTTGCAAAACTGGTTCTAGTCGAATGCAAGAAAAGATTCGGGTAAAAAGTGGTCCCGTTCGGTTGCACGATAGGTTCCGACTGTAGAAGTGGTTCCGTACGATTGTAGAGGAGGTTCCTACTACATAATTTGTTTCATCCGGTTGTAGAATTAGATACGGTCGATCGTAGAGATATAACCTTAATTCATGCTATCTACATAAACACAGATCACAGATGATGGGGACTTATTTAGCAAGGAAAACATGTAACCTTAATTCATGCTATCTAAACATGTCTCACAAAATTGACCATCATTTGATGATATCAGTTGAAATAACTCCTAAAATAATCGGCAACAGGACTATTTATCCCACATGATTAAGTGCACACTTCTTACAGAGGCTTTAAAAAGAAACTCACTTCTTTGGTTAAGTGGGCCAACATTTAAGACAAGAAGGGTGGCCTCTTTCTGAAGGTTGTAGTCGACAAGAGTTCAACTATAATCGTTAGGAAGAATACCTACTCTTCTTGTCCTGGATGTTGGTCTTTTTACCCAAGAATCTAACTAAGATGTTATGAAATATTTGGGCTTGAAAATGTTTGAAAATGTTATGTAATATTTGAGATTTGAGTTTACCGGTTAAAAATGTTTCGGTTGTAGAGCTTGTTCCATCCGGGTGCATGACAGGTTTTGGCTGAAAAGTGGTTTCATCCGGGTGCACGATAGGTTCCGATTATACAAGTGGTTCGGGATGGTTGCAAAATAGGTTCCGATTGCAGATGTGGTTCCGTCCATTTGCAGAGGAGGTTCCTATTGCAAAAGTTGCTCTGGGCGATTGCGAAACAGGATCAAGATGCAAAAGTTGTCCTTTCGGTTGTAGAAGTGGTTCCAATAGGTTGCAAAAATTGATCTGATTGCATAATTGGATACGGTCGATCGTAGAAAATGAAAATATATTTATCGGGTATAGAACACGGTCTAAAAATGAAAATGTATACTTGGCGAGTTTGGCGGGATAATTTATAAATTTTAAAATTTTAGGGCGAAAAGGGTACTTTATTTAGGCGGGATTACTTGCGAATTTTTCAAAATATTCGTGATACTCTCATCAAAGGATGGCTAACTGACACCTAAAATTTATTTTTTCCCAAAATTTTTGGCTAAATGGCCGACGTTCGGGTCTCAAAAATTTCACAAATTTGAATTTTCGAAAATGCTTTTTTTTGCCCAAATGGCGAAGTTTCGCCGCTATGCATAACCCAGATTAGAATCCAAATTTAATGTTTTTTCCCTATTTCTTGACTTACTCCAATTGAATATAACATGGATTTTAACCTTGAAGGATGCTTGTACACAGCCAAAATTTTACTAGAGGGTTCAACAAAGTCTATATTGGGACCTGTATTATTTGAAGTTTTGACATTTAAAAGATTGTTTTTCTTGTGTAAATTTTCTACCTTTTTTTTGTTGAAAACCTTTGATTTGTTGGTTTGTCTTTGAGTTCTTCCCTTCATATTTAAATTATGTTTCTAATATTTTTTCTTCTATTATTTTCTCTTCCTCACTTGGTACATCATTTATGGAAAGAATTTCAAACATAATAGCAGGTGACTTTGATTGATCCTTCATAACTAGTTTTTTTTAGTGTTCTTCTTAGGCATTTGGAAACCTGTTGAGTTTATATCTTCTTTCTTTTTATCAGGAATTTTATTTGGGAAAGCACTAGCCAAATGAATATATTCATGGCAAATTCTACAATGAAAATGAATTTTCTCATAGTCCACTATTTTCTCCCAAGTGTCTTCCTCAAATTGTAAAGTGATATTTTTAGGTAGGGGTTTGTCAAAATCCATTAAAACACAAATTTGAGCATAAATAATATGTTCCAAATTTTGAGTACAATCAACAATCATCATAAAAGTTCCTAAAGAGTTTCCAATTGAAGAAAAAATAGTAGGATTCTAAAATTCAATGGGGAGGCCAAAGAGTCTAGTCCACATGGGCGTTGTAGAAGGCATCTCTTATTTGACTTTAAATATAGTATGCTAGGGCTTCATGAAAAGCCCTGCCCTTCCAAAGAACCAGGGACCCCCTTGAAATTTTTTCTCTCTATATTCATTATTAGAAAATAAAACAAGAAAATTACCATTACCTCACCTTTAGTTTTTCATATTTTTGCAGTCCAAAATTTGAAAGTAGATAGGCTCAAACAAAAATCCACGAATCGATAATTAGTCCTCTTTTTCTAGATCTTCAATTCCAGTATGAATGTTACCCATATCAAGCTTAAAAATAGGATTTCCATTAGATAATTTAAGACATCCTAACTTTTTTTTCTTGGGATAAATATTACGTATTCTTAGAGGTTTATGGGAAGCCCTAAGATTAATGTTAGTATTTTGTTGAGGCTGTCCACCGTGGAGGGCATCTCTAAAATTTATTTTTAGGGCTGAGTCTTCAAATTTCTTATCCTTGACAGGGGTTTCATAGTATATTTATTTTGTGGGTGCACCTTAGCACCTAATTCACTTGATATTTGAGCCATTTTTTGATCATATGCTTGAAACTTGATTTGTGATCTCTTTAATCCTTGCCCTAGACATCGTGGAAAGGTATGATTTTCCATTTTATTTTGTGCAAAAAATTAGAAGTTGTTTTCACTCAAGTTCATGGTATGATATATTGAAAGATAGATTTATAATCCATATTGGATCCCCTACAACATATCCTACTAAAATCTTAAGTAGAAACCACAAAAATATTGGCTTATAGGACTTTAAGGTCCCAAAAACCAACCTTTGGAGCTGCTTGCACTCGACCCAGATGAAACCCTCACATAGCTACTTGCAAAAACTCTTGTTCACACATGGGGATGTGCTAGGATTAGTGTTTCTCAAAATAATATAAACATTGGTGGTAATTTTATAGGGCTTTTCAGGCATCTACCGTCAAAATTTCAGCTCAATCTAAGTCTGAATGAGTGAAATATGGCCAAAACAAGTTTGATAGTTTTGGCAGTCCTACCGAACACTCCCAAATTCAATACCATTTAATTAAAAATAAAAATTATTCATATACGTCAAAAATATATAATTATTATTATTCTATATTTGGATTGAAGGATGTCCAATTCTATTATATTATCACATATAGTGGTATTAATATAGCTCTAAAATTTTCTCACTTCTTTCCTTTAGGCTAATGGATTCGTGCCTAAAATGGAAATGGGAAAATGGTAGGTCTACACCTTCGAGGAGAGGCACTTGAGGTTGTGCCCTCTTTGGTGATTTTTTTATGAATTGGGTGGGTTCACCAGGAAATATTTATATGGTAGTTTCCACACCTAGGTTGGGAGTCTTTTTTATGTGTTCTTTTTTACTTTGCTCACAATCACCTATTTTGGCCAAATGCAACTAATATATACTAAATGCAATTTTGATTCGAATGACTATAACCGAAAACAAAATACATAAGGTAAATAGATGCAGTGCTTAGATATGAAATAAATTGGATACTCTTACTCAATCCAGACATCTGATGTAGAGTCTGTTTGCTTGCTATAGGTGATACCAGATTTGTTTCTTACGATATCAGACGTCTGATCTGATATCGATAATTTTGATCTGATATCATTAGATCCAATCTGATCAAAAATCTATAGTTTCACAAATTGATAGCAAAAACAAAAATTTATAGCATGATATGAACTCCACTAAGCATGAGTTAGATAGTACGATATTGTTACGTGTAAATTTTGAGAAGAAACAATGTGATTCTATGCTTATAAATGCAAAATGATAAGATGAAATGATAGGAATGGTGAACACCGGATATGATAAATGAAATTAATGCTTATATGAGATGATAAATAATAATTATAATATTATAAATGTAAAATAAATAATAATAGATGCAAATAGAAGCCTGAAGTTACCCCTAGGTGATCTACAGACAAGATTAGATGTAACAAATATAGGATAAAACACTTTTGAGTGATATCGAATGTTCGATAGTGGATTGTATCCATCAGTGCATAGCTTCAGACCTCCGAATATATAAAACCCAAGTGAAAGTAACAAGAACAAAATGTAAGTTAGGGGGATTGGGCTAAAAATAGATGGAGTTGTAACTTCTCACAATTTGGAGGATATCGGTTGATCTGATATCGTAACCTTCGTGTCATTAGGCAGGTAAGGACAAAATAGGTTGCAAAAAAATTTGTCATTTTACTATTCTAAGCATTTCTATTTTTGTATGAGATCAAACATCTAATTTCACTCATTTAAGTCCCATATTGGATAGAACTTCCAATATCGGTCAAATAGAGCCAATATCGTCAAGAGCTTAAAAACTAACTTAATGCAGGTATGAAAAATGAGGTAGGAGGTTACGAAGTGGTTTTAATTAATTTTTTGAATTTTTTTGACTTAGGTTGAATTGATGTGGGTCAATTTTAACCTATTAAATTTTTCTCCCTCTTTAGCATATTTTTGCAAAAAATGTGTTAAAGAAGAAATGGTACGCTTTACGAGAAAAGCAAAAAAATATTGTAAAAATTATTATGGTTTGAATTTTTACTGTAAGTTATAGTAGGTATTGCCAACACCCAAAAGTCACACATTGTTATTTTTGCATATCTATAGGTGATTCTAGACATCCCTATGATATTTTAGACTATTGTAGACATGCGTAGACATGCGTAGACTTCCATAAGTTCACCATAGTAACATGTAGACTTCCACAAATGGCGTTCAAGTCCAAAACCCTAATAAGCCCTCAAAACTACATTTTATGCATCGAGATACCTTCATACGACAACCCGAGGTGATGCATAGCCCATTTACACTCAATTGACACCCCCATGGGGTATTAATTGGTAAAATTAATTAAAAGTCAATTATCAAATTCTAATTTAATGTTGACTTCACTTAAGCCCCCTTTTAGGGCAAAATTTGATTAATTAACTCTTAATTCATAATTAGTGTTAATAAAATCCTCCCACATGTGCCAATTTAGGATTTCCTAGGGTTTTATTTTAATCCTCCCCTAAACATGCTTAAAGCCTAATTAGGATTAGCACTAATCCTTCCTCACACATGTGTGAGGATAGGATATTTCCTACTTAGAATGATATGTTGCCACATAGCATATATTAACCTAACCCTAGTCAGAATCAAACCTAGGTCTAGTCTATCTAACCTCCCCCTGCACCTTGCATTTGCTATAAATAATGGGTCCTAAACCCCTAATTAAGTCTGATTCCCAAATTAAACAAAGTACTATTACTCTATAGAAATTGAAAGCCAATAGCACACAATTCATTTTCAAAGCACACAAGAAGATTTTGACAGCACACAGAGGCACCCCAACTGTCTTAGGATCGACCCACCGGAGATATTTCACCAGAAGAGCATCACAACTCAATTCGTAGCTTGCCCTGCGAATCTGGCCCCAATTAGTGACCCGGGTCATGAATTGCATCTAAAGACCCCAAATCACTCCAGATTTGGGAGGTAAGCTCTATTTCAATATGTTATTATCTTCTGCATATTTCCTTTTTATTTATGTTACAGTTTTACAGTAATTTTTGTCTTTCTAAACATGGGGCCTAACTAAGGCAAGCCCCCCATCACACTAACACCCTTTTGCAGGTCTTTCATAGGTTATCTGATAGATCTAGGGAAAAGTAATAGCATACAAACAACAACCCTGTGATGGCCTGCATACATCAAAGCCCACCTACACTAAGGGATGCTAGAAGAAAGCATCAGATTTATTGTAACCTTGTTAGGAATAGATATGGATAAAGGGCATCAAGGCCCTCTTGTAACACATGCTCATTAATATCAATGGAATACAATTTCTCTGTTTAATGCATCATTTATGTTTATGTGTTAAATTATCAAATGTCATTTTCTACCCGTTTCATTATGGCACGCCCGGTGGGACCCCCACAATGGATAGTGCTAGATTCACTTTTCTTGTAAATCTGACATTATCTTCTATTTTTATGTTTTGCAGGTACCAAAAATGTGTTTCACTGAAACCTCTAAAATCCTGGGAAACACCCTAGGCCAGAAGATTCTTGATTTGAAGCCTCTGCACCTGATTCGTGACCCACCCTATGATTTAGGTCAAATTCATGACCCGGGTCACGATTTGAGCACAGACACCTCAAAAACCCCCAAATCAGCTAGGGTGATCTTTTCAGGGGCCAAGAAAACCCCCCTTAGCATCAGAATGTAGGTATTTTCACTTTTTCTACCTCTGTTGCAAATTTTTGAAAGTATAAATGCATTAATTAGTTGAATGACCATTACTAGGCCTAGTTTTGGGTTCATTGAAAAGTAGTTAAAGCATTAGGGTTTCTAAAATTTTTAGGACCTGCAACTTTCCAACAAGTGTATAAAATTTATTTCTCAAGTAAATTTGCATTTGTCTTTTGTTTTTACATATGGCATAAGCCTAAGTTTTTCTTCCTTCGTTCATAGCTTACATTGCTAAAAGGAATTGTACATTCCAAAGTGAAATCAGGGTTTCTAATCCCCTCTTATATTTTTGAAAGTATTTTTACATTATGAAAGTTCAAGTTAAGGTTTCATAATCCCTTTTACTCCATACACATTTGGATTGCATGTTTCTATGTTTTACAAAGTAGATTAGTTTGCTTCACAAAGGCATTTAGACTAGCTCATTTCTTTACAAAGAGTGTAATCTATCTAATCATTTGCTTTCAAAAAGGCATTAGGATTAGTTTTCTTTTGATAAGGCAAGTAGTTAGTTTCTTATATTGTAAACATCGATAGTAAAACACAAACCCACACACACTCACGTGGTATCTTAAACAAGTGGTGAGATTGGACTTCATCCCTAATCCATCGCTCGAGACTGGTGTCGGTGGAGTTTTACCCTCCACCAGCTCTCAACCCCCCTAGACACCTAGTAGCCCCACAGGAGTGGTTTTCTGGATTTCATCACTAGAGACCCCCTACTCTTGTGATTGGGCCCTAGATTTCATCACCAGTGGTTACCTACGGAGTGGGATAGGATTTAGCGTCTTCATCCACAAGGCTAGTATAATTTGTGGAATTGGTAACTGTCATTCTTGACTAAGCTCACCCGAGGGTCAAGCAAAAGCATGGGTATGTCGGTAGTAGGTCTTAGATAGTGCCACCTCTTATCATGAGAGGATATTGTGAACTCGCTTTAGCATAATGAGTTCCACCCATTTAGGATACCATTTTACTGCACCTTCCATACAGGTTACCATTCGCACGTTGCGGTACCATTCTATCCTATGCATCTTTGGGTGTTGCAAGAGGTTTGTTATTGATGACATTCCCAATTTGTTAGAGTATTCACTTCATTATCCATGATTCCATATAGGGGGTATCAACATTATAACACACAAAATGAACATAACACTTTTATTTTCTCAGCATTTAGAATTGATTCCGGTCTACCGTTGTTTGCATGATCATAAACCGGTCTCAACACACCACACTATATATTGTTTTTCTACACACAACATGTCACTTAATTTACACTCATAGTAGACACACTTGAGTCTACATCACACAGGGTTTATTCTTAAAAACCCCCTTCAACACATGCCACTATGCCTGTGGTCACCCATAGTAGAGCGCGTGAGAAATCATGCTCTATGGAGGAATGGCCTCCCCCTTCCTCTAGTCAGTCTACTCTTACTCCTTCAATCATGAAGGAGATGATTATAGATACATCTTATTCATGCATAGAATCTGATGCACAATTCACACACATGATACCTCATGTCGAGACATCAACTTTGAGTGAAATTCTCGCTACTTCACTCGTAGAGGATTACCCGCTCTTTGCAGCTCCATCCTCACCTAATCCCTCGACCACGTTCTATGACCATGTAATCTACACTGCTCCAGGACAGTCTCCTCCAACCTTCATGATAGATGAGGAGATCATGCCTACGTCACCCACCTTTGCACACCTCTTTTTCCAAAATCTATCTCAATCCCTATTTGAGAATGATTCCTCCCTTCTAAATCGTACCCATCCTAAGATCGCATCATTCACCCCTACCTTAGGAATGGTGTCGAAACCATCCTCATCCACTATAGGAAGCCGAAATCCATACTTCTAAACTGCACAACAAATCCATACTCAGCAGGAACCACAAACATTCCCTCAAACCTCACACTCGTACTCTTCACAAGAGTACCAACCATCCTCTTCCCAAGAGTCGTTATTCACCATATCTGAGGGTACCTCTCAGTAGCCCCTTCATACACAAGATGCACAAACCCAAGCGAGGGTGTACACGTATACTTTCCCTTCAACCCAAGCTCCTACTTTGGCAGCTTATCCCACCTTTTTAATAGCTTTCCCACCTATCTCCCAGGTACCTGGAGTGTATGATACCCAACCCTTGGAGCCACCTTTGCCTACGATGACCTTTAGGATACATCCACCTATTCCTTTTTGGGTTCCCCCTACCCATATCCATCCTACCTATGGACCAACACCAGTAGCCTATGCACCTACTCAACCAAACTATTCCATACAATTCAACTTCCCTACTTCCTACCCTCTAGGGCAGAGATAGATCCTATATTTTGATACCTCATCTCGACCACCCCTAGTGCTAGTAGTATCGATACCTACACTACCATCAGCTACACCTAGCTTCTTTACACCTCCTCCAGTCTAGTCATCACCACCCATGGCTCAACTTGTACAGAAGGCTCCAAACCAACAAGTACTTGTGCCACAACCATATGCCTCATAGTCATAGTATTACTAACTACAACAGGCACCTACCCCACAACCTAGTGTGCCCGTAGATACGACAACACATGTCGCCAAGTACCCACCTTATCATGATCAAGCACAATAGTATTCCCCATAGTATTATGAAGAACAACAATACCAATATCCGCCACATCCATAGGGGCAGCCTACCATAGCTCAATCCCCCACTTCTATGACACCCAAACTTCAACTCTTACGAGATGAAGTTAAAATGCTAAATATGCGCATCGCAAGCTACGAACAATAAATGCCAACCTATGATACATTCTACAATGAGCCAGGTCATACTAATATGCCTCCTCCAACACAACAATTATATCATACTAATGCACCCCCTCCATCCAAACTGTAATGAGCCCATGGTCACCGTCCTCCACGTCGACATCGCAATTGGACTCCACTTTCTAAGCCTCTTCCTACTTTATTCCAAAGGCTATTTGAGACTGGCCATGTTACATTACTAGATATTCGACCCATAAATCCAAATCGACCCAATCCTCATGGGCACATCAAACATGCGTTTTGTGTTTATCATCGCCAGCCAGGTCATGATGTATGTTCTTGTCGCACCTTTCATGATTTAGTTGAGGAACTTATCGATAATGTTACTATTTCAGTTTCAAACCTTGTCACACAAAAGGGTCAAAAGTTTCAAAAGGTTGCACCCTTTACCTTACCCTCATCAAATCAAGTCAATAAATAGGTCCAAATAGGTGCCATCCTTTTGTCAAAGGTTACACCCCGTACCTTACCTTCATCATAGTTGTTTTTCCAAATGCCAAGTTTTTCCAAAATCCTCAGCTAAAATTTTGGGACATTCTTTTTAGGATCTTTTAGCAACTCAAGTTTTTCCAAAATCCTCAGCTAAAATTTTGGAACATTTTTTTTAGGATCTTTTAGCAACTCAGGTTTTTCCAAAATCCTCAGTTAAAATTTTGGAACATTCTTTTTAGGGGTCTTTTAGCAAGTCAGGTTTTTCCAAAATCCTCAGCTAAAATTTTGGAACATTCTTTCTAGAATCCCTTAGAAACCTAGGTTTCTCCAAAAACCTCAGTAAAACTTTGGATAGGTTTCTCCAAAAACCTTAGCAAAAATCTGGATAGGTTTGTCCTAAAAACCTCAGCAAAAATAGCCTAGCCTAGCCTAGCATAGTTATAGCACACTCACAACCTAGCACATGCATAGGATTCACATACGCCACTACATGTTAAACCAAACAACTTTTGTCATCGCCCGAGACAATCCCCTACGGTATATGATGAACAAAAGTTATCATAATTCACACACAACCAAATGGATCATGCTTCTAACCGAGTTTGACCTAGAATTTGTATCTCAAAATTCTATCAAAGGACAAGTCATCGTCGACCAACTGGTTGAAGCTATGATAACTGACAATCAACCCCTACTCATTCAACTCCTCGATGACTCTATATTCCACATAATCGAATATGAGGAATACATCGAAATAGAATTCATGGATGACCTCACCATGTTCTTTGACGGGTCCAGGTGTCTCCATGCTGGGGGTGTAGGCATTGTCTTCTTTACACCTAAAGGAGAACCACTCCCATTTTCATTCAAACTAGATTTTCCTTGTACCAATAACAATGCAAAGTACAAAGCCTTAATACTAGGACTAAAACAAGCACACTCTATGCACATCAAATGCCTCCACATCATAGGTGATTCACTTTTGATATTCAATAAAGTGCATGAACTTTAGCTATGCAATTTCCCAGTTCTCCAACAATACAAGAAAATTGCCCAACAACTCCTATCCCAATTTGAATGGTATTGTCTTGAAGCCGCGCCACGCTCATAAAACTATTTTGCAGACACCATGGCCTCCTTAGGATCCCTTATCCTACAAAATCCAACATCGGATATGACATCTATAACTATTCACATGCTTACTCAATCTGCTATATCACCCATGCCCCCTATAGACAATGGTGGTGTGTATGTGGTAAATACTAAACCCCATGATCCATGGTTCTCACAGATGAAAGACTACATCAAGTTAGGCTTCCTACCGTGCGATTTGCCTCACGCCCAATGCCGAACCTTTAAAAAAAATTGATCCACTATACCTTGCTGGGGGACATCCTTTACCATCGTAGCTATGATGGTATACTCTTGCGTTGCCTAGAACCACAAGAATCACAATGAGTTGTACAAGAAACTCATGATGGTACTTGTGGTGGCCATTTCAATGGCATGGTGATTACCAAACGCATTCTCCGTATGGGCTACTACTAGCCTAAAATAGAGCAAGACTATTGTGAGTATGTCAAACATTGCATCAAATGCCAACAACATGCCAACTTAACACATTTACCATCCTAGGCACTTCAACCAATCCAGTCCATGTGGCCCTTCTCCTAATGGGGCCTGGATCTGATTGGACAAATTACACCTGCTTCCTCTAGCAGTCACAAATTCATCATCACAGTGACAAAATATTTTACCAAGTGGGTCAAAGCCATCCCACTGGTACAAACTACAGGAGCTAAAATTGCAACATTCATCATGGAGCATATCATATGCCGCTTTGGAATTCCCTCCCAAATTATTTTAGATAATGGGAAATATTTTAAAAAAAAAAACTGTTCGAGCCCTATGCAACATATTTCACATACATCATAGCTTTTCAACCCCATATTACCCTTAATGAAATGGCCAGGCAGAAGCTACTAATAAAACCATATGTTCTATTCTTTGTAAGACTATAGCAGAATCTCACCGGGACTGGCATAATAAAATACCCCTAGCCTTATGGGCATATCGTACGAGCATTCGTACTCCCACTGGGGCAACACCTTTTTCACTTGTCTATGGGGCAGAAGCTATCATGCCCCTTGAGCTAGAGATACCCTCTTTATGGATATCCATGAAATATTTTATTGATAACGACACTGCTTGCCAAGCCCGTCTAGATCAACTAACACTCCTCGATGAACGTCACATCCATGCCATCGAGCACACACGAGTATATCAAGATCACCTTTGCCGTGACTACAATAGTAAGGTACATCAATGCGAATATCAGATTGGCGACTTGGTTCTCAAAGAGAACCAACAAATCACAAGTCAGCCTCGCCAGTAGCGTGATAAATTCACCCCAAACTGGTTGGGTCCATTTATTATCATGCATAAATACGGTTCAGGAGCATATCGTTTGGCAAATCTTGAAGGATTTAATGATCCTAAACCCATCAATATCTTGCATCTGCATGCTTTCAATGCATGATTCATAAACATAGTCACCATCACAAGTGTCACATATTATTAGAAATAAATCATTAAGCACATCACTGAGTGAATTTGTTATCTCTACTTTAATATTTTTGTATACATGTACATTTCACCTTTCTACCATTTTTATGCTCGGGGTATTTATTTTTCCTTTTGCAGGACCCACGCCATCAACAAGAGAGCTCTACGGTGGCTTCACCTACTACCATGCAGGACCATCTACAGCCGCAGCAAAAACCCATTACATCGACCCATCTTGCCCGACCACCAACCGTCCTTCATACCAGGTGCTCCTTGCACTCATCCCATTTAGGTCACCACACTTCACCCCGACACCATTTCCCTCGCCAATGAGGTTCGTCCTATTCACCACACTCTGGCGATAGCCAGATTACCATGTCCTCTTTTGATGATAAAGAGGAATCCACCCAACCACAAGCACAAGGATCATCCTCCCATCCGTCTGATGATCTCAGATGTCACTATTCACCTCCAAGTCATCCACAACATCCCATAGGATCTTATCACCCACCTAATAGGGAATACACACCCCATCAACCTCACCCTGCATTTCTACCCACTCCCCTTCCCAATGGTGAGTCTACCTATACCTAGGCTCTGCAATCCTGCATGACCCAAGCTACTCAAGCCGATCATGCAAACATCCCTCTTTCTCATTCACGTCACCGCCCAGGGCCATCGCCTATGCCATCGGTCCTCAAGACACCACCTTCACCACTATGAGGCTTACCGCCCCAACAAATCTTACAATCACCATAGTCATTCCATGCCATTGCTTCCTCATCGTAGTCCTATCCTTTTTCTACCACACATCGAGCCATTCCATTCACCTTGGAATCCTGATCACCCCCTTCCCCAATACCATCACCACCACACCATGAGATACAATATCTCATCTCCCGTATCGAAGCTCTGGAGTTGTAGATGAGCCACTATCATTGCCATGTTCACCCACGACAGTCTTCCATGACCCATCCATATTTACCACCATGCAAATCCCTTCCTCGACCTCGGACTCGACCCATGTCGAAATCCAGACCCATGCCTCCATTACCAGATCGTCTTTCACCCAGACCTCGCTCACCTCCACCAGAGCCATACGTCTATCCTATGCCTATTCCACATACGTCACTTTCTAAAATTTTCCATCATCTCATGCACCAGGGTCTTATTAACCTACCTGAGATTCAACCTATTGACCCCTCATGTCCTAAACCATGCAATTACAATGAGAATGAATTTTGCATCTACCATCACCAGCCAGGTCACGATATCAAAGAATGCAGATCATTCAAAACCCTGGTGTACAACATGTTGCATGGTGAGCGTACCACATCACTAGAGCATTCTTTTCCATTTATCCAACTTGTCAGTCCTCCACACCACGTCACTCCTAGGACTTTACCACCCCGCAGTACCCTAATAGCGCCCACCCGCTACATTCATAATATTGCCAACTATGGCTTTAGCCACAACTCTAGTCATGTCATCACTTCACCATCCCACTCCCACCCAGATCTATGCCATTTTGCATGATAGTAGTGTTAGTTACTCATCTTATTCTATCTCATTCTTCTACTTCTTACATACATTGATTTATTTCTTCTCTTCTATCATTACCAGCTATTGGTGATCCCCTTACCTTGATTGGTCACCAAAGCCTATTTCTTCTCACTTCTTCCACCTGTACATTCCACTTTTACATCTTATTTCTTCTCGGTGACTATTACATACACTTATACAGCTCACAACTTATACATCTACTACACACACACACCCCACATGTTGGGGTAACCATGATCATAGCATCGCATTTTTTATCATCATTACATACTTCACTCATCTGTAAATAGGTTCTTCTAAAATTCTCTTTCTAAACAACATAACCTTCTTCTTGTAAATATCGCATTCCTCCACTTGCATAATTGATAGTTACATGCATTGCACATATCCATATGCTTTATAGTTAAAATTTTAATTCATGTTTGTACATTCTCTCCCAAAATGCGTCACAGTAGGAATAATACATGCACTTGTTAGCATCACCACCTAGATGTCCATTCCCCCTTTTTCAGGATCAGGGTATACATAGGTGTCATGTTTAATTTTGACTACTTTGTAGTTTAGGCAATCAAGTGTCACCCATAGCTACCAAGTCTTGTACATTCTTCTTATGGTCTTTTAGGCTAGTTCAACTTCTCTCATGAATCGCTCACAATAGGTTACACATTAAAAATTTTGAGCCTAGGAAAGAGGACATCTTGAGTAGATATCGCCATCTAGCGAATGGTATCCCCTGCTCGTCCTATCGCCTGCATGGTCAACATACGACCTGGGGATTAACAAAGGGATCAAGCATAAGAAAAAGGCAAGAACAAAGCATAAAACAAACTCTAATGCTCTCAGAATAGGCAAAAAAAAATCATAGAATAGCAAAAAAAATACAATAAAAGAAAAGAAATGAAAAGAGCACTACCACAATCAGATAGGTCAACACTAGAACAGGGGCAAAAAATAAAAGGAAATGCCTCTTGATATCACACATGTTATGCTTATCGCCTTTGGTCCTTAGGTTCAACATAACACTATGGGATAATTCCAAAAACCTGCCTACCAGTGGAATAATCTTACAGGTGACAACACATCTCTTACATTAGCATCTCGCTTCTGTAGAAATCACTATTGTGGATGGATGAGCTAGCTAGTATGGTAGCATCTACAACTAGTTAATCCTACCTCCCTCAAAATGGATAAATGAACATTACACATTCACACACATAGGTCCAAGACAGACTTTGAACCAGCCCGATCATGTTATAATTTGCCACAAAACTTGTATAGCTAAGGGTTTGAGATTTGATTGTCATAACTATGTTAGTCAAAACCATTACACATACCTTACATTATCCACCGATCCTGAAATCATGGAATGGATAGCATCCATACAGGTAAATGCAATGATACAAGTGCTTCCTTGGCGCATTTCAGTAAGTTCCTTGGCGCATTTGATACACATTATAGCTAGACATTCATCCTACATGCATTTCATATCAAATTATATTTATTGCATTCATCCCATATGCATTTCAGTATCGCATCACAGTATCACAATTACTCTACATACATTCATCACAAAATCACATTTAATATCACATCATATCGCATTGGAAATACAATCATAACACTACTCTACAATCTATTTATACCACAATACGATAATAGATCTAAACCATGTTATACATGTATATCTATTCATCAGACATATCTACAAATTATGCTATGCTAATCCATGCAAACATAAACAAGAACACATTTCAAACCATCAAAATAACACATGTATATAATAGCCAAACTCAACAAGGTATATATATATATCATCTATCATTAAAAACTAGGGTAGCTTCACCTTTCCCTCATCAAACCAAATCACTAGGTTCAAAATTTTGCATCCTTTACCTCACCTTCATCAAATCAAATCAATCACTAGGTCCAAAAGGTTTCACCCTTTGCCTTATGTTTTATCACAAACATTTTTTTTAGAGTCTTAACACACTAGGTTTTCTCCAAAATCCTCAGCAAAATTTTTGGAACATTCTTTTTAAAAGATCTTAGCAAATTAGGTTCCCCAATAACCTCAGTAAAACTTTGGATAGGTTTCCCCAAAAATCTCAGTAAAACCTTGGATAGGTTTCCCCAAAAACCTCAGTAAAAATTTGGATAGGTTTGTTCCAAAACCTTAGCAAAAATAGCATAGCATAGCATAGCATACATATCCTAGCATTGCCTAGCATAGTACAATAGTTTTTCACCTCTTTGTCCTCATAAAGATTTTGATTACATGCACACCCTTCACAAGGCTTGAAATTATGCATTCATTACTTCTAAAAGTAGGGTCATATGTGGTCTAACTTTTCACCTATCAAATAATCTCCACATTTCCTAAAACTTTCACCATTGTATCGGGCTTAGAAATATCTTTCCAACAGTATAATATTTGTCCAATTTTGACATCATTTGGTTCCCCAAACTACCAAAACACTACACATGTGTCAAACAGTTCAAAACCCTAATTTACCCCCAAGTGGTGATTTAGGTCAAAATCACCCCTCGGGTGGCAAACTCAGCTCACACCTTCCAAAATCAACCAAGTTGCCCCCAAAACCCTAGGAAATCATGAAAATTTCTTCTAAAACCCTAGGAAATTCCCAAAACATTCTTCTAATTTGTTTTTTGTCATCATAATCATCATGCATTGGTATCTTATCAATCGCTGCATCATCAAATCATCGCATTCCATTCGCCTCATTGTTGATTCCTCATTTGAGGTGGTATTCATATCCAAATTCAGTTTTTCATGCAACCACAACATCAAAAATCCAAAAGCATGGTTAGCACATTTGTCTACAAAATTTTTTGCTGAAGATTATCATACAAAATAATCTCAATCACAATCAGACATGGGTTACATCAAGAGAGTTATGCATGACAATGGAAAGGTCATCTTGGCATTCATGGAGAACAATGAATAACACGAGTGACTAATTTAGCGCAAAATTTGGAAAAATTCACTCTAGAATTCATGGAGCACAATGAATGACATGTTTAAATAGTTTAAATGTTAAATAACTCAAATGGTTTGACACTTGTCACCATGTTCTCATCAATCAATCAACAACAAATATTTAGTTAGGCTTTTGTCCTAATCATACTTTTGGACCATGCTGATATGGTCGTAAAAGCAAAGTAGTAAAAAATTTTCATTCTCAAGCAACTGGTATGGCATTGTAAATGTCATACGGACTCAGAAAAATCACATCATTGCATTCATAATCATTCATTTTCCCTTACTAGCATTGTTTTTATCTCTTTCCTCTTTTCCTTCTTTCCTTCCTCTCTTCTTCCCCTGTGGACATCAAGTTGATGTTGTATGGTCATGCTTAGAGCAGCTACATACCTTCGATTAGATTCCATTATTTCTTTTATTTTTCCTAGATACCCGATTGATTTGTATGGTCACGCTTTGAGTGGCTACATACCCTTTGATTGGATTCCATTCCCCTTCTATCCCTTTTCCTTCTGTACAAACCCTTCATATTTTTGTATTAAACTATGTTCTACATAGTATAGTACAAAAAGAGGCAAAATTTAGACACCCAAAAGTCACACATTGCTATTTCTACATATCTATAGGTGATTCCAAACATCCCTAGGCTATTGTAGACTATTGTAGTCATGCGTAGATATGTGTAGACATGCGTAGACTTCCATAAGTTAACCATAGTCATGTGTAGACTTCCACAAATGGATTTCAGGTCCAAAACCCTAATAAGCCTTCAAAACAACATCTTATGCATTGAGATAGCTTCAGACAACAATCCAAGGTGATGCATAGTCCATTTGCACTCAATTGACACCCCCATGGGGTATTATTTGGCAAAATCAATTAAAACTCAATTATCAATTTCTAATTTAATGTTGACTTCACTTAAGCCTATTTTTAAGGTAAAATTGGATTAATTAACTCTTAATTCATAATTAGTGTTAATCAAATCCTCCCACATGTGCCAATTTTGGGTTTCCTAGGATTTTATTTTAATCCTACCCTAAGCATGCTTAAGGTATAATTAGGATTAGCACCAATCCTTCCTCACACATGTGTGAGGATAGGATATTTCCTACTTTGAATGAGATGTTGCCACATAGCATTTCTTAACCTAACCCTAGTCATAATCAAACCTAGGTTTAGTCTATTTAACTCCCCCACTACACCTTGCCTTTGCCTATAAATAATGGGTCCCAAACCCCTAATTAAGTCTGATTCCCAAATTCAACAAAGTATCGTTACTCTATAGAAATGGAAATCCAATAGCACAAATCCATTCTCGAAGCATACAAATGGATTCTGACAGCATACAAAGGCACCCTAGCTACCTTAGGATCGATTCACTGAAGAGATTTCACTAGAAGAGAATCACATCTCAATTTGCAGCATGCCCTATGAATCTAGCCTTAATTAGCGACCCAGGTTGTGAATTGCATCTACAGGCCCAAATCACTCTAGATTTGGGAGGTGAGCTCTATTTTAGTATGTTATTATCTTTTGCATATTTTATTTCAGTTTCTATTATAGTTTTATAGTCGTTTTTTTCTTCCTAAATATGGGGCTTGACTAAGGCAAGCCCCCCAATGTATTGACCCTTTCTTGCAAGTTTATTTCAGGTTATGCAGTAGATTTGAAGGAAAGGAACACCAAAAAAAAACAACCCAACAGTGGCCTACATGCATCAAAGCCCACCTACACTAAGGTAAACTAGAAGAAGATATCATATTGATTGTAACCTTGTTAGGAATAGAGATGGATAAAGGGCATCAAGACCCTCTTGCAACACATGCTCATTAATATCAATGGAATACAATTTCTCTGGTTAATGCATCATTTATGTTTATGTATTAAATTATTAAATGTCTTTTTCTACCCATTTCAGGTATGATACCCCCTTCGAGTTTTTACGCCAAATTTTGCGTTTGGTGGAAAACTCAAAATTTCTAAATTGAGGGTAAAATGAATAAAATAGAAAAGATAGGGTAAAACCTAATTCATTTTATTTTTCACTATTGCTGGAATTTTGCTCTGGGGAGAAGATGGCGGAGGTCACACATCGAGCAGATGAGGTGCGAGCGAGGGTGAGGAGCATAAGGGTAAGTATCTTACACCTCTTTAGCTTAGGAATTTCATGTTTTAGCATTTAATTTATTTAAAATTTGGATTTTTAGGGCATGCAACCATTTTTGCAATATCGGATCGATTCAACAATATCGGTCCTATTTTGGCGATATCAAACTTTTTGATATCATCAAAATGGGTCCGATCTTGTCAATATCGGGAAAATTTTGGTGATATCGAAGAGTACGATATCATCAAAATAGGTCCGATATCGAACAATTAGGTCCGATATTGCAGATTTAGATCCGATATTGAAATTTAGGTCCAATTACTAACTTTAATTTTTGTTGCTTTTATTTTGTTAACAGAAACCAGTTTTGAAGAATAGGGAGTGGAGATACGGTAGTCTCCAGGCAGACTTGGGTGCCCTCTCAGATGGAGAGAGGACCACTCTAGAGGCGATAGGATTGAGACATGTGGCAGAGATGCCACAAATTCTAGTAGACTTGAGACTTTTGACGACTTTGGCTGAGAGGTGGTATCCGGGGTCATCTTGTTTCTAGCTACCGATAGGGGAGATGGCCCCTACACTAGAGGATGTATGGAGGATACTTAGGGTGCCTATCAGAGGTATGTTCATAGCTCCATCTAGAAATAAGGGCCAGGCAATGCAGATATTATCTGGGGATCCGAGCTTCATCCTCAAGAAGGGTAGAGTCAGCATTGAGAGACTTGGCCAGATAGTTGGGGTCTCTAGATTGATAGTGGTACTTAGTGGTATGGTGGTGGGGCTATTATTGTGTCATCTCAGTGGTTGCCACCTACCATGGACTTTGGTAGAGGTTATCTATGACATGAGGGATCAGAGGGTACGGTTTGCCTAGGGTCCCTATATCTTGTGTCGACTATACAAGACTCTTCATAGGGTGGTGTATAGGAGGGGTAAGGCCTTGGTACTTACCTCTTTCCTACAGGTATGGTGCTGGGAGCACATGGCCATCAGGAGACCTATAGGGTTACCTTTGATAGGGGTGGAGGATGGGAGGCCTAGAGTGTTCTATTGGCACTTGCATAGAGGGCACCATGGGCGGATTAGCCTCGATATAGTGAGGAGGCTGTTTGATGAGCTGATTGTAGATGTTATCTAGTGGAGACCCTAGAGAGAGCTGTAGGGATGGGGAGAGGATGGTTTTGAGCTGGCTTGCATGAGGTGAGTCATTTGGCTTAGGATGGATTAGGGAGAGGTGGAGCTACATCACATAGACTAGGTTCTATGCTAGTTTGGGTTATAGTAGGACATTCCTAGGACTAGGGATGTCACATTTTCTAGGGTGACTCAGGATGCTACTATAGTGAGTGGTGCTCCTAATATGGCATAGTTCATGGATCCATAGCCATATGATGTTGTGGTAGCCATAATATATGGGGATGATGCAAGGGTGACCACTAGATATCCATAGTGGTATGCTAGCATTCGACCTACATGGATCACTAGGTCAAGGAGTGTGGTGTAGTAGGTAGTGAGCAGGTCATCCGATAATGGTGCCCAACTGGCTAGCAGTAGTAGCAGAGGATATAGGTACCCCCTAGGAGAGAGGGACCTCATACTAGGGGAGGTCACCAGAGCCATATGAGGTAGGAGAGAGTACCTGGGATAGGGGAGAGATCTAGGGGATCTAGGGAGGAGAGGAGAGTATCTCCTCAGTAGGAGGGGAGACTTGACTCACTCGAGAAGGGCATGATGATAGAGGAGGGAGAGAGTAGTGAGATGGTAGCTCTACGGGTAGAGAACATGAGTCTGAAGACTCACGTTTAGACTCTAGAGGTAGAGGATGTGAGTCTAAAGACCAAGATTCAGACTCTAGAGATAGAGCTCACACAGGCATGGGCTCAGGTGGCTCAGGGAGCTATGGCTCCTATTCTGACATCTTCCCATATGACCTAGTCTAGGAGGAGTGGTTTAGGGGATGAGTTATTTTGGGCTGTCGAGTGGGTAACTTTCTATCAGGTGTTGTACTTTGTTGTAGTGCTTATGGATCAGAGGTAGCCATTTCCTAAGGTGTATGAGCCTTCCAATCGCTCGAGATTAGTGTCTCGCTTGACCTCTAGGACAGCTACTACTACTAGGGTGGTAGATTTTCGACCACCATGACCTCCTGGTGGGGATGATGATGCTCAGAGCTCTAGGAGCTTCTAGAGGGTGATATATGTATATTGTTTTTGTAATATATCCCTTAGTGATTGAGTATACCAATTTTGGAGATTGTGGCATACTAGTTGACTTCATTTTGTACATATATTTTGAGATATATATATATATATATATTGATATTTATTTTGTCTATGCAACTTTATTTATTTGTATGATTTATTGCATTTGCTTATAATGTTTGAATTTCTTGTAATCATGCTTTGAATATTTTGATCATGCTTAACATAAAAGAAAATGATTTTATTTTTGTAAAGTGTGTTTTTGAAAAAGATGTTTTTGTGCGATGATAAAATTGATGGATTAGCAATGAACCTCAAAGGATGTTGTGTTGTTATATGACCGTTGGTGGAGATCAATGCTCGCTAGGTCATGAAGTGGATCTTGTTGTGAGGAAGTTTTGTATTGCTAATAATAAGAAAGTTTGTAGGGCTCAAGAGTGACCTTGAGGCTTATGATGATGAAAGGAGATGTTGATTTTGTTTTTGAGAAAATTTGATTTTGAGAAATATAGGTTGATAAAGATTATATTTGTGAGGGATATAAAGTGATTTAAGCATGAAAAATTGGGAAGGATGACTTGCGCTAGGCATAGAATTCCTAGTGTGAAATTTGAGGGAAATTAATTACTAGGAATTATACCATCATCGTGAAGTCAAAATGCAATGCATGATTAAATGATTATGTTTGTTTTAAAATGCAAGTTGTATTTTGAAAATAAATCATTGTGTCACATGTTGGAAAATTTTGAAGACAATATATATATTGTAGGTGCTAAAATGAAGTGATAGGGATTTAATGCAAATGATTACAAACTAATGTTTTCTAGCAAAATTTCAAAGAAATATTTTAAATTATTTCAAGGACAAAGTCAAATTTATCGAGAACCGATGTGTGTGATGTGTGAGTTCATTATCCATATTGATTCACATAATGATACAAAATCTCTCAAGGATCAAATGTGTGTGCTTGTGAAATTAATTTACCAATTTTGAGTAAGGTAATGATACAAGCCAACTTTTATGAACCAATGTGTGTGCAAGTGAAAGATTCATTAACCATGATTTTGTGCATGCAATTGTACTGAACTACTATGTAAGTCAAGTCACCAAAATCTAGCTAATCCACAAGTGGATATTGGTCTGTACAAAATAAGGTCGCTAATGTGATAGACATGTCACCATGCATAAGGATACCACCATTGCCAAGCCGGCTTGATGCCACCGAACCTGTAATGAGGATCACCCCATGGTGTTCGAATAACTGAGGAATTCTAGGGATTCAAGCTCATTACCCCCTTTTATTTTGATTTCTTTGAGTAGGGATTCTTGTTCATTTTTTTTGAACAAGGGGATTTTATTGCTTTTGTAGTAAAACTACTTTTTCTTTCTTTTTTTTTCTTTTTCTTTTTTTTTTCTTTTTGGGATACTTGCTTAGATTAGACAAGGAGCAAGGGATTTTATTCGGGTAGGGAGGAGCTTGTCCTTTTTCCAATTCTCAGTATTCTAGACCATGCACATAATAGGATAGCAAGGGAAAATTTTTGCTTAAGGAACTAAGACTACTATGTAGTATCATTTTTTAAATTTGCAAAAATTATTTTAAGATGTGAAAATGTGTTCTTGGTTCAAGAAGTAGCAAGACCAGTTCCCAAAACTCAAAATTTATTTATTTAGTGAAGTAATAGTGAAATTAGTTATTGGTTCAAGATATATTTAGTAAGTATGTGAAATGTGAAATAATTTGATGAATATATGATAGTTGCAAACTGAATGATGAAGAAGTTATTTACAATTATATACAAAAATGGAACTTTTGCTTTATGCATAATATCTTTTGAGATGCATGATATTCATTGGCTCTTTGAGATATTTTCCATCCAAAGTAGCCAAGTGATATGCACCTGATCCAAATTTAGTAGTGATGACAAATGGTCCAAGCCAATTAGGTTGAAATTTACCTTTAAGATATTTTCTAGCATTAGTATTTTTTTGGTTTTCTTTAAGTACTAAATCACCAACTTCAAAAGATCGATTGTGAACTTTCTTTGCATATGATATTTTAAGTTTATCTTGGTAAGCATGAAGATGCTCTAGAGCATGAATGCACTTCTCATATAGAAGCTCCAACTGACTTAGTCTTCCAACATGATATTCATCTCCTACTTCGACATCTTGAAGTAGAAGAGCTAAAGAAGGAACTTCTAACTCAAATGGAAAAATTGCTTTAGCACCATAGACCAAGACAAAAGGTGAAGCACCCATAGGAGTACGAACACTAGTTCGATAGGCCCACAAGGTGGGATATAATTGCATATGCCAATCACGGCCTGATTTATTAACCAATATTTTTAAAATATTAATTAAGGTTTTATTAGAAGCTTCAACTTGACCATTTCCTTGTGGATAATATGGAGTGGACCATCGATGTTGAATTTTATATTTTTGACAAAGTTTTTTAATGTCTTTGTTCTTAAAGCATGTTCCATTATCAGAGATGAGAGTTTATGGAATTCCAAATCTACAAATAATTTGATTAAAGATGAATTTAGAGACTTGGAATCCTATGCAAGAAGCTAATGGCATAGCTTCTACCCATTTTGTAAAATACTTTGTTGTTGTTATGATGAATTTATGACCATCTGAAGATATAGGATTAATTTTACCAATGATGTCTAGGCCCCATTTGGAAAAGGGCCAAGGAGAAGATATGGCTTGAAGTTCTTGAGTAGGAGCATGAACAAGGTCTGCATGTCTTTGACACTTGTCACAATGATGCACATAATCATTGGCATATTTTTCCATGGAAGGCCAAAAGTACCCCATTCGTAGGAGCTTTTTAGCAATGGCACCTCCACTAAAATGGCCTCCACAAGATCCATCATGGACTTCACTTAATGCTTTCTTAGACTCTTCTAAATTGAGGCATCTTAAAAGGATACCTTCAAAAGACCTTTTATATAGGGTATTGCCAATAATTACGAAGTGAACAACTCACTTACGTAATAACCTATGTTGGTTTCTATCTAATCCTTCTGGAAAGGTCCCTTTTTGGAGAAAGTTAAAGATGTCTATATACCAAGGTTCTGGAGTTATCTCATTAATTAAAAACACATCTAATGGTTCTAGACAAGACTTAGATGAAGTTGGCTCTTGGAGTTGGTGAATAATGATTGTAGCATATTCATCATCCAACTCCAAAGGCAATAAAGAGGCAATAGCAGCCATGGCATCTACAACATGGTTGCTAGTACGAGGGATAGCCTCCAAAGTTACTTTCTCAAATAAAGAAATAAGTTTTAGAACATAATATTTATAGGGATGAAGTTTCTCATCTCGTGTCTGATAAACATTATTAATTTGATTTATTACGAGCTGAGAATCTCCAAAGACTAATAAAACTTTGATTTTTAGAGCTAAAGCCACTCGTAACCCAAGGATTAGAGCTTCATATTCTACAGTATTATTAGTGCAAGCAAATTGAAGTTTAAATGACAAAGGAATAAGATGCTTTTGTGGAGATATTAATATAATACCTGCACCTGCACCACTCATACACCTAGCTCCATCAAAATACAAGGACCATGACTCAGAATGATCTTCTTCTAAGTTAAGACATTCATCAAGAAATTCAATGGTTATAGGATGAGTAGATTCAAGAGGAGCAACAACAAGTTGATCAACTATAATTTGGCCTTTGATAGATTTTTGGCCAATAAATGTGAGTTCAAACTCACTTAGAGCAAGAACCCATTTAGTTGTGTATCCTGATAAATAAGGTCTACTCATCAAATACCTTAATGGATCAGATTTAGCAATAACAAATGTCTTTTGACTGAGCATATAGTGGCATAATTTTTGTGTAGAAAACACAACCACTAGATAAAGCTTCTCTATAGGTGTATAATGGGTTTCATAACTTATTAATGTTCTACTTATGTAATAGGTGGCTCATTCTTTCTTATCATCATCAAGTTGAGCCAACATTGCTCCAAGTGCAAGCTCAGAAGTAGAAATATACAAAATAAAAGGACAATCTGGTTTAGGAGGAACAAGCACTGGAGGGGTAAGAAGATATTGCTTAAGGGCTTCAAATGCTTCTTGACATTCATTATCCCATTGAAATGGGATGTTTTTCTTAAGTAACTTAAGAAAATGTCAGGTTTTATCTACCAATTTATCAATGAAGCGATGGATAGACTGAAGTTTACCTTGTAGACTCCTTAATTCTGATATATTTTTGGGTGGTGGTATATCAAGGATAGCCTTAATTTTAAGGGGATCTATCTCTATGCCACGCATAGAAATAATAACTCCTAAAAACTTTCTAGATTTGACTCCAAATACACATTTGTTTGGGTTTAAGCGAATCTTATATTCCCTTAGTCTATCAAACACTCTTCTTAGATTATTAATATGATCTTCTTCCTTAGTTGAGCGAGCTATGATATCATCTACATAATCATGTAGAATATCATACATCATATCATGAAAGATATATGTCATAGCTCTTTGATAGGTTGCACCTACATTCTTTAAACCAAAGGGTATTACTTTCCAACAAAATGTTCCCCAAGGTGTAATGAAAGTAGTTTTGGGTTGGTCTTCAGGAGCTATTCAGATTTGGTTGTATCCTGAAAAACCATCCATAAGGGATAACATCCCACTCCCAACTATAAAATCTATAATCTGATCCATATTTGGGAGAGGAAAATCATCCTTAGGGTATGCAACATTAATGTCTCTAAAATCAGTACATACTCTAATTTTAGTGGCCTCTTTCTTGGTTACTGGAACAACATTGGATATCCAATCAGCATAATCAATGGCTTGGATAAAATCAACATCCAAAAGTTTTTGTAATTCATATTTAACTAATAATGCTACTTTGGGATGCATTTTTCTAAGTTTTTGTTTAACAGGTTTTGCATCTGGGCGCACCACTAAATGATGCATGACCATAGAAGAGTCTAGGCCGGGCATATCTACATATGTCCAAGAAAAAACATCAGCATATTCTGTGAGAAATGCAATGTGTTGTTTTTGTCTTTCTTCACTTAATTCAGTCCCAATTTTAACCAAGTGAGGGTTGGTTTCAGTCCCAATGTTGACTTGTAGCACATCTTCTACTACAATGTTTAAATCTCTTTCAAAGTTGGGAGGAGTGGGTGATACACCCATTTCTTGTAATTCTTCTAAGGTTAACTTAGCTAATTCTTCCTGTGGGGTTGTTGTTTGAACATGGGCTATGCATGGTATAGACCCATCAAAGAAAAATCCATTTCTCAAAATTTCTTCAATAGAAATATCATGAAAAATATCTCCTTCTAAACATTCATCTAGGGAAGCAATCATTTTTGGATATGCTATTGATAACATGTTACAAGAATGTATCCTCTTACTTGTTTTAAAATATTCTTGATGTGCCAAGTATTCTTGATATGTTATTAGTTGGTCATCATCCTCAAAAGGGAATGGTTGAGTTTTTGTAGGGATATAACCAATACCACATCGGGCAGGCCATTCCTCTATTTCTAAAGGTTCATGTATACCATTTTCAAGAGGTCCCAAACCTCTACCTTTATAACCCATGTTACACATCATTCATTTTGACTTCACATATCCATGGGAAAAATAACATCTAGCAAACCCATTTTGATCAAGTGTGAAACTCATTTGAATATTAATTTTACCAAGATCATACCCTACATAGATAAAGGTGCAACTCCCTATATGATAGATACTTCCCAGTTTTCATGGCAAGCCCATCGTTCTAGGGGATGGCGGTAATTGGGATAAAACAAGGGAATCTTGGGTAGCAAAATTAGTATGTTCTGAAGTTGTGAGTATTGAAGATAAATCCAGTAAAACTTCATCCGAAAGAGGATATGAAGTAGAAGGTTTATCTATTTTAGTTGTGGTACTAGATGATGTGGGTTTGGTTTGTGAAGGAGGATTTTTAGGAGGAATAGGGTTTGTTGAAGACATAGCAGGACAAAATGGGACTCCTATTGGTTCTGCCATAGCACACATGTCAAATGGTCTAGGGTCACCATGGATAGTGACCAATTGATTTTTAAACTCAAACTTAACACATTGATGTAGTGTAGAAGGTACTGCTCTCATTGCGTTAATCCAAGGTCGACCTAGAAGGATGTTGTATGATGCAGGACAAGATACAACAAACATGGTCATATCTAAAATTCTTGGACCAACTTGCAATGGAATTGACAATACTCCACAAGTTTCTTGGGTTTCATCATTAAAAGCTTTGATAATCATTTCAGTTCTTTTTAAATCTTCATTTCTAAATCCAAATCTTTGAAAAAAATCATATGTGCATATGTTTAGTGATGATCCATTATCAATTAAGACTCTTTTGACACCTACATCCCCAATTAATGTTGTAATGTATAAAGGATTATCTCTATACATGCTTTGAGGAGGAATGTCCTTATCCTGAAAGTCTATATAATTTATCCCATGAGAAATTACAACATTAACCACAACATCAGGTTCTATATCTTGAGGTACCATCATTTTGCTTAAGGTACTCATTAATTCCTCTCTATGTATAGATGAAGTTCTTAGAAGATCCAAAAGAGAAATTCTAGCTATGATATTTGCTAATTGTTCATTAATGTCATAAGGAGATTTTTGTTGTGGATTTGATACATTATTTCCTTTTGTGGGTGCTCTTAATACAAATGGAGGTGATTTCTCATTTTTTGTTTGAGTTTGTGATTGAGAATTTTGATTTTGGGCTTGTTGTCTAGTGATGGCTCCAATAGTGCCCACAATGTTATTATTTTGTAAGTGACCAAAGTGGGGTCTAGCATTCATTGCTTGTTCAATTGAAAGTGTTTGTTGAGATGAAGGGTGAGTGGTCATTCTTCTAGGGAATGGTTCTTCTAGAACTAATAAATCTATGATAGGAAGAATTGGATCTGACTCATCTTCAGAACTATTTGAATTATTTGAAGTAATGTCCATTTCACTTTCTATTTCACTTTCTGTGTCACTTCTTGTGTCTTCTGAAGATGAAGATTGAAAATATTGTATTGGCCTAATTGTGACCACAGATTGAGTAGGCACATAAGAAGTTTGCAAATTTTTATGTGGTAAGAAATTACTAATTGTTCCCACATATCGAGTTGGAGGAGGAACATTATGATGTTCTAGTTGATTCACAACCTCTTTACCATGCTTGGGTAAAGGATGTTGGAAAATATCTAAAGTTTGATTTGCATTTTGAGTTGGTTGTTTTTGGGTATTATTTTGAGGATTATTATTTGAAGGAAATTTTTCTACTTCCATTTTACCTTTATCAATTAGATCTTGTATCATATGTTTCAATCATTTACAAGAATTAGTTGAATGTCCATCCACTTGATGAAAATTACAATGTAAATCAGCCCTATATCCAACTGTAGTGGTATCTGGTTGTCGTATTTCTGGCAACCGTATTAAACCTTTTTCTAATAGTTGAGGTAAGATCAAAGTTAAGGGCTGATTCAATCTTGTGAATTCTCTTGGAGGTTTATCAGGAATATTTAACACAAATTTCTTTATAGCTTCAGTAGTATTGATGTTTGAGGTGTTTCTACTATCAGTAACTCCATCACCCACTACTTGTTTATTTTTATATTGGTTTTTAGAAGATTTATCCTCATCCTTTTTCTTGAATTATCCTCTTCTAATAAGGGCATCTTCTACCCTTCTTGCTAAGTCTATAGCTTGATCAAAAGAGGTTACTGTAGCTGTAGCAAGTTCATAAGATAGTTGTTCTTGTAAATTACCAATGAAAATTTCCAACATCTCTCGGTGAGGTAAAGCAAAATGCAATTTTCCTAGAAGTTGTCTCCATTTAGCTAGGAATTCAGCAAAGCTCTCATATTTCCCTTGTTTCAAATTATATAAATCCTTAATAGTGACATGCCTTTCTATGTAGGCACTAAATTGGTGAACAAACATTTTTGTTGTCTCTTCAAAGTTTCTCAAAGAATTTGTTGGTAATTGATAATACCATTCTAAGGCCATGCCTCCGAGACTTTTAGGGAATATTTTTAGTAATAAAATCATCATATGAAATATCATGACAAGTTGTCCTAAACATGCGAAGATGCTCAATAGGATCTTCGGTTCCTTTATATATCGAAAGGACTGGCATAGGGAAATGTTTGGGGTAAGGTTGAGCAACAACAATAGGATCCAATGGTTGACTACACATCTCTCTATAATTGTATGAGGGATGGTAAGGATCTATCTGATCTAGATGTGAAGCTAAGTGTTTGACTATAGCTTCAAGCCCTTGTGGTTTCTCACTAAATTGATTTTGTGTTATCATACTATTGTGCATTTGATGATATGGTTGTGTTGTCATATAAGGATTTCCAGTAGAAATGCTATTATGTAAAGTGTTTGTGGGAACAGTGTTATGAAGTTTATATGGAACTATATTTTGTTGAATTTTCTGTTGATAATGATTGGCATTTTGTATTTTCTTAGCCTTTTGTGATGTAGCTATTTGTTGATTAGGAGCTTGAGAGGAAGAAGAATGTTGTTTTTGTTTGGAATTTGATTGTGTTGCTGGTTTTTGATTGTTCAAATCTATGTTTTGATTGTTGTTTTGAGATGGACCAACTTGATCTTGATTTGTTCTATTTATGTATGTCATTGGATTTGCATTCAATCAAAGAGCAGCTTCTATAGCGGCCTCTATTGAATAATCTCCCATTGGAAGTAAATGCTCTATTTCCAACACATGATTGATTTGATCTATATTACTTTTTAGAAACTCAGCAAAATGTTGGATAGATTTAAAACTAACATTACCTTGAGAATCTACAAAAGGTTTGTTAGGATCTTCTTCTTCTTCCCCTTCTCTATTATCATCCTCACCTTGTTCTATGAGTTTATCATCTTCAATAATTACCCTATCATCAAGGTTTTCTTGATCTGGTTCATCAGATTCTATTTGTTTACCATTTCTCAAGATTCTAGGCATTTTGTTTTAGGATGTTTTGTTTCAGGGATATATATATATATGTGTATATATATGTATATGTTGTATATATATGTTTTAAATTTTTGGGTATATATGTTATATATATACCTATATAAATATTGTAAATATATATTATATTTTGTTTTTGGTTTTTTGTGTTTTTTATTTTGAAAACAAAGCAGAAAATAAGAATTATAATATTTTAGATATTATACCTAATCTTCCTGAAATAGTTTATAAATATCATTGATAGGCTCAAGTTCTTCAGGTGACATATAATGCTCTTCTTCAAATTGAAAGTTTGCTTTTAAGAATTTGACAAAATGAGCTATGGTAATACTATCAATTTTAGAGTCTTGAGCATAAAAATATATTTCATGATAATACTCATGAAAATGGACTGCCCTAGGAGTTTTGTGATATCTTCTTTTGTTTTCCAAGACTATCTCCTGATCCTCTATGTGTGCTAGAAATCTGTGTACTATTATAGCATTTTCAAGATAATCTTCAAAAGTGTACATAGATGAAGAAATACTTGCTCTCTTATCCACTAACCACCTCTCACATGACCTTTGAATATCAAAGTAGTGAGAAGAGTTATCGAGCTCCAGGATTCTAGCTATGTCAAATCTCTTAATTTGGCTAAGTCTTGGTGTGTTGGCTTTTATAATGTCTAGTCTCTTCCAAAGTTTAGTCCACTGTTCTTGAGATGGAATACTAGAATTTTCAACTACTAGGGAGATTTCCTGTGTAGATAATAATGCTCTAACATCTATGATTGCAGCTCTTCCTATGTTGAAATCTAACATCTAAGAAATGAATCTAAAGTATGCAAGTTTGACTAATGATATTTTTGTTTTGTTTTGTTATATATTATGTATGTTTTATGAATCAGAATGATGCCTATGTTATTCACGTTGGGTTCACCAAAGAATGTAGCTCTAAAATTTTCTCACTCCTTTCCTTTAGGCTAATGGATCCATGCCTAGAAGGGGAATGGGAAAATGGTAGGTCTACACCTCAGAGGAGAGGCACTTGAGGTCGTGCCCTCTTTGGTGATTTTTTGATGAATTGGGTGGGTTCACCAGGAAATATTTATATGGTAGTTTCCATGCCTAGGTTGGGAGTTTGTTTGATGTGTTCTTTTTACTTTGCTCACAATCACCTAGTTTGGCCAAATGCAACTAATCTATACTAAATGTAATTTTGATTCAAATGAATACAACAAACAATGAATTACAGAAGGTAAATAGATGCAATGCTTAGTTATGAAAGAAATTGGACACTCTTACTCAATCTGATATCTGATGTAGAGTCTGTTTGCTTGTTATAGGTGAGATCAGATGTTTTGGCGATATCGAATATCCGATCTGATATCGTCAAGTTCGATCTGATATCAGCAGAGCCGATCTGATCAAAATCCTATAATTTCACAATTTGATAGAAAAACAAAAACTTGCAGCATGATATGAACTTAATTAAGCATGAGATTAGAGCTAGTATGAAATGCTATTATATGCAATGTTTAAGAAGAAACAATAGGAATGCTATACTTATGAATGTAAACATAATACAATGCAATGATAGGAATGGTGAACCATAGGATAAGATAAACGAAATATATGCTTATATGAGATGATAAATAACAATTATAATATTATAAATGTAAAATAAAGAATAATAGATGCAAACATAAGCTTGAAGTTTCCCCCAAGTGATCTACATACAAGATCAGATGTAATAGGACAGGATCAGGTGCTTTCGAGAAATATCGGATCGTATCCACTGGTGCACAACTTCGGATCTCCAAGCTTGTAAAACCCAAGTGAAAGTAATAAGAATAAAATGTAAGGAAATGCAAGATTGATTGAGAACTAGCCAGGAAATCAGAGAGTCAGGGGAATCCAGGGAGGGAGTGCCTGGATTAAATAGGCTAGGTAGGTTAGGGGTTGGGCTAAAAATAGAGGGAGTTGTAACTTCTCCCAATCTGGATGATATCGGTTGATCCGATACCGTAACCTCCGTGTCGTTAGGTAGGTAAGGACAAAATAGGTTGCAACAAAATTTATCATTTTGCTATTCTGGGCATTTCTATTTTTGGATGAGATCGGACATCCGATTTTGCACATTTAGGTCCGATATTGGATCGGACTTCCGATATCGGTCAAATAGAGCCGATATCATCAGGAGGTTAAAAACTAACTTAATGCGGGTGCAAAAATTGAGGCAGGAGGTTAGGAAGTGGTTTTAATTAATTTTTTGAATGTTTTTGACTTAGGGTAAATTGATATGGGTCAATTTTAACCTATTACAATTACAACAACTTAACTATGCATTTGTTACTTAGTAAGATTCCAAATTAAGTTTCTTTAAAATTTAAGAAATTTCATTATTTGAGCTAATGTCATTTTTTTTTTAAAATATTAAATTTTAAGTTTCACTTATGGTATTTGAACCTTTGTTCATAGTGTAAACTTCCTCATTCTAATAATTACCCTAGATCCCATGGACATTTATATACAAATATTATTACAATTATATAGATATCATTTTAATTAAAAATAAAATAATTATATTTTTAACATGTAATATTGTTTTTTTCCCGATAGGGACACCACAATGGAAAAAGGTATTGTGCTTTCCTATTGGAGACCCAAGTTCAATTCACGGGAAGGGTAGCCTAAATATTCCCTCAACTTTTCAACCTATTAAAAAATATATAATACTTTTTAATTAGATAAACAAATAATGCATAAATAGGAAAAAAATTATAAATAAATTGTTAATATAATTGGCACAAAAGTAAAAAGTAAAAGTAACTTTATATAATTTTAGAGAGGGAAAATAGCCCCTACAAATGATTCTTAATGGATCCACTAGGAGTTGATGTGATTGCAAGGCTATTGTTTCTCTATATTTGAGGGCTTAGGGATCAAAGGGTTCACTTGAAGCATTTTAAGGACTCACTCCATGTTCAATATGGAAGGTTTTATGAATTTATTAAGAAAGCACCTAAGTTTTATCTTAACTAAGATCTAAGATATAAAGAACTAGAGAACAATATTGTAAAGTGATGCAAGGTAAACAACAATGCAAAAAAACAAATTTCAATCCTAAGATATTATTTATTTTGATGATGACTTATACCTAGATTTGTAGGAGAAGAAAAATCCTTTCTTCTAGACAAGGGTCTAAGAGAATGCGCAAACACGATTATCCTAATGCAAACTATATGCTTTTTTTCTTTAATACCTAGAGATGAAATCAAATGTCTTCTTTTTCTTATGATTTAAATCTAAAACATAAAATGAACACAAACACACAACAAACAACCGATAATATCTATCAAATACTTGCCCCAGTGGTTGATCCTACCTAAATTTACACACCATAATCTATAGGTATGAATCCAAATTTGCAGCCCAAAATCCATGACTACAAATTTGGTCAGATCTACAAAACAACTACAAAAACTTGAAAAATGATCAATGTTTGGGGGCTTTCTTAGCCACTATAATACTGAGCTTGGAGGCATAAAAATAAATCCCCCTTAGTCCTTTTAGCTTACCATTTGGAATGAAACGTAATTGTTGATATTTGAAGACAAGCAAGCTAAATACAACAAAGCAAAACGTAGATAGATAACATGTTTAACAAAGAAGAGATGTATATGAAACAAAAATTAGGGTTCTTGGAAAAAAAATTACCCCCATGTACCTATAATTTAATTCATTCCATTTAAACTGTGACTGCAAATTTAAGAACAAGAGAAATTCTATGAAACTAGAGGTTTCACCTATAAAGCTCTAAAAAAGCATACATCTAGGCTAATTGCAACATGATAACAAATTTAAAGCTATGAAGCATGTATAACCAAATAAATTGACAAAAAGAAATTTCTCCTTTGTATTAATCAATTTCAAAGATCGATTACATATTCGTCCCTCTTAGGGATACCAAATTTAATTCATGATTACAATAGTTTTGAGCCCCAAAATGGGGGAGATGTATTCTAAAAGCTCTTTAGATCTCCACTAATTTGCTTATAAGAGGGCTTATTAGTTGCCTCCTTCTTTGATGCCAAGGAAGATGATATCGATGATGCTCTTGGATCCTTGATTGTTCTTGTCACCTACACACAAAGAAACTAGAAGACACATCAATAGCACATGATACCTCTTAAGATGAGGCTAATTTATTGAAATATGCAAATAGGAAAGAAATACATAAAATAATAAATAATGGTTGAAAACTTGAAATAATGCTTGAAATACTGAATATAAATAATGAAAATGCTACTATGCTAGGTTATAAATCTAATAAAAAGAATACTAATATAATATAATGCCTAAAAATAGGGGAAATGAGACATTAGACCCTAGCCACTATCAACCAGAGTAGTTGGCTTTGCTAGCCGCTATCAAATTTTGTGGTTAATATTATGAGCTACTATTGAAAATAGTGGTCGTGGGGTGAGGAATTTGCCCTCTAAATTTTATGCTTGGCATCAATCGAATCCAATGCAAAGGGTTTGACATTATTGGTGCGTTATCTCATGACTTTGGGCAAGAAATTGGCTCAAATCGCATTGAATTGAGTGCTTGAACAATAGTTGTTCTTCTCAAAATGTGGTAGTCTCCATTGGTGGATAGGCACTTGTCATTGCTCAATTGGAAAACACTTCGTTACTCCTCAAGGGGATGTTGATTCACTCTCCAATCTGATAGGGCTTCACTATGGCAAATGCTCATCAATTCTCTAGGGTTTGCTTGATAAATTTGGGGCCTTAAGTAGACTCCCAAATTCCTTGGTCTAGCTTCTCTAAGAAGCCAAGATCAAGAACCTACTAAGCTGGAACTGTTAGGTGAAGCTTCTGGAGGCTTTTGGAACCCAAACCATTGCTAATTTGTTAGATACAACTAATTTTGTCCAACTAAGGAAGCTCGAGTTGGTTACAAGGCTAGTTGCTCTCACTCAGTGTGCCTAGGGGTAAGCTACCCTTAGCCACTATCAACAGGCATGGCTAGATCTTAATTTCTCTAATCATTAGTGGTTGGGATCACAACTTATTGATGTCATCAACGACTAAAGTTGCATAGGATTAGCATGCCCTAAATAAGTGGATAGAACCATTGCTTAGTCTTGGTAAGGTCCCAAGTCATTCATATGATCTGTAAAGGTGCCCATATGAGTATTCTCCTAAACATGACATTTTTTAGGTGTCTACATATGCCCCTTTTAGGATGTGTTGTGGGAAAATACGATGTTGAACAAAAATAGACAACCTAAAGCCATATTATAGGTTTGCTTATATTTATTTATTTGGTCAATGCTAGATGTCCCAATCCTAGAAAGGACACACAGATCAAAATCATTACTTCCAACGTCATGGGAGGCTTAAATTTGTGCTCTAATGTATCTAAGCATAATCAAGTAGCATACAAGCTACAATAGGTTTGATAAGCGATACGATAAAGGCATAATTCATTATATTTGATTTTTTTCCCTACAAATGGGGAAGCTTAAGATAGCTATTAGCAATGATTCATAAGATGGACATGATTCACAAGATTAAGTGTTCAATTGTTGATGTATATTATGAATTTTTTATTATGACTACCCCCTCAAGTGACAATTTGATGAGGAAAATGGCAAGTGATGAACGTGATAAGTTTCTTGACCAAGATGATTGATTTAGATAGTTAAATTTATTTGCATTTGTTTTAAGGTAGGTTCTATTATAGTTGTGATTTTAACTATTAATAGTAATTGCACATCTCTATCCCATGGAGTAGTCTGACCACAATGGTCTTCTTAGGGATCAAGATGATAACAATTCAATTTAAGCATATGATGAATCATTGTGTTTGATTATTTGATAAAAAATTCATATAGGAAAGGAAATGAATACCTCATTCTCATGGAGTAGTCTGACTACCATGGCCTTCTTGGAGAGTGAAGTAAAGATATTTCAATTCCTCAATGAATAATTTGGTTTAAAAAAACCTTATGGTAAATTACTCATCTTGTCATATTGCATTGAGCGTGTCACTACAACTGCCAAGTTAATAGAGTAAATAACTAGATACAAGATGCAGTTGAAATTTTGTTGTTATTTGATTTTTTTTGTTAATTTTGAAATTTTTGATGAGATTTCATAGAAGAAAGGAAATGAATACCTTGTTCTCGTGGAGCAGTCCGATCACCATGGCCTTATTAGAGAGTGAAGTGTAGACATTTAAATTCATCGATGAATAATTTGGTTCAAATGACCTTATGGTAATGTACTCATCTTGCTGGAGTGCATGGAGAGCAAGTCACTACAACTGCCAAGTGTGTAGAGTAAGTGACTGGATATGAGGCACACTTGAAATTTTATTGTTATTTGAATTTTTTTATTAATTTTGAAATTTTTGATGAGATTTCATAGAAGAGAGGAAATGAATACTTCATTTTTGCGGAGTAGTACGGCCACCATGGCCTTCTTCAAGAGTGAAGTGAAGAAATTTCAATTCATCAATGAATAATTTGGTTTAAATGGCCTTATTGAAATTTACTCATCTTTCCAGAGTGCATGGAGTGCAAGTCGCTACAACTGCCAAGTGTGTAAAGTGACTAGATATGAGGCACACATGAAATTTGTTGTTATTTGATTTTTTTGTTAATTTTAAAAAATTTGATGAGATTTCATAGAAGAGAGGAAATGAATGCTTCATTCTCATGGAGAAATTTGGCCACCATGGCCTTCTTCAGGAGTGAAGTGAAGACATTTCAATTCATAAATAAATAATTTGGTTCAAATGACCTTATGGTAATTTACTCATCTTGTCAAACTGCATGGAGCACAAGTCACTACAACCACCAAGTGTGTAGATTAAGTGACTGGATACAAGCCACACTTGAAATTTTGTTGTTATTTGAATTTTTTGTTAATTTTGAAAATTTTGATGAGATTTCATAGAAGCAAGGAAATGAATACCTCATTCTTGTGAAGTAGTCCGGCCATAATGGCCTTATTTAGAAGTGAAGTGAAGATATTTAATTCCTCGATGAATCATTTGGTTCAAATGACCTTATGGTAATTTACTCATCCTTCTGGAGTGCATGGAGCACAAGTTACTACAACCACCAAGTGTATAGGGTAAATAACTTGATATGAGACACATTTGATATTGATTTTTTGATTTTTTTGTTATTTTGATGGTTTTTGAGAATTGTGGACCGATATATATGGATTAATGTCCATTTTGAAGCTCCTCATGGTGAGAAAATATGTACATTAGGTGTTGTTTCTTAGCCGTCATCGAGGGCTATGACTGGTTTTTTGCAATTTTCTTAGTTTTTTTCAATGTTAGCATTTGGGGTTGCCCTATTATACACCCGCTATTGACATCAATGGTTAGGGGAAAAATGGAAAATATAAAAGCAAAATTAGAATTTTTATTCTTCATTATTTACAACTGTCTTGAGTGAACAATGAGCTCTAAGAAGAGGTAGAAAGTATTTGACATAGAAAGCTACCATATTTACCCCAGACTTCTATGGTGAACCAGTCAAAGGCATCGATGAGTGGTGGAGTTTGTGCTCCTAAGGTAGACTTGAAATCCTTCACTCATGATTTTAGCAATAAAATGAACCTCATTAAGTAATGAAGTTAAATGAACCACATTAAACTACTGGTAATGAACCTCACCCCTTAGTTAGGTTTAACATTAGGTTAGCTTAGGTGGGTTAAGGGTAGATTTTAATTTTTGGGTATTTTTAGGATGGGAAAAGACCTCACAAGGGTTCTTTCCTATAGCTGCTATTGGCGATGACAACTCCCAATCTACCAAAGGGGGGTCATTGTTGCTATTGGAAGCTAGGTTTAAACTCCAACAATCAAAAAATTGATCATTGGCACTAGTTGCTATCAACGTCAGCAATGACCATAACAACTGCTATCAACTTAAGCGGCTAAGAAACCTTAGGAATGTTTTTGAAATTTTTTATCTTTGTTTCTTATTTTTTAAGGTTGATTATAAATTTGAATTTTGTGCACCTTAGACCTTGAGAGCATGGTTGTGGGAGCCTGATATACTTATTGAGCTACTACCTCAGTTATACGATGGGAATTGGGATTGTTTTGGGGATTTGGGCCTCAACTATATCATTATATTGTCAATAGTAATGTTGAACTAGGCCTATATCATAGCCCTAGCCCATCGATGGGATGTTAGAACTAAAAATTTCCATATCCCTACTAGCGAGATGACATTGATGTTGGAGGACATCTACTGTATATTTTAGATCTTGATCGATGGTCGGGCTATCATTTCTTCACTAACTACATCTAAGATGGTAGTATTCCAAAGGGTATTTGGGGATAGAGTTGTTGAGGTACTAGGAAACATTTAGCATGGTGGAGTGTCGGTTACTTATTGGTTTAGGGAGGATTTCTTCTTATGGTGTTAGGTTGTTCTTATGCACATTATCTATAATGTTCTATTACTATAAAATTTAGGTATGAGGTTCCCTTGGAATCTCTTAGTGATGGTATATAACTTGTTGGATAGCACTACACCACCGATTATGGCATGGTGTAGCACACTACTGTCCCATATCTATGATGAGTTGTATTAGATTACATAGCATGGGTGATTTGGAGTTGGGTGTAACTTGCTTCTATAGATCTAGGGTGGAAGCACATCTAGATAGATAGACTTGATAGATTATCCCTAGGTATTGTAGCAGTAGCGATGATGGTACAATGCTATGGTGTCTGATGGCCATGAGAGGCAGAGACACACTGGAGTAGATGTCATGTTGGGGATATAGATCATTATATGGGATCATTTATAGGTCTAAATTCAAGCCATATCATATTGAGACCCTATTTGGATTGTCTAGCTTGGGAGGAGGTAGATAGGTACCTAGCCCATATGAGGTACAATAGATGGGTCATGGGATACAAATCAAGGGTGAGGGAGTTCTTTCATTTCTCCTGGGTGACTAGGTATTTTGGGATTAAACAAGATGTCCCTAAGGAGCCATTCCTCTATCACCACTTGAAGGTGGATATGCAGCTCACATGGCCCTAATTTACAACTCTGAAAAAGGAGGCTAATGCTCTTATAGCAGATACAAGGATAGCAAATGCTAGGACTACTGATGAGTATGACACCTAGTGGACTACTCAACTATATCAGGGTGGCGGTAGTCTAGGTAGGGCTAGGGATGAGGTAGAAACAAAGGATAGAAATGATGATGGGTGATAAGTACATCATAATATGGATGAGGCTTGGGGATAGGCTATCGAGTAGGTGGATGAGCCGCATGATGAGGAGGACCTAGATGATGAGGTGTCTCAGCTATAGGATCAGGTACATAATCTATAGGTATAACTATAGATAGTGTAGAGATAGATAATAGAATGAGATACATCTCACTACAACACAGATCCAGTTGAGTGCAGGGTAGAGGTAGTGATGAGGGTATGTAGACGATAGGACCACTCTATAGGTGTCGGTGGATTTAGCTTAGGCCATGATAGATTAGGTCACTATAGAGGTATTTCCTATAGGTACAATTGGATGCTAGTATTGTTGAGAGAGATGCTCTCAAGACATAGCTAGGGGCTACTGCTATGGTTCTAGGGTAGGTTTTAGTAGTACAAGTTACAATAGGTATCCCTGATGTAAGAGATATAGTAGCATTATAGGCATAGGTGGCTAGATTGTAGGGTCTAGTTAGTCAGTATGATGTGAGGCACCAATCTGATATCGCATACATCTTGTAGTTGGAGCAACATATGGCTATACTTGGTGGCACTCTACCTACTTGTTCTACTATAGGAGGATCACATAGGAGTCGACGAAGTGAGTCTAGGTAGTTCTTAGTATACCCTAGCCATAGGTCAAGTGCTTAATCTAAGAGATCGGTGGGTACCAGCTCTAGATAGTCTCATAGAGAAGGAGCTGAGGGAGGAGACGACTCAAGGTGTGCAAGTGTTGCATGATACATCATGATGAATTATACCAATTTTGAGTGTAAGGTCTGAGTACCTACTCTATTGTAGCCTAAGGATATTTTTGTACCTCATGTACATTTTAACACACATATATATTTCTCATTATGTGTATTATATTATTTCTTTATTGTTCATGTGATGCAAATGTAGATGCAATGCTTATATGATATTTTGATTATGCTATATGTATGGGATGTACAGATGACATGTACTAGATAGATGATAGATGTATGAGTAGATGTTGTGATCTAGATGTTTTAATGTAGTATTATGTATGCGTATATGTATGCAATGGTGAATGTTAAATGCATGTTTATTTTATTTCAATTTTTTATGCATTTAATCTATGTGATATGAACTATGAGAGATGATGTGTAATGTAATGCATTAATTACATGAGGATGATATAATGCAAATGAACCTATATGCTTTAATCACTTAAAACATGAGAATGAATCTAATATGTGTTTAACAAACTAATGGATGACACCACCAAATGTATGAAAATAATGAATGTAAATGGTAACTCTATCATAATAATTAATCATTTGAGCATCCATATGTGAGATGAGATGATGTGAGATGTATGTGATTTCCTTATAAGCTTCTATAAATTAAATTATATGCACAAAATAGTCAGTGGTCGTCTAAATATCATTACTGATATCCATCCGATATCTATCCTATTTCATAAACATCCCTTAATAAACAAAATTTTACAAGGAAAATTGTGTATAATTGATGATATGATTTGTTGCTATAAGGAACTTTTGAGGTTTTCCATGAGACTCAAACACCCTAGTTGATTAATCAAAAATTGTATTATGAATACACAATACTCCTAAAAGATAAAATATTTTATTATGAAGACCAAGATATTCATTATCCTTGTGTATGCAAATGAATATATTAGATGAAGCATAATACTACCTCATTAGTAGGTAGGATTCATTCAACCCATTATTATAATGAGGACCATCCTATGCTCATCATGATCCTAGGTTTAGACGTAGTTGGACTAGACTACTAGGTAATACAGACTACCTAAAGCTATCTCATTTGTAAATTGCTTAGAACTACCCCATTGCCAGTCAAGATTCATTCAACCCATTAATGTAATGGGAATCACTCAATGGCTTCAAATACTAACCATTCTATGTATTCCACCCCTTTTTTTACTTTTATTTATTGAGATACTTGCTCATGCTTAATGATAAAAATCACTATTTATTTTACATTTTTTTTTAGCAAGGGATTTGCTTTGATTTTGGGATTTTGCCTATTTTGTATGAAACTAAGGTATTTATTTGGATAGGGAGATTCTTGCCCTTTTTTAATGATCAACATCATAGACCATGTGCATCACAATATGAGCAAGTAAAAATATGTTGCTTAAGGTGACTAGAACCACTTTGTAGTGTTTCTATTTCCTTGTTCAAATTAGGATTATTAATGTTTAAATTCTAATAGGATTTTGATATATGCAAGGTGCTATAAAAACTAGACCTCATATCAAAAAGTAAATATAGATTTCTATAAAATTTGAGAAGATCACTAGGTATGGCTAAATGACCAAAAACCCTAGTATATACCTTATAGCAACAGGAAGCGTTGTGTTGAAAAACGTAATTTCTCATAGGGGATGATGGATGATGATGATGTAAGGATGCATTATTAGCATATAAACGTGGTATCATTTGTAATACTGTAAACACAACCTATCCTAATGTAAGTGAAATGTATAAAAATTCCTAATGCAATGCAATTAAATGAATGCATATGCACAATGTAAATGCAAATAATTTTGTGTTTTTGATGTTTTAATTTTTTTTAATGTTTTTATGATTTTTTTTTGGATTTTATGGTTTTTAAAGGGGAAGGTACACTACCTTAGGTACCCCTAGTGTGTGTGCTACTCCATGAAATTGAGGAAGGTGTGATACCTTTGGAAGTCTCACTCTACTTCACTGATAATGAAGTGGATGGTGGGGAAGGTGTGCTACCTTGTGGATCCCCATTGTGCATGTTGATCACTTTAATATTCAGCTTGCTTAGGAAGAGTGATAAAAATCAACTCTTCCAATTGGGGCACAAACCTCTGCAAGGTGCCCATGTCATGGTGGGGTAAAACAATAAAATTGTCTGCATGGAGCTCATTTTGTTCTATCAGGTTTTGGACCACCTTCCTGAATGAATGGTAGCCATGGATGTCATGCCAATGTGTATTATGGTAGACACAATAAAGTATTTCATACTATGATCCAGTTTTAGGTATTCTAGGTTTGACCTCTGGTAATGTGATTGCATTTGCCTCATAAAGATTTTGAAATAGGGTTGTGGTAGTCATATAAAATGAAACTACTCGATGAGTTGGGTTGTTGGGCCTACAAGGCGATGGATGACATTGGGGTCATAAATGGGAATATGTGGCCTCTATTTTGGTAGGCTAGGTATTTTTTATGATCTATCTATTGGAAAAGTTCCACTATCAATGAGGTCTTGAAACACATTCTTGAATCCATAATAGTCGCAAATGCCATGGCCCTCTATTCGATGATAGAGAAAGAAGTGGTCCTCCCTATAGCCATTAGATTTAGCTATGTTTTGATCTAACAGGTTTATATAAGGTAAAGTGATAAGCTTAGCGTCTTGCAGCTTCTAAAAATTACTGACATAGGCTTTTTTAATAGAGTCCAAACATGCCACTAATGTTTTGAGCATGTACCATGAATTATCTTAGTTTGATTATCAGGTTGATCCCTAGGTATAGAAATTGTTGGCTTAAGTTGTTTTTATTTCTTTTTTGGTGCAAGGGGAGGATTATTAACTATGGTCATTTATTAGTTAACGAATTGAAGTTGATCCTTTTCAAGAATTTTATGTATTGTGGTTTTAAAATCGTGATATGACTGAATGTCATGGTCATTATGTCTATGATATATACAATACCCATCCTGCTCATATCCTTGGGTTTTTAGATGATTCATATCTAAATGTTGAACGTCAGGCAAGGTGATGGCATTTGTGGCACATAATCGATTAAAAACTAATAGCATTGGCTTGGGTAATGATGGATGCTTTCTAGGTTGTTGGCACAACCAAACTGGTGTTTGCTCTTATTGAGGTTTTTCTTGTGGTTGCACATGATGTGGTTTGACCTTAGATGCGTGCTACTTTTGTCATTCTAAAGTTTTGATATTGCTCAAGATAAACTGTAATATATCACTTTGTTGTTCTATCTGTACCTTTATATTATACAGGTGATTGTGCATGTGCTCCAATATGGATAAGGCCTTCACATGTATTGATAGCGATTAGCTTGGGATACCATTGTCAACTAAAGGATATGAAAGAGTGGGTGTTACAAAATTCTTAGGTACATGCAAATAATCAATCTCCTTTATTTGAAATGATGTGGACACTTCTTGATGGTCCACCTTGATAGTGGCATCCACATGCTCATGTTTATGACTCAATTCATGTTTTTGTTTCACTTTGTAGTGTTGAACTATTCCAGCTTGGGTACCCCTAGTTTTATGTGGGGGAGTTAATCATTCTTGCTCTTTGCGAGGTGCTATGAGAAATGAGTTAGGAGTAACTAATTTCATAGGTTGTCATACTTCTTATGTAGTAGCAACATATGATAGCATCATCTATTATTTTATTTTCTTTAGAGTTACTCGACCTTCTGACTTGATGTTGACCCTTACCACGAACTTGTGAGAAGGTGTTTTGTCTTTCAAACCAATTGTGGGTAGATCATCAACTAGACAAGATGATTTTGTATCAGTTATGTCATTTGATGCTGTATTCTCCTCATCTGGTAAGGTGATACCATGAGTTTCAATGATAGGATAAGGTGGTTATTTCTTGATGCAACCTTCAGTTGAATTTTTGATGCTTTCATTCCAAATGAACATTTTGAGGCTTTCTTTTTGCTAGATTTTCTTATGGCTCATCGACCTTCTTGTGATATTTGAATAGTTTAGGATCATTGGGGACAACATACACTTGTCCTTGATGTATGAATTTAAATCTTTGATGCACTATAGAAGGCATGCATTCCATTTCCCTCATCCACGGTCTACCTAAAAATATGTTATATTATCTCTCATCCCATAGGATATGATAGAACGTATGTATTGTCTTTATCCCAACATGTATAGGTAGGACTATTGTATTAATTGTTGAAGAGGTGGCATCATTGAAGGCTCTCAATATGAATGTTGAGTCCTTTATATGTATGGTATATTTAAATATTTAAAATCTGTAGCCATGATGATATTGATAGATGATCTGATATCAATCAAGACTCTCTTTTATAGAATCTTATTGATGCTCACTATTATGTGCAAAGGTGGATCAGGTTCACCTCTAGATATTGGATTAATATCTTGCCTACAAAAGGTAATCACAAGGTCCTTTTTTAAGTGAATTGAATTCATTGTTGGTATGGACCATGATAAATGATCATCTTTAGTTGAATTTTTTGATATGTTGGGCTGATCAAGGCATCTTTTGCTTCCTACTGTAGTATTGATCCTATCGATAAATCCCTCCTTAGGTGGATCTATGTGCACCTCATTGACATGCTCAACTTGATTGTTGTTGGCCCCATGATTGGGAAGAGGGTTTTTAAATATGTCAATGTTTTGATTATCAATAGCCAAAGGACTATCTATTTGTAATTCATTCTTATCCAACATATTCTGTTGGACATTTTGAGCTCATTTAGTTGTCATTGATGTCAAGGTAAAAATTTGTCATTGATGCCAAAGTGAATACATGAAGTTGTCATTAATACCATGGAGTACATCATCATTAACACCAGGAAGCAATGCAAAGATATGGAGAAAAGTTGTCCAAATATATGTTTATAAGGATTTTTTTTAAAACCATGGTGGCACATTAAAAGGTTTTTTAATAAAACCATAATGATATTTTCTAACATTGTGATGGCAGAATTAAGGTTTTTATTAAAACCAAGATGGCAGAATTATTTTTCATCAACCCAGTGAAGTGCAAATGACAATTTGATATTAACTCAAAGAGGGCTTCAATTTTTTATTAAAGTATAAAGTTTATAAATTAAATTTATAATATTTAAATTCTTTTGAATTTAAATTAATTATAAATTTAATTTATACAAGCCAATGTCATCAAGTCGAATCATCAGCCGACATTGTATGCAAAGCAAATGAAGGGTATTTAAACCCTAAGACAAACCTTAGGGAAGATTGCAATTTGAATTCAAACACAGCAAAAAATTTGAAGCCTCCAAAAATCATGAAAGTGAGGTATTGTAGAAGCAAAGCAGCGCATCGTGATCAAGGCAGTGTATCGTGTTCAATACAACGCATCGTGTTCAAGCAAGGAACATGGTAGAGGGAGTAGCACTCATGGTCTAGCTTGATGCTAGATGTAGGAGAAGGCCAAAGGCTTTGAAGCCTTTGTGAAAGGGTTTAAGCAACTTTAGGGCTTAATCTAAGCACGTGGAGTGCTTAGTTCACACGACTAGCTAGCCATAGCTAAGGCACCAGCTGAGGGAGAAGGCGTAGGATCAAAAATCAAAAAAATGTGGAAGGAGGATTCATCAAAGGTTTTTATGATTTAAATTTAATTTTTTCATAACACTAAGGTTTAGGAGGCATAAGGAAATATTTGTGATATTTGATCATTGTGCTAAGGTTTTAAGGGTGTTTGTGGAATTTGATTAATTGTGCTAAGGTTATGGAGTTATAAGGTGATATTAATTTATTTACCTAAGTGGTAAATAGGTGCTTTATTAAGGTAACTATTATTTAAACTTAGGATATAGAAATTAAGTTGGAATATCAATTTTGTGAAATTGAGAAATTGAAGGTGTGTTTTGAAAAAGAAATTTCTATGAAGATATTATTATCAAATATTGCTATTGAGAATGAGATATAATGTGTATCATGAAATTGAACTATTCTTGTATTTTGTGAAGTATAACACTTGTTATATAACCCTTGGCACTTGGCAAAGAAGAAAGTATTATCTAAACACATTTTCGAAGATCATCCTCCAATCAAGAAAATGGTATGAGCATATTCTTCCATAGTTGAATTGATTGATTGGTTTTCTAGAAAATAAATTTGGAGTGAAAAGGACTTGATTAGGGTTTCCTATTGAGTGTGTTGAGTGAATACTTCAAGGTTTTCTAGAATAAAGTGAGAATAATAACTCATTGTATTAATCTAATTGTTCACGCTAATTACATGAATATTTATAGCTTTTGATAAGAGCTATAATATGTACAAATTTGTTGGAGGATTCTAAGATAACAAACCATAGCTCAGAATAGTCTTGATTCATTTAATCTTGCAACTACATCCTAACAAATAAGATGCTAATCCCTAAAATATCTTAACATATTCTAGAATAGAATATATGCTAACTAAACTTAGCTACATAGATAAAAACTCCTAACAACATGAGCATAATCCAACTCTTATTCTAGAATATCAACTCTTAGGACTTAGGGTTAATGTAATATTCCAAAATTCTCCCCCTTGATGCTAAAGACACTCATGCAAAGTTTTTTAAGCATCACAAAGTTGGAAGAAAACATTTCTCTTATGTTTCCTCCAATTTTGAATCAAGAAATCAAAATTTGCAAATAACTTGTGGTGGCACTCCTTCCACTCTTCATGTGGGATCTCCTTCATCTTTGATGTTGCTCCTCCATAATGTAAATTTTTGAGTGCCTTATTTTGTTGATTAGCTCCCTTTCAACAAAAGTATCTCCTCTTGTGGTTTTCAGCAACCACTCTCTTACATTGTTATCATTATGGTATTTAAACCATGCTCTAACATTTTGATCTTATTTTACACCTTCAACACTAAACAATACTCCACATGAGTATTTACAATTAGTCATCTCACATAGATGATTATAGCATATAACTCTTTCACATATTTTCACCTAAAATATCACAATAAATATGGCCATATAATGACCAACTACATATGCAACATAAAGTTCCTCCTCACACAAATGTTCTCTCAAAACTATGGCTTTACATTATTTCTTCTCCCAAGGAATTTTTAACACATCATTTTGATCCATGTGACCCAAGTTCTCCATCATTGTCTTCTCTCCAAGAAGACTCTTCATCAAAGTTGTCTCAATGAGACAATCGCCTCTCAATAATGCCTTTGGAAGACATTATCCTTTCTTTTCATTCCTGCTCACAAAAAACAAATCATTAATCATAAAAACATTACCTTTAGTATGAGTAGATTTGGTGCTTCCCATAAAGCTATTTTGTAGTAGTTCACTAAGATCAACCATCAACTCTTCACTAATATTTCTCCTTATTTGTTCAATCCATGTTGGTGTGTTGAAACACCATTCATTCAAGCAATCATACATTGTTGCCTTTTCAAGACAACTCTCTTTCTGCAATGTAGTCACTCCAAGTGAGTGATATTCATCCACAATTGCCTCTTCAAGACAATTATCAATCTCCTTTGATGATGCCTCCATTACATCATGAAGTCCATTAATGACTATCTCACTATTTTCTATCTCCTCCTTGAGATAGTCTTTCTCATAATTTTCTTGTCTTTTTATTATCTTAGCCTTGAGATAATATTCATTATGGAGCATGAAACTTATTCCCTTCATCTCATCTTCCTCTTCTACACTTGGGTAATCATCCCACATAACTTCATTTGCTTCTCCATCATCATCCCATAAAACTTATGTATTCTCCTGCATGAGAATTGTAGGTTCATTCTCCAAAATACACTCTCCATTTGTCTCTTCCATGAGATATTTTTCATAAGATACCACCTCATCTAGGTGATCTATAAGCAAGGAACACTTCAATGTGAGTGTTTCCCTTCCTTCTTCTGGGATTGGTTCTTCAAGCAAGCCATCATCCACTTTAGAGTGGTCTTCACAATAAACATCATTTCCATAGAATGATCTTTCAACAATTGTCTCTTCAATGAGACATTCATCCTCTTTTTCATCAATACAATTTTGCTTTTCATCATCATATTCTCCCTCTAAAGGAAAGTATTGACAATTTTCATCATATTCTCCTTCTAAAATAGAGAATTGATACTTACAAGTTTCCATGCCTTCACAAGTAATGTCTGCATCAATGAGAGTCTTCCACTGCTAACAATCATCATGTTTCCTCCTCCAAGTCCGTCCTTACGTAGTCTTCTCACGGATGTCACATGGAGCAAATTTGTCATCTTTCCTTTCAATCACATTAAAGGTTATAAAAAATATATTTTGTTTTTAGCTTCACCTGATTTTCTTCGTTCTTCTCCGTGCTTCTTGTCACGCGGATCTATTACGCAGACGAACGGCCTCTCCAGCGCCCCCTTCCAAGAGACTGTTGGACACCCACGCGATGCTCCGTTCCACTCTATATTTTTGCCTAAGTTCTATCTATAGATCAACTGATCGCATCATCCTCACTCAACGTAATAGTGTCCTCGCTTGACGGTATCAAAATAATGGAACAATGTTTGTTTAAACAAGAAAACTAATGACTCCCATCAGTTACATTTGCAAACACAACATTTAACACATCTTTGTGTGTGAAATTTGTAGGTTGATGAACTCACAAAAAATGGTTATATGTTTACCACGCACTCCACAATCCACCACTTGTCTTCATGTCATGGATTACCTCCTCCATGAATTATTCTTCATGCGGATCGGATTACAGCAAACGTCACAACTTTTTAACATGGGTTATCTTTACTGTTCACTCCTCTATACGCATATTACAAAACAAAGATATTATTTTACCTTCAAGCCTCCGTGAAGCCTCTGATTCAAGGATAGCATTTGGCTCAATAAATAATTTTTTAGCTGCATGGGTTGTATCTTTCAATGGCATCGTAAACTCATCTACAGGCTAGCGCAGACGTTCTCCAGCGATGTGTATCACCAAATACACCTTGAAATCACTCTACAACAATTTACAGTTCTCTCTTCTTCAAACGTACTCTAATATTGTGGAAAGCCTATATTTTGCATAGCACGTGTGCACACTCATAGCCAGGGGTGTTGTTTTTTTAAAACACGATTCACCAGTGCGCTTTCATCGAAGCATGATTCACCTCACAACTAAAAAAAGTATGTTTCTCATAGATTTTTTTTTCATCACTATTTAGCGATTCAATAGAGCACAGGGACTTCTCACAATGCATTACAATGCACTCCTTCATGCAGTCATCATGAACAACAGTCACCTAGTTTGCAATCACCTAATGTAATATTAATTTATCGATCGTAATCACTTTGCAGTCATCAACCAAACTTTAAATAGCTTCCACGTCTTAATTGAGCATTCACATCCACGTTAGCTGGAAATTCCTTCTGAGCACTACTAAGTACAACATTCATGATATGTTAAGCGTACCTCCATAGTGTCTTCATACCTGGTATTTCTATCCACTGTATGGCCTCTTTTCATGTAGATCATAGTGCCTTTGATCATATTTCACGTAGATTGTAATAATTCTCACATGATTACACCAATGTGCCTGACATCTCCAGTGTAGATCTCATAGTACGTATATCTCCAGCATAGGTCTAGCAGTACGTGTTGTTGGTTACAGTAATTACACATCTCTAAACAACATCAAGACATCAACTTGTAGTGTTCTCTTTTAGCAGCTTCACACGGGCACAACACAACGTTCACCTTCTGGTAGGACATAAATCTCCATGTAGTCTCTTCACAGCATGGCAGAACAACTCTCTTTACACAGCCAGATGCAAATCACTTTACGTATCCAAAGCCTCCATTCTGATGCAACATTCACTGCTGATCAACCTTCATGTCCTCCGCAAGATAAAACTCGATAGCAACAACAAACAAACTGGCTTCTGACGCAAAGCAAACTCTGATGAGGCCCAAAAATACCTCATTATTGCACAATTTTTGACTACCATATGATAAGTTAATTGTCAAATAGTTGACTAAAATATACTATTTGTTAAGTGTTTGCATGGTTTTTTGTTAGGAATACTATATCTCTATTTTGACTATTTTCAGCATTTTGTGACTGATTTTGCTTGATTAAGTAGCAAGTAAAAACATACATTTCAATTAACCAAATGTGGTATGATGATATCCATTAACTTCTCAATGATTTTTTAATGTTTTCCTGTCCTTCAACTTGTTTCAAATCCACATTGAAGACAAAATTTTAGGACTGTCATAAATCTGAAAATCTGAAAAAAACAACCATATAAAAATCAGCAAGCTGTCACTTTATAGGAACACCTTGAAGTTGTCAAGCAAAGCATTAGGATATATATGGAATGAGTTCAGAAGGACTATGGAAGACATATGACCTATTTAGAAGCATTCACACATGATCTAAATAGGTAGCAATAGGGTATAACAGAGCAAGGACAATTGTGCAGCACTATTGCACTATTTTAGCATGGTTACTTGGTGAATGAAGTGTATAAATTCAGTAGCAACTTGATGTACTCCTTCATGTTGATATTTGAATAATTTTTTCATGTTATAATTTGTTTGAATTTGCAAGAAATGCCAAATATTTTACAACTGTGCAGCAGAGTTGGAAAATGCAGTAATTTACCATGTAAATTCCAACAAGCTACCAATGAATGGCAAGGCATGGAATTCACACATGGAGAGGAATGAAGGCTATTGCAATCTGATCCTTAGAGGTAACCCACCTGAGAAATGCAGATGAAATAACTTGAAGAGCACATAGTTGTTCATTCTGAAGATCTTCAAAATGAGCAGACATCTTCGAAATGAGAAATACAGTCTCTTCGAAATGAACGGACATCTTTGGAATGAGAAACACAGTCTCTTCGAAATGAGCCACTTATCTTCGAAATGAGAACAAAAAGATTTTTTTCAATTGTTGACTTATTTTTGATGATGGAAAAATGGAAATAAGGTTGAAAAGGTTAAAGAAAAATATCTTCCATATGACTTTACCGTCCTTGCCATCTAAAGCCACCATTCATGGAAAAGATCAATTTTGATCCTCTTCTAGGATAAACCTAGAAAAATTGTACCATAATAGAAAGTTGTTTGCAAGATAAAAATGACATATTCTGAAATAGAGAAATATGTGTGAGATATTTCTAGACTCTTCCCATGTACTCCCACCACTAAAGATGCTTTCTAAGGGCCAATGACTACTACTACAACACAAACTGTCTAGATTTACATTTATTTTAGATCCAAAATTATTGGAAAATCACTATAAAGTAGCACATAGGGTGATTTGAGCATGGGATATGTTGTAAATATTTATATAAATAACACAGCTCCCTCCTTGGTTGAGCCATTTAGGAATTAAAATAAATGAAAGTTTTCAATAGCAGCAATTAGGACTATACAGTAATTTTTTGTAACAGTTTTCAGCATATTTTGTCATTAATAAAAGTGTAGTTATTTTATCATTTTCTGTTCTGAGTGTTAATTATTTAAGGAGTGCTTTTCACCTACTTCTATATCAGGAAGTATGGGCCCACTTTTAGATCTAGAAGGAGGAATTTTATGGCAGATTTTAATCTATAATTTTGCTGCAGCATAATTAACAGATTACTTGTCAAGTTTACTTTTCTTATTTTAAGTTTGTATAATGTTCTTTATGTTTTTTATTATGTTTGTGTACAGAATTTGTGTGTGTGTTAACTGACAAATTATATTAAGCATTTTTCCTTTTTTTTCCATTTTTTCTTTGCTTTTCTATTTTAGCAACTTTCAATTTTCAGCATATTTCATTTTGTTGTCAATTCCTGTAGCAGAAGCTTGACGACCTTTTGTGGAAGGACATTGACAGGTGTTTTTAGCATAAGTTTTATTTACAAGCATCATTTCAATTATGCAAGAGTAAATAGGTTTCAATTCTACAAATGTAACTTAGGATTTCATTTCAGCAACATTTAAATTCATCAATTTAAATTCTGTTATTTTAATTCTGTAAAAGTAGATTAGACTTTCAATTTAGCAATTTCAATTCCTGCAATTGTAGTTAGATTTCAATTCATGCAACTTAGAATTAGTTTTTAGTTCCTACAAGTTTCCATTCTACATATTAGGTTTAGTGTGACACCAAAAGGCTAAACCAAATCTGTCTCACCCAATAAATACTTGAAATCTGAATGCCTGAATTGTACTCTACCCTAGCCTTCTATCGTAGACAACCTTGGACACCACTCTGGATTGATAATATCTTTGAGATTTAATGATGTGCTTAAGGACAACGCATTAGACTCCTCACAGCAAAACACATTGGATGAATAGAAAATACGTACAACCTCCCTATGAACACCTAGCAAATCTCGAATGCTTCTCTAGTGTGAGCTTCTTCACATCTCGTGGATATCTTTTGCAGGCTCCTTACTCGATTCACTTCATGCGATTATCCTTTTATGATGAACAACCATGAACAATGCTTCTCTTCATGAAGGTCAACCTTCATGATGCTTTGTTCTTACTCAAATGCATTCTGATCACCTTTAACAATGCGCCAATCACCTTAATTTAGATCACTTCTTATTTTTTTATGCATGACTTCGCTCATAAAAATATCATCAAGCAATTGAATCCTTTCTTCTGTACCAGTAGAATTGCAGTGAAACTAATGTGATCCAACACGCTCTCACTGTTGTGATGCTTTCATGATTGGCTTTAACACCATACACCTACATTTATTTGATTAAAAAATATATATATGCGATTGTCTTCCAAATCACGCGATAAACCAGATCTCTCCATGCTAGAACAAAGCTTCACCTCCAAAAATGATAGACTCCTCTCAACTCTTGGTAGACTGAACTCACAAAAAAATGTGATGGGCAATCCATAATATTTTCTCTCAGGCTCGATACCAAATGAGAATAATAACTCATTGTATTAATCTAATTGTTCATGCTAATTACATGAATATTTATAGCTTTTGATAAGAGCTATAATATGTACAAATATGTTGGAGGATTCTAAGCTAACAAATTATAGCTCAGAATAGTCTTGAGCCATTTAATCTTGCAACTACATCCTAACAAATAAGATGCTAATCCCTAAAATATCTTAACATATTCTAGAATAGAATATATGCTAACTAAACTTAGCTACGTAGATAAAACTCCTAACAACATGACCATAATCCAACTCTTATTCTAGAATATCAACTATTAGGACTTAGGGTTAATGTAATATTCCAACATAAAGAAGTGTTGTTAAAATATTATTTGATAAGCATTGTTGTTGAAACCATTGGTTGTGTGAAGAACTTGAACAAGGGTCTAAAAAGAACATGAGTATCATTGTTATGTGAGAGTTGTTTTATAAGAATTGTTGTTGAAGTGAGTTGTTGAGAAAATAACTTGAACTAGGATTTGAAAAGAACATGAGTATCATTGTTATGTGAGAGTTGTTTTATAAGCATTGTTGTTGAAGTGAGTTGTTGAGTAAAGAACTTGAACTAGGGTTTGAAAAGAACATGAGTATCATTGTTATGTGATATTTGTTGTTGAGCATTGTTGGAAACATTTTGAGTGAGTGATCATATGCTTGGACTAGGGTTTGTGAGCAAGGATTATTTCATTGAGTGATTGGTTGAGTAGAGTTGGTTGAGCCTAGTCAAGTGGATGTGTGAAGTGATTTTTCAAGTTCCATAAATAAACTATTCTATATTCCAAATTGAGTGAAGAAAGTGATTGAGAATTGAATTGATATTGAAGCATATTGAGTCTTTAACAATTCTCTTTATGTTTCTAAGAGAGTGATTAAAATATTGAGAATATTGGACAAGTTTTGTGTTGAGCAGATTAGACAAGTTCTGTGTGGACTTGTTGAGCATATTGGACAAGTTCTGTGTGGACTTGTTGAGAATATTGGACAAGTTATGTGTGGACTTGTTGAGCATATTGGACAAGTTTTGTGTGGACTTGTTGAGTAGATTTGACAAGTTCTGTATGGACTTGTTGAGCATATTGGAGCAAGTTTTGTGTGGACTTGTTGAGCAGATTTGAGAAAGTTCTGTGTGGACTTGTTGAGCAGATTTGAGCAAGTTCTATGTGGACTTGTTGAGAAAATTTGAGCAAGTTATGTGTGGACTTGTTGAGCAGATTGGAGAAGTTTTGTATGTACTTATTGAGTAGATTGGACAAGTTCTATGTGGACTTATTGAGAAAATTGAGCAAGTTCTATGTGGACTTGAGCAATTCGAGCAAGTTCTGTGTGGATTTATTGAGCAGATTTAAGAAAATTCTTTGTGAACTTGTTGAGAATATTTGAGCAAGTTCTAGAGATGACTTATGGACAGATTACTGTGAGCTTTTGTAGAATATTACAAGGCAAATTTGAGACAAGTATTTGAGAAGACTTGAGAGCAAAGTTGATTAATTTGTTCAAACCTTGACTTAAGGTTTGAGGTAGATCCAATAGAGTTGATACAAGCTTTGAGTTGAGGCTTGAGGATAGATATTGAGGATAGATTTATGCTAGACCGAAGGACTATGTTTAGTGAAGATTTGAGAGCAAATTTTGGTGCAGATTTGAGGATAAATTTGTGCCAGACCAGAGATAGAGATTGAGCAGATTTGTGCTAGATCGAAGGACTGTGTTTAGTGCATATTTGAGATAGAGCTTTGGAGGTGATAGAGAAGAGAGGACAATAGTCTCCAATGGATAGATATCCATCAGCTAGGGTAGTGAGGATAGGTCTTCTGAGTGGGGACAAGAGTCTTCAGTGGAGAGAGATCCACAAGCTAGTGTAGTGGAGGTAGTAGTCTTCTAGAGGATCACCAACCAGAGCAAGGAGAAGGATTTCTCCTATGGATAGAGATCCATGAACTTGATTTAGGGGATTGGTGTCTCCTTTGGACAGAGGTCCATAAACATTGTAATAGGGAAAGGATTTCCAAGATATTTATTGAGAAAATTTTAGTGAAATATTTTCTCCATGGAGTAGCCCACATTGGGTGAACCATGTAAATTATGGTGTCTCTATTGTGTGTGATGATTTGTGCATTGCTTTGGTTACTGCTATTGATATTGCTATCTTTACATTGCATAATATTTATTGGAAAGAAAAGTAAAAAGTGATCTTATATTGTTCACCCCCCTCTCAGTATAAGCTTGTGTTCTTCAATTGGTATCAGAGATGGTTCCTTCGAAAAGGTATTAATAGCTTGAAGGAAGATCTTACAAGAACACAAATGGCAAAGAAAGGCAAAAGTAGTTCATGAGATACAAGAATAAAAGAACACACATGGTCATGAAAAAAAAAGAAGATGAATTTGATATTGTTGTTTTGGGAGGAAGAATGGAAATAGATTCAAGAGATGAATCAAGCAATGGAGAAATAACCAGATTGATAAATTTTTGTGCCAGATGTAGGAATACAGGTCACCATGCAGCTCATTATCTACAAGAAGGTGAAGAATATTTTGTTTGTGGTCAACTCGGTCATGATGCAAGTTATTGCAATGGTTTTAGTAGCGGTGAAGATGAAGATGATATTTTTGGAAATGAAATCCTAGAGGTTGGTTCAAGAAAGGATAACAGGGACAATCAAAATAGGTATGAAGAAGAAACTCTACTTTCAATAATAGAAGAAAATGAAGACCAAAGGAAAGAGAAAAATTTATGAAAATAAAAAGAGGAAGCCACTCTTAAGGAACTTGTTGAATTGAAAAAAGAGAATTTAGAATTGAAGGCTCAAATACAAGAAGATGAGAAATGTAAGACAAAGCTTCTACAAGATCTCTCCGACTTGAGAGATAAGGTTGAAAAGGCAAGAAGAGTTGAAAAAGGTATGGTTGAACAGTCAAAGGTAAAAGAGATAGAATTTGAAAGACTTATGGTTACTCTTGAAGAATTAAAAATGAAGAACTCAGTATTAAGGGTTCAAGCTCAATAAGATGAGAAAGCAAAAGCAAAGTTTCTACAGGAACTCACCAACTTCAAAATCAAATTTGAAGAGGCAAGAAAAATTGAAGAAGGTATGCCAAAAAAATTAAATATAAAATATCTAGAGTGTGAAATATTAGAGCATGAGATAGTTTCACTAAGGATGGAAGTAAAAGGTTCTAAGGACAAGATACACAAGTTTGAGGAAAATTCAAATACTTTGGATAGGATTATCAATGCACAAAGGTCATCAGTCACCAAAACAGGACTTAGTTCTAAAGAAGAAAAAAGGAAAACAAGAAGCAGAAAAAGGAGAGTCAAGCTCAAAAACCAGAAAAGAAGAAGCGTCAAAAAAGTAAGTAAAAGAGAGAGTGAGACTTCTAAGGATATGTTGGACAATAGAAATTTCAAAAAGGAAAGGAACAATACACAAGTAAGGAACATATGGAACAGGAAACACAATAGGGTAGAAGAGACTAAGAGACCAATGGGGTCAAGGCAAGGTTTCTTCAATGGATGATGTTTCTCATGTCACAGGTTTGGGCACATGGCTTCACAGTGTAGGACACATGAAAGACAAGAAAATGGGAATAACAGATAAATTTTCCATGGGTATTGCTACTCATGTAATCAGTTTGGTCACAAGGCAATGAATTGCAAGGTTCATGATAGAAGAGGATATGGCTTCACTAGGAGAAATCCTAAGACATTTGCACCTCCAAGGAATAATAAAATTAAGTGTTATAAGTGCAATAATGATGGTCACACAACAAAGTGGTGTAGAGCAAACATTCCAAAATCAAGCATGAATAGGAACAAGAACAGGAACATGGATATGGACATGAACAAGAACATGGATATGGAAAGAAACAATCAGAGGAATCAGAAGGATCAGATAAGAAGGAAAGAGGATAAAGGTAAAGAACAATGCTTTATGGGAGTAGAAATACTCCCACCCTAGAATTAACCACCTCAAGAGGAGGTGGGGGAGGGGCTAAGCTAAGAGGCTCATTCTTAGCCCCAAGCCCCAAAGGTGACCCTTTGCCATTGATGTCAAAGGGGAGATATTTGAGTAAGGGGGAGAGATTTGGTATTTGAGAAAAGAGGAGAGAGCATTGAGCCAGGGGAGCATTGTCCTAGGGGGAGAAAAACAAAGGAAAGGTCAAGTTTTTTGTAAAAATAAGTTGGGTTGCCATCAATGACAAAGGGGGAGATTGTTGGACATTTTGAGCTCATTTAGTTGTCATTGATGTCAAGGTAAAAAGTTGTCATTGATGCCAAAGTGAACACATGAAGCTGTCATTAATACCATGGAGTACATCATCATTAACACCAGGAAGCAATGCAAAGAGATGGAGAAAAGTTATCCAAATATGTTTTTATAAGGGTTTTTGTTAAAACCATGGTGGCACATTAAAAGGTTTTTTATTAAAACCATAATGATAGTTCCCTAATATTGTGATGGCAGAATTAAGGTTTTTATTAAAACCAAGGTGGCGAAATTATTTTTCATCAACCTAGTGAAGTGCAAATGACAATTTGATATTAACTCAAAGAGGGCTTTAATTTTTTATTAAAGTCTAAAGTTTATAAATTAAATTTATAATATTTAAATTCTTTTGAATTTAAATTAATTATAAATTATAATTTATACAAGCCAACGTCATCAAGTCGAATCATCCGTCGATGTTGTATGCAAAGTAAATGAAGGGTATTTAAACCCTAAGACAAACCTTAGGGAAAATTGCAATTTGAATTCGAACACAACAAAAAATCTAGAGCCTCCAAAAATCGTGAAAGTGAGGTATTGTAGAAGCATAGCAGTGCATCGTGATCAAGGCAATGTATCATGTTCAATACAGGCATCGTGTTTGAGCAAGGAACAAGGCAGAGGGAGTAGTGCTCATGGTCTAGCTTGGCGCTAGATGTAGGAGAAGGCCAAAGGCTTTGAAGCCTTTGTGAAAAGGCTTAAGCAACCTTAGGGCTTAAGCTAAGCACGTGGAGTGCTTAGCTCACACGGCTAGCTAGTCGTAGCTAAGGCACTAGCCGAGGGAGAAGGTGCAGGGTCGAAACTCCAAAAATGTAGAAGGGGGATTCACCAAAGGTTTTTATGATTTAATTTTGATTTTTGCATAATACTAAGGTTTAGGAGGCATAAGGGAATATTTGTGATATTTGATCATTGTGCTAAGGTTTTAAGGGTGTTTGTGGAATTTTATTAATTGTGCTAAGGTTAGGGAGTTATAAGGTGATATTAATTTATTTACCTAAGTGGTAAATAGGTGCTTTATTAAGGTAAATATTATTTTACCTTAGGAGATAGAAATTAAGTTGGAATATCAATTTTGTGAAATTGAGAAATTGAAGGTGTGTTTTGAAAAGGAAATTTTTGTGAAGATATTATTGTCAAATATTGCTATTGAGAAGGAGATATAAGGTGTATCATGAAATTGAGCTATTCTTGTATTTTGTGAAGTATAACACTTGTTATCTAACCCTTGGCACTTGGCAAAGAAGAAGGTATTCTCTAAAGGCAGTTTTTGAAGATCATCCTCCAATCAAGAAAAATGTATGAGCATATTCTTCCATAGTTGAATTGATTGATTGGTTTTTTGGAAAATAAGTTTGGAGTGAAAAGGACTTGATTAGGGTTTCCTATTGAGTGTGTTGAGTGAATGCTTCAAGGTTTTCTGGAATAAATAAGTGTTGTTAAAACCTTGTTTGATAAGCATTGTTGTTGAAGCCATTGGTTGAGTGAAGAACTTGAACTAGGGTTTGAAAAGAACATGAGTATCATTGTTATGTGAGAGTTGTTTTATAAGAATTGTTGTTGAAGTGATTTGTTGAGTGAAGAACTTGAACTAGGGTTTGAAAAGAACATGAGTATCATTGTTATGTGAGAGTTGTTTTATAAGCATTTTTATTGAAGTGAGTTGTTGAGTAAAGAACTTGAACTAGGGTTTGAAAAGAACATGAGTATCATTGTTATATGAGATTTGTTGTTGAGCATTGTTGGAAATATTTTGAGTGAGTGATCATATGCTTGGACTAGGGTTTGTGAGCAAGGATTATTTCATTGAGTGATTGGTTGAGTAGAGTTGGTTGAGCCTAGTCAAGTGGATGTGTGAAGTGATTGTTCAAGTTCCATAAAATAAACTATTCTATATTCTGAATTGAGTTGAGAAAGTGATTGAGCATTGAGTTGAATTTGAAGTATATTGAGTCTCTAACAATTCTCTTTATGTTTCTAAGAGAGTGATTGAAAGTATTGAGAAGATTGGACAAGTTCTATGTGGACTTGTTGAGAATATTGGACAAGTTCTGTGTGGACTTGTTGAGCAGATTGGACAAGTTTTGTGTGGACTTGTTGAGCAGATTGGACAAGTTCTATGTGGACTTGTTGAGCAGATTGGACAAGTTTTGTGTGGACTTGTTGAGTAGATTGGACAAGTTATGTGTGGACTTGTTGAGCATATTGGACAAGTTCTATGTGGACTTGTTGAGAAGATTGGACAAGTTTTGTGTGGACTTGTTGAGCAGATTGGACAAGTTTTGTGTGGACTTGTTGAGAATATTTGAGCAAGTTCTATGTGGACTTGTTGAGAAAATTTGAGCAAGTTCTGTGTGGACTTGTTGAGCATATTTGAGCAAGTTTTGTGTGGACTTGTTGAGCATATTTGAGCAAGTTTTGTGTGGACTTGTTGAGCAGATTTGAGCAAGTTCTATGTGGACTTGTTGAGCATATTGGACAATTTTTGTGTGGTTGAGAGTTGGAAAGTTTATTGGACTTGTTGAGGATTAAGAAGTTCTATGTGGACTTGTTGAGTAGATTTGAGAAATATTTGTGTGGACTTGTTGAGAGATTTGAGGTGAGTAGAGTTTGGTGCATATTTGAGGATAGATTTGTGCTAGACCAGAGATAGATATTGAGAAAATTTGTGCTAGATCGAAGGACTATGTTTAGTGTAGATTTGAGATAGAACTTTGGAGGTGATATAGCAAAGAGGAAAGTAGTCTCTAGTGGATAGAGATCCATCAGCTAGGGTAGTGAGGATAGGTCTTCTGAGTTGGGACAAGAGTCTTCAGTTGAGAGATCAACAAGCCTATGCAATGGAGATAGTAGTCTTCTAGAGGATCACCATACAGATCAGAGGAGAAGGAGTTCTCCTATGGATAGAGATCCATGAACTTGATTTAGGGGATTGGTGTCTCCTTTGGATAGAGGTCCATAAACATTGTAATAGGGAAAGGATTCCCAAGAGATTGATTGAGAAAATTTTAGTGAAATATTTTCTCTATGGAGTAGCCCACATTGGGTGAACCATGTAAATTGTGGTGTCTCTATTGTGTGTGATGATTTGTGCATTGCTTTGGTTACTATTTTTGATATTGATATCTTTATATTGCATAATATTTATTGTGATAAGAAAAGTAAAAAGTGGTCTTATACTGTTCACCCCCCTCTTAGTATAAGCTTGTGTTCTTCAATTGGTATCAGATTTGGTTCCTTCGGAAAAGGTTTAACAACTTGAAGGAAGATCTTACAAGAACACAAATGGCAAAGAAAGGCAAAAGAAGAACCATGAGACACAAGAAGAAAAGAACACACATGGTCATGAAAGAAAAGGAAGATGAATTCAATATTGTTGTTTTGGGAGGAAGAATGGAAATAGATTCAAGAGATGAATCAAGCAATGGAGAAATAACCAAGTTGATAAATTTTTGTACCAGATGTAGGAATACAGGTCACCATGCAGCTTATTGTCCACAAGAAGGTGAAGAATGTTTTGTTTGTGGTCAACTCGGTCATGATGCAGGTTATTGCAATGGGTTTAGTAGTGGTGAAGATGAAGATGATATTTTTGGAAATGAAATCCTAGAGGTTGGTTCAAGAAAGGATAACAGGGACAATCAAAATAGGTATGAAGAAGAAACTCTACTTTCAATAATAGAAGAAATTGAAGACCAAACGAAAGAGAAAAATTCAGAAAAAGAAAAAGAGGAAGCCACTCTTAAGGAACTTGTTGAATTGAAAAAAGAGAATTTAGAATTGAAGGCTCAAATACAAGAAGATGAGAAATGTAAGACAAAGCTTCTACAAGATCTCTCCGACTTGAGAGATAAGATTGAAAAGGCAAGAAGAGTTGAAAAAGGTATGGTTGAATAGTCAAAGGTAAAAGAGATAGAATGTGAAAGACTTATGGTTACTCTTGAAGAATTAAAAAGGGAGAACTCAGGATTAAGGGTTCAAGCTCAAGAAGATGAGAAAGCAAAAGCAAAGTTTCTATAGGAACTCACCAACTTCAAAATCAAGGTTGAAGAGGCAAGAAAAATTGAAGAAGGTATGGCCAAAAAATTAAAGATAAAATATCTAGAGTGTGAAATATTAGAGCATGAGATAGTTTCACTAAGGATGGAAGTAAAAGGCTCTAAGGACAAGCTACACAAGTTTGAGGAAAATCCAAAGACTTTGGATAGGATTATCAATGCACAAAGGTCATCAGTCACCAAAACAGGACTTAGTTCTAAAGAAGAACAAAGGAAACAAGAAGTAGAAAAAGGAGAGTCAAGCTCAAACACCAAAAAAGAAGAAGCATCAAAAGAAGTAAGTAAAAGAGAGAGTGAGACTTCTAAGGATATGTTGGACAATAGAAAGTTCAACAAGGAAAGGAACAATACACAAGTAAGGAACATATGGAACGGAAAACAAGACAAGGTAGAAGAGACTAAGAGACCAATGGGGTCTAGGAAAGGTTTCTTCAATGGATGATGCTTCTCATGTCATAGGTTTGGGCACATAGCTTCATAGTGTAGGACACATGAAAGACAAGAATATGGGAACTTCAAAAATAAATATCTTTTCCATGGGTATTGCTACTCATGTAATCAGTTTGGTCACAAGGTAATGAATTGCAGGGTTCATGACAGAAGAGGATATGGCTTCACTAGGAGAAATCCTAAGACATTTGCACCTCCAAGGAATAATAACATTAAGTGTTATAAGTGCAATAATGATGGTCACACAACAAAGTGGTGTAGAGCAGATATTCCAGAATAAAGCATGAATAGGAATAGGAACAAGAACATGAACATGGATATGGAAAGAAAAATTTAGAGGAATTAGAAGGATCAGATAAGAAGAAAAGAGGATAAAGGTAAAGAACAATGCTTTCTAGGAGTAGAAATACTCCCACCCTAGAATTAACCACCTCAAGAGGAGGTGGGGGAGGGGCTAAGCTAAGAGGCTCATTCTTAGCCCCGAGCCCCAAAGGTGACCCTTTGCCATTGATGTCAAAGGGGGAGAGATTTGAGTAAGGGGGAGAGATTTGGTATTTGAGAAAAGAGGAGAGAGCATTGAGCCAAGGGGAGCATTGTCCCAGGGGGAGCAAAACAAAGGAAAGGTCAAGTTTTTGGTAAAAATAAGTTGGGTTGCCATCAATGACAAAGGGGGAGATTGTTGGACATTTTGAGCTCATTTAGTTGTCATTGATGTCAAGGTAAAAAGTTGTCATTGATGCCAAAGTGAACACATGAAGCTATCATTAATACCATGGAGTACATCATCATTAACACCAGGAAGCAATGCAAAGAGATGGAGAAAAGTTGTCCAAATATGTTTTTATAAGGGTTTTTGTTAAAACCATGGTGGCACATTAAAAGGTTTTTTATTAAAACCATAATGATAGTTCCCTAATATTGTGATGGCAGAATTAAGGTTTTTATTAAAACCAAGGTGGCGAAATTATTTTTCATCAACCCAGTGAAGTGCAAATGACAATTTGATATTAACTCAAAGAGGGCTTTAATTTTTTATTAAAGTCTAAAGTTTATAAATTAAATTTATAATATTTAAATTCTTTTGAATTTAAATTAATTATAAATTATAATTTATACAAGCCAATGTCATCAAGTCGAATCATCCGCCGACGTTGTATGCAAAGAAAATGAAGGGTATTTAAACCCTAAGACAAACCTTAGGGGAGATTACAATTTGAACTCGAACATAACAAAAAATTTGGAGCCTCCAAAAATCGTGAAAGTGAGGTATTGCAAAAGCAAAGCAACGCATTGTGATCAAGGCAACGCATCATGTTCGAGACAGTGCATCATGTTCGAGCAAGGAATAAGGCAAAGGGAGTAGCGCTCATGGTCTAGCTTGGCGCTAGACATAGGAGAAGGCCAAAGGCTTTGAAGCCTTTGTGAAAAGGCTTAAGCAACCTTAGGGCTTAAGCTAAGCACATGGAGCGCTTAGCTCACATGGCTAGCTAGCCGTAGCTAAGGCACCAGCCGAGGGAGAAGGCGTAGGGTCAAAACTCCGAAAAACATGGAAGGAGGATTCACCAAAGGTTTTTATGATTTAATTTTGATTTTTGCATAATACTAAGGTTTAGGAGGCATAAGGGAATATTTGTGATATTTTATCATTGTGCTAAGGTTTTAAGGGTGTTTGTGGAATTTGATTAATTGTGCTAAGGTTAGGGAGTTATAAGGTGATATTAATTTATTTACCTAAGTGGTAAATAGGTGCTTTATTAAGGTAAATATTATTTTACCTTAGGAGATAGAAATTAAGTTGGAATATCAATTTTGTGAAATTGAGAAATTTAAGGTGTTTTGAAAAGGAAATTTTTGTGAAGATATTATTGTCAAATATTGCTATTGAGAAGGAGATATAAGGTGTATCATGAAATTGAGCTATTCTTGTATTTTGTGAAGTATAACACTTGTTATCTAACCCTTGGCACTTGGAAAAGAAGAAGGTATTCTCTAAAGGCAGTTTTGAAGATCATCCTCCAATCAAGAAAAAGGTATGAGCATATTCTTCCATAGTTGAATTGATTGATTGGTTTTTTGGAAAATAAGTTTGGAGTGAAAAGGACTTGATTAGGGTTTCCTATTGAGTGTGTTGAGTGAATGCTTCAAGGTTTTCTAGAATAAAGAAGTGTTGTTAAAACCTTGTTTGATAAGCATTGTTGTTGAAGCCATTGGTTGAGTGAAGAACTTGAACTAGGGTCTGAAAAGAACATGAGTATCATTGTTATGTGAGAGTTGTTTTATAAGCATTTTTGTTGAAGTGATTTCTTGAGTAAATAACTTGAACTAGGGTTTGAAAAGAACATGAGTATCATTGTTATGTGAGAGTTGTTTTATAAGCATTGTTGTTGAAGTGAGTTGTGTTGAGAAGCAACACACCCCCACTAAAAAAAATGAAATTCCATCCTTTGAAAATGTTTAATTTTCATTTGTTCCGTAGGGACCCTCTTGATGTTTTTCGGGTTTTAATTCCAAATTTTGCTTGCATCCTTTTTCAAACTTCGCCTACATCAAAGTGACCAAGTAGACTTGCATATGGCATTGATTTCAATTTAGAAATAGCAGTTTCTATTTCTGGCCTAGAAAACTTCTAAATGCATTTTCTCTTAATCCGTGATGAATTTTAAAGTTTTGTTTGCAGATTGGGATACCCTTTGGGATTTTTTTGATACTTGTAAAGTTTCATCAAATTCTGGGCACTTTGAATTTTCATCATTTTTTCTACACCATGTGAAGCTGATCATTCTCGAGCAATTTAAAATTCATTTTTCAAATGTTAAAATTATTTCTGAGTAAGGAAGATCCTTCACCAATATGTAAAAATGCAAAACACGGATGGACAAAGTCATTGGAGTCAACCTACAATTTTTGGAGAATTTGCAAAGTGGAAGAAAAGCTTGAGGGAAATGTCGCGATATCGCGACATGTTCCATTTTCGGACCTGTCTCATTTTCGCGAGAGAAAAAGCTCAGAAGAAAAGCTTGAGGGAAATGTCACGATATCGCGACATGTTCCATTTTTGGACATGTCTCATTTTTGCGAGAGGAAAAGCTTGGAAGAAAATCTTGAGGGAAATGTCGCGATATCACGACATGTTCCATTTTCGGACTGTCTCATTTTCGCAAGAGAAAAATCTTGGAAGAAAAACTTGAGGGAAATGTCATGATATCGCGACATGTTCCATTTTTAGACATGTCAGACTTTCACTCAAATTTAATTGTACCTTAAAATCTTTTAAAGTTTGATGTCGCGATTTCGTGACATGTTCCATTTTCGCGAGGGCAAAACCTTGAGAGAGACGAAGTGAAGGAAATTTCGCGATTTCGTGACATGTTCCATTTTCATGAGGGTGAAATCTTAGAAGGATGAAGTGAAGGAAATGTCATGATTTCATGACATGTTCCATTTTTGCAAGGGCGAAACCTTAAGAAATGAAGTGAATGAAATGTCACGATTTCACGACATGTTCCATTTTTGCGAGGGCGAAAGCTGAAGAGAGAAGTGAAGGAAATATCACGATGTCCTGACATGTTCCATTTTTGTGAAGGCAAGCAAGGAAGAAGTAACTTGAGGAAAATGTCGCGATATCGCGACATGTTTGGATTTATGTTCATTTTTGCAAAATTTGGCCATTCTTTAAGTTTTTCATCACCCATCCAAAGGAAGTGGAAGCTTTTCGACACAGTCCAAACCCTAGAAATATTTAAATGAAAAAATTAAATTAATTAAAAAGTCTAACCTTTGCTTTTCTTTTGCAAAAAGTGATCCGACAGTCACATAATGGCGGAAGTGATGGCGAGAAAGACAGACAAACCTAAATTTTTGCACAAATCAAGCAAGGAATTAATGAGATGCTCTGACGGTTTTCCGAAAGATAAAGATAAGAGATTCCGGAAGTTCAGTGACTCATCCAGATTTTGCAGATCTGGCCACAAATACAAGCTTCAAGGAATTTACCGGTGGATCCATTTGCCCAGAAAATTTATGGCAAAAGTAATGACAGGTAGAGAATCTCAACTCGAACCAAACAAAGGTGGCTGTGCGAGGATGGAAGGCCTAGGAAGTCAGTAACTCATCCAAATTTTGTAGAAGAATTAATGAGATGCTCTAACGGCTTATCGAAATATGAACATACATTTACGTGCGGTGTCCATTTGATGAGGATCAAACCAAGTCTTATCTCCTCCATTCATGGCAAGATCCACGTGAAGATTTTCAGAGTAATTAGGGCTTATCAAAACTCTATATAAAAATGCCTTATATTGTAAAACCTCGACGGTGGGATTTTTATGATAAGATTTAGATATTTGGAAGAAGATATTTTGAAAAGATCAGGGTCTGTCCTGAGTCTATATATACTTCTCTTGAATGTAAAGTCAGGATGCGAAAACTTGGAATAAAAGACATTTTAGCAATTTCCTGCAAATCTTGTTTGAATGCTTTGTTCTGGACCTGGGGTTGGTGTGAAATCATTCTTCTGTGATAGCGTGGCCAGGAGCCTAATCTCTTTCGGATTTTGATAAGTGCATCTTCTTCTATTTTCGTCTCACTAAGGTTTATTTATTTTAGTTGTAAATCTGTGTTATCAAGATTGAATATGCTACTAGGCTTCATTCCATTTGTTGTATGCTAGGGAAAGTTAGAGATTTAAGGTTCAAGTCTGTTCTAATTGCTCTATCCTCACTGCGTGAGCTAGGCTACTGGTGAGAGATACCAGTTGACACCGACTTCCCTTCTATTTATGATTTTCTTTCAGATCTATGTTATCTCCATCTTATGCTCTTAGTAGAAGGTGATCTTAGAAAGTTGGACACCTTCCTCTTTGATTGGTTTTATTGTGAAGCTAAATAGTGTAACTGAAATTGGTAGTTTTGATTTTGCAGCTAAGTTAGATAAACTTCTCTTTTCTGCCCTACCCTACTCTCTCTGTTCCACCATTAAATGATCCATTTTTATTTTCTTTCAAATTTGTATTTTATTTAATCTGCTAAAACATAAAGAGCTATATCAAAGAACTCATTGTAAATTCGATAGTCAACAAAGATAACAACCGCTAAACATTATTGAATGAAGGTCGAGCCCATTGTAAGGTAACAGATAGTCCACTTGAAACTATTCCAGAAGCGAAAAAGAGTGAATAGACATTCGACCCAACTCTGTAACTCACACCTTGGATAACCAGCAAGATCCTAAAGTGAGTGGGATTTATCCCGTATAAGTGTTATCGGTATTTTATGCTCATTCTTCATGGGGTGTGTATGAAAGATGAACCAACATTTAAAATTGGTGCTAGAAGGAGGGCCGACCGAACTTCGTTCAGTATTTGTTAAGGATTGTAAGTTGCTTGTGAAAAGTTGGATTCTACCTACAGAGTAACTAGGTCCCACTCTAGCTGGAGAGCTCCTTGTGCCTAAGTTAGAAACCCCAAGGAGAAGTAGCCTCAGAAGGGCCAAGTCTTTGTCCAGCATAGTTTTATCACCACTTGTAGTTCCTCCAACTGCAACTCAAAATATCATCGTTAATCAGGTAGTAATGGCAAACTGGTTGGGTTCCACTGCTTTGAATATCCCTAGTGCAGCACATGATTTACCCAGAAATCTTGAGAAGTATCTTCCTACCTACAAGCATGATGGAATCAGAACAGCAGAAGAACACCTAGTGGCATATAAAAATGCTCTAAAGTTGTTGAATGTGCAGCATGAAGATGTGGCTTGTAGGTTATTCCCATTCACTCTCCAAGAGGGAGCATACGACTGGTTTTTGAATCTTACTAATGATTCTATTACAAGTTGGAATGACCTAGAGAAAGTTTTTGTATCACAATTTGGGGAAGTGATTGACCCCAATGTGTTATATCAACAGTTCTCCAACATTAAAAGAGGAATTAATGAGACCGTCAAATCTTTCAATGTCAGGTTTCAAAAGGCTTATGGTAGATTGATGGGTCATTATGTGCCAACTACAGATCTAGCATTGGAAATTTTTAGGAATTCCCTAGATCCAATGACCTCTATTTTCCTGAAGAGAGATGCTAATATTAGTAATCTAACAGAGGCATATAGAGAAGCTTTGGTTCTTGAAAGACAATTAGGACCTCAACCTTTGAACGCTCCTCTAATTCCCTTTGTTACACAAAATACCCCTGTGTTGAATCCTATCCCACATCAAATAATGTTGCCATCATGCCAAACTCCACCGAATGGAAATCCATTGGTTGTAACACATGCTGAACAAGTACAGAATACAGAGAAAGAATCTGATAAAACAAGAGTTGAAGAAGTCTCAAAGATGGTCCAAAAGTTGGCAAATGACTTTTTGAGTTTCAAAAGGCAAGTGCCCACCAGAGAAAACTCAAATAGATTTCCTTATCAACAGAATAGATTCAATAGACCACCATATGAGCCCAATAAGGATTATAAAGGTAAGGGGCATGAAGTGAATATTTGTGACTTAGCTTTGCCCAACTGGTGCAGGATACATGGAACATCTCAGCACGGGGAATTAGATTGTTTGGAGTTCTAGAATGCCTTTGAAGCTCTATCTGGTGAGTTGGTTTTTCCTAAAAATCAAAGAAATGTTGATGGTCCGAGTTCATCCAAACATAGTGCAGCTATGGTGTTAGATTCTTTCACTTTTCTAGATGAGTCAGAGAATGTTGTGGAGATGCCTATGGATGAAGTGCAAGCTTTTCAATAGTATAGAAGGGACAACTACAATCTCAGGAACAAAAATCTGGAGCCTAATACTACATCTACACCTCCAGACAACTCCCATAATGTTCCTCCAGATCCATCCCCAAATAATAACCCACCTCCACCCAAGGGAGGAGATCCAAGAGTACCAAGTGGATTTTTTGCTCCACTCAATAAGGGATACAATATAGTGGAGGATATGAAGAAGATCAAGGCTAACATCACTCTTCATGAGTTGGCTCAAATTATTGAACAAAGGGATAATTTGATTAAGACATACTCTAAGCCTACTGCCAAACCTCTAGAAAAGGGGAAGAAGATAGCAAATGCAAATATGGCCATGTATAAAGAAAAGACTAAAGTTCCGCCTTTTCTACTAACTGTCCGTATATTTGGGAAGAATCTACACAATTGTCTGGTGGATTCTGGTGCTTCATCCAATGTCATGCCTCTAGCCATCTGTCAACAGTTGGGTTTAACCCCTATGAAGTCCGAGAGAAGAGTCATCCAATTGGATAAAACTGAGGTTAAGGTGGTAGGTGAACTTCAAAATATACACATCCAGCTAGCATTTGAGCCGAGAGCACAACACAAAATTGACATTTAGGTGGTAGATATTCCCATGGGATACGGGATGCTTCTGAGTAGAGACTGGTCAAAGTCTTTGAATGGGTACTTGGCGACTGATTTCTCACATATGTGGTTACCTTGGAAGGGTGTTGCAAATCAGTTAAGGATCGAAAGGGAACCTAGGTATAAACACGTGATCACTGAGTATAATGCCAAGAATGAGACTGTTAATATTGCTGATGTAGATATCAGGGTTTATAATCTGACAACTGCACAAAAGGGGAAACCTATTAAAGCTCATCTTGATCATGATAATGAAGTTTGGATGCTTCATGTCGATGGAGCTAAGTCTAAGCAAGGTTCTGGTACAGGGGCAGTTCTTAAAGGACCTAAAGATCAGACTTATTTTATGTCTTATCACTTACAGTTTCCTTGCACAAATAATTTGGCAAAATATGAAGCACTAGTGCTGGGATTGAAATTTGCTTTAGATAAAGGTGTAAAAAATATCCAAGTTTTCATAGACTCAGAGTTGGTGGCTAATCAGGTTAGAGGTAAATTTCAGTGCAAGGCATCTTACCTGAAAAGATATAAACACCGAGCATGGGATCTCATGGAGGATTTTGATGCTTTTAATTTGACTCACATTCCTAGAGAAGAGAATTCACTTGCAGATGTCTTAGCTTCATCAGTCGCAAATCTGAAGCCATTGGAGGAGTTCAAATGGAAGAAATTTTCAATCGAATTAATCCCTTGTCCTTCGGTTCCAGATAACGTAGATAATTTTCAAGTCTTTTCCGATGACCAGAAAATTATAGACTTTTTATAGAATACCAATGCATTTGAAAATGCTATAATTGATGATGGTCAAAAAGATACTATGCTGGAATAGTTTGATGATGAAAAGGGGATAATGAGGTTGAAAGATAATAGAATTCCCAAAGGAATGGTAGAACTTGAGCGACTGTTTGATGTTGACCAAATTAAACAAAGAGGGAGCTTTGGAAATTCTATTGGTGTAGCAGGCAGTGAGACTGAGAAACTAAATGTTGGAACTGAAGAGGATCCCAGACACCTTAAGTTAGCTAAAGCTTGTGACCCTGAAATAAAAAAAAATATGATTGAATTCCTTCACAGGTCCAAGGATGTTATGGTCTGGTCTTATAAAGACCTAAAGGTTTTTGATCCAAAAGTTTACACCCATATAATACCCTTAAAGGAGTTCTGCAAACCCTTTCGATAGAAACAGAGGCATGTCAACGCTTTGTTGGAACCCCTCATCAAGAAGGAGGTGGAGAAATTATTGAGTGCTGCCATTATTTTTCCCATCAGACATTCTACTTGGGTAGCCAATTTAGTATCGGTTAGAAAGAAGAATGGGGAAATCCGCTTGTGCGTGGATTTTAGAAACTTGAACAAGGCTTCTAAAAAGGATAATTATCCTTTGCCTTCCATGGATGATGTGCTACAAATTGTGAATGGTTCAGAAATGATGTCTTTCTTAGATGGATTTTCGGGTTACAACCAGATACTAGTTGAAAGGGAAGACAGGATGAAAACTGCCTTCACGACCAAGTGGGGAACCTTTGCTTACAAGAGAATGCCATTTGGATTGATAAATGCTGGAGCTACCTTTCAACATGCAATGGATCATGCCTTCAAAGGTCTCATGGGTAAGTGCATCGTTGTCTACATGGATGACTTGACAGTTTTTTCTAAATCCCGGTTTGACCACGTAAAGCACTTGGAATCCGTCTTCAACAAATGCAGAGAGTTTGGCATTTCTTTAAACCCAAAGAAGTGTGTTTTTGGTGTAACTGAAGGAAAACTCCTTGGACACTTAATCACCAAAGATGGCATTTCCATGGATCCAGAGAGAGTTGAAGCCATATCGGGGATACCTTTTCCCAACTCTAAGAAAGAGTTAAGATCATTTTTTGGGAAAATTAATTTTGTCAAAAAATTCATCTCTAGTTTTGCGGAAATAGTCAAGCCGCTAAATAACATGCTGAAGGAAACTGCTAAGATTGCCTGGACAACAGAAGCCAAAGTAGCATTCCAAGAGATCAAATCTACCATCAAGCAAGCTCCAATGCTGGTGAGCCCAGATTTTAGTGCAGATTTTTACTTGTACTCTTTTTCTTCTGAACACACACTTGCAACAGTTTTAACCCAATGAAGGGAAACAGGAGAGCACCCAATTGCTTTCAAAAGTACCAACTTAAAGGGTGCTGAGCTAAAATACTCTCGCTTGGATAAGCAAGCCTATGCCTTGGTGAGAGCAGTCAAGCAATTCAGGCATTACATATTGAGGAGCAAAGTCCATGCTATAGTTCCTGATCCAGCTGTCAAATATTTATTAAGCCAGGATGAATTGGGTGAGCTAAGAGGTAATTGGGCCACGAGACTATAGGAATACGACTTAGAAATCTAGCCTACAAAATTAATTAGAGGACTTGGTTTGTCCCGACATATTGCTGAAATACCTGTAGAGACAGAGATTAATCAACTGGATTCTGGGGTAGATGATTGGTATGGAGATGTCATTCATCTGCCGAGGTTTGGAATTTGTCCACCTCACCTGAATAGAACTCAAAGAAGAGCACTGAAGCTGAAATCTGCTCATTTTCTACTCAAAGGAGGCAACTTGTACAGAGAAAACTATGTTGGCATATTCTTAAGATGCATTTCTCAGAATGAAGTGAACGAGGTGATGTCTAGTTTTCATGAAAAGTTAGGAGCAGGGCATTCCTCAGGTTCTACTACTGCACATAAGATATTGAGAGCAGGCTATTACTGGCCTACATTGTTTAAAGATGCACATCAACATGTGAGAACTTGCCAACAGTGTCAAATTTTTGCATCCAAGCAGGTTAATCGAGCTCTACCATTACAACCTGTTATAATAGAAAAACCTTTTATGCAATGGGGACTTGACTTCGTAGGTGTGATAAACCTGAATTCATCAGCAGGGCACAAGTATGTTTTAACAACCATTGACTATTGTACAAGATGGGTTGAAGCAGTAGCCACCATGAGGAGTACAACCCATGAGGTGATCAGATTTTTAGAGTCAAATATCATAACCAGGTTTGGAGTTCCTTTGAATTTGGTGTGCGACAACGGACCAACTTTTTAGTCATTCGAATTTGCAGAGTGGGCATACCAGAGGGGGATAGTCATCAAATTTTCATCCAACTATTATCCCCAAGGCAATGGACTAGCTGAGTCCACAAATAAGAATTTAATGAATGCCATCAAGAAGTCTATTGTAGACAAACCTAGACAATGGCACACACTATTGAAGTATGCACTTTGGGCTGACAGGATAAGACATAAAGAAGCTCTTAAGACTTCCCCATTTGCTTTGTTGTATGGTACTCAGCCCATCGTTCCTATCTCTTTAAAATTGCCTACTTATCAATTTGCTTTAGATTACTTTGATGATCATGCGAAGCGTAAGCTCGTGTGTTGGACTTAATTAATTTGCAGGATGAACGACTTCAAGCCTTGGAGCATTTTAGTCGACACCAAGAGACAGTCAAGCACTGGTTTGACAAAAGAGCCAGAGTGAAAGCCTTCAGACTTGCAGACCTGGTGCTTCTATGGGACAAAGCCCATGAAAATAAAGGTAAACACACCAAGTTGCAACCTCTATGGATAGGGCCATACCAGATTGCCGAAATCTTAGGTAATAATGCATTTCATCTACAGGACCTGGAAGGTAATTTTCTGAACCTTCCTATCAATGGTCAATATCTGAAGCATTATTTCTCAGCTGTTCCATCCACTATATCATTTGAATAATCACGAAGACTTTGTGCATATGTATATATTGTAAATAAAGTTTGAAGTAGTGTGTTTTTATTTTGTTTTATTTAAAGTTTGAAGTACTGTGTTTTATCTTTTGAGGTCTGTGCAATTTTGTCTTTAACTGGTGGCCTTTTTCCTCCTCTTTAGCTTTTAAATCCTATTTGTTTGAGTTTTTGCCTAAACCAAGAAAACACAAATCAACATTTAAAATTGGCCTAGTGTGTTTTCATTTTGTTTTATTTTTGTTAAGAGATAGTCTGCTAGAGCTAAAAAGTGGAACTACTTGTTATTTAGAACAACAACAGAAAGATAATTGGATTTTGTATCTTGCTTGCCACAATTATTTTGATTATAAAGAAACTACTATACTTGTTTGGTTGAAGAACTCCCTGGGAATCCAAGAAAAGTTGGTCATGAGAGGGAAATCCGATTCATAGAATTATTTCAAAGCATCCAAGGAGGTTATTGGTACCCAGGCTGAAGCGGTTAGTCGATCAATTGCTCGATCAATGAAATGTAAAAAAAACTCTAGCAAGGCTTTCTAGATATCGATATCTTTCAAATAAGGAAAGAGAAGGTGAAAGTTGGGCAAGCCAACATAAAACTGGCACTCTTTTCTACACAAAAAAAAAAGAAAATGTTTGTGTAGAAAGAGATAGCCAAGGCTCCCGAAGGATACATCTCAAACATGTTCACCAAGCTATAGATGCCACCTCATAGTTGTGAATCAGGGTCTCGAAAATCTAAAGAGTAACTCTGTCGGGGTTGTAAAAGGCTAAACTAGTAAACAGAGCTCTACTCGGTTTCCCCTACACAATCTAAATAGCTGATCAATCCATAGTAAGCATTCGAAGCCCCGGTCATCCTTGAAGGAAGTTTTATACACTTATAATCGCACATCAGAATCTTCCTTAAGTGATTCAACCTAGTATGTCCTTGGGAAACTTTAACAACTAACAGATAGTAGTTAAGTCATTTTAGAAAATATTTGTGGCAAAGCATGGTACATAGTCTAAATTGTTTTGAAACTAGAGTTTTGGATTCTAAATAGTGCTACTATTTTCCCTGCAGATATCGCCATTTGTTGAGAAGCAACACACCCCCACTAAAAAAAATGAAATTCCATCCTTTGAAAATATTTAATTTTCATTTTTCCGTAGGGACCCTCTTGATGTTTTTCGGGTTTTAATTCCAAATTTTGCTTGCATCCTTTTTCAAACTTTGCCTACATCAAAGTGTCCAAGTAGACTTGCATATGGCATTGATTTCAATTTAGAAATAGCAGTTTTTATTTTTGGCCTAGCAAACTTCTAAATGCATTTTCCCTTAATCCGTGATGAATTTTAAAGTTCCGTTTGCAGATTTGGATACCCTTTGGGCTTTTTTAGATACTTGTAAAGTTTCATCAAATTCTGGGCACTTTGAATTTTCATCATTTTTTCTACACCATGTGAAGCTGATCATTCTCGAGCAATTTAAAATTCATTTTTCAAATGTTAAAATTATTTTCGAGTAAGGAAGATCCTTCACCAATATGTAAAAATGCCAAATACAGATGGACAAAGTCATTGGAATCAACCTACAATTTTTGGAGAATTTGCAAAGTGGAAGAAAAGCTTGAGGGAAATGTCGCGATATCGCGACATGTTCCATTTTCGGACCTGTCTCATTTTTGTGAGAGAAAAAGCTTGGAAGAAAAGCTTGAGGGAAATGTCACGATATCGCGACATGTTCCATTTTTGGACATGTCTCATTTTTGCGAGAGAAAAAACTTGGAAGAAAAGCTTGAGGGAAATGTCGCGATATCGCGACATGTTCCATTTTCGGACCTGTCTCATTTTCGTGAGGGCAAAATCTTGGAAGAAAAGACTTGAGGGAAATGTCGCGATATCGCGACATGTTCCATTTTCGGACATGTCAAACTTTTGCTCAAATTTAATTGTACCCTAAAATATTTTAAAGTCCGATGTCACGATTTCGCGACATGTTCCATTTTCGCGAGGGCAAAAGCTTGAGAAAGACGAAGTGAAGGAAATGTCACGATTTCATGACATGTTCCATTTTCGCGAGGTCGCAAAAGCTTAGAAGGCATGAAGTGAAGGAAATGTCACGATTTCGCGACATGTTCCATTTTCGCGAGGGCGAAAGCTTGAGAAAGACGAAGTGAAGGAAATGTCACGATTTCACGACATGTTCCATTTTCGTGAGGGCGAAAGCTTGGAAGAAATGAAGTGAAGGAAATGTCACGATATCGCGACATGTTCCATTTTCATGAAGGCACAAGCAAGGAAGAAGTAACTTGAGGAAAATGTCGCGATATCGCGACATGTTTGGATTTATATTCATTTTTGCAAAATTTGGCCATTCTTTAAGTTTTTCATCACCCATCCAAAGGAAGTGGAAGCTTTTCGACACAGTCCAAACCCTAGAAATATTTAAATGAAAAAATTAAATTAATTAAAAATTTCTAATCTTTGCTTTTCTTTTGTAGAAAGTGATTCGACAGTTACATTCATGGCAGAAGTAATGGCGAGAAAGACAGAAACCTAATTTCGATGCAAGGAATTAATGAGATTCTAGTTTGCTCAAAAGATAAAGATAAGAGATGTCGGGAAGTCAGTGACTCATCCAGATTTTGTAGATCCGGCCACAAATACAGGCTTCAAGGAATTTGTCGGTGGATCCATTTGCCCAGAAAATTTATGGCAAAAGTAATGACGGGCCGAGAATCTCAACTCGAACCAAACAAAGGCGGTTGTGCGAGGATGGAAGGCCTAGGAAGTCAGTGACTCATCCAAATTTTGTAGAAGAATTAATGAGATGCTCTAACGGCTTATCGAAAGATGAACATACATTTACACGCGGTGTCCATTTGATGAGGATCAAACCAAGTCTTATCTCCTCCATTTATGGCAAGATCCACGCGAAGATTTTCAGAGTAATTAGGGCTTATCAAAACTCTATATAAAAATGCCTTATATTGTAAAACCTCGGCGGTGGGATTTTTATGATAAGATTTAGATATTTGGAAGAAGATATTTTGAAAATATCAGGGCCTGTCCTGAGTCTATATATACTTCTCTTGAATGTAAAGTCAGGATGCGAAAACTTGGAATAAAAGACATTTTAGCAATTTCCTGCAAATCTTGTTTGAATGCTTTGTTCTGGACCTGGGGTTGGTGTGAAATCATTCTTCTATGATAGCGTGGCCAGGAGCCTAATCTCTTTTGGATTTCGATAAGTGCATCTTCTTCTATTTTCGTCTCGCTAAAGTTCTATTTATTTTAGTTGTAAATCTGTGTTATCAAGATTGAATATGCTACTAGGCTTCATTCCATTTGTTATATGCTAGGGAAAGTTAGAGATTTAAGGTTCAGGTCTATTCTAATTGCTCTATCCTCACTGCGTGAGCTAGGCTACTGGTGAGAGATACCAGTTGACATCGACTTCCCTTCTATTTATGATTTTCTTTCAGATCTTTGTTATCTTCGTCTTATGCTCTTAGTAGAAGGTGATCTTAGAAAGTTGGACACCTTCCTCTTTGATTGGTTTTATTGTGAAGCTAAATAGTGTAACTGAAATTGGTAGTTTTGATTTTGTAGCTAAGTTAGATAAGCTTCTCTTTTCTGCCCTACCCTACTCTCTCTGTTCCACCGTTAAATGATCCATTTTTATTTTCTTTCAAATTTTTCTTTTATTTAATCTGCTAAAACATAAAGAGCTATATCAAAGAACTCATTGTAAATCCGATAGTCAACAAAGATAACAACCGCTAAACATTATTGAACGAAGGTTGAGCCCATTGTAAGGTAACATACAGTCCACTTGAAACTATTCCAGAAGCGGAAAAGAGTGAATAGCCATTCGACCCAACTTTGTAACTCACACCTTGGATAACCAGCAAGATCCTAAAGTGAGTGGGATTTATCCCGTATAAGTGTTATCGGTATTTTATGCTCATTCTTCATGGGGGGTGTATGAAAGATGAACCAACAAGTTGTTGAGCAAAGAACTTGAACTAGGGTTTGAAAAGAACATGAGTATCATTGTTATGTGAGATTTGTTGTTGAGCATTGTTGGAAATATTTTGAGTGAGTAATCATATGCTTGGACTAGGGTTTGTGAGCAAGGACTATTTCATTAAGTGATTGGTTGATTAGATTTGGTTGAGCCTAGTCAAGTGGATGTGTGAAGTGATTGTTCAAGTTCCATAAAACAAACTATTCTATATTCTGAATTTATTTGAGAAAGTGATCAAGAATTGAGTTGAATTTGATGCATATTAAGTCTCTAAAAATTATATTTATGTTTCTAAGAGAGTGATTGAAAGATTGAATAGATTGGACAAGTTCTGTATGGACTTGTTGAGAAGATTGGACAAGTTCTGTGTGGACTTGTTGAGCATATTGGACAAGTTCTGTGTGGACTTGTTGAGAATATTGGAAAAGTTCTATGTGGACTTGTTGTGCATATTGGACAATTTCTATGTGGACTTGTTGAGCAGACTGGATAAGTTATTTGTGGACTTTTTGAGCATATTTGAGCAAGTTCTGTGTGGAATTTTTGAGCAAGTTATGTGTGGACTTGTTGAGAAGATTTTAGCAAGTTTTGTGTGGACTTGTGCATATTTGAGCATGTTCTATGTGGACTTGTTGAGTAGATTTAAACAAGTTCAGTGTGGACTTGTTGACCAGATTGGACAATTTCTGTGTGGACTTGTTGAGAATATTGAACAAGTTCTATGTGGACTTGTTGAGCAGATTGAGAAAGTTTTTTTGGACTTGTTGAGCAGATTTGAGCAAGTTATGTGTGGACTTGTTGAGCAAATTTAAGCAAGTTCTATGTGGAATTGTTGAGAAAATTTGAGCAAGTTCTAGAGAGGACTTATGGATAGATTACCATGAGATTTTGTGGAAGCTTACAAGGCAGATTTGAGATAAGTCTTTAAGAAGACTTGAGAGCAGAGTTGATTGATTTGTTCAAACCTTGAGTTAAGGTTTGAGGTAGATCCATTAGAGTTGAGACAAGCCTTGAGTTGAGGCTTGAGGACAGAGATCATGGATAAATTTGTGCTAGACCAAAGGACTATGTTTAGTGCAGATTTGAGAGTAGAGTTTGATGTGGATTTGAGGATATGTTTATGCCAGACCAGATACAGAGATTGAGAAGATTTGTGCTAGATCAAAGGATTGTGTTTAGTGCAGATTTGAGATAAATATTTTGAGGTAACAGAGCAAAGAGGATAATAGTCTCTAGTGGATAGAGATCCATTAGCCAGGGAAATGAGGATAGGTCTTTTGAGTGGGTACAAGAGTCTTCAGTGGAGAGAGATCCACAAGCCAATGCAATGGAGGTAGTAGTCTTCTAGAGGATCACTAGCCAGAGTAGAGGAGAAGGAGTTCTCCTATGGATATAGATCCACAAAATTAATTTAGGATATTGGTGTCTCCTTTGGAAAAATTTCCATAAACATTGTAATAGGGAAAGGATTCCCAAAATATTGATTGAGAAAATTTTAGTGAAATATTTTCTCCATGGAGTAGCCCACATTGGGTGAACCACGTAAATTGTGGTGTCTCTATTGTGTGTTATGATTTGTGCATTGCTTTGGTTACTACTGTTGATATTTCTATCTTTAAATTGCATAATATTGATTGGAAAGAAAAGTAAAAAGTGGTCTTATACTGTTCACCCCCCCTCTCAGTATAAGCTTGTGTTCTTCATATTCTGCTCTAGATTCTTGAATGTGATGCAATATTGGATATCATGGCAATTTTTCCAATGATAAACACAATATAGATCTTCCCTATACCCATTATATTGGGGTGATTAGGATCCAGGTTGCATATCTCAAGCAAAATTAGAGTCTTGTCCTTGCATAGGTAGTTGAAAATAGACACCAAAGGTTCAAGAAATGGCATGTAATTGCAAGGTGGACGTCTCTATTTATGCTTTCCTTGGTTTCTTTTATGCTAGTTGTAATGTGCAAGAAGAGGTTGAGCCTAATAATTTTGTTGTTTTTGGATTCTCTCTGCTTTAGAAACATTTAACATGACCTAATTTACAGGTGCAGGTTTACCCTAATATGGTTTATGTCTTGTGTTCTTGTTATTCTACTCTTTATTGGTTTGAATATTTAGGTCTCCTTATTGTAATTTGATATCTTCAATCACTTTGGATTTCACCAAATCCTCTTCGAATGTTGTATATTATTACAACTAGAGCAACAATGATATGTGCTTGGTACAACTTTTCATGAACATTCGGGTGAGTTCTATAGTGGGAATAGAGAATGGTAGTTTTACCATTATTTTTGTCCATCGATTTCCATAATCCATGACTGGCTCATCATCATATTGTCATAGCCAAGTCAATTAGATTATTTTTTTTCTTGATCCCAAATGAGAAGTGTTCAAGAAAATAATTTACCAACTATTCGAATTTGGTGATGATGTGCCTAAGTAATTGATTATACTATCTGGTGGTTGCATCTGAGAGGGTAGTCACAAAAGTTCTTAATAGTAAGGCATCATTGTGCTATAGTTGGAAACACAAATTCATGAAGCTTGTTATATGTTCCTATGCATCTTCATCACCTTTAAACTTATCCAATATAGGAATTTTGAAATGCTTAGGATAAACAGGGCTTGGCACTAATGGATACAATGGTTGATTGTGTATCTTGCTTAGAGTGGGCTTTTGACCAGCCACATCTTGTTTCTCAAGAGATTTGACTCTCTTGATAAGCACCTTGTAGGATTGAGAAGAGATGATCTCTTCCTCCCGAAGGGATCTTCGGGGTGCAAGCGGAGGTAAGTTCCTTTGATTTTAAGGTGGTTGATTGTATTCATCAGCCAAATATATATAATATGGTTTAGGATACTATTGATCCTAGTCATCCCATTCTGATTCTTCATATTGAGGATTCTCTGGTTGGTTTTGTGCTAAACACTTATGTGTTCGAGAAGCATATTGAGAAGTATGGTAAATATGATTGTGTACTCATCTCGTATACATCTCAGGGTCCGATGTAGCATCTCTCATTGTGCTACTACCTATACTCACTACAAAGAGGTAGTTCAAATCAAGATAATCTATCTGATCACTCTTTGCACTCCTTTTGATCAAGGAGGTGTTTTTCTTCTAGGTGATGTTCATATAACCATTGTTGTTGTGATCATCGTTGTTTTGCGCTTTCACATTCTAACTTCTCTAAATTCTCATGCTCGATGCACAAATCCTCCAATTGATCTTAGAGCATTTGTTTTCTATGAATTGCATCTAACCTATGTAACCAATCTGATCAGTTTCCCATATAAGGTCTCTAGCTTCACAATTTTGTGTGACGGGCTTTGTTTACTTCAAATTGTGTAATAAGGTTGGTGGCTCTATTACCTAGATTGATTGAGACTGCATTGATATCAAGATCTTCCCTAGGGGTGCAATCCTCATGTAAGGATGTTGCAGGGGTACCGTGTGTTCACCAGGATGTTCACCACTGGTAAAAATAGGATGCAACTAGGTTTTAGTTTCCTCTTCCATGATGTATTCTTCAGTGCGCCTAGTGGATCCCCAAGGAGTACGATCACAGTATATGTGTCCATGCTCAAATATCCTATTTTTTGACCTTCCAACACCTTAATATAAGTAAAGGTGATGGGTCTTCCACAGTTAGTCAAGGGGCATACCTCCTTCACCAATATTATGGTAGGACAATGACACCCTCCATATTATAAAGGATTTGGCATTATGATGGGCACACGGTTAGTCACAATACCTTTACCCTTCCTATTATTGGATGGATTTGATCTCTCAATGTGATGAGATGAAGTAGGTTTAGAAATTATCTCATTTGGATCACGAGTAGATCTAGTGTTGGTTCTCCAAGGTGGGGTATCTTGGTGAGATCCATTGCAAGTGGTGTTGTCTCCTCTAAGACTACTTGAAGTTCAATCAGGTATGTTCTGGGTAGGTGTGCTACCTCTAGAGTGATCTAGACCTATGGTGAATTGGGTGCCACCTTGGTCGTAGATCGAGGATGGCCCCGTGTAGTGACCATAGCTTTATGAATTATCTCTTGTGTAAGTTTTAAGAAACATACAAAGTATACAAGGTGATTATATTTTTTAATTTTTGCTTATGTTTCCTAAAACTTGTTTCATGTATTTTGATTTTTTTTTAATACAATCTAAACTCTTGTCGTGTTTTAATAGTTGATGTAATTCTTATATTTTTTAAAACTTTCACCTATACACTCATAGCGACAAACCCAATAATGACATCCAGGTTGTATACCCATCGAAATATGGAGATGAAATCCATACCTTATCAGGGAGCATAGGTACTACCGATTCTCACCCAGCACACCATGGTCAGTGGTACACCCCTCTAAAGAGGAATGCATGCAATTTTCCATGGATAGGACAGTTCTTGAATCGGTCTTGGCCATGGATAGGTAACAATGATACAATATTATACAAGCCAACCGAGTGGTAATGACTTCCACTATTGGTCTTGATCAATGGGTTGGATGTGAAAATCCAAAGCCACTGATGTTTACAATTAGATCATGATGTGTGATTGGTTAATTTTAATATACATAAAAATAAAAATGCATCATACAAAATTTGATGATTTTTCACCTATATGCATGAAAATTACGTTTTATTTTTAGAAATAAATGCATACACAGATAATCTTTACAATTCATAGAATGCACATGTAGCTAAAATGATATAGCCTTTGATCAGGATCCAAGTACATAGTCTTATAAATAAATATAATAGTAGTCACATTTATTATCAGTGAGCCACAATCATAGCCATTGTACACAGGTGTAACTAAGATCCTAGCCACTAGATTCTAGGGTTGTTGATAGAAGTGGTCGCTATTCCTAGCAGTGGCTAGCAACAGACAGTATTTTTACAATTTATCCTTAAAATTTGACTATGTGTTCTAATTATTTCTATATTTAACATTTAAACACACAAAACAAAGATAGAAAATAGAAATGCATAAAGGGGACTACTTACCTGTAAATCCTCATCCGATAAAGAAACAGGTTGCTAACTGTTTTTATTGATTTTTCTCATAGCCACTATCGATCAAGGTGGCTACGATACTAGCTATTATTTCCAATGGTGGTTGGGACTACTAGTAGCTATCGCTTAGAGTGACTATACCTACATGAAGAAAAAGACAAAAATATAAGTAAGCAACGTAAAAATAAGGCCAGTCCCATTGTGATCACCACTTGTAAAGTGTAAAAATCATGCATCTAAGATATTTGTAAGCATGATAATAAATTTAAAGCTATGAAGCACGTATAACCAAATAAATTGACAAAAATAAATGTCTCCTTTGTATTAATCAATTTCAAATCTCGGTTACATATTCGTCCCTCTTAGGGATACCAAATTTGATACATGATTACAATAGTTTTGAGCCCAAACATGGGGGATATGTATTCTAAAAGTTGTTTAAATCTCCACTAATTTTTCTTATAAGAGGTCTTATTATTTGCCTCCTTCTTTTATTCCAAGGAATATGATCTCGATGATGCTCTTAGATCCTTTATTATTCCTATCACCTACACACAAAGAAACTATAATACACATCAATAGCACATGATGCCTCTCAATATGAGGCTAATTTCTTGAAATATGCAAATAGGAAAGAAATGCATGAAATGATAAAGAATGCTTGAAAACTTGAAATAATACTTGAAATACTGAATATAAAGAATGAAAATGCTACTATGCTAGGTTAGAAATCCAATAAAAATACTACTAATCTAATATAATGGCTAAAAATAGGGAAAAAGAGACATCAAACCCTAGTCGTTGTCAACCAGAGTAGTTGGCTCTGCTAACCACTATAAAATTTAGTGGCTAAGCCTGTAGGCCAATATTAAAAATAGTGGTCGTAGTGTGAGGGCTTTGCTCTCTAAATCTCAGGCCTGGATTCAATCGATTCCACTAAAAAGGGGTTTGATGTTCTTGGTGCATTCTCTCAAAATGACTTTGGGTGGGAAATTGGCTCAAATCACGTTGAATTGAGTGCTTAAACAATGGTTGTTCTTCTCAAAATGTGGTAATATCCATTGGTAGATAGGCACTTGTCATTGCTCAATTGGATAGCACTTTGTTACTCCTCAAGGGGATGTTGATTTGCTCTCCAATATGATAAGGCTTCACTATGTAAAATACTCATCAATTCTCTAGGGTTTGCTTGATAAATTTGGGGCCTTAAGTACACTCCAAAATTTTGTAGTCTAGCTTCTCTAGGAAGCCAATATCAAGAATTTTTTGAGTTGGAATGGTTATGCAAAGCTTTTGGAAGCTTCTAGAACCCAAATCATTGCTAATTTGTTAGATGTAACTGAATTTTCTTGGCTTGAGGAGCCAGAGTTGGTTACAAGGCTATCCACTCTCACTCAGTGTGGCTAGGGGTAAGCTATTAGTTGTTATCAATAGATGCAGCTAGATCTTAGCCACTCTAATCATTAGCAATTGGGATCACAGTTTCTAATGCCATCAGCAGCTAAAGCTACATAGGACTAGGATGCACTAAATAAGTGGCTAGAACCACTACTTAGTCTTGGAAAGTTCCCAAATCAATCATATGGTATGCAAAGGTTCCCATATGAGTAGTCTTCTAAACATGACGTTTTTTATATTCTACATCATCAAATTTGTACCCTATACAAATAGGGCATGAATTCAAAACAAAAGCTTAAAATTTTATTCTATGAATGTTAAAATGTAATAAAACAAAAAACTAATGATATAAGATAAAATTGATTAATCTATGGTGAAAGAGAACAAGCAACAAAAGGGTGGAGGTAGAAACCGCAATGGTAAATCTCTCCTTATTTAGAATATAAATCATGCACATGATCTATCATCAAGGCTCCTCCACTTTTCCACATAAAGAAACTAAGATAAGAGGCACAAAAATAGAGCAACAATAGAGAGTATTACAAAAACATTAGTTCTTAAGAGCATTGATTGAACGATAATCATGAATCATGATTATTATCATGATGCTCAAAAATGGAATCCAATCCTTCTATTTATAGAATGTTTTGAGGGATTTTAGGTGAAAAAACAAAAATATAAACTTGGGCTAAAGCCAAAATTATAAGAATTTGATGCATGGCTAGGGTTTTTAAGAGAAAAAACCTAAGATTGCCAAAGTCATGCCCTACATTTGTGTTGTAGTCTAGTTTGTCATCTAGCTAATGCTAGAACTATAATCATCATCTATGAGAATTTTAAGGTGAGCACCCACTACTCATATCCCAAACTAAACATTGGAAGAATCAAATTGCTTTGATTCAACCTCTAGAGAAGGCTGGTATACCTTTGTCAACTTAAAGAATATTGACTCTTTTTAGCTCAAGTAGTAAAATCTTAGGGTATAGAAATTATAGGGTTAGAAATGTATGAATCGGGATGGACGAATAAATCTAACAGTATAGAAATACACACAGGATCTCTAACAAATTAGATTTTAAAAGGTTTTTTTGGGACTAACAACATTCAAAATTCATGTGGTTACAATATTAATAGTTTTTTCATGTTCACAAAACTATTCCAAACATCTAAAGCATTAATTATCCAAATTAATAAAATAATATCAATTCCTTTATTTAACAAAAAGAGAATTCTCGAAAAACATGTATGCAAAACCGATTATCTTGATTTAATCTAAGTCAACTTTTCAAGTTAACATAATAGACTAACCATAATAGCAAAGGAGAGATAATTTCTTAATAATTATATCCACCATTTAGCATAGGCACAAATTCAAGGTAAACATCCCTTGTAATGCTCCATTCATCCTTTTGTAAAAAATTACACAGTGGTGCAAGAAAACACTCCAGAGCTGACCATTTGGAAGGAGGTTGTTCCTCTTATTTATAGATTATTACACTCATATTTCTCTCTAAGAATTACAAGGAATTTGATTTCTTTCTTGATATTTTTGGCCACTCTGCCATTGATGGTGCCCACCAACTATATCTTCTTGATTTTATTACAACTTCTTTCTGGTCAAGCTCATCATCACCATTGGTGATTCTTGCCATCCACCTTTATCCATTGATCTTGCAACCGAATCTAGTTTATCTAGAGTTTCTAGAAGATTCTGGACTACAACTACTTTTATTCGGCTTCTATGGCATTGGTTTTAACTTTTCCCTTGTTTCTCTAGATTACGCATGCAAAATTCTACTAAAAATATACATGGATGATAGAGATTTGATATCCATCAAAGATCTGATTATCGAATGGTTGTAATTGGCCAATGTAGCATCATTTCCCATTTGTGTGGTGATAATGAAGAAAATTGAGAATTGTGGCCTTTTGCCCCTTAACTACTTCTTCTCTCTTGTCCTCTTTTTCTAGCGATCTGTTGATCTTTGGTGCTTTTATGTTTTGCACACTTTCAAAAAAAGAGTTTGAGAAACACGGTTTTATATTATTTAGAGTTTATCTTTTAGACCCTTCTCGTGTCTCTTCATATTTACGTTGTAGATACAAAGTGGACAAGAAAGCATTATTTTCATTCTTCTTACATTTGTTCCCTATATAGCACTTCTCTCTTCTGTCCATTTTTTAGCACTTTCTTGCTTGCACAGCTAATGCAAGGATGGTAGAGAAGTGCACCTTACGCAACTTCTTTGTTTTAATCTATTATCAACACTTCTTACTTTCAAGTATTTTTTAGCACTTTTCTTTTCCACACTTAATACAAACGTAGATAAGAAGCACGGTTCCCCCTTCTTCTTAAACTTGGCCTCCTTTTATAAATTTCTCATTTTTTGTCCTTTCATGATGTTTTTTTGTTTTGGATTTCCTTTGCATTTGCACAAAAAATACAAAGGGAGTAGAGAAATGCAACTTCACCAGACTTCTCAATTTTGGGCTGGATTTAGCACTTATTTATTCTAGTCGATTTTTAGTGCTTTCACATTTCTTCTTCATACTTGGTCAAATTTTACAAAATTTTGGCTAAGTATGGTTGTAGCCATTTTTGGCCTAAATTATTGGCATCTCCTATGGAATCTTGCTCACAAAGTTTTAGAACTCAAAGCCTTATTTATTGGGTTTACAAAGTCTAAGGGGATGAATGATTTATGGAATGAGGGAAAACAAAAAAAAAGGGGGGTGAGATGGACAATATAAATTCAGAAATGACAAAGAAGTATGGCAGGGATGAATTGATGATCTTCCCCAAAGTAATCAGGGAAAGTGAGCAACCTATTGTGAGAAATGTATTCATAATTTAGCTCATTTTATCTTCCAATATGTCTAGCAATAGTAGACCCTTCAATAGTAACTTGTTTTTGGATAGGATATCAATACTTTTAGTTGTACACCACTATCAATTCGAAATGAGTCTGGCCATGACTCTAGACCTAGTTTTTTCTAGTCCATATATTTTCTCTTTTGGGGCTACCATATATTGAAGCTCATCCTTCACCTTCCAAAGGGAATTTATTGCGCTCACTAGCTCATTTGTAGCTTCATCTAGAAAGACAAAAATTGGTCTAGCTTTTAAAATTATCATATTGATTTTTGACCATAACTCTTTTTGATTTTTCTTTATAGTGTCTTTCGAGAATCCAACAAGTCTGGCCTTTTCTAACAATAGTTTTTTTTTAACTAATTATTCTATTCTATAAGAGCTACTGCCTAAACTTGGAAACCTTCTGCTTGCTCCTTGAAATTAGCTATTTTTTTATATTTATCTTACCACTCCTTTATCTCATATCTGAGTGATTTGTTTGAGCCTTCTTGCTCTCTGAGAGAAGCTTCTAGTTGTTGTATTATTTATTTTAACTCTTTGTTCTCTTATCTTCTAACATATCCTTGCAAGAATATCGTATCCATATGATCTTTGGCTATTACTAATTCATCAATGGTTGGTAACTACATGATATCTGCAATTTTTTCAACTATTTCATAGTCTTCCATGGTCATATCCTTCCTTGGTTTACCCACTTTTGGAGTAACAGTAAATTGTGTTCTCTTTCTGGACACTGGATCAACAATTACAGTATTCCTTTTTCATGCTATATTTTCTAAAGGTTTCACCAACTGCTCATTCCACTAGGTTGTTGCATTGAAGGAAATCTCCTCTATCCTTTAATGTTGGGATGTGACAGGGTCTATAGTCTAAATAGATATGGCAACCAAATATGATACCAAATTGAAAATGGTAACTGGAGAAGCTAAAATGGTGGAATCTTGATGTGAAGAAGTAGCTATTACAACCTCAATTGATAAAAGGGGGGGAAGTGGAACTGTGACTTGTGGTCCTACTGATATTGTAGTTGAATATGTAGGAGGTTCTTATGGTGGGGAAGGTGGAAGTGGGACCTCAATGGAAATTGATGTAGGTTGAGTGGATAAAGGTGGATTGGATGTACAAACTTGAGATGTAAATGGAGGGGGAACTTCAACTGTTTGGACTTGTCTTTCATAATGGGAGGGGGGTGTTTCTTGGGAACTTAGAGGTGGAAGATTAGAAGGAGAAGAGATAGAGAATGTACCTGAGTCCCTCGGTGGAGACTTATGTGTGTCTTGGTCCAGGCTCAATCACTCTGTCAATGGAGTTTGGGTCTACTCATTTTCTTGATTTTTTTCTTCTTCTACTTTCTCCTCCTCTTCGATTACCTAAGCCATTCTAAAAGTAGTTTCTATAGACTATGTCATAGAGGAATTAGTTTTTTATTTTTCCCCTTGAATAGGTTCTTAGCTCTTACTTTGTGAATTATTTATTTGATCTTGTTGTTGAGAGGGAGTAGGTTGTGTGAATATTACCACATAAGTCCCAAACATGATTTGATCTTGGTCTCTTTTATGTATGGTTATACATAACCTTTAGTAGATGCCCCTAGAGCTAATCTTTCTGACATTTTTGCAACTGGGATAGGTCATGCACTGTCTGATTCATTAGGGCCCAAACCTCCTCCTTGGTAACCCTACCTCTGCATTAGGTGGGCACCTGGCCTATATGTTTTGTAATTCCCTTATTAGGGATTTTAAAGTATATTGTTTGCCCTTTTTGGTAGAGATATTTTTAGTAGAGTTTGTTGTTCATTGAGGAGAGGATGGAGGTGTTTGAGTGGTGACTAATTTAAACTTTGACCTTCTAGCTTGGTTATCATTCATCACCCTTCCTTAGCCTATAGGTCTTTTGAAGCTTAATACCAAAAAACATTTGGTGCCCTTCCAAGTGTCAGCATACAGATTATAATATTCCTCAAAATTTCTATCAGTCTTAATAAAAAAATTGGAGTTTATGGTATCTATCCCTACTCACATTCTCCAAAATTCAAACAATTTTGTAGGATTCCAAGTTTTTGCTTTTACCAAAGCTTTAACATCATCCTCTATGTAAACATGCGTTGGATCACTTTTTGGATCATAATCCATGACATGGTCATAGAAGTCTCTCCATGGAGGCAATACCTCCATATGTTGTACATCCCACTCTAATTTTGACTTTTGATCATTTTTTCTGAACTTCTCAACATGGGGTTGGATAATCCTCTTGAACTTTTGAGTCTTAGATTTTGGATCGTTAATTTTCTCCAAAAAATTATTTTCAGGGTCATATCTCCATCTATGGGAAATTTCAACCAATCCCAATTCTCACATGTATTTTCTTATGATCTTGTGTTATTCTTTACTAAAAATAATATCGCTCACCTTAAGGAGATAAGTGCAGGTGCCTGTTCCAAACATGATATTCATATAATATTTTTGGAGACAATATTCTAAAGCAAATATTCACTTAGTGACATAGTGAGGCAAGAAAAATTATATTTTAGTAAAACTGTATACATGAATAATTTTTCCTTCGGTCAAAATATACCAGTCACCCTCTTCCTCATCTTTCTTCCTCAAAATATCAATTGCCAATTGAGGTATACTGGGCATTTGTCCCTTAATTAGCTTCAATGTTGGCCCTAGGAATTCTCTATTGAAATTTTAATAGGAATATTTTTTGCTCAGTGCATTAGTCCATGAGTAGACGGTGAGAGTAGTTCCATTAGATCTCATTCTCTTTGTCAGGATGAATGGTAATTCTCTATGATTGAAGTAAAAGAAGAGCTAAGCCAAATAGGAACAGTATATGAAGGATGCTCTTTCCTTATTTTCTTTCATTTGGCTTACATACTCTTGGGACATTCCTACTAAGTAATGGGTCCAATTAAAGAATATTAGGTGATTATTGTACCTAGAAGATTCATAATTTTTAGGGTTGGAAATGTAGTGAGTCGTAGCTATTTGCCAATTGTATACTTTCTTATCAGAGGGTAACCCAACAATTATGGCTAGCATGGAATAAAATTTTCCATGTTTAAACCCCTATAATTTGATGGGGGTTGAGGGTAGGATACTACCACTCAATTTTCTGTCTATCTGACCTGCTACCCAATTTAGAAAAATCTTTCCCCCTTCAAAGTGCGTACTTAATGCATACTATTATGCTTGGGACTTTGTGGAAAATACTTTGTCTCTTGAGACTAGTTTTACTCTTGGGGCAAAGGCATTATTGAAAGACTCGGTCTTAATATGCATTAGGATTTTACCTTTGACATTCTATAACATCTTATGCTCAAGGTTGTAATTTTTATGATTGTCTGAATAAGCTCGGGGTATGGATGAAGGAATCACACATATAAAAATATAGCAAGGAACTTACCACTATCACCCTTTGACTTGAAGGTGATATGCCCTTAGCAACTCTTTTCTCTAATTCCATACTCATTTAGGACTTCTCCTTGTAAGTGGTAGCAGTATCAGTAATCCTGCTCGTGTTGTCATGGAAATGACTACTTTTTTGGGTTTCCTCATTGGTGGCCTTCTTTGTAGCAACATATGATTAAGCCATGGCTCTGAACAGAATTATATTATTCTTTTCTGAAAGATAAAATCCATGCTCTCAATCATTCTAGAGAAAATTACTCTCTCTGATATTTCACACAACTCTCAAAAATCAAATTACGTAGTAAGAGTGAATTCTACTAAGTAGCGTCGAACATATAGTTGTCTCAGAATGTGCAATTTAAATGAGGTGGTTGCAACATTCATCTGCATATGAAACTATGTTGATGCCATTTTTTTCTATGATTGGATCACCTTTGAGGTCGATGGCGTTACTTTAACACATGTGCACTTTTCTTACTTAGGGTTATAAAATAATGTGTTGGCCCTAATTTGGATCACATGCCCCATGTTTATTTTGAATCCTTTTCTTATTGAGTGCAATCTTCCTTGGGTATCTCTTTTCTCATTTATGTAGCAAAAATTTCCTTCCTTGTAATGAGGTGGTGCCATTGTGAGCCATGTAGCACAGTTGACTTATGAGCAAGTTGGAAATTGTGGCTTGTGAGAATGCTTACCACTATGGAGCATATTTTATAACATAAAATAAAGTGTAAAAATGGGAATATTTACAAGATATGATACATATGATACATGGAAGGTAGCTCACTACTTTATTTATAACTTGAGATGATATCCATTCACTAGGATGGGTAGCACATCTCCTTCTTGATTTTTGATCTAGAAAGCATTTTTCTCTTTGACCAATTCTATTTGGAAAGGACCCTCCCAAAATAAGTCAAATTTCTTATGCTTACCTGGCTTGGTCTTGTCTACATTCCATTTCAAAACCAAGTCATCCACTTTAAATTTTTTGAATGTGGTCTTCTTGTTGAACCAACCCTTCATTTGTGATAAGTGTCTTTAGAATCTCTTATAATATTCATCTCTCTATTCTTCCAATTATAATAGCTGAAGTAGTCTTTCATTTATAGGATCTCCTTTATAAGAATCATTATCGTTGATGTACTTTAAATTTGGAAACTCTAGATGGATTGGTAGTACAACTTTTTTTCCATAGACAAGAGTATACAAAGATGTGCCTATAGATTTCTTCATGGTGATTTGATCTACCCATAGTACCTTGTTTATCAATAAATGCCAAGATTTTTTATTGTCTTCTAGAGATCTTTTAAGCATTTTGAAAATAATTTTGTTGCTTGATTTTACTAAGCCATTTCCTTGTGGGTAATAATTGAAATAATTCTTCAAGTAAATGTCGTATCTACTAGAAAAATCTATATACTTGACCCCTATAAAATCTAGGCCATTATCACTTACCAGAGTTTCAAGAATGCCAAACCTGGTGATCAAAGTTTCGATAAATTCAAGCACCACATCTTGATCACATCTCTTGGTCGGTATTGCCTCAACCCATCTAGTAAAATAATTTGTGGTAGTCAAAATGTATTTGTGACCTACTAAAGAATTAGGACTTATTTTTATCACAAAGTCTAGACCCACTTTTGAAATTATTGCTCAACTTGTATTGGTTGTAGAGGCATTGCAGTGTTTCTATTCCTACTTGTGTATCTTTGGCATTTATCATAGACTCTAGCAATTTTAAAAGCATTGGGAAAAATAGTAGGCCAAAAATAGCATGCTCTTATAATTTTTAGTACAGTATATATAGCTAAATAATGGCCTCTAGATAGTCCATCATGAAATTCCTTCAAGACAATGTGCTTTTGATCTTCTCTTACGCATATTAAGAGCACACCATCAAGTTTTTTCTATAAATTTCTCTAGATAGCATTGTATAGTTCAAGGCTTGAAGCCTATACCTTCTCCTTTGTGAAGCATTAAGTTTTTTGGGATAGATCCTAATCTGAAAGTAACTTGTAAGATTATCTATCCAATCTACTTATTGTGGGAGAATATCACTTTCTTTATTGAGCTCTTTTATCTACCATATTGTTTCTTCCTGTGGAATTGCTTTAATTGCCATTTCTTGATAGAGTGCTCTTCCTCTTACCAATTTGGTGGGATGAATCTCAATGTCAAACTCTTGAATTTTTGTAATCCAACCTGCTCTATTTGTTGTAATCACAATGACACTGAGAGGGGGGGTGAATCAGTGTGTTCTTTAAAAACTTCTAAAACAATTAGATTATAAAACCAGCAGCAGTTTAAAGCAGATAAAAGAGATACTAAATGCATCAAGAAAGCATCACACATAACACAGCATTTTAACGAGGTTCACCAATGTGGCTACTCCTCAAAAAGACTACTTGGACTACCATCCAAATCCAGTCAATGCAAAGCTACAACTTTACATAATCCTTTACCATCACCAACTGGAAGGAGCACCAACCCCTTAACTTTATATGCTTCAACAGAATGGAGCACCAACTCCTATTTTACTAGCACCTACTGGAAAGAGGCACCAACCCCTTGATTTTCCAGCACCAACTGGACAAATTGTTTACCAGCACCAACTGGACTTCAATATTGAATAAAAAAAAATGTTTGACATATACCTTTGTTATTGCAAGACTCTAACTGGTCTACATCACCTTTGCAATATCTGTGCACTCTGCTCTCTCTTGCACAATCACTTCACACGCTTTGCTACATCTGCATGACCGGACTTTGTAATCAACTTTGCCATTCGCGCTTCTCTCGCACACTCTGCTTTCTCTGCGCACACGCTTCGCACACTCTGTGTCGTTTCACATTCTGCTTCTTGCTCAACACGAACTTCACTTTCACAAACACTATGCTCGCATTCGCACTTTATCTTTTACACCCCACTTTTCAAACTCGAAGTACCCTTGCTTTTATAGAAGAAGTTTTAGGAACAAACCCTAAAAGAACGTCGGTTGAGAAACCCTAGAATTTGTCAGCTGCCAAACCCTAAAATCCGTCGGCCCAGATTTAACTTTGTCAGCCTCAAACACTTCTTCCACTTTCGTCACATTCCTGTAGCTTATTGCCGCGAAATAGTAACATGTCGGCCCTTTTAATTTAATTTAATATTATAATTTAAATTTTAAATAAAATAAAATTTAAACTAAATATTTAAAATTAAATATCTTCATCACCGGGGCATCTTTTTCAACGAAACGAAGAGCCAACTTGGGTTTTAAGAAAAACCCATTTCAAATCTGTTATCCATGGTTTTAAATAAAACTTTTTATTTTGACTGCCTTAGTTTTCACAAAAAACCTTTAAAATTTAAACTAAATATTTAAAATTAAATATCTTTATCACCGGGGCATCTTTTTCAACAAAACGAAGAGCCAACTTAGGTTTTAAGAAAAACCCATTTCAAATCTATTATCCATGGTTTTAAATAAAAAAATTTATTCTGACTGCCTTGGTTTTCACAAAAAACCTTTTCGCTTCTTGACATCTTAGGTTCTGAAGACTTCTTCTTCTCATTCTGAATTATGTTTTCTGTCTCTGTGCATCTATCATTTAAGGACTCATGATCTTACTAACTTTTGAACTTTATCCTCTCGCATCCGAGTGACTTCCGAACCGCTCGTCCATTGCATCATTAGATCTAACTGACTGTATTGACAACAATGACAATCCTCCTGCAACACCTTGCTCAACACTAAACTCCTATCCATTGTACTTTGGCTGCACCTTGCTATACAATAAACTCTTGTCCATTGCATCAATAAATCTGTTTGACTGTGTTGAAAACAATGACAATACTATTTGTTGCACTTTGCTCAACACTATTTTCACCAAGTTCTCCTTGTAATATGAATATTCTTACATCAGTGTGGACTACATACACTAGGGTTTTGCTCTAGGCTAGATACTATCTAAACTTCTTTAAGGACTTCATGACTGCAAACACTTGTCTTTCTATGAATTTATATTTTACCTGATACTCATGCAATGTTTAGCTACAAAATAAAATAGGGTGTTCATTGTTATGATCATCATTTTGAGTCAATATGATAGCATAACTCTCTTCAACACCATAGGCATAAAGGATGAAGAATTTATCAAATTTTAGATTGCCCATGACTGGAGTTGTGGCAATGGCCTATTTGATTGTTTCAAATTCCTGTTTCCTTTTGTTATTCCACTTATAGTATGCATCCTTTTTTAGTAACTTTGATATTGGTTTGATAATCTAAGCAAAATATGAAATAAATTTCCTTACAAAATTAATCTTCCCAAAAAAGGACTGTAGAGTTTTTTTGTTCATTAGAAGGGGTAGTGCCAGTATTGATTTTATTCTATCAGGGTCATGTTTTGATACTACATATCCTAGTAAATTTTCTTCATGGACTGCAAATATGGATTTCTTAGGGTTTAGTGATATGCCAAATTCCCTGCATTGATGTAAAATATGATCTATTTGCAGTAAGGGGTAGTTGTCTTTCAGAGAAGCCTGATTCAGATTCCTGAAATCCACATAGAGGTGTATATCACCATTATTATTCCTTACTAGGACTAGAGTGACCACCCAAGTTGAGTGTTTGACTAGTTAAATTATCTTTAGTATTTTACTGGGTAAATTATCTTAGCCCTTAATAGCTTAAGTAATTCTTATCGCATGATCTCTTCAATATTGGGATTCACTACCCTCTACTTTTGTCTAAACAACTTAGCATTTGGTACTAACTCAATAATATGTTTAATTACATTTTTATCATATACCTTTAGGTCATCACAAGTCTATGCTATTATGTCTTGGTGCTTGTAGCATAAATCTCTAAAAATTTTAGTCTCTTCTACTGTGCATTGGATACCAAACATCAGCTTTTATCCATTCTACATCTTAATTTCTTTGTATATCTGGTCATCGACCTTCATTTATTTTAATATTTTCCATATTAATTATCAAACGAGATTTCTAGGGTAATCAGGTCTTTGGGTATGTGATTTTTTTTTAGCTTAATAATCTCCCTTTGATCAATTTATTGAACAAGCTTACTATTATAAAAAAGCATAGTTTTTTTCTTTGATCAATAAATTGATGATTTGTTCATCATTTTCAAAGACCTGCTAGTATATTTGTTTTTCAAGTATTGATGGTCTGAAAATAATTTTAACTCTCCTATTTTTAGGAGATCCATAATCTTCCAAGAGGGAGAAATTAGCTCCTTTAACAACAAATGTATTTTCCAAATAATTTTGTTGTCTAGGAATGATGTATAAATTTAAAGCATCAAAAGGATTCCATCAGGTTCCATACTCTATTTTTGTAAGCCTTCAAGTAATGATGCTTACTAATGTACTTTTTTATGACTTGATTAATAATTAGTTGTGAGTCACCATAAATGTGTAACATCTTGATGCCCCTTTGTTCTGCTTGCATTAATCCTAGGCAGAGAGCTTTGCACTCTGCAATATTATTTGTGCAAGACCAAGCAAGTCTAAAAGAAAAAATATGTACTCCTTCGGATGGATATTTCAAAACCACACCTACTCCAGCTCCATTTATGCATTTTTCTCCATAAAAATACATTGTCTAAATTTTAGACTCTCAATTATTGGTTTGAAATCACAAGAATTTTCTTCTTTGATTTAGATGTTATATTGTATGTCCCTAATCCTATTACGAGTAGATCTTGATCATTTTAGAAATGTATTTGATCATCAACTTCCAAATATTCTAATATTTCCACAAGTTCTGGTTCTTCCACAACTGAGTGATTGTACATTTCTTCTTCTATCTTCTCAATATAGTAAGTGACTGGCTTTTCAAGAATCAATCTTATCCTTCTTCCCTTATGATGTATCATCATACCAAAGTAATCCAAATACATATTACCTCTCATCTTGGCAGTAAATTCTCTAGAAAGATATAGGCCAAATAGGGCTCAAGATCTACCACCACAATTTCTTGCACAATAGTGATCTCAGGAGATCTATGTAATTTTATTAGTACATCTTTAACTACTACCACAATCTTTACTGGGGTACCATCTAGCTATAGAAATCCTTGACAAGAGTGGGTATATTCCATACCCATTTCATCATAAACAACTTTAGGCATTACAGTAGTAGATACTCCAGAGTCAATAATACAATTATAGACTATCCATCCCTCCATCCTTAAAGAAATATAGAATGAGAGAGGTTTATTTTCAAAGCAGTAAGAGACATTTTTATCTTGAGGTTGGTTGAACATGGTAGCCATCTCTTTCCTTTGGGATTTATTGTTAAGAGATGCTTATAAAAAATCAATTTGGCTAGGGAGGAAAAGAGTATCATAAATACTTGCTCTTGATGGAGTCCTTTTAAGTTCCTCTATGATGTTAAATTCAAGCTTCTCCAAAGGAATTATCTCTTTCCTTTTATCCATTTCTCCAAATCTTCTCCTATACTGCTACGTAACTTCAATTCTCTTTATTTTAGTAATAAAATGGAATTGTAAATTCTCTCTTACCTCCTCTTTAGAACCTAATTTTTCTTTATCCTTGTATATTGGCTTTGGTGAATTTTTTCTATTTTCTTTTCTCTGGGGTATCAACTTTGTAGAAGCCTAAGGGATAGCAAATTTATCCTTGTTTTGCAAGGGATGATTCTTCTTATTTTGAGAAGGGACCTGAAATGATCTCAATTTTTGTGAATCAACCTCTATTGATTTCTTTCTAGATATAGTCAATACTACGACATGTTCTACTTCGAAAGAGCTGATCTTGTCCTCCTATTGTTCATGTTGTCTTAACATATTAACTCTTCCTTTTTTATTGCTTTCAGATTTCTCCATAGATTGTTGGAGGTGATGTTTATACATGTAACAAGACTTAGGGTCATGTGGATCATTGTAAATCAAGCACCAGACATTAACTAGAGCTATCTCAGGGCTTGAATCATATTCTTCTTGATTAGTGTTGATCCTTGGCCCTACATTGTTACTTGAACTAGGCTTTTGATATTTATTGATGTAAGGAAATCTCCTCTGTCGATATCTGTCAACCTCTTTATTTTCTATAGCATTGACCTCGTTGTTGATATTTTTTAAACAAATTTGAATATTAAGAAGCATTGAGGATTCCTAGGATGGTTGTGATGGAATAAGAGGGAAAGTTATAGTGGAGGGTAATTTAGAATGTGGACTTATCATAGGAATATGAGCTACAAGAGGAACAAGATTCATGGTAGGAAGGGATGAAACTAAGGGTTGTTGTGTGATTTTAGGAGTGTATAGAGTAACATGCTTGGAAGGTAATCTCCCTACTAAAATTAATATGTTTTCAGAGTGAACCGCTATTTGATAAAAATTAGGGAATGTGGTGATTCTAGATTGTTGAGTTTGCAAGCCAATATCTAGTCGTAAAGCTCTGATGTAATATCTATAAGTTCAGGGAGAAGTTGGTTTGAACTCATTAGGGATTCTTTTCCAAGTTCTTCTAAATTTAAGATTGAAATCTGAAACTGATTCTTGAGGATATATTTGAATGACTATAAACTGATTCAAGAGGGAGAATGGATCTTCAGACTCGTTAAATTCTTCTACAAAGGGACCTGCTAAGTCAGCCCAATTTTTTATGGAACCATTTTCCAAGGTTCTGAACCAGTGCAATATTTTACCTCTGAAGGAAAGAACCTATAAATTTATGATGACATATTCATGCTTGATGTTGTGGATGACTACCATTTATAATACATCTTGATAATGCTTGTATATCATCCTCCTAGTACCATCATAGGTAGGGATGGCTTTGATAGTAGCTTGGGGGATGTCATGTGAAGCTTGAAATGACAATGGATTTGGAGCATTCCAACCTAGATAAATGTGTTGAACTTCATCACGTTATTCGGCCATGTCAGCTTAAGTACCAGAATAATCTGAAGAGGATGTTATTGGGGTTTCTTCTACATAAGTTTTAGAAGAGGGGTATCTCGAATACCTATATTTTGAGAATAGTTCATAGAAATTTCTAGGATTATCACCTTTCTTAGCTACACTTCTAGTAAACATGAAAATCTAAATATTAGAACTAAGGTCTTACTAGATTTTATTCTTAGGGAGTCGCGAAATGAATTTACTCTCTCTTCTTATGAGGTCAAAACAATTCATTAAATATTTATTCCTTTAGGTAGAACATAGTAGATATATATGGTGGAATGGTATCGCCAAAAATTATTGTGGTCTAGTTTGTCATCTAGCCAATTCTAGAACTGTGATCATTATCTATGAGAATTTGAAGGTGAGGACCCGCTAATCATAGCCCAGACTAAACATTGGAAGAATCAAACTACTTTGATTCAACCTCCAAAGGATGTTGGTATACCTTTGTCAACTTAAAGAATGTTGACTCTTTTTAGCTCAAGTAGTAAAATATTAGGGTATAGAAATAATAGGGTTAGAAATGTATGAATTAGTATGGACGGATAAAGCTAACAACATATACATACACGTAGTATCTCTAAAAAATTAAATTTTAGAAGGGTTTTTTGGGATTAACAACATTCAAAACTCATGTGGTTACAATATTAATGGCTTTTGTATGTTCACATAATTATTCCAAACATCTAAAGCATTAATTATTCAAATTAACAAAATAAGATCAATCCTTGATTTAACAGAAATAGAATTCTCAAAAAACATGTATGCAAAAAAAATTATCTCGATTTACTCTAAGTCATATTTTCAAGTTAATAGAATAGGCTAACCATAGAAACAAAGGAGAGATAATTTCTTAATAACAATTTCCACCATTTAAAATAGGTACAAATCCAAGGTAAACATCCCTTGTAATGCTTCATTCATCCTTTTGCAAAAAAATACATAGTGGTGCAAGCAAACACTCGAGATCCAACCATTTGGAATGAGGTTGATGCCCTTATTTATAGATTATTACACTTATATTTCTCTTTAATAATTACAAGGATTTTGATTTATTTCTTGATCTTTTTGGCCACTCTATCGTTTACGATGCCCTCCAACTGTGTATTCTTAAATTTTTTACAACTACTTTCTGGTCGAGCTCATCATTATCGTTGGTGATTCTTGTCATCCACTTTCGTCTATTGATCTTACAACTAAATCTAGTTTATCAAGAGGTTCTGGAAGATTCTAGATTGTAACTACTTTGATTCAACTTCCATGGTATCATTTTTAACTTTTCCCTTATTTCTCCACATTACGTGTGCAAAATTCTAACAAAAACCTACATCGATGACAGAGATTTGATATCCATCAAAGATCTGATTATTGGATGACTGTAATTGGACAATGTAGAATTATTTCCTATTTGCATGGTGATAATGAAGGAAACTAAGAATCACAACCTTGCTCCTTAACGACTTTTTATCTCTTCTCCTTTTTTTCTAGCAATCTATTGTTCTTTGGTGCTTTTATGTTTTACATACTTTCAACAAAAGAGTTTGAGAAATACGGCTTTGTATTATTTAGAGTTTCTCAACTTTTAGATCCTTCTCGTGTCTCATCAGATTTGGGCTATGGATACAAGTGGACAAGAAAGCATGACTTTTGATTCTTCTTACATTTGTTCTCTTTTTGGTGCTTCTCTCTTCTAGCCATTTTTTAGTGCTTTCTTGTTTGCGTAGCTAATGCAAATATGGTAGAGAAGCACACCTTGCACAACTTATTCGTTTTAATCTATTATCAACGCTTCTTAATTTCAAGTATTTTTTAGTGCTTTTCTTTTATGCACTTAATACAAATGTGGATAAGAAGCACAGTTCACCCTTATTCTTAAACTTGACCTCCTTTTAACGATTTCTCATTTTTTGTCCTTTCATGGCACTTTTCTATTTTGGATGTCCTTCGTATTTACATGATAAACACAAAGGGAGTAGAGAAACGTGACTTCGCTAGACTTCTCAATTTTAGGCTAGATTCAGTGCTTCTTTGTTTTGGCCAATTTTCAATGCTTTTGAGTTTTGTCTTCATACTTAGTCAAATTTTGTAAAATTTTGGCTAAGTATGGATGTAGCCATTTTTGGACTACAATTTGGTGACCTTAAATTTGGTAAGACTACACAAAAAAGAGGTTAAACAAAGGGGAAAATGGGCTCAAACTTGTAATTAGCAATTTTGAGGGGCTTCCTAGGGATCTAAGGGGAAACATTACTCATTTAGTAGTGTGTGTATCGTTATTAAAATTTCAATATCTAAGATATGTGCATAGAATTGGTAGTGGCCACATGAACACCATAAATTATATTCATGTAGTATCTATCGTATTATACGAGGATCCCTTAACAATAGAAATATCAAGAAGGAAAAGTATCATAAAAAATTATGTGCTGATAGAAGAAAGAGCATATATCCTTTGTCTTGGAGATAATAAGAATAAAGGACAAAGGACATACAAGATATGAACTATATCCCTTGACTTGGAAATTTTTTGATAATTATTGATACTTTCAAGGTCAAGGAATATATGAAAGAGAAGCTTTTCATACCAATAGATGCAATAATGTAAAAATGCATGAATATGAGGTTCCCACTAGCATAGGAATACCTCGTATACATAAATGAATAATTGAGGTAATCATTACCATCCCAGTGGAGGAAAAAAATATATATTTCCTAGATCGATGATTTGCTAAGCATAAATGACCTAGTATGAGTGCAATGCATATGAGTTAAACCTAACTAGGTTTCATCACTTGTCTCATTGTAAAGTTCACAAAAATATATATGTTCAAGTATTTAGATGTAAATATGATCAAGAAAAAAAATATAACTAAATTATAAGCAAAATGTAAAAAATAGAAGTATTTCAAGCAGGCCATGCAATGTATGATAGATAGTCATGCAGTATGAGTAAGCCAACCAATGAAAGTTGGCATAGAAGAAGATGTATTTAGTGGACAACCAATAAGGCATCAGAAGGTATGAGCAATACTCTCCATTGACTTTGTTTATGGTGGTTTATTTCTAAAATATCATGGGAGAGAAAATTATTGATTGTGGTTTCCTTTTTGAAAGTGGTTGGTTGAATGCTTCAAGGTTTTCTAGTTTGAGAGTTGTGTTTAAACCTTGTTTTATAAGCATAGTTGTTGAAGCCCATTGGTTATGCAAAGAACTTGAGTTAGAAAATAACATGAGTATCATTGTTATGTGATATTTGTGGTTGAGCATTGTTGGAAACATTTGAGTTGGTTGATACATGCTTGGACTAGGGTTTTGTGAGAAAGAGTTGTCCCTTGTGGTGATTGGTTGAGTTGAGTTGATTGAGCCTAGTCAAGTGATTATGTGAGGTGATTTTTCAAGTCCCATGAAATAAAAAATTCGATAATTTTGATATGTATTGAGATTGAACTTTGAGATTAGAACATATTGAGTCTCTAACAATTCTCTTTATGCTTCTATAAGCATTGAGTTGGTTTAATATTGACTTGAGTTGAGTTGAGATTATTGTGAATCATTGTTGTCATCCATTGTAGAGTGCATTGCCATTCATTATTGAATTCATCATTGAGCCTTGCCTTCATAGATTTGTGGATGATATTTGAGTGCTACTTGAGCATGATTGGTTGAGCCTTTGAGAAGACTTTTGGGATAGATTTGTGGACATATTTGGGACAACATTTGAGCAAGTTCTTGGTGATCTTGTTGAGCAAGTTCTTAGTGAGCTTGTTGAGCAGATTTTGAGAAAGTTCTTTGTGAGCTTGATGACCATATTTTGAGCAAGTTCTTAGTGAGCTTGTTGAGTAGTTTTGAGAAAGTTCTTAGTGAGCTTGTTGAGCATATTTTGAGCAAGTTCTTGGTGAGCTTGTTGAGCAGTTTTGAGCAAGTTCTTAGTGAGCTTGTTGAGCAGATTTTGAGCAAGTTCTTAGTGAGCTTGTTGAGCAGATTTTGAGAAAGTTCTTGGTGAGCTTGTTGAGCATATTTTGAGCAAGTTCTTGGTGAGATTGTTGAGCATATTTTGAGAAAGTTCTTGGTGAGCTTGTTGAGCATATTTTGGGCAAGTTCTTGGTGAGCTTGTTGAAGCAGTTTTGGGTAAGTTCTTAGTGAGCTTGCTAGAGCAGATTTTGGGCAAGTTCTTGGTGAGCTTGCTGAAGCAATTTTGGGAAAGTTCTTAGTGAGCTTGCTAGAGCAGATTTTGGGCAAGTTCTTAGTGAGCTTGCTAGAGCAATTTTGGGCAAGTTCTTGGTGAGATTGCTAAAGCAGATCAGTGGATTGCCTACCTGAGCAAATCAGTGTATTGCCTAGCTTTGAGAAGATCAAAGTAATCATTTGTATTGGGATAAGGATCCTTATTTCTATGTAAAATATTATAAGGAGATTATCTTGTGGAGTACCCCACATTGGGGTAACCATGTTAAATCTTGTGTCTCAATTGTGTGTGGTGATTTGTGCACTTGTTTACTATTGCTATCTATGTCATTAATGCACACTGCTATATATGGTTATTACAATTAAGGACACTAATTGATATTGGTTTGGAAAGAATGTAAAAAGTGGACGTTATACTGTTCACCCATCCCTCTCAGTATAAGCTTGTGTTATTCAATTGGTATCAGAGTGGTTTCCTTAGGAAATGCTAATAGCTTGAGGGTTGATTCTACAAGAACATAAATGGCTTCACAAAATGGATTATCTACAAATAAGGATCCATTATTTGATGGTAACAATTATGTTTGTTGGAGTATAAGAATGAAGAACTACTTGATATCACAAGGATATGAGGTATGGCAGATGGTTGAAAAAGAGTATAAGGTTGAATTTGATCCCGAGGTAGATAAGACTATCAAAAAATTAGTTGAGATCAATGCAAGGGCAATGAATTGTATTTTGAGTGGGCTACATGAAATAGGTTTTGCAAAGTTCATGGTATGTAATTCACCTAGTGAAATGTGGACCAAGTTGCGGAATACTTATGAAGGATATTCAAGGGTAAATTTGGAAAAAATACAAACTCATAGAAAAATATTTGAGGAATTGAAAATGGAAGATTATAAAGATATTGCAAAGTTTTTACTTCGAGTTGATGAGATTACTAACACCATGAGAGGCCTTTGAGATGAAAGAATCAGAAATTAATCAAAAAGTTTTGATATCACTTCCCATGAAGTATGATGTAAAGGTTTCAGCAATAGAAGAAGCAATGGATATAAACAAGCTAACAATGGAAGAAATACAAGGAACTCTCATAACTTATGAGATGAGGGTGAGTAAGCATCAGGTTCCAATAAAATAGATTGCATTCAAGGCTTCAGAGAAAAAGAAAGGGAAAGTTCCAGAGACAGATAGAGATTCAGATAATGATGAGGAAGCTAACTTCATCAAAAATAAAAAGGACTTAAGAAATTTTAGGGATATGAAGAAAGTCAAATGCTACAAAGTGGACAACAACATTCATATGGGACCAACACTTGAAGCGTATGCGAAGATACGTTGGTATCTAGGGAGGTAGATGATTTAAAAGCTATAGGATCATATGATTATTTGGCACCCATGGTGCTAGAACCTTAGGTATATTAAGTATGGATACAGGCTATCTCAGGTGCGATGTGACAGATGGGTGACTATGGAGAAGGGTGAGTTGGATCTCCACATGTTTGATCAATTCTTGTGATATTTTGACATCTTGTAAGAAGTTTCAACCTTACTAGACTATTATTTTAGATGGATGAAAAGGTATTCATAAAGGGTTATAGGGGGCCCTAATGTGGTACAATTCATAGAGGAGGATCCTAGCATGGATGATATTGAAGTAACATTTGGGTATACAATATGGTAAATGGGTATTATTCCTTTAAGGATCTCCCCATCAATGCTAGAGTAGAGGCACCAAATCATGGACTAGGGTATGTAGTTGGTACTATGAGAGGCTACCTGATGGACCATAAAACAATGATAGAGGGTGAAAATCCAATCCAATTAGATGTAATTTTAGCTTTGGGTAGAAATGGTCATAGCCATTAGGATGACCATCATCGTATTTGGCTCAATGGGAGAGGGGACATCATGAGTTGCCTCCACATTGATAAAGGCTACACTTAGTGGTACCATAGGTTAGGAAGACTCGATAAGGGGGAAGATGCATTGCAGGTTAGGATGGATGCTATGTAGAGATAGATGGGTACTATATTTATAGAGTGATACTAGGCCTGTGTAGCATGGTATATGATATGACAAGGGCTAAGGTGCATCACCTTAAGTAAGAGATGGGTTGACTAGAGTAGAAGTATTAATAGACCCAAGAAGAGGGGATGGCTATACTTACTAGTAGCCAATAGGGTGAGGGGATCCAACTACTATAGGAGGAGCTATAGAGGTTGAGTGAGGCACATGAGGCATATGCATGGAGGGATATGTTCTACCATATGTTCTAGTACTAGGCAATCTCAATTGATCATAGGATAGCTTTGTCATCATCCCTATGATCATAGAGCCACTAATAGTTGCAAATGTGATTTTTTTATGGTCCATGAACATACCCCCACAAAAACCACCTCCAATAGGTAAAGTAGAGGAGACAAGCTCATAGATCTAGGTAGGGATGGAGGTGATATGCCAATTTTGAGTGTGGTATGCATCCCTAGCGATGGTCAAGCGTGATAGGCTTTTATTGTGGCATACCAAACTAGCTAACATATACACCTATCTTTAGAGTAATATATATCTTGATGTTCAAAAAATATGAAGTGAAACCCTATGAGTATGTATGCTCACAAATGGCCAAAAATAGAGTGAAACCCATTATGGGTGTGATGCTCATGAGTGGCCATGAAGCTATCCTATGAGGGTGTAATGATCACTAATGATAACAAGAGTAATGGAGCATTACCTACTATGGTTGTGTGCTCACTAGTGATCAAAAAGTGGAGAAAAAACCTACTATGGGTGTGTGTTCACTAGTGGTTGTATGTGGAGTGATACCCACTAGGATGTGTGCTCACAAATGGCCTAAAGTGGAGGTTATGCTCATTAGCAAACATGAAGCTATCTTGTATGGGGTATAGTACTTGTTGATACAAGAGGAGTGTAATCCAATAGGGGTATAATGTGTGTTTCTGGTAAAAAGGAGTGTAACTTTATAGGGGTGTAAGGCTCGTTAAGAAGATAAGATGATTGATCAAAGCAAATTAAGAGGGTGTTGTGTGTGCATGTACTAGATAGAAGATAGATAGATGAAAATAATGAAGTAATATAAAGCAATGTGTGTATACTTATTGAAATTTCAATAGCTAAGATATGTTCATAGAATAGGTAGTGGCCACATGAACATCATAAATGATATTCATGTAGTATCTATCGTATTATACGAGGATCCCCTAACAATCAAAATATCAAGAAGGAAAAGTATGATAAAAAATGATGTGCATATAGAAGAAAGAGAATATATCCTTTGTCTTGGAGATAATAAGAATATAGTACAAAGGACATACAAGATATGAAGAACTATATCCCTTGACTTGGAGAAATTTTGATAATTATTGATACTTTCAAGGTCAAGGAATATATGAAAGAGAATCTTTTCATACCAATAGATGCAATAATGTAAAAATGCATGAAGATGAGGTTCCCACTAGCATAGGAATACCTCGTATACATAAATGAACAATTGAGGTAATCATTAGCATCCCAGTGGGGGAAAACAAAATATATTTCCTAGATTGGTGATTTTCTAAGCATCAATGACCTAGTATGAGTGCAATGCATATGAGCTAAACCTAACTAGGTTTCATCACTTGCCTCATTGTAAAGTTCACAAAAATCTATATGTTCAAGTATATAGATGTAAATATGATCAAGAAAAAATATATATAAGCAAAATGTAAAAAATAGATGTCAAGCAGGCCATGCAATGTATGATAGATAGTCATGCAGTATGAGCAGCCAACCAATGAAAGTTGGTATAGAAGAAGATGAATAAAATAGAGAAGAAGAAAAAGAGAAAATTATGAAGAAATTAGAGACATGAGGAGAAGTTATTCATGCATAATATTATTTTAGATGTATAATGTTCATTGGTTATTTAAGTTATTTACCATCCAATGTTGCTAAATGATAAGCTTTTGAGCTAAACTTGGTCATTATGAAAAAGGGGCCTAGCCAATTGGGTTGAAACTTACCCTTCAGATTAATTCAAGCATTGGTGTTCTTTTGGTTCTCCTTGATGGTAAGGTCTCCAACTTCAAAATAATTAGTGCAAACTTTCTTAGAGTAATTTTGCTTGCTCTAAGGCATGGATACACTTTTCATCCAATAACTCCAACTGGTTTAAATGATCTAAATGATACTCATCATTGATCGAGGCATCTTGCAACAAGATACGCAAGGATGAGACCTCTAACTCAAAGGATAAAATTGCCTCAGTTCCATAGACCAAGACATAAGTGGTTACACCTATAGTTCATATGCTGGTATGATAGACCCACAAAATGAGGTACATTTGGATATGCCAGTCGCAACCAGTCTTACCAACCAACTTCTTGAGGATCTTGACTAAGGACTTGTTGGATACTTTGGCTTAACCATTACCCTGAAGGTAATATGGAGTTGATAATTTGTGTTGAATATTGTAGTTAGCACAAATCTTATGGAAATTCTTGTTCTTGAAAGGAGTATCATTGTAAAAAGGATAATCGAAGAAATCCTATACCTACAAACAATCTATTTGAATATGAACTTAGATACTTGGACTCCAATTATTGTGGCTAGGGGCATGGATTCCACCCACTTAGTGAAGTACTTCATTATCATGATGATAAAATTATGATCATCAAACAATGTGGGGTTAGTCTTCCAAATAATATCCAATCCCTACATGGAGAATAGCCAAGGAAAAGAAATAACCTAAAGGTTTTGAGTAGCATGAATAAGGTCGTAATGATGTTGACATGTGTCACAATGTCAAACATAGTCACATGCATCTTTCTCCATGGAAATCCAATAATAACCTATCCTAATGAGCTCCTTGGCAATGTCATTTTTGCTAAAGTGACCTCCACATGATCCTTCATGTGCTTCACTAAGGGATTTTAAAGTTTCATCACAGTTAACACATCATAAGAGGATACCCTCAAAAGAATATCAATATAAATTATTATTGATTATGACAAAATGACATGGTCTTTTTCACAAAAGCTTTACTTATTATGATCTAAGCCATCAATAATCATGCCATATTTAAAAATTTAAAGATATTTATGTACCAAGGTTTAGATGGAGAAACTCTAATGTTTAGGATGTCTTATAGAACTAGTATAGCACTAAGGGTTGAGGGCTCTTAAATTTGTCAAACGATGATAGTTGCTTAATCATCTTCTTACTCCAAGGGAATAAGGGATGCAGTAGTAGCCATGACATCTACATGGTAGTTGGAGGATATAGGAAGGAACTCTATGGTTACCCTATAAAATACATACAAGAGCTTAGTGATAATATCCTTGTAAGGTTTTAATTTGTCATCCTTAGGATGATAAATATCATTCACTTTATTAACCACAAGTTGAGAATCACCAAATATAGAAAGACTCCTAAATTTTAAGGCTGAGACTACTCTAAGACGTAGGATCAAATATTCATACTCTATAGTATTATTAGTGCAAGAGAAATTTAGCTTGAAGGAGAGGGTAATTAATTACTTTTTAGGGGTGACTAGAATAATTACAGCCCCAATGCCCTTTAAGAAACAAGATCCATAAAAAAATAATGACCAAGAATCAGATTCTTCCACTTCTAGATTAAGGCACTAATCAAGAAACTCGATGACTAAGGGATAGATATATTCTAAGAGAGTAGTGTCTAGTTGGTTAGCAATCACTTTACCTTTTATAGACTTTTGACCTATAAAGGTTAAGTCAAACTCACTAAGGGCTAATACCAACTTGGTGGCTCAACTTAATAGGTGGGGCTTCGATAATAAGTAGCAAAGGATGTAAAACCTTGCAACTACTAGTATATTATGGCTAAGCATGTAGTATCTTAACTTTTGAGAAGCAAACACTACAACAAGAAACAACTTCTCTAAGGGAGTGAATCAGGTTTCATAGCTAATGAGGGTTCTACTAATATAATATATCACTCACTCTTTTGTTTTGATCACCCTTTTAAGATAACATAGGTCCCAAATCTTGGGTTGTGGTTGTTATATAAAGCATTAAATTCTTATCTAGGTTAGATGAGATGAGGACAGGTGGGAAAGTGAGATACTTTTTTATTTCATCAAAAAGGCTTTTTGACTCTCAATATCTAACTTGAACTCTACATCCCTCTTAAGCAGCTTAAAAAATGTTGATACTTATCAACTAATTAGGCTATGAAGCAATGAATAGCTTGAATTTTTCCTTGTAAGCTTCATAAATCGGCTAGGTTATGAGAAGGCATTCAAATCATGGTTAAAATTTTGGCCAGATCCACTTCAATATGTTGCCTAGACACTATGAATACTAAGAGCTTGCTAGATATTACTCCAAACACACACTTTGAGGGCTTAATATAAACTTTATATTCTTGAAGTCTTTCAAATATCCATCTTAAATCTTGAGTATGATTATCTCTATTGATGGAGCGACCAAGAAGAATGTCCATATAGTATTCCATTATATCATACATCAAGTCATAAAAGATATATGTCATGGCCCTTTGGTACGTGGTACCAATATTCTTCAATACAAAAGACATGAATTTATAATAGAAGGTGCCCCATGGAGTTATAAAATTTGTCTTGGCCCGATCCTTGAGGGATAACTTAATTTGATTAAATCTGAAGAACCATCCATTAACAATAGCAATCCACATCCAACGGTGAAGTCTACTATCATGTCTATATTGGGTAGGGTAAATACATCCTTAGGATAAGTTAAGTTTATGTCCCTAAAGTTGGTACATATTTTGATTGTACCTTCATTCTTAGCTATAAGAATGATATTGGATATCTAGTTAGAATAGTCGACGTCTTTGATAAAATCAACATCAAGGAGTTTTTGGAGCTCCTCTATGACTAATAGGTTGACTTTAGGATGCATCTTCCTAAGCTTTTGCATAATGGTTCTGATATTGCATATAACCACTAGGTGATGCATGACTAAGGAGGGGTCAAAACCTAGCATATCAACATATGACCAAGCAAAAATATCTTGAAATTATTCTAATAATTTGGTCAATTTCTCTTGCTCATCCATGGAAAATGATTTTCCTAGCTTAAGGAGTCTAGGGTTCTCTTTGGTTTTTATGTTAATATCAAGGGTCTCCTCAATGAGGATGTGGGATTCATCATCATAATGAGGAGGGTCTAGGATAAGTCCTAGTTGCTCAAGGTCTTTGAGAGATAATAATTACATCCTCTTAAGATTTAGAAGTTTGGATATGAGTAACACAAGGGACTAACCCATCAAAGAAAAAGCTATTTTGAAGGATATATTCATGTTGCAAAGAGTGTCCCCCTCAACATATTCTTTGGCAGTCACTATGATCTTGGGGTGAACTAGGGTTATCATATTACAAAATAATATGTTAGAGGCATAAAGGGGTCCCTCATTATAATCACTCCACTCTAAGCCATGATGATCCATGAATTTAGTATAAGTAACAACTTGATAATATAAGTTGGAAAGGGTTGAATTTTATTGAGGATGTAATCTATACCACATCTTTCGGTCCAAAGCTTAACTTCCACAGGATCTTGAATTTCTTTTTATTGTATCCCCAAACCCTTACCTTCATATCCCATAATATATAGAATCTTCTTAGGTAGTAGGTAATCATTGGATAGGCAGTAGTGAGAAAATTTTATTTCTATTAGAGAGGGATTATTACCATGGATATTTTCTTCACGATATATTCCTACATAGACAAAGGTACACATATCGATGTGCACTACTTCACCCTTTTTATGGGGTAAACCCATATTTCAAGGTGAAGGTCGTAGCTAGGCTAAATATACAAGAGGACTATCAACTAGTTGATTAGCTTGATCTTATGATGGGATTATAATTGGTGGCTCCTTACTTATTCTAAATTTTTCAAACTCCTTGGATATTTTAGATGAATAAGGATGATGAAAATAAGAAGTATAAGAAGGAATTTTGTGAAGAGAAATAGATGGACATAAATTAATTTTAGATTAACCTTGCTCAACCATTGAACAATATTGGAATGGATGAGGGTCGTCTGGGATGGTGATAATTTGAATTTTTAATTCATACTTCAAATATTGGTGAATATTAGAAGGTACATCCCTCATTGGATAAATCCAAGGGTGTCCAATAAGAAGATTAAAATATGTTGGGCAAGATACCACATAAAACAAAGTATATAAGATCTTGGGTCCTACCTTGAGGGGAAGGGATAGGATGTCGTAGGCTTCTTGAGACTCATTGTTGAAAGCTTTTATGATGACATCAAATTTGGTTAAATCATCATCCCTAAGTCCAAAATTTTGAAAGAATTTATAAGTGCATATATTGATGGGGGAACCATTGTCCACCAATATCCTCTTGATTAATTTTTCCCCAATATATCCAATAATGTAATTGGCGAATCCCCTTGTAAGTTTGAGGAAGGAAGATCATCATCATAAAAAGAGTACCTACAACATTGGCTAGGTTACTAGGGGGGAGATCTTGCAAGAATAAATGTTGATTTAGAATCTTCATCAAGGCTTCCCTATGAATATGAGTTTGTAAAATCTCTAAGAGGGATATCTTGGTAAGTGTTTTTGGAGATCAAAGGAGACTTTTGGTTGTGGCATCACCACTAGGGTTGGTTTTTATACACTTGTGCTTCTTTTTTGGGTATTCTTAAGAACTAAGGGTGGTCTAGATGGTTGGTTGGAGGTAAAACTTGTTTGTTCTTAAGTTTGTTGAGTCGATTGATCTTGGGCTTGTTATCTTGTGGTAGTTTTTATAATACCAACCATGTTGTTAAAGGGAGGTGGCACATTATTATATGCTACTTGGTTGGTTGTCTTTTTCTCATGATTGGGTAGGGGATTTTGGAACATACCTATATCTTGATTAGTGTTGGTCACAAATCTGCCTAAGTACAAGATATTATCACTTTTGCACCCTAGACTCGGCTAACATTGAAATACTGAGGGAAAGAGAAAATTCCTTTAGAATAATCTCCAGAGAGGGCTGGTTCCCTTACTAAATCCTACACTTTTAAAGACTAGTGTTGCGGGAAAAAACTAAAAATAATGGAAAGAAAGGGAAATATGGCCATAGGCCAAAGATGTAGGATTGGGGCAGAATACTAGAAAAAATTCCACCAAGTTGTATAACAACATATAACATAAGGAAATCAGCAGAATTTTACTCACACCTTTGTAGGGACAACCCTTAGATCACATTTCAAAACTTACTCACTCACCAAAAATGTTATAAATCCAAAAATAGAATTTGAAACTTAACAGCAGGAACATGAGCATAAAAATAAATGCTTAAAAATAGAAGGAAATCACACACATAATAATGATTACAAATTTCAAAAGCCAAGTCTCTTCTATTTATGCAGAGAACTTAAGAATTTTTCTTGCAAAATGTCCAACCTCCTTTTACAATGGAAATTTGATTAGTATTTATAGAGGTTTTTGCCTCTTTTATTAAATACATGTGGCGGCAAGGTGTCGGCGACTCAGATACCATTAGTAGCAATTCTCTCCTCAGCAACAATAATGAACTAATGAACAAATGCCAAAGAATATATCTACTAATTTTTTCACATGGCATATCAAGCTTCAGTAGGGATCAACAATCTAATTTCATTCTCTATGGTGGCACCTTGGAAATGCATACCCACAAAGTGGTCGGTGCCTCAAAAATGAACAATATTGCACTAGATTCCAAAGCACCTAGAATTTTTGGTGATAATATTGCCACAAGAATTAACTTTATCAATATTAATCCTTTTTCAAAGAAGATTTTCATTGAAAACATGAAATTTCACCCAAAATGGGCCTTCATCTTCAATTAGCCTAAAATGAGCTTTTTCTTGGAATGTGCACTTAATACTTTCATCCTATGTGAAATGAAATTGTACCTCAATATTTGTCTTTTTCTTCCAAATTTTTCTGGGAAAATATTCTCCTACCTATTGTGGCTGATCCACAACACACCCCAAAATTGGGGACCCACCTTTTTTGCATGCTTTTAAAGAAGACCACAGTGGCCCAGATGCTAAAAAAATCAAAGGAAGAGCAAAATATAGCAAGAAAAAGAAAGTGTCGCGATATCGCGACATGTTGCTCCGTCGTGACCAGAAATGAAAAGTTGTCACGATATTGTGACATGTTGCTCCGTCACGGCCGAAAATGAAAAGTTGTCGTGATATCGCAACATGTTGCTCCATCGCGACTAGAAATGAAAATTTGTCACGATATCGCGACATGTTGCTCCGTCGCGGCCAAAAATGAAAAGTTGTCACGATTTCACAACATGTTGCTCCGTCGCGACCAAAAATGAAAAGTTGTCACGATATCGTGACATGTTGCTCTATCGCGGCCAAAAATGAAAAGTTGTCATGATTTCGCGACATGTCACGTTTTCACGGCTAAGAGCAGCTAAATGCATCATGAAGAGAAAATGTCGCGATATCGCGACGTGTTGTGAAATTGCGGGTCATAGAAGAGAGAGAAAGGTAGAATGGAAAATTGTCGTGAAATCACGACATGTCACAAAATCATGATCAAACCAGTCAAACAGGGCAAGGCACTAAAGTTGTCGTGATTTCATGACAAGAAGCAGCAAAGGGGTACGAAGCAGAAATATGTCACGATTTCACGAAATGTCACATTTTCGTGGCCAAATACAGTAAGAGTAGCCCGAAATAGAAAAGCATTGCAATTTTGCGATGGAAAGCTAGCAAAGTGGTGCGAAACGGAGAAGTGTCACGATTTCATGACAGAAAGCCGCAAGATAGCTCCAAATGAAAAGCGTCACAATTTTGCGATAGGAAGCAGGGAGACAGCCTTAAAGAGAAAGGTGTCGCGATTTTGCGACAGAAAGCAACCAAGGTGTACGAAAGGGAAAAAAGGTCACAATTTCGCGACAGAAAGTAGTGAGATGATGCCGAATGAAAAAGGGTCGCGATTTCGTGACATGTCACGTTTTCATGGCCAGGTACAGGGAAACACAACAAAATGAAAAGGCGTCACGATTTCGTGACAGGTTGCATTCTCACAACTCGAAACAGAAAAACGTCACGATTTCATGACAAGTTGCACCCACAATGCTGTTGGCCGAAAAATGTCACGATTTCACGACATGTCTCATTTTTGTGGCGCATGAAGGTGGACAAGGTTGTTGGCAGGAAAATGTCGCGATATCGCGACATGTCTCATTTTCACGGTGAAAGTAGAGGAGCAAAGCTGCATGCATAAAAACATCGCGATATCGCGACATGCTATTTTTGGTCACGATTTACACGGGGCCGTTACGAAACATGCAAAAAGTGCATAGAACACGTGGCATAAATGTGTAAGGGTTGTAGAGGCATTACGGTTCATAGAGAAGATCAAGCGTCTCGATGTCGAGCATAAAGTCAAAAGCAATGGAAAGGCGGGGAAGGTGAAACAAGGCAATCTACAAGATGAAATGAACCATCGTGGAAGGAGAAGCAATTTACCAAAACTTCAAAATCAGAAGCATAGATTGGTATGAGGGCCGAAAGTTGATAAATGCGGAGTGAAGCGAGGCCTGACAGGGGTCAAAACTGCCACGAGCGAGTGTTACAGATTTGAGGGCAATAGGGCCACTCTAGACCTGTTCTAGTTGTTTTCTTCCATTGACTGGTTTGGGAAAACCAGAAACTTTTGTTACTGTAAAATGACAAATTTTTAATACAGAAAATTTCAAAAATTTGCATCTTATGGACAAGAAAGAAGGAGTCATTTTCTGCATGCAAGATTAAATGTCTATTTTTCCTTTTCAGATTTTAGGCTTGTAAATGGAGTTCATGCAAGTTTTTCTTGGTTGCTTCATGCGAACGTTTAAATCTAAAAACCTCATTCAAAACCCTAGGAGCCAGCACTTAGCTTATCCGGATTGTGCTTGTTTTGCAGGTCCAATAGGTTAGGTTGCATGCATGAAAACCTCATATCTTCGGTTTTGTCGGAATAGGATAGCATCAGACTGAATGTGTTCTAAGTTTAATCTTTTGTATTTCATTTTTATTTTTTTTGCTTTTTATATTTTCCAGAAGCTTTAACTTTCAAGACATTAAAATAAACATCTAAAAAATATCAAAATCTAAAAAAAAAACAATGAACAATCACTAAAGTTTCATGGTGAAATAAATCAACATTGCCCCTTGTTTACAGTTACTTGCAATCACTAAGGTGTTCCAAGCATTTAAATTGAATATCTTTATTTGAGATTACTAATACTCAATTGCAAATGCTAATACAACGGAGACCTTGGAGAAGTTGTTTGTTTGACTTCTTTGCAAGAGGGGATTTGGAGTCCAAATCCTAAAGGAGAGTGTACTTTCACAAGTGTGTGAAAATACCACTCAACATTTTGGCGCTAGAAGGAGGGCCTGAACCGGTTTATTTCAGTGTGATTTAAATGCTATAGGTATTTAAATTTTGAATATTTCATGCCCTATTGGTTATTATCTTTAGCCCTCTTTTAACAATACAACATTGTACTGTTAAAAGGAGGACATGAATTGCTATGCATTGTTCTAACGTTTTTTGATTGTTCATATAGGAATAATGTGTCGTGATTGGATTTAAAAAATAAAAAATAAAAATAAAAAATTTCTTGACTAACGAGGTTGTCTCCATGCAATTACTTTCATTTGATTTTAATGGATACATTGCTTGGTTGATGCTAACATGATTATTAACACGTTACAGGTTTGATATTTGCTAGTCATTTCATGCTCACTCGTAGGGAATTATTTTGTCTAAAATGTATTGGTTGTCGGTATTATGCTCTTCACTTGCGTGTAATGCGATCTTGTGAATCAGAAAGCCTACAACACTAGGAGTATGCTCTTCACCTGCGCATATGCGATTTGGTGAACCATAAACTAATTTACATTTTTAGAATATTGTTGTGTCATGGTTCCTTCTTTATTCATGACTAACAAATTGGTTTTGAAATTATTCTCTGAGTTTCATTAATGGCTACAACTGTAGGAACGTGGTATGGGATACATGCTAATCCTTTGAATATTAGTGGAGATTTTCATGATTTACCCAAGAATGTAGAAAAGCATTTGCCCAAGTTTAAACACAATGGTCCAACATTAGCCGAGGAACATATTCAAGCCTATGTGGATATCCTAGTCAGATGGAATGTTGAACATGAGGATGTGGCATGTAGAATGTTTCCTGGAACCCTAGATGAGGTGGCATATGATTGGTACATCAATTTACCCGTTGGTTCTATTACATCTTGGACTCAATTGAAAGATAATTTTATCAATCAATTTAGGTTACTCATTGATCCTCTCACGATATATCAACAATTTGCTTCTTGCAAAAGAGAACCTAATGAGCCAGTGAGAAGTTTCAACTTGAGATTTCAAAAACTTTATGCGAGACTAATTTCTCCCTATACTATTGAGGAAAGTGGTGCTCTTCAAATATACTTTCGAGCATTGGATCCATTGTTTGCCATATTTGTTAGGATGAATCCCTTGGTTACTGATCTTGCATCGGCCTACACAGAAGCTATGATTGTAGATCAACAATTGAGGCCACAAGGTTATGGAATGGAGCAATCAACTATGGTAGGACAACTAGGGGCTTGCAATCAAGCCTCGATGGTAAATCAAGCATGGGCACAACAAAATTTGATATCAAATGTTTTTCCCTACAATCAACTTTATCCTACCATACCAACTTATGCTCCCACGTGTGCTTATACAAGTACTTCCATCCATCCAACTATGCCTCAATTAGAGAATCATGTGGTCACTCATGGAACCATTGCAACAAATGTTCAAGCTTCGTCCATGGATATTAATCCAACTAATCCTACTACTTCTACCACTCAACCCAAAGAGTTCGTATCGAAAGTAAAAGAGCAAAAGAAAGTGGTTAAGAAGGTATGTAGGCATGTTCCATCACAAAAATGAGCACATCAATGTATGCATCCAAATCATCCTAATAAGAAAATTCGTAATGCCGATCTTAATGATGTTTCATGTTATGCTTCTTCAAGTGATACAAGAAATTTTGAGGTGACTCACGTTGAAGTGAATACCTATTCGAAATGTCTTGAAGAGCATGAAGATTTTGGAGAAGAAATTCTATGGATGGGTAACAAGAAGTTGGAATCAAATAATCACCATCTTGTTTTGGAAAATAAATATCCAGAATCATTACCCAAAAAGGAGTATTTGGATGAACAAACTTATGTGGATATGATTTGGGCAGATGTACTTGCAAAGGATTGGAGCAACTATATGACACGAAATTCAAAAATCGATCCCATTGTAGAAGCTCCTAAGTCATCACAAGTGGCTGAAAATGAATTTGAAATAAAATCAACAAATGAAGTTGAAGACATAATCGAATTTCACCACTTGTTCTCGAAAGGCACTTTGGATGATGCTCTCGAAAGTGATGACCAAGAAGATCCACACCTTCCAAATTGTGATAAAATTGAATCATGGGTTACAAATTTGGATTATGATAGCCTTACCAATTTGAATTCAAGAAATAACCCACTTTTGGAAATAACGGGACCATCTAAGGAAGGTGAAGATGAGTTGGATGAGAAACAGGTTGATGAATCAGAAGATGAAGAAGAAATACTTGAATGCCACAACTTGAACTTGGAAGATGATTACTATGATTCATGGAAGAAATGGGAAGAATATTATCAATCTAAATCTTCTAACAAACTTGTTGTGTCAATTAATATGCAGGATAACTCAATTGCTTCCTCACATGAGGATACTATAAATCCTGTACAATTTGAGAAATTTTTGGAAGAGAAATTCGAATCTCATCAAATTTTGGAGCATGATAAGGATTCTACAATCATGAATCAAGAAAGAGAGTCACTTGCTTTAGATTCCTTTGAAAGAAAAGAAGTTGAAACTCTTGATCCACTTACTTGTGCTACAACGATTATGTCATTTCAAAATGAGAAAATTACAAAACCTAAATCATTTGGGTTTGATATCATTGATGATCCAATTGAAAATCCCACGTTATCCAAAACAACCCAAGTGATTGATCATGGAAATATGTTAGTTAACCCACCCCTAGATAGACAAGACTTATGGTTTGAAAGGGATGGACACGTGTTCAATTGGGTACCTAAGTTTGGTGCCTTTGATAAACAAATCATGGAGAAAGAACAAGTGCTACATTATGATGAAATGCCATTGAAGGTGAATGAAGAACAAGGATTAATTCCTAACCACACCTTTGATAACATTACTTTAATGAATGAAAAGGAGCTTGATGCATTTAAATTGCTAAATCAAATTCATCAACAATTAATTCTTGAACCTAGGATAAAAGCTCCTAATGATCTCAATGTGGTAAATATCCTAGATGCTTGCAAACCGTTACACAAATTTGATTGGCCTACAAATTTGGAAAATGATTTGGCTTTAAAATTTTTAGAAATAGGCTCTTGCTTACAAAGTCTCATTTTGGATAAAGAGAGCCTAGTTCTAAATCATGAATCGAACTATGAAACGGATACTTTCAAGAATAGACAAGATAAAATTGAATATCATTTATTGTCTAATCATTTTAGTATTTTAACGCTCACCTATGAGAGTACTAATGGAATTAAATCTAATTGGTGGGGTGAGCAAGGGAAGTTAAAAGTTGGTGCATGGTGTGGTCTAATATTGTTTTTGGTGGATTCCTACAACACTTGGCATGTATATCACCTTATATTTTTGTTGAAGTGTTCTAATCATGTTTGGGATCCAGGGAAGTGATTATCCAAGCTTTGCATCATCTTGTATTATATTGTACATTTGTATATAGATTTTGGTTTTGGTTTTGGTTTATGTTTTCAAGTTTCGTTTTTTTTGGATTGCTAGTTAGGTTTGGATTCAAGTTGTGTGACATTTTTGGTTTGTCTAAAAAGGTCTTGAGATGCTAACTTATGCTTTAGATCGGGGAAATATGGAACATTGGAATTGTGTTGTAGAAAGCTCCACAAGAAACACAAACAGTTAAATAATATCGTTTGAAACTTGTGATGCATGAAGTAGTCAATTGTATATTTTTATGGCAATACTCCATCTGCAATTCAAAGGACAATGCATTCATATTACATCTCACTTTGCATATACATGCCATCTAAGTTGCATATGCATTTCAGATACAAATCATTAAAGTGTGTCAAATCCTCTTAGGGTTATGCTATAACATAAATAAAAAAAATCCTAAGGTTGGGAACTGAGCCCCAAAATATCTAGAACCAAGCACATTTTATACACATTAAAAAGGATCTTGAGCAAAATGATCAAAACCTTGCTTGGAAGAAAAGGTCAGGCGAAAGAAGTATTTCATGTCTATCCTATTATGCAACATGATCCTAAAAATAGTGGTGTTTACCACTTCCATAAAGCTTAAAGCCTAAAATCAGAGTAGTAAGGATAGGGTTAAATCCCCATCGAACTTAGGTTGAGGATCCAACTCCCCAAAGCTCTGATTTGACCTACATGGAGTAGTAAGGATAGGGCATAATTCTCATCTCGCTTAGGTTGAGAATCTGATTCCCCAAAGCTCCTATGTCTCATTTCATCATAAATCTTGGATTGGAAGGATCGTACTACATGTCCTCTACAAAGGATGGGTAGTCATCCCCAAGGTCCAAGAAATAAAAACTTAATTTTTCCCATTTCATCTCAATATTGGATTGGAAGGATCGTACTACATGTCCCTAGCAAGGATGGGTAGTCATCCCAAAGGTCCAAGAAATAAAATTAACTAATATTTCCTATTTTCATCTTAATATTGGATTGGAAGGATCGTACTACATGTCCTCTACAAAGGATGGGTAGTCATCCCCAAGGTCCAAGAAATAAAGAAATGAAACTAAATCATGGATTATGGGGTTAAGTATGCTCATGGGTGGCAGCATGTCTTGTCTAAAACAAGACCACTGATTGTTCAAAGGGATAGACTAGCATGACCATTTCATCCATAACTGGTTAAATTATTTTGCTCAAAGTGAGGTAATGAATTCCAAAGCAGAGTAGTAAGGATAGGATTAAATCCTCATCGAACTTAAGTTGAGGATCCAACTCCCCAAAGCTCTGATTTCACTTTCACTTGCACATGGGTTCAAGATAGTAGTGACTCATAACCAACTTTGGGATCTAATAAAGCAATTCATTATACATATAGTTGATCCTAAGAGGGTTTGATAATCTTAAATATTTGTATATGATATTAGAAGGCTTAAAGCTTTTATAAAGCAGATAGTTATATCTCTAGACCATTAATTAGGCCATGCAAATCATTCACAATGACACATATGCATTCATATGAAACTGACAATGGAATGTTGATCAATTTCAAACGATAGAAAATGGAACACATTGCACACACCGAGCTGATACTTAATGATTCTGATGTTTCATGTATTTCTGATCTATAGGTATTTGTTTATCTTTTATGTGCTGACACTTGTATCTAAGCTTGTATATTTCAGGTTGGGTTCTCACCAAAATGCTCAGGAGCATTTGATAGTAGAGTCGCCATTTGTTGTGGCTGATCCACAACACACCCCAAAATTGGGGACCCACCTTTTTTTGCATGTTTTCAAAGAAGACCGCAGTGACCCAGATGCTAAAAAAATCAAAGAAAAAGCAAAATTTCACAAAAGAGAAGTGTCGCGATATCGCGACATGTTGCTCCGTCGCGGCCGAAAATGAAAAGTTGTCGCGATATCGCGACATGTTGCTCCGTCACGGCCGAAAATGAAAAGTTGTCACGATATCGCGACATGTTGCTCCGTCACGACTAGAAATGAAAAGTTGTCGCGATATCGCGACATGTTGCTCCGTCATGGCTGAAAATGAAAATTTGTCACGATTTCGCGACATGTTGCTCCATCGCGACTAGAAATGAAAATTTGTCACGATTTTGCGACATGTTGCTCCATCACGGCCGAAAATGAAAAATTGTCATGATTTCATGACATGTCGCGTTTTCGTGGCTAAGAGCAGTAGAATGCATCATGAAGTGGAAAATGTCACGATATCACGACATGTCATGAAATCACGGGTCATAGAAGAGAGAGAAAGGCAGAATGGAAAATTGTCATGATATCGCGACATGTCAAGAAATTGTGGTAAAGCAATAAAAGGGAAGGATAAAGTTGTCACGATTTCGTGACAAGAAGCAGCAAAGGGGTACGAAGCAAAAATATGTCACAATTTTGCGACATGTTGCGTTTTCGTGTCCAAATACTACAAGAGAAGCCTGAAATAGAAAATCGTCATGATTTCACGACGAAAAGCTGGCAAAGTGGTGCGGAACGAAGAAGTGTCACGATTTTGCGACAGAAAGCTACAAGATAGCTCCAAATGAAAAGCATCACGATTTCATGACAGGAAGCAGCAAGACAGCCTGAAAGAGAAAGGCGTCGCGATTTCGTGACAAAAAGCAACCAAGGTGTACGAAAGGGAAAAAAGGTCATGATTTCATGACAGAAAGCAGTGAGATGATGTCGAATGAAAAAGGGTTGTGATTTCATGACATGTCACGTTTTCATGGCCAGTTATAGGGAAACACAGCAAAATTAAAGTTTGAAATGAAGAGAAAACGTGCGATTTCAGACAAGTTGCATCCATGGGTGGAGAAAAATGTCGTGATTTCGTGACATGTCTCATTTCATGCGCATGAAGGCAGAAGGCTATTGTAGGAAAATGTCACGATATCGCGACATGTCTCATTTTCGTGATACAGGTAGAGGAGCAAAGCTGCATACATAAAAATGTCACGATATCGCGACATGCTATTTTTGGTCACGATTTACAGGGGGCCGTTATGGAACATGCAGAAAAGCGTGAACACGTGGCATAAAGGTGTAAGGGTTATAGAAGCGTTACAGTTCACATAGAAGATCAAGCGTTTCGATGCTCGAACAAAAGCCAAAAATAATGCAAAGAGGCAGGAAGATGAAACGAAGAGACCTGGGATATGAAGTGAAGCGTCGTCGAAGGAGAAGAAAGATACCGGAGGTTTAAAAGCGGAAGCACGATTGGTACGAGGGTCAAAAACTAGGTCGCGAGCGAGTGTTGAGATTTGAGGGCAATAGGGCCACTCTGGACCTGTTCTAGTTGTTTTCTTCCATTGATTGGTTTGGGAAAACCAGAAACTTTTGTTACTGTAAAATGACAAATTTTTAATACAAAAAATTTCAGAAATTTGCATCTTATGGACAAGAAAGAAGGAGTCATTTTCTGCATGCAAGATTAAATGTCTATTTTTCCTTTTCAGATTTTAGGCTTGTAAATGGAGTTCATGCAAGTTTTTTTTTCTTGGTTGCTTCATGCGAACGTTTAAATCTGAAAACCTCATTCAAAACCCTAGGAGCCAGCACTTAGCTTATCCAGATTGTGCTTGTTTTGCAGGTCCAATAGGTTAGGTTGCATGCATGAAAACCTCATATCTTCGGTTTTGTCGGAATAGGATAGCATCAGACTGAATGTGTTCTAAGTTTAATCTTCTGTATTTCATTTTTATTTTTTTTGCTTTTTTCCAGAAGCTTTAAATTTCAAGACATTAAAATAAACATCTAAAAAAATATCAAAATCTAAAAAAAAAACAATGAACAATCACTAAAGTTTCATGGTGAAATAAATCAACATTGCCCCTTGTTTACAGTTACTTGCAATCACTAAGGTGTTCCAAGCATTTAAATTGAATATCTTTATTTGAGATTACTAATACTCAGTTGCAAATGCTAATACAGCGGAGACCTTGGAGAAGTTGTTTGTTTGACTTCTTTGCAAGAGGGGATTTGGAGTCCAAATCCTAAAGGAGAGTGTATTTTCACAAGTGTGTGAAAATACCACTCAACACTACCATAAGTGGGGCCAATCTTGGAAACTTGATTTCTTTGAAAAATAATGATAACAAAACTATCGGAAATCAAAAGGTATTTCATAAAGCAAAAGGCATTTCGAAAAGCAAAAGGTATTTTGGAGAGCGAAAAGACCATTTTGAAAAGCGAAAAGGCCATTTCGAAAAAAAGCATTTCAGATAAGGGAAAATCATTTTACTATAATTGCACCCGAAATTACACCCATAAAAAATGTTCACTGTGTGAAAACACTCAAAAAGCATTTGTAAGTTTTATTGGTAAATTTACAACAAAATTTCAATGTGGCAAAAATGCCAACATTTCTGGTGGCTCACGGGGTATTCAACTTTCCTGAATTTGATTGATCCCAAGACTTTATTCATTGGGTGCAGAGTCCCTACTATCAATTGCATCTAATGGTCGACTACTGGTACCAGCTTCATCCTACTTTTTGAGATGTACCGCTATAGATTCATACACTGCAACTGCATCAGCCCATGCATCTATAGTAATTACCTCACGAACTTTGAGTGTATCAACAAGATATCAAAAAGTCTCCACCCTTTCAAGATAAATATATTTAGCCTTTTGGCTGAGCTCTAGTAATCCAGACTCAATGCAAATAAATTTTCTCATCAACGTTAGTACATGCTCTTCGGTGATGGGCTCATCCAAGTTAACCATATCTGAGGTATCATCCATGAAAATAGCCCATAATGCATCGAGGTCTTTCTTTGCTAGAATATTACCCTGATCATCAACAAATCTAGGGAAACCATTAGCTGCAATGGTTTCAAAGTGATCCAATAAAATGCACCTCTCATGCTCAAATGTCTTCTACAGTCTACGAGCTTCTCTAAGCAGTTCCATTTTGGAGAAAAAAATATGCACAGTAATCTTGGCACTTGCCCAATAATAGGCTATTTCACTCATTGGACGAAACCAAAGATCCATTTGAGTCATTGATTGGATCTTCATGGCCATTTCCAACTTTAGCTCTAAATCTTGATCTATGTTGTCCACTATAGGCCTACCATATGAAACAACTATTTGTACCTCCTAAAGAAACATGAGAACTAATGTAGCCTTAGTTTCTATCTTCCTACAATAATTCAATAATTGACTATGAGCTTCTTTAATTTTATCCTTGGTGAGGGTCATAGATTGTATATCTTTTACTGCCAACTGATTATGCAAGTTCTAAAGTCGGTCCTGCAAGGCTTGGATATTTAATTGTGCTTCTTGCTCTACTGTCTAGAACTGAGAAGCTGTCTATTTGATCTCCATTATTTCACCCTCCAAACGTATTGTCTGTTGCTGCCATTGTTGAGATTCAGATTGTGCGATATCCAGTTTGGCCTTTTTTGCAGCCAAGCCCTCCTCTAGCTCCTTGATCTTTGCTTCATCTTGGATGAAACAATCCTTATAATGCTCATCTTGCAGGTAAATTGAACTTGATGTAACTTGTATGGTGCCTATTTTCTCTACTGGATCCATATTTGTGAGGTCCTCGATGACTGCTTGGTAGGAATAGTCAGTGGGTGCAATTTCTCGTTGAGGTTTCTAAACCTGAGGAACCATTGTCATCGTGTGCATCTCCATTGTTGCTAGATCAAAAGTTACTTTCTTCAATGGTTTTGCCATGGCTAGCGCATCCTTTCTCTTGCGATTCTTCAACCATCTTGATGAACTTTGTTTCAACCTACTAAGTTTTTTCTGCTATCAGGCGCTTAGGTAGCAACTCCATCTCAGAAGCTAGTGGCTCCTATACTATAAAAATTGGGGAGGATAGGAAAAGGGCTTGTTGAGGATTTCACTAAATCATAGGGATGGAAGTGGAGGGTGCTTTAGCCATGCTTACTCGAAGAGGGGCTTGTGTGGTTATAGAAGTAACAGGATGAGAAGGCATGGAATATGAAATGGAGGGTAATGGAAGGGCAAATGGATTTGAAGTGGATGTGAATGAACTGAAGGAAAGAGAAAAGGATGAAATGGATGAAACTAGGGAAGAATTGGTGACCTATGACTATGGGACAGAAATGGGAATGGAAGATGTGGATGTAGCAATTGAGGGTGAAGTTGACATGGGAACTGCAGATGAAAATACAGTGGTCACCAAATGCTTATTATAAAGAGAAGAAATAAAATGCATACCTGCAAGCTCCAACACCATTTGAGACAATGATGAATGTTGTTGTGCCACAATATTGTCCTCTCTTTTTTATCTTGATTTTTCCACATTCAGATTTACCGTTATCACCATTGGAACTGATTGTCCTAATTGAGCCAAAGAAGATATATCCGAAGAAACAATTGGCCAATTGTTGGTGGAGGCGATTTTGTGCTCAGCGCAGAAAGGGCCCCACTCCTAGGTTTCTTCACTATGTTAGGGAAAGGAACTCTCATAGCTATGCTTCTCTTATTTTGTGGAAGTTGCTCTTCCAATGGAAATTGCTCTTCTTATTCATCTTCAATCATTATCCTCTCTTCTTTTGATGCTTCCTCTTGTCTCCTTATATCTTCCTCTCTATCTGGACTACTAATACTTCTAGGCACTAAATCAGCAAGGGAGATGGGATGGTACTTTTCATACTGTTCATCATAGATCATTGAAAATGCATCATCCATAACCAATGGATAATTTACCTTGGGCTTATTTCAGTGAATCCTCATGATCCACCAACTAGCAATCTTCTTATCAGACCAATCAGGCAATTTTACCTTCATTTATTCAAACAAACCTAAATGAGGAACTTTCTCTGGATGATTTTCTAGATCATATTCGACCTCCATCTCATAAAAATCATGCCAAGGAGGAAGTGACATCATCTTCTCCACATGCCATTCAAGGTCATGTCCTTCAAAATTATTTTTTTGTTATACGATGTCTTCTCTAGGGCAACAACAAAAAGTCTTGGCCTTGATGTGATTGGAAAAAATACCCAAAGGATCATACTTCCATCATTGAGGAAGCTCAACCAATCCTTGTTCATAGAGTGTCTCATCAATTAATTCATTCTGCCCACTCTGAGTAACTTCTATATCACCAAACTTGAAAGGCATAACACATGTATTCTTCTTTCCTCGACCTGACCCATAGGTATCATTGATAAAAACACTTTGTCAGGCCACTTCCAAGGCAAAAAGGTGTTCAGTTGTAAAATATGGTAGCAAAATAGGTTTACCAGTAAAACCAAATATTCTAACCACCACACCTTGTGTCAGTAAAAAGACATCGCCTCTTTTCTAATAAACCACTTCTGCTTGCATTGCCCGAGTCATTCTGTTACATACTCCATAAATTAACTGCAAGGCGGGTCCTAAAAATATCATGTTGAAATTATAATAGGACTTCTTCTTTGACAAACTTTGAGTCCATGAGTATACCAGCAACGTTTTTCCTACTTCATATGTTTTATTTATTGCTATGAAGGCAAAGTGAGAGTGAATATGATAGAAAAAATACCATGCCAAAAGGGAACAATGCCTGAAAGTAATATCTTCTCCACTTTGTACCTTTTGCAATTGTGAGTGTATCCTCCATTCCAAGAAATTTTCCCAATCAAATAAAATCAAGTTTGGAGCATAAAACCCTACTTGTAAAATGTGTTGTACCGATGATGCTTGCCACTTGTGCACTATGGAATCTGAATATAGTCCCATCAACCAAGCTATCATTGAATATAAATATGGGCTCTTGAAATTCTTTAATGGTGCTGGCAGTTTTGGCAACTCCCCAAATCATGGTGTCTTCAATAATTGGCTCTCCATGAACTACTGCATGTGAATAGTGGATTGATACCTTTCTTCCTCTTCTTTAAAATTGAGCCTTTTATGTGTGGCATAAGATGGAGGTTGCACTCCACAAGCAAATGCATCCTGTATGGAACTAGCCGAAATACTGAACAATTCTTCTTCATGGGAATTTTGGACAGTTCTTGTACCCGTATTATAACATTGTGCAATGGCCCAAATTAGCTCGAGACATGGGTGCACGGATGTACATAGGAACTAGAAAATATGGGAATGAAATATTATAGTATGGGGATGTTCAGTGGACATGTTTTGTGCAGCAAATTCGGCATCCAACAACAAATTTTCCACTCCTTTGTTGGTGATATTGCAATTAGTAATATGCATCAAGCGATCATCATAGGGCTTTAATTCTACATATTCATCATCATCCTCTTGAACTTTTCGTTGCTTCTTCTCAATTTCAAGCTTTTTTTGCACCTTCACCTTTTTGGCTTCCATGGCTTTTTTCCCCATCCTCAGCTTTCTTTGAATATGCAACGAAGAACGGTAAACCCTAAGCAAAAGAAACTAGCAAGACTTCTACACAAGAACTCTACAAATGCTTTGATTGAGAACCGAAGAGTTGGGCTCCTTTAATAATTTTTCATGCATATCCATTGAAAATATTGCTAATTTTATGGGCACCGCATGCATTTGAATGTGAAGAAGTGATTGTTTTATTTTTTCTTTGGATAGTGCGATGAGTGGCAGGAGTGTATGACATGGAGCGGAAAATGGAAATATGCGGATATTACAGGCAGTGCAGTATGGAAAAGGAGGTTCGTGGAAAAAGAAGAAAAGATGGACTTTTTTGTATGTTTTTTTTTTTGAAGGGGAAGAAGGGGAGAGGAAAGAAAAGAGGAAGGGAAGGGCTTTTTGAGGAGGGAAATTTATTTGCGGAGGAAAGGAAGCCGATTTTTTTTTATGTAAATTTTTTAAAAAGCAAGGAGGAAAAATAGGGAAGATTTTATTATGGCTGAAAATGGGTATTTTCGGGATGCGAAATAGGAATTTCGGGGTCCGAAATAGGTGTTTCGGGAGGAAATAGGGTTTGATTTGTGAAGGTAAAAGAACTTTGTTTTTTTTTTTTTTCTGGGGCCCGAAACAACTTTGATTTTCGAGACCCGAAATAGCTTTGATTTTTGAGACCCGAAATAGCTAAGACAGGTTCCGAAATGGGCATTTCGGAATTCGAAATAGGCTTTTTGGAAGCAAGTGTTTTTTTGGTTTTTTTTTGAACCTGAAACAGCTAAATCAGGATATGAAAAAGGTATTTCGGAAGCAACATTGTTTTTTGGTTTTTTGTTTTTTTTTTTTGTTTAGGCGGGAAAGGGTTGGAGGGAAAATTTGAATTCCAAAATTCAAATTTTGAATTTATGGGGGGAAAGGAATGGAATGGATATATATATATATATATTCATGGCAAGAGAAGGGAAAAAAAAAAACAGCAGTGAAAACCCAAAAACAGGGGATTCTAAGGTAAGTTGATGACTACCAAATTACTCCTTCATGACTACCAACTTCATAATTAAAGACATAATATCCATAAGTTGATGGTAGTGAAGAAACTATTTGTGAAATAAAAATTATGATTCCCTGTTTCAAGGAGGGCTTCTCTTATAGATGGCTCTCAAAATTTTTAATGCCATATGTGTGAGGCCATTTATAGGTTCATGCTTTATTCATTTCTCTGACTTCTATCACACTGCAAAAAACTTCATCAAAATTGTGCTTCTAATAGGCCCCCTTCTTGTATTGGTTACTCACCTTTCCCCTTGTCTTCTTATTCTTCTTTGATATGAACTATCTCAACCTCAAGATTTTTAGGAATAATTTCTTGAATTTCTTCTTTGGATTCTTCATTTTTGACCTCATCATCAATCTGTTCTTCCTCTTCTTCGTGGTCTTCTTCATCAAACGAATCTTCCTCAAACCCATCTCCTTCACTTTCCTCCATACTAACCTCCACATCATCATTATATTCTTCACTAAGCAATTGAGTTACATTACTGAACGCACTTGACGCTTGTTCCTAGGTCTTCTTTGGAATTATTAGTACTAATTATATATTTTTATGGAGCCTTTGTAAGTTGGACAACCTCTTGTGATATGGCTCAGAACTGCCATTATCCAACTCAAATATAAAATATTTTATTTCCATCAAGCTTTTAATCATCTAAATCACCTACTCTTGTTGGATTGGTTTGGGCCACGTCTCTATCTCAAAGTTGTTTTGTATAATGGAGTCTAGACAATCTAATAGCACTGTTTCTCCAATGAATTGATGATCTTCCCCAAAGTAATAAGGGAAACTAAGCAAACTATTGTGAGAAATTTATTGATAATTTTGCTCATATTATCTTCCAATATATCTAGCAATAGCAGACCCTTCAATAGTAACTTTTTTTGGATAGGATATCAATACTTTCAGTTGTACACCACTATCAATTCAAAATGAGTCTAGACATGAATCTAGACCTAGTTTTTTCCAGTCCATAGATTTTCTCTTTTGGGGCTACCATATGCTGAAGCTCATCCTTCACCTTCCAAAGGAAATTTCTTGCACTCACTAGCTCATCTAGAAAGACAAAAACTGGTCTAGCTTTTAAAATTATCATATTGCTTTTTTACCATAACTTTTTTCAAGTTTTCTTTATAGTGTCTTTCGAGAATCCAACAAGTCTGGCCTTTTCTGACAATAGTTTTTTGTTTAACTAATTATTTTATTCTATAAGAGCTGCTACCTCAACTTGGAAACCTTCTGCCTACTCCTTAAAATTAGATATTTTTTTATATTTATATTACCACTCCTTTATCTCATCTCTGAGTGAGTTATTTAAGCCTTCTTTCTCTCTGAGAGAAGCTTCCAGTTGTTTTATTCTTTGTTTTAACTCTTTGTTATCTTATATTCTAACATATCCTTGCAATAATATCATATCCATATGAGCTTTGGCTATTACTAATTCATCAATAGTTGGTAACTGCATGATATCTACAATTTTTTCAACTATTTCATAGTATTCCATGGTCATATCCTTCCTTGGTTTACCCACTTTTGGAGTAACAGTAAATTGTGTTCTCTTTCTGGACACTGGATCAAAAATTGCAGTCTTCCTTTTTCATGTTATATTTTCTAAAGGCTTCACCAACTGCTCATTCCACTAGGTTGTTGAATTGAAGGAAATATTCTCTATCTTGTAATGATGGGCTGTGATAGGTTCTATAGTCTAAATATATGTGGCAACCAAATATGATACCAAATTGAAAAGGGTAACTGGAGAAGCTAAAATGGTGGAATCTTGATGTGAAGAAGTAGCTATTACAGCCTCAATTAATAAAAGGGGAGGAAGTGGAACTGTGACTTGTGGTCCTACTGATACTGTAGTTGAAGATGTAGGAGGTTCTTATGGTGATGAAGGTGGAAGTGGTACCTTAATGGAAACTTATGTAGGTTGAGTGGATAAAGGTGGATTGGATGTACAAACTTGAGATGTAAATGGAGGGGGAACTTCAACTGTTTGAACTTGTCTTTCATAATGGGAGGGGAGTGTTTCTTGGGAAATTAGAGGTGGAAGATTAGAAGGAGAAGAGATAGAGAATGTATCTGAGTCCCTCGATGGAGACTAATGTGTGTCTTGGTCCAGGCTCGATCGGTTTGTCAATGGAGTTCGGTTCTACTCCTTTTCTTGATTTTTTTCTTCTTCTACTTTCTCCTCCTCTTCGATTACCTAAGCCATTCTAAAAGTAGTTTCTATAGACTGTCATAGAGGAATTAGTTTTTTATTTTTCCCCTTGAATAGGTTCTTATCTCTTGCTTTATGAAGTCTCGATTTGATCTTGTTGTTGAGAGGGAGTAGGTTCTATGAATCTTACCACATAAGTCCCAAACATGACTTGATCTTGGTCTCTTTTATGTCTGGTTCTACATAACCTTTAGTAGATGCTCCTAGAGCTAATATTTCTGGCATTTATGCAACTAGGATAGGTCATGCACTGTCTTATTCATTAGGTCCCAAACCTCCTCCTTGGTAATCCTACCTCTACATTAGGTGGGCACCTGGCCTATATGTTTTGTAATTCCCTTATTGGGGATTTTAAAGTAGATTGTTTGCCCTTTTTGGTAGAGATATTTTTAGTAGAGTTTTTTGTTCATTGAGGAGAGGATGGAGGTGTTTGAATGGTGACTAATTTCAAATTTGACCTTCTAGCTTGTTTATCATTCATCACGCTTCCTTGGCCTATAGGTATTTTGAATCTTAATACCAAAAAAAATTTGGTGACCTGCCAAGTTTCAGCATACAAATCATAATATTCCTCAAAATTTCTATCAATGTTAATAGGAAATCTGGAGTTTATGGTATCTATCTCTACTCACATTCTCAAAAATTCAAATAATTTTGTAGGATTCCAAGTTTTTGCTTTTACCAAAGCTTTAACATCATCCTCTATGTAAACATGCGTTGGATAACTTTTTGGATCATAATCCATGACATGGTCATAGAAGTCTCTCCATGGAGGCAATACCTCCATATGTTGGACATCCCACTCTAATTTTGACTTTTGATCATTATTTCTGAACTTCTCAACATGGGGTTGGATAGTCCTATTGAACCTTTTAGTCTTAGCTTTTGGATCGTAAATTTTCTCCAAAAAATTATTTTTAGGGTCATATCTCCATCTATGGGAAAGTTCAACCAATCCCAATTCTCACATTAATTGCTTATGTTCTTGTGTTATTCTTTACTAAAAATAATATCGCTCACTTTAATGAGATAAGTGCAGGTGCATGTTCCAAACATGATATTCATATAATCTTTTTGGAGACAATATTCTAAAGCAAATATTCACTTAGTGACATAGTGAGGCAAGACAATTTGTTTTTTAGTAAAATTGTATACACGAATAATTGTTCCTTCAATCAAAATATACCAGTCACCATCTTCCTCATATTTCTTCCTCAAAATATCAATCGCTAATTGAGGTATACTGGGTATTTGTCCCTTAATCAATTTCAAGTTTGGCCCTAGGAATTCTCTATTGAAATTTTAATAAGAATATTTTTTGCTCGGTGCATTAGTCCATGAGTAGACGGTGAGAGAAGTTCCATTAGAGCTCATTCTCTTTGTGAGGATGAATGGAAATTCTCTGTGATTGAAGTAAAATAAGAGCTAATCCAAATAGGAACAGTATATGAAGGATGCTCTTTCCTTGTTTTCTTTCATTTGGCTTACATACTCTTGGGACATGCCTGCTAAGTAATGGATCCAATTAAATAATATTAGGTGATTATTGTACCTAGAATATTCATAATTTTTAGGGTTGGAAATGCAGTGAGTCGTAACTATTTGCCAATTGTATATTTGTTTATCAGAGGGTAACCCAATAATTATGGCTATCATGGAATAAAATTTTGCATGTTTAAACTCCTCTAATTTGATGGGGGTTGAGGGTAGGATACTACCACTCAATTTTTTGTCTATCTGGCCTACAATCCAATTTAGAAAATTCTTTCCCCCTTCAAAGTGCTTACTTAATGCATAGTATTATGCTTGGGACTTTGTGGAAAATACTTTGGCTCTTGAGACTAGTTTTACTCTTGGGGCAAAGGCATTATTGAAAGACTCGGTCTTAATATGCATTAGGATTTTACCTTTGACATTCTATAACATCTTATGCTCAAGGTTGTAATTTTTAGGATTGCTTGAATAAGCTCGAGGTATGGATGAAGGAATCACACATATAAAAATATAGCAAGGAACTTACCGCTATCACACTTTGACTTGAAGGTGATATTCCCTTAGCAACTCTTTCCTCTAATTCCATAATCATTTAGGACTTCTCCTTGTAAGTGGTAGTAGTATCAGTAATCCTGCCCATGTTGTCATGGAAACAACTACTTGTTTGGGTTTCCTCATTGGTGGATTTCTTTGTAGCAACATATGATTAAGCCATGGCTCTGAATAGAATTATATTATTCTTTTTTGAAATATAAAATCCATGAAATCGATCATTCTATAGAATTTACTCTCTCTGATCTTTCACACAACTCTCAAAAATCAAATTACGTAGTAAGAGTGAATTCTATTGAGTAGCGTCGAACATATAGTTTTCTCATAATGTGCAATTTAAATGAGGTGGTTGCAACATTCATCTGCATGTGAAACTATGTTGATGCCATTTTTTTCTATGATTGGATCACCTTTGAGGTTGATGGCGTTACTTTAACACATGTGCACTTTCCTTACTTAGGGTTATAAAATAACGTGTTGGCCCTACTTTGGATCACATGCCCCACATTTATTTTGAATACTTTTCTTATTGAGTGCAATCTTCCTTGGGTATATCTTTTCTCATTTATGCAGCAAAAATTTCCTTCCTTGTAATAAGGTGGTGCCATTGTGAGCCATGTAGCACAGTTGACTTATGAGCAAGTTGGAAATTGTGGCTCATGAGAATGCTTACCACTATGAAGCATCTTTTATCTTTTAGTCATTCTTAACATAAAATAAAGTGCAAAAATGGGAATATTTACAAGATATGATACATGGAAGGTAGCTCACTACTTGATTTATAACTTGAGATGATATCCATTCACTAGGATGGGTAGCACCTCTCCTTCTTGATGTTTGAGCTAGAAAGAATTTTTCTATTTGACCAATTCTATTTGGAAAGCACCCTCCCAAAACAAGTCAAACTTCTTGTGCTAACCTAGCTTGGTCTTGTCCACATTCCATTTCAAAACCAAGTCATCCACTTTAAATTTTTTGAATGTAGTCTTCTTGTTGAACCAAACCTTTATTTGTGATAAGTGTCTTTAGAATCTCTTATAATATTCATCTCTCTATTCTTCCAATTATAATAGTTGAAGTAGTCTTTCATTTATAGGATCTCCTTTATAAGAATCATTATCGTTGATGTACTTTAAATTTGGAAACTCTAGATGGATTGGTAGTATAACTTCTTTTCCATAGACAAGAGTATAAGGAGGTGTGCCTATAAATTTCTTCATGGTGATTCGATCTACCCACAGTGCCTTGTTTATCAATAAATGCCAAGATTTTTTATTGTATTCTAGAGATCTTTTAAGCATTTTGAAAATAATTTTGTTGCTTGATTTTACTAAGCCATTTCCTTGTGGGTAATAATTGGAAGAATTCTTCAAGTAAATATCGTATCTACTAGAAAAATCTATATACTTGGCCCCTATAAAATCTAGGCCATTATCACTTACTAGAGCTTAAATAATGCCAAACCTGGTGATCAAAGTTTCAAGAAATTCAAGCACCACATCTTGATCACATCTCTTGGTCGGTATTGCCTCAACCCATCTAGTAAAATAATTTGTGGTAGTCAAAATGTATATATGACCTACTAAATAATTAGGACTAATTTTCATCACAAAGTCTAGGCCCCACTTCTGAAATTTTTGCTCAACCTATATTGGTTGTAGAGGCATTGCAGTATTTCTATTCCTACTTGTGTATCTTTGGCATTTATCATAGGCTCTAGCAATTTTAAAAGCGTTGGAAAAAATAGTAGGCCAAAAATAGCATGCTCTTATAATTTTTAGTGCAGTAGATATCCCTAAATAATGACCTCTAGATAGTCCATCATGAAATTACTTCAAGATCATGTGCTTTTGATCTTCTCTTATGCATCTTAAGAGCACACCATCAAGTTTTTTCTATAAATTTCTCTAGATAGCATTGTATAGTTCAAGGCTTGAAGCCTATACCTTCTCCTTTGTGAAGTATTAAGGTTTTGGGGATATATCCTAATCTAAAAGTAACTTGTAATATTATCTATCCAATCTAATTCTTTTGGGAGAATATCACTTTCTTGATTGAGCTCTTTTATCTAGCATATTGTTTCTTCCTGTGGAATTGCTTTAATTGCCATTTCTTGACAGAGTGCTCTTCCTCTTACCAATTTGGTGGGATGAATTTCAATGTCAAACTCTTGAATTTTTGTAATCCAACCTACTCTATTTTCACCAAGTTCTCATTGTAATATTAATATTCTTACATCACGATGGACTACATAAACTAGGTTTTTCCTCTAGGCTAGATACTATCTAAACTTCTTTAAGGACTTCATGACTGCAAACACTTGTATTTCTATAAAGTTATATTTTACCTTATACTCATGCAATGTTTAGCTACAAAATAAAATAGGGTGTTCATTTTTATGGTCATCCTTTTGAGTCAATATGATAGCATAACTCTCTTCAACACCATAGGCATAAAGGATGAAGTCTTTATCAAAGTTTGGATTGACCATTACTAGAGCTATGGCAATGACCTATTTGATTGTTTCAAATTCCTTTTTCCTTTTTTTATTCCACTTATAGTATGCATCCTTTTTTAGTAACTTTGATATTGGTTTGATAATCTAAGAAAAATATGAAATAAATTTCCTTACAAAATTAATCTGCCCAAAAAAGGACTGCAGAGTTTTTTTGTTCATTAGAAGGGGTAGTGCCAGTATTGATTTTATTCTATCAGGGTCATGTTTTGATACTACATGTCCCAGTAAATTTTCTTCATGGACTGCAAATATGGATTTCTTAGGGTTTAGTGATATGCCAAATTCCTTGCATTTATGTAAAATATGATCTATTTGCGGTAAGGGGTAGTGGTCTTTCAAATAATCCTGATTCAGATTCATGAAATCCACATAGAGGTGAATATCACCATTATTATTCCTTACTAGGACTAGATTGACCACCCAAGTTGAGTGTTTTACTGGTTAAATTTTCTTGAGTGTTTGACTAGGTAAATTATCTTAGCCTTTAATAGCTTAAGTAATTCTTATCGCATGATCTCTTCAATAGTGGGATTCACTGCCCTCTGCTTTTGTTTGGACAACTTAGCATTTGGTACTAACTCAATAATATGTTGAGTTACATTTTTATCATATACCGTTAGGTCATCATAAGTCTAGGCTATTATTTCTTGGTGCTTGTAGCATAAATCTCTAAAACTTTCAGTCTCTTCTACTATGCATTGGATACCAAACATCAGCTTTTATCCATTCTACATATTAATTTCTTTGTAGATCTGGTTATCGGGCTTTCTAGGGTAATCAGGTCTTTGGGTATGTGATTGTTTTTTAGCTGAATAATCTCCCTTTGATCAATTTATTGAACAAGCTTACTATTATAAAAAAGCACAGTTTTTCTTTGATAACGAAATTGATGATTTGTTCATCATTTTCAAATACCTACTAGTATATTCGTTTGTCAAGTACTGATGGTCTGAAAATAAGTTTAACTCTCCTATTTTTAGGAGATCCATAATCTTCCAAGAGGGAGAAATTAGCTTCTTTAACAACAAATGTATTTTCCAAATAATTATGTTGTCTAGGAATGACGTATAAATTTAAATCATCAATAGGATTCCATCAGGTCCCATACTCTGTTTTTGTAAGCCTTCAAATAATGATGCTTACTACTATACTTTTTTGTGACTTGATTAATAATTAGTTTTGAGTCACCATAAATGTCTAACATCTTGATGCCTCTTTGTTCTACTTGCATTAATCCTAGGTAGAGAGCTTCGTACTCTGCAATATTGTTTGTGCAAGACCAAGCAAGTCTAAAAGAAAAAATATTTACTCCTTCGGATGGATATTTCAAAACCATACTTGCTCCATTTGCATTTATGCATTTTTCTCCATCAAAATAAATTGTCTAAATTTTAGAATCTCTCAATTATTGGTTTGAAATCACAAGAATTTTCTTCTCTACTTTAGATGTTATATTGTATGTCCCTAATCCTATTACGAGTATATATTTATCACTTTAGAAATGTAGTTTATCATCAACTTCCAAATATTCTAAGAGTTCCACAATCTCTAGTTCTTCCACAACTGAGTGATTGTACATTTCTTCTTCTAACTTCTCAATATAGTAAGTGACTGGCTTTTCAAGAATCTGTCTTATCCTTCTTCCCTTATGAGGTATCATCATACCAAAGTAATCCAAATACATGTTACCTCTCATCTTGGCAGTAAATTCTCTAGAAAGACATAGGACAAAGTAGGGCTCAAGATCTACCACCACAATTTCTTGCACAATAGTGATCTCAGGAGATCTATGTAATTTTATTAGTACGTCTTTAAATACTCCCACAATATTGACTGGGGTACCATCTAGCTATAGAAATCCTTGACAAAAGTGGGTATATTCCATACCCATTTCATCACAAACAGCTTTAGGCATTACAGTAGTAGATACTACAGAGTCAATCATACAATTCTGGACTATCCATCCCTCCACCCTTAAAGAAATATAGAATGAGAGAGGTTTATTTTTCAAAGCAGTAAGAGACATTTTTTTTTTATCTTTAGGTTGGTTGAGCATGGTAGCAATCTCTTTCCTTTGGGATTTCTTATTAAGATATGCTTCTAACAAATAAATCTGGCCAGGGAGGAAAAGAGTATCATAAAGACTTGCTCTTGATGGAGTCCTTTTAAGTTCCTCTACGATGTTAAACTCAAGCTTCTCCAAAGGATTTATCTCTTCCCTTTTATCAATTTCTCCAAATATTCTCCTATACTACTATGTAACTTCGATTCTCTATATTTTAGTAATTAAAAAGAATTGCAACTTCTCTCTTACCTCCTCTTTAGAACCTGATTGTTATTTATCCTTGTATATTGGCTTTGGTGCAACTTTTCCATTTTATTTTCTCTAAGGTATCAACTTTGTAGAAGCCTAAGGGATAGGAAATGTATTCTTGTTTGGCAAGGGATGATTATTTTTATTTTGAGAAGGGACCTGAAATGATCTCAATTTTTGTGAATCAACCTCTATTGATTTCTTTATGGATATAGTCAATACTATGATATGTTCTACTTCAGAAGAGCTGAGCTTGTCCTCATATTTTTCATGTTGTCTTAACATATTAACTTATCCTTTTTTATTGCTTTCAGCTTTCTCCATAGCTTGTTGGATGTGATGTTGATACATGTAACAAGACTCAGGGTCATGTGGATCATTGCAAACCAAGCACCAGACATTAACTAGAGCTATCTCAAGGCTTGAATCATATTCTTCTTGATTAGTGTTGATCCTTGGCCCTACATTGTTACTTGAACTAGGATTTTGATATTTATTGATGTACGAAAATCTCCTCTGCTGATATCTTTCAACCTCTTTATTTTCTAAAGCATTGACCTTGTTGTTGATATTTTTCAAACAAATTTGAATATTAAGAAGCATTGAGGATTCCTAGGATGGTTGTGATGGAATAGGAGGGAAAGGTATAGTGGAGGGTAATTTAGAAGGTGGATTTGTCATAGGAAGATGAGCTACAAGAGGAACAATATTCATGGCAAGAAGGGATGAAACTGAGGGTTGTGTGATTTTAGGAGTGTACATAGTAACATGATTGGAAGGTAATCTCCCTACTAAAATCAAGATGTCTTCTGAGTGAACCACTATTTGATAAAAATTAGGGAATGTGGTGATTCCAGATTGTTGAGTTTGCAAGCCAATATCTAGTCCTAAACCTCTGATATAATATCTATAAGTTAAGGGAGAATTTGGTCTAAACTTATTAGGGATTCTTTTCCAAGTTCTGCTAAATTTAAGATTGAAATATGAAACTGATTCTTGAGGATATATTTGAATGATTGTAAACTGATTCAAGAGTGAGAATGGATCTTCATACTCATTAACTTCTTCTACAAAGAGACCTTCTAAGTCAGCCCAATTTTTGATGGAACCATTTTCTAAGGTTTTGAACCAATGCAATATTTTACCTCTAAAGGAAAGAAACAGTAAATTTATGATGATATATTCATGCTTGATGTTGTGGATGACTACCATTGATAATACATCTTGATAATGATTGTATACTGTCCTCCTGGTACCATCATAGATAGGTATGGATTTGATAGTAGCTTGGGGGATGTCATGTGAAGCTTGAAATGACAATGGAGTTGGAGCATTCCAACCTAGATAATTGTGTTGAACTTCATCTGTTATTCTTAGGGAGCATTCCAACCTAGTAAACATGAAAATATAAATATTAGGACTAAGGTCTTACTGGATTTTATTCTTAGATATTTGCCTAATGAATTTACTCTCTCTTCTTATGAGGTCAAAATAATTCATTAAATTTTTATTCCTTCGTGTAGAACATAGTAGATATGTATGGTGGAATGGTCCCACCGGGTGTGCCAAAAATTATTGTGGTCTAGTTTGTCATCTATCCAATTCTAGAACTGTGATCATTATCTATGAGAATTTAAAGGTGAGCACCCACTAATCATATCCCAAACTAAACATTGAAAGAATCAAATTGCTTTGATTCAACCTCCAAAGGATGTTGGTATACCTTTGTCAACTTAAAGAATGTTGACTCTTTTTAGCTCAAGTAGTAAAATCTTAGGGTATAGAAATAATAGGTCTAGAAATGTATGAATTAGGATGGACGGATAAAGCTAACAACATAAACATACACATAGTATCTCTAACAAATGAGATTTTAGAAGGGTTTTCTGGGATTAACAACATTCAAAACTCGTGTGGTTACAATATTAATGGCTTTTGTATGTTCACATAATTATTCCAAACATCTAAAGCATTAATTATCCAAATTAACAAAATGAGATCAATGCCTTGATTTAACAAAAATATAATTCTCAAAAAACATGTATGCAAAAACAATTATCTCAATTTACTCTAAGTCATATTTTCAAGTTAATAGAATAGGCTAACCATAGCAACAAAGGAGAGATAATTTCTTAATAACAATTTCCACCATTAAAAATAGGTACAAATTCAAGGTAAACATCCCTTGTAATGCTTCATTCATCCTTTTGCAAAAAATTACATAGTGGTGCAAGCAAACACTCGAGATCCAACCATTTGGAAGGAGGTTGTTGCCCTTATTTATATATTATTACACTCATATTTATCTTTAAGAATTACAAGGAATTTGATTTATTTCTTGATCTTTTTGGCCACTCTATCATTTACAGTGCCCTCCAACTGTATCTTCTTAATTTTGTTACAACTACTTTCTGGTCGAGCTCATCATTGTTGTTGGTGATTCTTGCCATCCACCTTCGTCTATTGATCTTACAACTAAATCTAGTTTATCAATATTTTTTGGAAGATTCTAGATTGTAACTACTTTGATTCAACTTCCATGGTATCGGTTTTAACTTTTCCCTTATTTCTCTACATTACGTGTGCAAAATTCTAACAAAAACCTACATGGATGATAGAGATTTGATATTCGTCGAAGATATTATTATTGGATGACTATAATTGGCCAATGTAGTGTTATTTCCTATTTGCACGGTGATAATGAAGGAAACTAAGAATCACAACCTTGCTCCTTAACCACTTTTTATCTCTTCTACTTTTTTTTCTAGCAATCTATTGTTCTTTGGTGCTTTTATGTTTTACGTACTTTCAACAAAAGAGTTTGAGAAATACGAATTTGTATTATTTAGAGTTTCTCAACTTTTAGATCCTTCTCGTGTCTCATCAGATTTGTGCTATGGATACAAGTGGACAAGAAAGCATGACTTTTGATTCTTCTTACATTTGTTCTCTTTTTGGTGCTTCTCTCTTCTAGCCATTTTTTAGTGCTTTCTTGTTTGTGTAGCTAATGCAAATATGGTAGAGAAGCGCACCTTGTGCAACTTCTTCGTTTTACTCTATTATCAACGCTTCTTACTTTCAAGCATTTTTAGTTCTTTTCTTTTATGCACTTAATACAAAGGTGGATAAGAAGCACAATTCACCCTTATTCTTAAACTTGACCTCCTTTTAACGATTTCTCGTTTTTTGTCCTTTCATGGCACTTTTCTATTTTGGACGTCCTTCGTATTTACATGATAAATACAAAGTGAGTAGAGAAACGTGACTTCGCTAGACTTCTCAATTTTAGGCTAGATTCAGTGCTTCTTTGTTTTGGCAAATTTTCAATGCTTTTGAGTTTCATCTTCATACTTAATCAAATTTTGTAAAATTTTGGCTAAGTATGGATGTAGCCATTTTTGGCCTACAATTTGGTGACCATAAATTTGGTAAGACTAGATAAAAAAGAGGTTAAACAAAGGGGAAAATGGGATCAAACTTGTAATTAGCAATTTTGAGGGGCTTCCTAGGGATCTAAGGGGAAACATTACTCATTTAGATAGGTCAATTTTTTGTGTCTACATTTTTCCCCATCTTTTATGTGTTTATGGCCTAATAAATGCATCAAAAAAATTTGTAGACACCAACAGGAGAGAAACAACAAATACTAAAAGGTGTAGCATATTTATATGAAGGGATGGTGTGAAAATGGTGATATTACAAACACTTTAATATTTTACATGCTTTATGCGGAAATGATAACGTCGATACCCCTAAGGCTAGGGTATCCCCTCAATTTTCAAAAGTAATGTAACATTATTGAAAAAACTTGAAATGGTATATGCAAAAGAATAGAGACAAAAAAAAGCAACAAAAAGAAGAGAGAGAAAGAAGGGATAAAATAGAAGGGAGGGTGAAAATTCATTTTCATAATGAGAAAAATAAGAAAATAATTCTAAAGAAAACATGATTCTTTTAATACACCATGCAACAATCGCAAGAGGTTATGTCAGTATAGCTATGGATTGAGCATGGGTAAGCATCGAATCTTACCCTCTAGACTAGGCTAGACTAGGGTTTAGCCAAATTGTTTATGTATTTTTTAATTTTTAGGAAGAAAACATAGCTTGAGTGCCTAGTGCAAATTCAGGTGTTGATTGTAAATCCAGTTGTGTGCCATGTGAATCAGATTCGCGCCTTTACTTTTTTGGTGTGAATTCATGAATTTGCATCCTAAAAATCTAGGGCACAAATTTGTAGAAGAATGAAGATAAAAGAGATAAAATAAGATAGAAAATAAAATAAAAAGAGAATAAAAAAGAGAGAGATAAAATAGAAGAGCTTTATGTGTATGTTGTTATTAGATCATGATTTTTATAAGTTTTCATGAAACTAATTAATTTTTATTAATGTTGGTTTTACAATAAGATGTACTCAAGAGTAGAGAGTAGTGACCAAAAACTCTATAGGATTCTATGAGGCAACTCATAGTGGTAGACAAGAATATCCTATGGGTAGTGGGGCTAGTACATTTAGCAGAGATGCCTCAGGTGGAGGCTAATAGAGCACTATTGACAATGTTGATCGAGAGGTGGTATCCATAGTCATCCACCTTTTGAATATCGATGAGGGATATGACTATCACATTGGAGTATTTATGGAACATCTTAAGTATCCCCATCAAGGGGACAATGATCCATAGAGTGTAGGTGCCTCAAGTGATATTACAAATACTATCAAGGAATCTAACATATGAGATCTACTAGAGCTAGCTTCATGTCAATGAAATGTCATAGTGATATGGGGTTTGGGAAATAATGACTATACTCTATGAGGTAGTGGCTAGGCTCTTGGTGTGCCACATGAGTATATGAAACTTTCCATGGGTACTAGTAGGGATCATAGAAAACATGCATGACCAAAATATGAGGTTTGCATGGGGCCTATATGTACTGGCTTAATTGTATAGGACATTGTACAATATTGTGTACAAGTGATAAATAGGGATCATGTATACTACATTCCTCTAGGTGTTGTGTTGGGAGCACATAGCCTTCCATAGAACACATACACTACTAGGTCCATTACCCAATACAGAGTGGCTAACAACATTCATATGGGACCAAAACTTGAAGCATATGCAGACATATGTTGGTATCTAGGGAGGTAGATGATAGAAAATCTATAGGATCATATGATTATTTGGCACCCATGGTGTTAAAACCTTGGGTATATTAAGTATGGATACAAGCTATCTCAGGTGCGATGTGACAGATGGGTGACTATGGAGAAGGGTGAGTTGGATCTCCACATGTTTGATCGATTCTAGTGATAGTTTGACATCCTATAAGAGGTTTCAACCTTACTAGACTATTATTTTAGATGGATGAAAAGGGATTCATAAAGGGTTAGAGGGGACCCTAATGTGGTACAATTCATAGAGGAGGATCCTAGCATGGATGATATTGAAGTAAACTTTGGGTATACAATATGGTATATGGGTATTATTCCTTTAAGGATCTCCCCATCGATGCTAGAGTAGAGGCACCAAATCATGGACTAGGGTATGTAGTTGGTACTATGAGAGGCTACCTAATGGACTATCAAACAATGATAGAGGGTGAAAATCCAACCCAATTAGATGCAAGTTTAGGTTTGGGTAGAAATGGTGATAGCCATTAGGATGACCATCATCGTATTTGGCTCAATGGGAGAGGAGACATCAAGAGTTGCCTTCACATTGATAGAGGCTACACTTAGTGGTACCACAGGTCAGGAAGACTTGATAAGGGGGAAGAGGCATTGCAGGTTAGGATGGATGCTATGCAGAGATAGATGGGTACTATCTTTATAGAGTGATACTAGGCCTGTGTAGCATGGGATATGATATGGCAAGGTCTAAGGTGCATCACCTTAAGTAAGATATGGGCTGACTAGAGTAGAAGTATTAGTAGACCCAAGAAGAGGGGATGGCTATACTTACTAGTAGCAAACAGGGTGAGGGGATCCAACTACTATAGTAGAAGCTATAAAGGTTGAGTGAGGCACATGAGGCATATGTATAGAGGGATATTTTCTAATACTAGGCAATCTCAATTGATCATAGGATACCTCTATCATCCTCCCTATGATCATAGAGCCACTAATATTTGCAAATATGATTTTTTATGGTCCATGAACTTACCCCCACCAAAACCACCTCCAACAGGCAAAGTAGAGGAGACAAGCTTGTAGATCTAGGGAGGGATAAACGTGATATGCCAATTTTTAGTGTGGTATGCATCCCTAGGGATGGTAAAGTGTGATAGGCTTTTATTGTGGCATACCAAACTAGGTAACATATACTCCTATCTTTATAGTAATAGATATCTTGATGTCCAAAAAATATGAAGTGAAACCCTATGAGTATGTATGCTCTCAAATGGCCAAAAATAGAATGAAACCCATTATGGGTGTGATGCTCATGAGTGGCCATGAAGCTATCCTATGAGGGTGTAATGATCACTAATGAGAACAAGAGTAATGTAGCATTACCTACTATGGTGGTGTGTTCACTAGTGATCAAAAGGTGGAGAAAAAACCTACTATGGGTGTGTGTTCACTAGTGGTTGTATGTGGAGTGATACCCACTAGGATGTGTGCTCACAAATGGCCTAAAGTGGAGGTTATGCTCATTAGCAAACATGAAGCTATCTTGTATGGGGTATAGTACTCGTTTATCCAAGAGGAGTGTAATCCAATAGGGGTGTAATGTGTGTTGCTGGTCAAAAGGAGTGTAACTTTATAGGGGTGTAACGCTCGTTAAGAAGATATTATGATTGATCAAAGCAAAGTAAGAGGGTGTTGTGTGTGCATGTACTAGATAGAAGATAGATAGATGAAAATAATGAAGTAATATAAAGAAGTGTGTGTATCCTTATTAAAATTTCAATATCTAAGATATGTGCATAGAATTGGTAGTGGCCACATGAACACCATAAATTATATTCATGTAGTATCTATCGTATTATATGAGGATCCCTTAACAATAGAAATATCAAGAAGGAAAAGTATGATAAAAAATGATGTGCAGATAGAAGAAAGAGCATATATCCTTTGTCTTGGAGATAATAATAATAAAGGACAAAGGACATACAAGATATGAAGAACTATATCCCTTGAATTGGAAAATTTTTTATAATTATTGATACTTTCAAGGTCAAGGAATATATGAAAGAGAATATTTTCATACCAATAGATGCAATAATGTAAAAATGCATGAAGATGAGGTTCCCACTAGCATAGGAATACCTCGTATACATAAATTAATAATTGAGGTAATCATTAGCATCCCAGTGGAGGAAAAAAATATATATTTCCTAGATCAGTGATTTGCTAAGCATAAATGACCTAGTATGA